>CM041298.1:100836061-101586061 GCA_023052935.1 Piezodorus guildinii
CGCACCAGATTTTTATTATTACAATTTAAAGCTTCACAAATATAATGGTTCTTGATAATTTAAAATAATTTCCTGATGGCATTTTCTGTCAGCAGACCAATAGTTGGCAACCATTGTAGAAGGCAATGCCTCTCGAAATATGGTCCCCGGTTCTTTTCCCAAGACCTTTTTACAATCTAATATAGATATAGTAATTTTTGGAATGAAACGTGGTTATAGTACTTTTTGGAAAGAATATAACGCGAGATAACAGTCATCATAACATCATATTAGGGTATCTTCAGTCCTATTTGAGACAACCCATACGTCAGAGATGTTACAGCAATTGTTTTTAAATATTACAGCTTCACAAATATTATGGTTCTAGATAATTTAAAATAATTTCCTGATGACATCTTCTGCCAGCGGACCAATAGTTGGCAACCATTGTAGAAGGCAATGCCTCTCGAAATATGGTCTACGGTTCTCCGGGTCTAGGTTCGACTCCCGTATTTGGCAGAATTATTTATTCTTTCATTTCAGCATGGAGCGACCTTGGGGTAGGGGGACTCTTCTGGGGCACATCCTCTATCAATGTGTAGAAGTCTAATCACCTTCATTCAGAATACAAGCAGTCTGTACTGAACTCTAGAACCTTAGGCCGTTGAGGCACAAAGGTAGCCCTAAGTACCACTTAGCCCTGATTCGAAGCCCACCCCCAGAGAGATGATACCCCAACTTGTGACCACAGACGGCGACACCCTCAGGAATTATAACATCGGGGAGGGGGGTGGGGACGGAAGTGGAAGAGAGTTATCCAATCTGCTAATGGTGGAGACCCTTTGGACCACCTGCCACCGCTAATTCATTACTCCCCCACCCCTTCCCCTCAGAAAGGACCTTTTTTATTTCCTGTTTACAGATAATTAGTCCTGCGGCAGGATCTCTTGCTCAGAGCGGAAAATATACTCCCCTTCCCCTGTGCTTTATTGGATTAAGGATTCGTAATATACGGACTCCCTGTCCTGGAATTATTATACAAAGGACTCTCCCCTTTTTTTGCTCCACCCAACTTCAAGTACCATTAAATCTGTCGTGTGAGTTTTTTTTTTTTTTTTTTTTACTCACTCACCTATATATGGAATATTTAATAAGGGAAAGTTTTGCGATCGTGGAAATTGTCGAATTCTAGTATCCAACTCAATTCTAGGGTCCCAAAAACTCAACGTCCTAAAAGGTACCATATCTACTTAAAACAATTAAGCAGGAAACGCAAAAATCTGTCATCTATTTATTACTGGACCAATATACTTGATTTTTTAAAATTAAGTTGATTTTTACTTCATTAGCAACTTATTTTTCCAAATTATTGCACTTTTCCCATGACTTTTTACAATTTAATATAGATATAGTACTTTTTGGAATGAAACGTGGTAATAGCCTTTTTGGAAAGAATTAAAATGAATAAAGTACTTTTTGGAAGAATATTACGCGAGATAACAGTCATCATAACCTCGTATTAAGGTATCTTCAGTCTAAATGACCAAGACCCGCTAAAAGGTGAAACTGAAATTTCATATTTGAGACAACTATACGTCAGAGATGTTACAGCAATTTTTTTTTATCAAAATCAGCTAACCAGAAGAGCCACTTTATAGCATGGATTTTGTACCTTTTCACGATTTTGATTAAGCTCGCTATCGGACTTTAACATCATGTAGGTTTCTCATTGAAATAGTCTGACAGTCTTTAACGATTTTCATTAAACTCGTCTTATCGATGTAAATGTAAATGTAATGGGGCTCCACTAAACCATCTAATTCCTCCCGCATCCAATCCTTGCAATCCAAAATCCTTCGTCAAATCCTAGACGCTCCTTACTTTGTTACCAACAAACTCATCCATAGAGACCTGAATATCCCACTAGTTACAGAAATCGCTCAAAAAAGATACACCTCCTTTCATTCCGAATTACCCGCCCATACAAACCCGCTTATCCGTATTCTCTCATCGACATATATACCCGATAATCCTCCGAGGCGTCTGAAAAGACGGTGGCCTCGAGAACTGCTGAACAAATAAATAAGTGCTACCGCTGGGTAGATTCTTCTCATGTATTTTTCAAGCCAAATGTCTGTTTTTAGCACATTTACTTATTGTACTATGTAAATTGTAGAGTTGTAAATTTCAATAAAAGAATTTAAATATATATATATATATATATATATATATATATATATATATATATATATATATAATAGTTTAATATCATGTAGGTTTTATTCTAATTGGAGTAGTCTGACAGGGCTTCAATGTGGATATTTTAAATTTATTTCCTACTTATTAAACTGTTACTATATCTCGGTAGCTACATTATTTTTAACACTCAAATTAAAGGTAGTTAAATTCTCTAAAAAAAATTAAAAAATACATATTTTTGTAAGAAGATTAGTTTCCTTAATATTGGTTTAAATAATGTTAAATATTGGTGATTTGTCGTTCATCACTAATTGAATTGAATTAAATAATTCAAATCTGAACCGAAATCATATATCATAATACAGCTAGCTACATTCCGTCTAACATCACAATCTTCGCGTTTCAACCAAAACCTAAATCTTAAAAAAAAAAAAAAAAAAAAAAAAAAATACAGGATAAGAATAAAAAAGACTCAAGATGTGGAAAGATAGACCTCTAGAATGCAGTAAAATAGAAAAGACGATAATGAACTGCTCTGTTGAGACAGATGAAGGAAACAGATAACAAAAAAAGAATAAAGAAGTGCTCTAGAAAAAGAGAAAAAAAAAGAAAGAAGAACGTTTCTCACGTGCTTTGTGTAAAACGGAGAGGAAGTGAGGAGATAATTTTAGAACAAGTTGGGTCCGGACAGCAAGAAGTTGATGGTATTTCTGGACCCTCCGGTGAACGGATCCAATGAACGACTCCACTCAACGACCTCAATGAATCAACGATACAAATTAGCTCCCATTTACCAACTCCGTCCACTTTCGTTTATTCCTTGCCATTCATCAAGGTTTAAAAGTTAGTATTCTCTTATTCTGTCTGTTTTGCAGAAGTATGGAGATTAAACTGTGTAGACTATAGTGTTTCTATCACTTCATAAACAATTATCTAAGTTCATATATAACATTTGATCCAATCCTTTGCTATGTTTTCGACCAGCTGCTTTTCTAAGGCAGTGGTACTTTTAAAAACTAGATTATATGATATGTTTAATCAATATATAAACTATATTTACTGAAACCATTGGATTTATTTTTTGAAGGTATCGTGTTTGCCGATCCCAGTAGGTGACATGCAGGGGAAAATTAAAGTAAACAAGTTTACAAAAAAAAATTATTATTATTTAGGGTCCCATGAGTCCAAAAGACCAAGTCCCGCAAAAAGGTCTGTGCGTCTTTACGAAAGCTTTTTCATCAAAACCAGCTGACCAAATAAGTAACTTTATACCGTTTTGGCACCTTTTTACGATTTTATCAAAAACGGCTATGATGTTTTTGATTAAAATCGCAAATCGATGTTAAATTTAATGGGCTTTAATATCATGTAGGTTTCATTCTAATTTAAATGGTTTGAAAGGGTATAAATTCCGATATTTTAAATTTCCATCTTCCAAAGTACCTTTAATTGTGTAAATTTAATAAAAATTAAGCATAACTTCTTGTTAACATTGATAAATAATCGCTAGATATGCAAGTTGAGCGAATTTCATAAACAGCTAAAGGGAAAATGTGCAACCATATTTTTTATGCAATTGTATTTTTGAACATGACAATAGTAATACAGATGTTTAATACATCATTTCCAAGTTTAAAATTTTTAGAAATAATATTATTTAATGCACGGAATTGTAAAAGATAATGGAGAGAAAAACCGATAAAACTAACTGATTGTTGTAGATAAAAACATAATAGATTATTTAATAAATTATAGGTTTCTATCGAAACTTTACGTAATTAATTTGTTAGAATCTATAAAATTAACCATATCGTCTGGACGAGAGTCCTGCTAGCAAACTGAAAGTCGTCAAAACAAAAGTGGGGCCTTGGTCCTCATCATGTCGCTCAAGCCGCAGAGAAGAAGTTGTCCTGGCCAGATTAAGGATTGGCCACACTAACATGACCCATCTTCATCTCATTACCAAGCCACCTCCTAAGTGCCCACATTGTAACAATATCCTGACGATCAGCCACATTTTAGCAGAATGCCTTTCTTATAGGACAGGTTTAAACAAATTTGGACTTATACCTAATATATCCTTCATACTCTCCGATAATGAAAACAACATCTCGGCGCTGTTCAGGTTTCTTAAGAGTCGTCTACTATTTAATAAAATATAGTCTTTTAATTTAACTTGTTTTTATTTTATTTTTTTTAAATTATTTATTTATTTTTTTTTACTATTTTACCTAGTTTATTAGTTTTGATTTATTTATTCATTTATACTTAAAGAGAACTATAGGCGTTTATGACCCCTGGGTTTTACGCCTCAAAACCCCAAACAACAACAACAACCATATCGTCTTGTTACCATTGAAAAAAATATTACTTTTATACATACTATTGTAAATGTTAACGGAAAGTGATGAAAAGCCGATAAAACAAACTCATTGTCGTAGATAATAATATAATAGATTATTTAATAAAACACATGTTAAAATTTCTTGGATTGAATTGAGATGACGGTCAGTGAAAGTCGTGTTTTGCGTGCACCAGATTTTTTTTTTATCTCTAACTGCATTTGAAAATTCTTTAATCGATTTTTAAAACGGAGGTAAGTGAAACCCGCACCAGATATTTAGCAATGCTAACCAAATGACATGGTAATTTTTTTTCGACTCTACAAAAATTTTTCTACTTTCATTTGGTAAGGCTTGTTTTTCTTCGGGTGAACATCAAGTAGACGAATTTGAGTTTTTTTTTTTTTTGTATATCAGCTGTAATAACTCGAAATTCGATTTTCCTCTCTAATGGTTGAAGTTTAGAATCTGCTCTCACAATATGATAAGACATTGTTGAATCGCCCTGTTAATGGACATATCAATGATCTATAGTTTTTCTCAGCCAGGGAGAAATACTAAAGCCGACGTCGACGGTGGATCCACAAGTGTTCCTTTATGAATCCCTGCGCCTCCATATGACGGAAGACAATTTATGAAGTGATAGAACGCGAAGGGTGGAGGGTGGAGACATCGGGAATTTTATTATTCCTCAATCGGAGCGGTAATAAGTGACGAGGGATATTGATTGATAGTGGGCTCCTCACAGGAAGGGATATTGCATTCCCCGGGGGTGATCCATAACAACTGTTACCTAATTTGTGGGCGCCCCCCACCGCAGAATATTCATGGCTCTTCGCCAGGCCAATCTCCTCGGGGCCCCCTCCCCTTCAGGCCACTGGCGTCTTCTATCTCGTCCTATCAAGTCCCAGCATAGATTTAGAGATGTTAAAGTCAAATTTTAACAACACTCATTTTTACTTTCACTTATCTATATCTATGAAATATATAGTTAGGGAAAGTATTGCGATCGTGAAAATTTTCGAATTCCAGTTTTCGACGGAAATACACGTTTTGTATGATCCGAGGGAGAGATCCGCTCACTTCTCTATAGGCTGGAGTGTTCAAAAAATATGGTTTTAGTATTTTTCCTGACTGGAAAAAAACAGAAGATCTTGGATATATCTATCGGTAATTTACTGCTTTGTCCAGTCAGGGAGAATTGAGTTTGCCGACAGACGGACGGAAGGATGAAGTACAGAAAGTAAACTAATAATCTACGAACAAAATTTATTTTTGCTGGAAGGAATTAGTCCGGGTGGCGGTCATTAAATGAAACAACTAAATAGTTTCAACTATTTATTGTTTGCCAACGTTTCGACCCCCTTCGAGTTACCATTCTCCCACCATGTGCCCTGATGATGACCCACAAAGGGGGTCGAAACGTTGGCAAACAATAAATAGTTGAAACTATTTAGTTGTTTCATTTAATGACCGCCACCCGGACTAATTCCTTCCAGTAATTCTCAACGGTCAACTAATTACATCCACAAAATTTATTTTTACTTTCCCTTACCTATATATGAAGTATATAGTAAGGGAAAGTATTGCGACCGTGATAATTTTTGAATTCCAGTTTTCGGTCGGAATACACGTTTTAGAGTCCAAATAACCAAGTCCCGCAAAAAGGTCTCTGTGTGTGTCGAGTGCGAAAACGAAAAGTCCTATGAAATTGAGATTGAGATGAAATTGAGAACTATACGCCCGAGACGTTACAGAAAGTTTTTCATCAAAAACAGCTAACTAGAAGAGTCATTTTATACCATGCATATTGGACCTTTTTACCTTTTTTTTTTTGTTCTCGTAAATGGCTCTAACGATTTTGATTAAATTCGCTATATCGGTTTAAAATAAAAAGTAGTAAATGCCGATATTTTAAAATGTCTTCTTCTGAAGTACTTTTAATTTTGTAGATGCTATAAAAATAACCATAGTATCTTGTTAGCATTGATAATCAACTGCTAAACATGCAAGTTGAGGTAATTTTATAAACAACTAATGAAGAAAACTGAATAAATATTTTATAAATGCAATTATTTCGTTTTTGAACATAAGAACAGAAAAAATATAATCTTATACACAAGCATGTAAAAGTTAATAAGTAATTATGAAAAGCCGATAAAACTAACTGATTATTTTAGATAATAATATAATAGATTTTTTCAATAAAACACATGTTTCTACAGAAATTTAATTTAATCAATTCTTTAATTGTTTCACTCATTTTTATCTCTATCTGTATTTGAAAATTCTTTAATCGATTTTAAAAACGGAAGTTAGTGAAAGTCGTGTGTTGCCCGCACCAGATTTTTAACTTTCAATTACCTATATATGCAATATACATATTGTTTCGTAATTGCACGGCACTATAAAAACATGAAATGATTAATTAAACAATGAACCCTGCCCATCTATTAAAAAAGGCTGTAAAACCTGCATTAAATTTAATTGTGCTTATTTAATTTTACTTGAATATGGAAAGCTTGATCGAAATCGTTATGTCCATTTCTGAGAAAAAAAACTGCTTTTCTGGTTGATAGATTTTAGTGAAAAAAATTCTGTAACATTCTAGGCATATAATTGAATTAAATATTAAATTAAAAGTTCTTTCAGTTTTTATTTTTGAGCTTACCGACTCATACTTAATTAATGTAAAACTATTAAATTTCCTAAATTATAGTCGGCACCTAGGAAGTGTTAGGGAATACAACTGTGCCTTAGGGTGTTGTCGTCCATTAATATTGGATGTTCTCACGTTTAACATAGAATAAGCATGCATTATAGATTTTGATGTGGGAACTTGGTCGATATCCAGGTACACCTGATGCCTGTATCGAATACTGTAGCTATATCTAAACGTCTTAGGGTCATCTCATGTCAAAGGCATTAATGTTAATCAACAGAGGCTTATGAGGTTCACTTCCTTAGGGAACACGCTCTAACGGGAAGCACACATACATTCGTAAGTGCACGGCACTATTTTACGTGTGTTCATTAACACAAAATAAACAAAAAAGTTTATATTAACATATATCTCAAACTCATTTATTAAACAGATATCAAAGGTTAAACATTTTTACTACATTAAGACTGACTGTACAAATTTTAACGTGTTTAATACTAAATAACAGGTTTTAATTAGCTGATAAAGCAATAACAGTAGTTGCTCATCTGTTTGTCTAGTTCTGTGTGTTTTAATGTGATTGAATACTGTGACACAGTATTTAATCACATTTGCGCTTCATCTGTTTGAAATTTTTCACGATATTCACTGCAAAAGTAAAAGAAAATAAATTCATGGTGTCTCCGATGATAATTATAAATTGAAATGTGTCACAGTATTCGCTCACACTAATTCCGATATAGTAAATATTTCATTTTTAAAGATAATTGTATGCCACTGGATAATGTCTCTACGTATGTGACTATTTCCCATTACATGGCAGAAGGCTGTTATCCTATCCACAACACCACAGTTGACCCAAGAAACATTTGAGATTAGAAAGGAAAGATTTAAAACTACGTTCGTCACTCTTCTTTATTCAATCCACTAGATGAAGATCTATTTTTTTTTTTTTTTTTTTTTCGCTGATATTTCGGTCCATAAATTTTGACGGTTGAAGAAAGTGGAATTTAAAGATTCCATTAATCATTCTTTTAACTTGCTACCTTTAATGCGACTTCCTTACTCCTTGCCGTATTTAGGGTTGCTTCGGCTATGACTCCGCAGTGTTCCAGACTAGGCCTAAGTGGCCTAGACGGACTACATTCGCCTACGGGTCCAATGTAAATTATCCAACAGACGAAGGTATCAATTAATCCAGTTTGAATAAACACAACCTCCAAGATGGTATAATTTATTAGGACTCGATGGGACAATAGCAGCGCAGCTAGGCTCAAGGCTGTCCGAGTCGAGGTTTCGAAACTGCCAAGGGCACGCTTTGACATTCCGACCCTTTAAGGGCATCCTCCACTCTGATTGTTTAACCTGTGATAGAACTCTCACGATAGTATTAGTTGTAAAATGACTCGAAGTATGATTATTTATAAAAAAGCATAGTGGGCCAAAGGTGAAGGGTTCAAACCCGACTGATGGCAATAGATCCTTTTCTATTAAAATGGTTCATTGTAATTTACACTTTAACTTACCTATATATGAAATATATATATTTTTTGTTTTGTTTTGTTGAATATAAATTTATTTATTCGGATATATCATAATAATAATAATAATATTGCTACAAGATTACATTCATACAACATTACAATATAAACAAGAAGGAAAGTCAAATTAAATAAAATGATACTAAAATACTAGGTTAACAAATAAATAAACAAAACATGAACACCCTCATACTTATATACAATATTTACAATCTGCTGGAGAACCCCTGACTAGGGGTGGGCATAATCGAATGACGATTATCAGATCATTCGATTATTTGAATCATTCGAATTAATCGACTATCGGAATAATCGGTTTGGAGAAACGAATGATCATTTGAACTGAATTTTTTTAATCATGATCTCGAGAGATTATAAGGGAATGGCTCGGTCTTTCCCCCACTTGTGGAAGGACAAGCTGAATCCGAGGGATCCCAGCGCCTCTCAGCCGCATCACTGGTGAGTGGTCAGTGGAAGCTGAGTGAGGGAGGCATAGCCACAAACACACCGCACATTAGAGGAGAATCTGACCATAGCTAGAGCTCTAGAATCGATATTTATAAAACTTATCGGGGCCACTCCCGTTTCAACCTTGCAGGAAAGTTGTATGGATGAGTGGAACTGGATAGTGATTGTGCTAGAGGATTAGGATGATGGAATTTGGAAAATTTGGCTGGAATCAGGAAATATATAGTAAGGGAAAATATTGCGATCGTGAAAATTTTTGAATTTCAGTTTTCAACTTTTTAGGGTCCCCTGAATCCAAATAACCAAGGTGCAAAAAAAGGTATGTGTATGGTAAATCAAGTACGAAAACGAAAAGTCGTATGATACTGAAATTTCATATTTAAGACAACTATAACGCCCGAGAAAAACGGCACTAACAATTTCGATGTACAAATTTAACGGGCTTTAATACCATGTAGGTTTCATTCTAATTGACAGATAGTCTGCCCGCGCTTAAATGCCGATATTTTGAATTTTCTTTCTCCAAGATATCTAATAAAATAAACCATATCATCTTATCATCATAAGTTGAACGAATTTTATAACCAAGTAAATGATAAATCGGCATTATTATTTTTTTAGGTAATTTCATTTGTTCCGAACATAACAATAGTAATATAGATATATAATATACCTTTGGAAAGCTTAAGGTTTTAGAAATTTTTTATCTTATAAACGAAGCTGCCAAACGTAATACAGAAAGATGAAAAGGGCATTAACGTAAGTGATTATTGTAGATAATAATTTTATTTAAGTTACGTTATTTGATCTAAAATACAAGTTTCCAATGAAACTGTATCTAATTTATTGAACTTTCTTCAACATATATATTTATTTCATATGATAATAGCCTTATTAACACTCCGACATAAAATAAAGACTTAAATCATTTAAAAAATGCTGGACAAACATACATAAAAAAAACCTGACGAGAAGACGTGCTGCTGGGTAACTGTCCTTCCTCATGCCTCACATGTTATTATTTTGTTTATTTTTGTTATCCCATTTGCTGATTATCTCCATACTGCTGACAGGTGCAAATAAATAAATGAGTATAAAAAAAAAATTCTTAAATTGATTTTAGAAATCGTGGGGAGTGAGAGTCGTGTATTGACTGTACCAGATTTTTTACTCATATGTCTATAGCTTTTTACAAGATAGAATCCAATAAAAAGCTAACAGGCCCTCGATGAAATATGAAGAACGTCAATATGTTAAAAGTAATACAATATACGATGTAATAAAATGTCTGCGCTACCTATGATTTACAAGTTACAAGTCATATAATAGGGTGATACACCTGCACTATTATAGCTACATATATATCATATATATATATACTACTATTATATATATCACAAGAGTATAATAGAGCGATAGTTAAAGCGTCGTTATTTCCAAATAGAGTGAGAATATGAAATAAATACGTATTATTGCGGAGTGGGAGGGTCGAGAAGGCGTTCTGCCCCGGGCCTGATCTCGGTAGATCCTGTTATAGCTTTCGATACTCTACAACATCTATTTAGTAAACAAATCCTTATCAGATCATATTTTATTTTGGGCGGATATTTAATATCACGTCTATAAATGAAATATATTATACTTTCACTTTTTTATTTGGATTATAATTTAATTGTTTAATTATATTTTTTTTATCACACCATGTCATCCGATATCTAAACAACAAAATTCATTAATAATTATTTCCATAAGTTCTTATTCATAAATAAACATTTAACTTCATTCCAAATCATGCAAAAATATTTCTTTTCTTAAAAAAAAAAAATCTGGTGCGCGCAATTCACGACTTTTACTACTTTAGCTCCGTTTTTAAAATCAATTTAAGAATTTTTAAATATAGTTTGAGATGAAGATAAATTTAATTAAAATTGTTGAAACTAATTACATTGAGTTTTGATAGAATTCTGTGTTTGATTAAATAATATGTTATATTACTATCTACAACAATCGGTTTCATCAGATTTTCACCACTCCATCAACTTTTATAATTTTGAGTGTAAGATAAGGATTTTTCTATAATATTTAGAACGGCATATTACAAATTTATATTACTGACTCTATTTTCAAAAACACAAACATTTTATAAAAAAAATAGTTTCCTTCTTTTTTCCTTAAGTTAGTTGTCAAATTCGTCTAACCTGTATATGTTTAATTTTTTCGAATCTACAAAATTAAGGGTTCTTTAGAGGAAGAAAATTTCTGATTCCGACATTTAAGCCTTGTACCATTTCTATCAGAACGAAACTTATAAGATATTAAACTCTATTAAATTTTACATCGATATAGAGAGTTTAATCAAAATCATTAGAGCCGTTTTATAGAAAAGTGTCAAAAATTGAAAAAATTCATGGTATAAAGTGGCTCTTCTGGTATATCGATTTTGATGAAAAACTTTCTGTAACGTCTCGGGCGTATAGTTGTCTTAAATACGAAATTTCAGTTTTATACAGTTTATCGTTTTTGAACTAGACTTACCACACACAGTCTTTTTTTTCCGGGACTTGGTCATTTTGGACTCAGAACAAACACGCATTTCCGGACAGAACTCGAATCCGCAATTTTTTTACTTCTCCTTACTATTTATTTCATAAATAGGTATGTGAAAAAGAAAAAAGAATTACATTGGTTTTCGATGAAACGTTTATTTTTTGATTAAATGTTTAATTAATTATTTTAAAAATGTTTATAATTTATTTAAAGTAGGAAAGTAAAAAGTACTTATTTTTGTGACGTGTGCACCAGATTTTACTTTCTTTCCAAAACATCGTAACACATGTCTCGATTCCAGTTATATTTCAAATGTAAAACAGCTAAAAGTCCTCCCTAAATCCCGAATCCTCACTCCAAACAGGTGCTGTACAAAAGTTAAGCGGCTCTGTCAGATGTGAAAAGACGGACGGTACACACCACGGTAGAGTACACAGAGGTGTACGGTACACGGTACACTGGTCACTGAATATGGAACGCTTTAACGAACCCTGGTCAGCGCGAACCTGATTCTATTATCACACCCGATATCCTCATCCATGTCGGCTTCCGAGGATCATTATCCCAGTCCAAGATATCAAGATGTTAAAAATCCATAGAGGATAAATTGAGATGTTTGCAATTAGTAATATATCAATTTTAGAAAATTTTACAGTAAACGCAAATTTGTGAATTTATATATTGAGGAAATAATCAGATTTGATTATTTTTGCCATGAAATTTTGGATCGTTTGTAATCCTTTACGTATTACTCTATTATTATCTTCGAGCGGTTAAGAATTTTTTTTTTATTGTGATATGAATATTTATGGCAATACAATAAACCTTGCACTCAATTTTAGTCTAAAAATCTCTATTGTAATTGTAATACTCCGCAATTAACGTGGTTAAATTTATATTATTGTCACTAATTATATCACATAAAAGTTTATTGTATTCTTCCTAATTATATAATCCATATATAATAAACAGATTTTTATTGGTGGGTTTACGTGACATGTCTAAATCGAATATTAAAAAAAAAAAATTAGAATTAGAAGTAAAGAAACATTTAAAACACACATCTTGACTAATTTTACAATCATTCATGATTCCTTATTTTTATACCATGAGCTAAATGATCAAAAATGAAAGAATGAAGTTCAACCTGCAAATATGACATAATTAATGGGGTCACCTGTGGCGTAGTGGCGATGCATAACAGCCTTCTATGCCCAAGGTCACGAGTTCAAACCCGGCTGCCGATCTTAGGATTTTAAATTCCTCGATTATGACGTATTCAAGTATGTTCATGTCGGCCTTATGATATGTAGATGAGATTTTTGTAGGATGTTACATACTCGTTAAAGATCCCTATCCTAATTAAATTTGATAGGCAAAATTTAGAACTCCACTGTAGCCACAATAGCATAAAGTGGCGTTAAATAAACAAACAAATAGAAGAGAAAAGAGAGAAACTGTATTTTAGGTTGAGAATGTATTGATTGGATTATTAGTGAGACATTTTGAAAATAGATTGAATGAAGAAGAGTGATGAATATAGTTTTAAATCCTTTCTTCTCAGTCTTAAACGTTTCATGGGTAAACTGTGGTGCTGTGACTAGCATGAAAGACTTCTATGCCGAGAGGTTACTTCTAAGGAGTCCAAAATCTTTCAGAGGGAACGTACAATGGTGGTCTCGAGCCTAAGCGATGTCAGATACTCGTTAAAGATCTCTATCCTAATTAAACCTGGATAGGCAAAATTTAGTACTTCCTCTGTAGCATCGTCCGATTCTGACCGTTGTTCAACACTTCTTCCGGATGACCGACGTCTTTACCGAGGATAGCCGGGAGGGAAAACATTTGTTTTACATAATCGGTGATCTATTGCAGAATTAAAAAGGTTACACTCGACCTTTCACAATAGGTCATTAAAAACCAGCTATGGAAGTCTGTCCGTTTCCCAAGGAGGCAGGCTAAATGCCCGGAGATAAATATTCATAGCCAGTGGAGGCGAGCTCCGAGCACTATATCGTCTTCGGAATCAATTAGTGGTCCAGCGGCCGGCCGCCAGGTTCCAGTCTCACGGTGAGTCTAGGAACCTCGAAATATCGATTAGTATCGATTAATTCATAAGTTTTATCTTAATAATAATAATTAAAAAAATCTGGTGCCTTCAACACACGACTTTCACTTACCTCGTTTTTGAAATAAATAATCTAACAATGTAAATTATTATTACTGTGATATCTCAGATTTTATCCCTCTCCAGTACCTTTACAAATTTGTAATCAGTTAATTTTTTTCCAAAATATTTAGCTTTTGCAATGGTGTACTATACATCTATATTACTATGCTATTTTTAGGAAAAAAAATTGTACGTACAACACACGACATTCTATTTATAATAGGTGTTTAGTTTGACCGATGAGAATATTAGATGAGGAAGATAGTGGGGGGTAAGGACATAAAGTAATAATAACAGTTTTTTATTTATTTTGGGACAAGTCCCATCAGAATAATATAACAGGAAATAAAAAGTGACTGCGGTTTAAACACTGTTTATTGAACTTGGGTAAAATAATTGAAAACACATAATTAAACTAATAAAATGAACAAATAAAATAACTCAAAAGATAAATTATAGTAAAAATGTACGAACGACATTTTTAAAAAAATGTATATTAACATGAGAAAATAAAAAAAAATCTGGTGCTGGCAACACACCCCATTTCACTTGCCTCCGTTTTTAAAATCATTAGAGAATTTTCAAATACAGTTAGAAATAATAACGAGTAAAACTATTAAAAAATTAATTAAATGGAATTTCTATAGAAACATGTGTTTTATTAAAAAATCTATTATATTATTATATAATATAATCACGTTTTATCGACCTTTCATCACTCTATTAACTTTTAAAAGCTTGTGTATGAGATAATCTTTTTTCTAAAATCTTTATCTTTCCAACGGTATGTCATACATGTATATTACTATTCTTATGTTCAATAACGAAAATTACATTAAAAAAATATTTTTTCAGTTTTCTTCTTCAGTTGGTTATCAAATTCTTTAATAGTGTATATTTACCCGATTTTTATCAATGCTAAAAAGGTGATATGGTTATTTTTATAGAATCTGACAAAAATAAAGATACTTTAGAGGAAGAAAATTTAAAATATCGTTTATTAAGGCCTATCATACTATTTAAATCAGAATGAAACATAAACGATATTTAACTCCATCAAAGTTTACATCGATATAGCGAGTTTAATCAAAATCGTTTCAGCAGTTTTTGAGAAAATCGTAAAAAGTGCATGGTGTAAAGTTGCGCTTCTGGTTGATCGGTTTTGTTAAAAAAGTTGCTGTAAAATTCCAGGCACGTAGTTTTCTGAAATATTAAATTTTAGTTTCGTACGACTTTTTGTGCTTGAGCTAGAACAAGTCTTTTATTATTATAATTGTTTAGACTCAAGGACAACTACAACTTGTATTTCCGTTGAAAACTCGAATTCGAAAATTTTCAAAAACAATTTAATAATTTCTATCGATATTTAATTTATTCTAAGAAAAATGATTCATCGAAACAATATAATTCTTTTATTCTAAATTTAGGTTTATTTTCGACTTTATTTCAAACAGAGAAGTAAGTGAAGATTGAGTGTTGGCCGCACTAGATTTTTTAATTTAATCTTTGTAGACTTATGTTTGGTTTCATCCATTTTAGTGGGTGGATTTCTCGATACTGTGTAAGTCGAGACATACTCAAACAGTTTAGTCGATAAAAATAACGTTTATCTTTCGCAGTTCGGATTCGAAAGGTCATTCCGTGTAAGCGTGTTATATGGCCCATGCAATAGTCATTCCGTCACCCATTTTATTCAATGAATTTTAAACAGCGCCATTATTTTTTTATTTATAAACATTTCAATTCTATTCCTATTATCTTTTGTGTGATGTCGAAACGATCAAATTTAAATTCATGGGCTCGAGGCTTGTAGAAGAAACGTTTTGTGTGTCGAACCCTTCGAACCGAATAAATCTTATGCAAGCATTCGAAACTCGTCGTGTTTTCGAATTATTGTTAGCACATTTAAAAGCTATATTAACACATTTTAATCTGAATTATGTAGATAAAAGGTTTTTTTCTTACATATCTGATATTTAAGTTGTCTTCATTAATTGTTATAACATACTAAAATCAGTTCTTTCTTAAATATGAGTAACTTTTGTTTACTTTCACTTACCCATACATGAAACAAAAGAAAAGACAAAACCATGTAACTTAATTTCAACTTTTGAACAAAATTGGATTTCTGAGTTTAATTCAGGTAGTCAAGACAGTACTGAAACCTATCTGGACCTACGGACTTGAACTGTGGGGGGCAGCCAAACGTTCTAACATCGAACGCATTCAATCCTTCCAATCTAAAGTCTTCCGAACAATAGTTAATGCCCCTTATTATGTATCCAACCATACCTTACACCGCGACCTAAATATTCCATTTATTTTAGACCTTATACCATTAAAATTCTCTAAATTCCTTCAGAACCTTATCCATCACCCTAATCCCTATCCAGCTCCACACATCCTTACCATCCTCCTAGAAGGTTGAAACGGCAGTGGCCTCGAGACCTCTCTTGTAACATGTATATTGGAGTTCTAGCATTGGCTAGATTCTCCACTCACGTGCTGTACGCTTGTGAATTGTATATAGGTATGAGTGACTTTTGTATATATTTTATTGATTTTGTTTTGTATATATGTATATTGTATTATTATTATATAAATTTATTGTTTTGTATATATCGTGTGGATGTTGTAATTTAACACTATTAAAAATGTCCTAAATTGGACAGATTGTAATATTACTCAATAAAGAAACTTTTGAAGGATAATTCAGGTAGTATATTACACGTAATTAACCGGAAATATTTAAGTATCCCAGTTTACAATTCTCGTCCAAAATTAAGAAGACATCAATACGGAATTTATGTTGATCTGTAATGATTATCTTGCAATTTGAAAAGATTGTAGATTTCCTTATGAGTGTGATTGGAAGCTGTCATTGCCGAATATTGCAATCTATCTTTCTGACCATTAGCTCAGATTAAATCTTGATTCGTAGGTCCATGGATCATTTGACTCGAGCGGAAACGACGCTGCTAGAAGACTTGAAATAATTGCATACGGGTAACGTCTACATAAAATAACTAAGTTAATATTATTAACTACCTTTTATAATATAAACATTTTTTCCTTTATAATAAATAAAATTATTTATTTCCAATCGATGATATATATATATATTTTTTTTTTTTTTTGATACGTCATGTACATGACTATAATTCTGTTTATTTTTCTATTCATAACTCACTTATAAAGTATAACAACAAAACAAAGTGTTGTGCGATCAGGATGCAGATAATAAAATAAATAAAAAAATCGTATACTAAAAAAATACTTTATAATGATTATAAAATATGTAACGAAAATTCAATATTGAAGGAATTTTATTTTCGTATATAATTATTTTAATAATTCAAGCTAATGAAGAATGGCAACTTTATACAAGAGAGAGTCAATAATACAAATAAAATTGAAAAATATATCTAAAACAAAGAATATGTCATTTTGTGTTCAATTTTTTTAATGTTATTACAAAGCTGTTTAAAGATTTAAAAAACTTGTATACCAAATTATAAAAAATGTCCACTCCCCATAACAAGACTGTTCATGAATACTTAACAAACAGAAGAATTAGTAAATTTTTTTTTTTAAATAATAAAACTGGAAAAAAATACATAAATATATTTTTATATAATTTAGAATAGTTAACCTTGTGTATTGTGAAAGTTTAATTAATTCACTGAAAACGAAGTTATACCATAATCATCTATAATTAACACAAAATAAAATATTTGCGTGCGAATCTGGGGGATACTGCAACAAAAATAAATGAAACTGATCATAATACAGTAATTTTATGTATATCTTTGAATTTAATTATAGTTAATAATATTAAAATTTAACTGTATTTTATCCTTGTGACGATATTTACTCAACTGAAGACAAGATCTGAAACACAATAGACTTCCACGAGGCATTTGATTGAGGCTGTCAGAAAGGAATGAGTCTTAATTGCCCGATGTCCTTCAATCCTGGCGTCTCACAAAGACCACACATCGCGTTATCCTTAAGGACCTTTTAACTATATATGTATATATAAAAACCTGTCATCTACCTCTAGATAATACATATTTTTGTTATATTTAAAGACTTTATTGTATCGAAAAAGATCTTTCATCTTGGTTATTACACTATTAGACGTAAAATTATCCGAAGAGATTACTGTCCACTTAAATACTTATAATTCACCCACTATATTATCCTGAGTATGGTTAAATGGCCGGTCGTGATCAGTTGATCCCACTAAATCGTGAAATAATTCTCTCAAACAGGCACGTGAAAAACGTTTTTCAGAAAATTCCTTAAAAAAAAAAAAAAAAAAATTAGAAAAGGAAAGTTATAAAACTATATTTTCAGATGATAGAACACAAAAAGGGATGCATCACGTTTTAGTCAAGAGGTACTAAATGTTATATTGCCTCGTACAGAGAAAAAAAAAATTCTTTTCGAAACATTCTATATTAAAATTTATATTCTGTTTATTGTATAATTTCCAGAAGAATATTTCTAAACCAAAAAAAAAAAAAAAAAAAAAAAAAAAAAAATAAATAAAAAAAAAAATAAAAAAAAAAAAAAAAAAAAAAAAAAACCTGTACCACTACAACCCATGAAGGGTCTTGGGCTCAGTACATATAGAGATTCGTACTGTTTCAAGGCCAACGGCAGTGCAATGAGTTGATTAGGCCTTAATCGCGCTCAGCCGCCAGGTTTTTCCCCAATTAATTTGGGTACCCACTTTGTAGAGGCTGGGTTTGCCCCAGGAGGGTCTCCATACCCTAGGGTCGCCCCCCGACTGAATTAACAGAATAAATAATATTCCGCCACAGCCGGGATTCGAACCCAGGACCCGGAGCACAGCAGACTAGCGCTCTATTCTAAACTAAAAAAACAAAATAAAAATAATTAGTCAGAACTATGGAAGTTTAAATTTAATTTTTTTTTTTTTTTTTATGATTCCTTATCATTAAAATACATTCTCGGTTCATCAAAATTAAAAGAGTAAAACGTATTTTTTAGGAAATTAATCTAATACATAAAAATCTTGTGTTACGGTATTTGTGTTTTTTATGAATTTTTGAATGTATATTTGATAGGTGTGAGAATCTGTTTTCACTTACCTTGGCTGTTTAAATCAATTCGACTCATTAAAAAATTGTTTTTTCCTTTCTTTTTTTCTCTTTTATATAATTATTCGCAGTTATTTGGTTCCTTAACCAACAATGTTTTTCTCTATCTTCAAAAATAACTGAGTTATTGAATTAAATCACTTTTAATCGGCCGCCATTTTAAAAATAACCAGCTGATATCAACGTGCTAGTTGTTAGGATCATCCTTTCATGGACTAGCATTTTTGTGGCGTATTTCTAAATAATTGGTTCAGCAGTTCAGGACAAACGGATTTTTTTAAATTTGTTATTCGGATTCTACGCATCTTGAAACGTAAAAACGTAAACCCTCAATTTTTGATAGAGGGGGATTTTAGTTTTTTTTTATATCATATAATTAACCAAAAATTAAAGTTGAAAAAAGTTCAAAGATAATTTAAATAAAAAGTTTATACGGTTTCGTTTGAAACATATGATTAAGATTAAATAATATAACAATTGCATATTGTTGGAGTATGTTTATTTATTTAACGTCACTTTATGCTAAAGTGTGAGTCATAAATTTGGCCTATCCAGGTTTAATTAGGATAGGTATCTTTAACAAGCACATGCCATCGCACAGGCTTTAACGTCCCCTCCGAAGGACGGTATAACTAAGTATTTTTTACCTCCCCATTAAAAATCCTAGGTCTGCCTGCGGATTTTAACCCGTGACCTTGGGCATAGAAGGCTGTTATGCTAGCCACTATACTACAGATGATCCCAGTTTCAGTAGTTTATTGTAGCTATGAACTAAATATGGACGAATGTAAGTGGATATTATAATGATGGAGTTTTTGATGACCGTAGAGAAATTAGATGAGGAAGATGGTTGGAGGTGCGGTCATTAAATAGAAACACACATTTAAAACAAGTGCTATTTTAATTATTTGCCCACGTTTCGGCCTACATTGTAGGCCTTCATCAGGGCTAAAAGAAACGGTAAATAAATCGGTTGTTATCTTGTTCCTTGTGTGATTTTTTCGTTTGTTTTAGTTCCGTATTATTTATTTTTTTTCATCTGAGTCACATTTTAATTCCATCACAACCATAATATAATCCCAATGATGATATAATTGCTAGGATATAGAACAAACGCCAGGGTCACATAGAACAGATAATGACCAATCGCACTCATTCGGAATTAATTTACTTCCAAATTAACTGTTCCTTTCCAAATTCAAAATAATTTCATACCCCGATCTTAGTTTATTCTTCTCGTGACCAGTTTCCACTCCAAATCAGATCCAATTTCGGTCTTTAAAAGACAATAAATTTTATGACCTGCCGCCATCTCACACGGCGTAATCTCTAACCAAGACCTGGTTCTGAGATTTACAACGCGCGGTCCGAATTATGGAAGGATAGAATTCAACTTCCTTACGGCTAAGGATCTCATATCTCATAAATTGACCTCATTTATTATTAAATTTCAGTCTGAAATAAAAATTTACTGTTTATTTTAGATTTATTATCCAGTAATAAAGTAGAAAATCGATTCAGCTATAATCTATCTATAATCATTAAAAAAATATTCCTAGAAAAAAACTCATATATTACCTTACAAGAAAAATAATTAATAAACTTGTAGCAATAAATTTTAGCATTAAGGAATTTTTATACCAGTTTATTTACTTTCTCTACAGTATTTTGAAATCGACAGCTACAATAATAAAAATAAATTAATTAATTCAATTAATTGTTTATTAATTTAACGTCACATTATGCTATTGTGGCTAATCCGACGATGCTACAGTGGGAGTCCTAAATTTTGTCCATCCAGGTTTTAATAGGATAGGGATTTTTAGTGAGTACCTGACATCGCACAGGCTCAGAGGCATAACTAACTATTTGTTACTAACATTAAAAAATCCATGTACACCTCCGGGTTTGAATCTCGATCTTGGGCTTATGTGCTTTAATTAAATAAAGTTCTTACATACCTGGTATTTTTACAGAATAAAAAAATCATTGAATTGATTTGATTATTTTAAAATTATTATAAACGATCAAACCATCCACTTAATTACAAAAGATTCATTTACGTGACCATCATAAGACCGGTATGGACCTACGGAGTAGAGCTTTGTGGTTACACAAAACCAACAATCTCTTCTCGTATCCAATCATTACAATCCAAAATCTTTCGAAAAATCCTCTACGCTCCTTGTTTTTTTACGGATATTATACGGACTCATCCATAAAGACTTTAATGTTCCACATTTTGCTGATTAGCTCCGAACCAGGTACCTTCCTTTTATTACAAACTTAATCCCTACTTTAACCCACTAGTTTTTATCCTTTCTTCCTCTTCAATTCCTGATGATCCTCCAAGGCGTCTGAAAAGAAGATGGCCCCGAGACCTTGTTCAGATTATTTTTAGTGTGCTTCCCCACGAGTGTATCCTGATTTTTATATTTTACTCCTATTTACTTGTATTTCTTTATACAGTTGTAAATATTAAAAAAAAAAAAGGATTTAAAAAAATGTATATTGTTATTTTTATACTTGGGAATGATATCGCTGTTGTTTTAATATTTTTTCAGTTTGATATATGTTGTGAAATTCTTGTTTTTAACTTTTTGATATTTAATTTTTTAGAAGTAAATAGGTGCTGAACTTTTTTAAATATTGAAAAAACCCTCGACTATTACTACTAAGAAGAGAATGATGTTCCAACAGTAACCGTAATTTCACGTACTGTTAACCTGTGAAGTTGGGTCGTGACACGGCTAACCTTCGACTTGCCAGCCCTCAAACATTCCTTCCTTTGATCGTATACACTCCATTCCAAGATAATTCCGGTTTATCTATTACTTCCCCTACCTTTCCTCATCATTTTATTCACTTTATTCATAATAATATAATTTTAAAACGGAAGAATTATATAATTATCTACAAGAATCACTATGTTTACTCATCACTTTCCATTACCTTATACGATTTTATATAAGGTAATATTTTTTCTATAATGTTAAGTTTTCCAACGGTATATTATACATCTATATTACTGTTCTTATGTTCTATCTCCCACTCCCAAAAAAAAAAAATATATATTTGCTCTGTTTCCTATAATTAATTATTAAACAGGGTGTCTAGCAACTGGGAAAATCGGGAAAGTCAGGGATTTTAAAAACATATGAAAAAATTAGGAAAAATATGCGGTTCTCTCGTAAACCTTTTATTGATTTCACTATATTGAATGGGCTTTAATTTTAAGCATTACCATCGTGAAATACGTAGTCTGACAGAGTTTCAAAAATCTATTCCTACAAAGTCTCTTTTAATTTTTCTATTTGAAATGGTTAAGAGTTTCTCGTTTTAACATCGATCAAATAAATGGTTGAATATAGAAGAATTTTTCAACTAACTAAAAAAAATTTTTTTTATAAGTTTTTTTTTTATTTATTTATTGGAATTTACAACTGTATACAGGAATACAACAAGTAAATTAGATGAAATATATAAAGGCATGAAACACATGTAGAGAAGCTTCCCAATGGAAGCACTCTAAAAATGTTCTAAACTAGAAGGTCTCGGGACAATCTCCTTTCAGACGCCTCGGAGGATTGTTAGGAATTGAAGAGGAAGAAAGGATTGAAACTAGAGGATTAGGGTGGGAATGGAGTTTGCCATGAAAAGAATGGTTTCTAGACCGGGCCAAATCAGCAACATACGGAACATTAAGATCTTTATGGATTAGTGTATTCGTGACAAAGTAAGGAGCATTGAGGATTTTACGAAGGATTTTGGATTGTAGGGATTGGATACGGGAAGAATTCGATGGTTTAGTAGAGCCCCAAAGCTCTACTCCGATATGTTTTTTAAATATTTATTTATTGAGAAATATTACAATCTGTTTCAGAATAAACAATAGTAATAGTGATATGAGACCACATTCATGCAATATATACAGAAAATAATGATAAAGTCAAATTACATAAAATAGAAAAAAGATTCATATATATATATATATATATATATATATATATATATATATATATATATATATATATATATATATATATATATATATACATATATATACATATATACATTAAAATAATAATAAAAAAAACAACAACCTATAATTGAGATAAATACAAGGTTCGCAAATAAATAAACATCATACAAACAATGGTAACTATATACAATATATACAACTGGACTAAAGAATTAAAGAACAAATATTTCCTATGTTTTTTTTTTTTCCTCTAAATTCCTTCAACAACAATTTTATTGAGTAAAATTACAATCTGTCCCAATTTGGACATTAATAGTAGTGCTGAAAGATATCATACATACTAAATTCATACAATATTTACACGGCATAAAATTTTTCCTCTAAATTAAAATACAAGTATTATTTACAGTTGTAAGGTTGTGTTTGAAAAAAAAAATATTCCCTAACAAAAAATCGTAGTATGAAATGGTCTTTTAATATTGAAGGAAAGACTCATCTACATGACTATCATAAGGCCGATATGGACTTACGGAGTGGAGCTTTGGGGCTTTACTAAACCATCAAATTCTTCCCATATCCAATCCCTACAATCCAAAATCCTTCGTAAAATCCTCAGTGCTCCTTATTCTGTCACGAACAAACTTATCCATAAAGACCTCAACGTTCCGTATGTTGCTGATTTGGCCCGATCTAGATACCATTCCTTTCATGACAAACTCCATTCCCACCCTAATCCTCTTGTTTCAATACTTTCTTCCTCTTCAATTCCTGACAATCCTCCGAGGCGTCTGAAAAGAAGATGGCCTCGAGACCTTCTAGTGTAGAAAAGTTACAGGAGTGCTGCCATTGGGTAGTTCTTCTTCAAGTTTGTTTCACGCCATTTAACTTTTGTCACATTTACTTGCTGTACCTTGAAGTACAGTTGTAAATTTCAATAAAAAAAAAAAAAAAAAAATATATATATATATATATTGAAGGGAAAATAAAACCATGAAAACAATATAAATACTTTTAGAAAATAGTTATTGAAGTTTACAACTGTATTTACATTTACAAAATGTAGGATAAAATTAAAATAAGTCATGTAAATGCAAAGAAACTGCACAAATACATCACACTAAAAAAAATCTGAATCAGAAGAACTCGAGACCATCTCCTTTTCAGACGCTCCGAAGCAAGGACGAAGAGGAGAAGCAAGGATAAAAACTAGTCGGTTAAAGTGAAAATGAACTTTTTCACGGAAGAACTGATACATGGTTCGGGAAAAATGAGCAAGCTATTGGAACATTAACAGTTTATACGTGAAAATTGATTTCGGATTGTAAGGATTGGATGCGAGAATAATTCGGTGGTTTAGTACAGCTTTGAAAATTCCAGATTGGTCTCATGATAGTCCAGTAGTTTGAGCTTTTGTCTGGTAAGTTGAAGTAGCTGAAAAAGACGAATGTAAATTAAAACTTATTTTTCTTTGACGATCCCACTAGATTTTTTAGGTTAATTGTTATTTATATATTTATAAGACTTAATAACATATATTTTTAAGACATTAAAGGCTAAATAATATATAATTAGTGTAGAAATTTAGAATTAATTCATCGATGCTAATGGGTTCCATCGATAATGATGTTAGGGAAAAGCCTCGACGTAGCTTAGCCGTTTCCTAACGCTCAGCCGATAAATGTCACGTGTAGACGTGTATTAATCAAGGAAGTGATGGATCGATGGTACACCATTTGTTGGGATCTATATACACAATTATTCGTGCATCTCTTGAAATTTTCTAGACGTGTCCTGGCATAGAAATTGTTTCTAGTGAATAATTTGGTCGTTAAATAAAAAAATAATAAATGCATTGTATGTGTGTGGGGTTGGGTCTTACAAAAAGAGGAATAATGTGCTTCGGACGATGACGGTAATAGAAAAAAAAAATAAACAAAAAAAAACTACAACAATTCATTTTCTTGATTCAATGTTTTTATAAATGTAATGGAAATATTCATAGTTTGAAATCTTTAAAATTTTAACTTCGTTCTTAAATATTACTACCTCTTTTCACCGCTTGTTTCTTCCTCCCTCTTTCCATATTCATATATTTTTCTGTTATATATCATCACATATGTTAGTTTAATATTACATTACTTTAAAACAAATATTATACATAATATTAATGATTATGTACTTTTTAAATATTACCTCTGTTTTTATATATTACCACCAAATATCACTTCAAAATTGTTCATATTTAAAATTTTAATTGTTTACACATTTAATCATTTACTTAGTTTATCTTTAAATATTCTTATTCAAATATTGTCATCTTAATTTAGTTTACATTATAACTGTCATCTTATTATCATTTTTCATTTAATTTTATGTTTGTTTCCATATTATATATTTTTTTTAAATTTATTTATTGAGATATATTACAATTTGTTACAAAATGAACAATAGTAATAGTGATTTGAGACCACATTCATACAATATATACAGAAAATAATATTAATAGTCAAATTACATAAAATAGAAAATAAATAAATTCATATATATACAAAAAAATAATAATAAATAAAAAGCAAAACAAATCAAGACAACAATCTATAATTGAGATAAATAAAAAGTTGGCAAATAAATAAACATCATACAAACAATCATAACTATATACAATATATACAACTGCTAAAAGGACCCTAGACTGCGGTTTTCCCTCTACTTGTAGAGGAAAAAGCGGAATCCAAGAGATCCTAGCGCCTATATCTCAGCCGCATCACTGGTGTAATTCAGTGGAGGCTGAGTTAGAGCGCTGTAGCCACAAACATACCGTACATGAGTGGAGGATCTGACCAGTGTCTTAAAAATTTAAATGTTTACAATACGTCTCGCGGCCACTGCCGTTTCAATCTTCGAGGAGGATTGTACGAATGGGTGGTGCTGGATATTACCATCCATATTATATTACTGTCCATATTATATATATATATATATATATATATATATATATATATATATATATATATATATATATATATATATATATATATAACATATAATTAAGTTTATAATTATATTGGTTGTTATTTTATTTCCCTTAGCCCTGATGAAGGCCCACAATGTTGGCCGAAACGTCGGCACACAATTAAAATAATCACTATGTTTTAATGTGTGTTTCTCTCTAGAAATTTTAAAAATAGACATCCGTTGTTGAACAAATGACACCAGAGGTCATTGCAGCTTCCTCGCGTTCCGATGATCATCCTCACCCAGAAGTTCGCCCCCGAAGAATGAAGTACGTTCCACTGGCAGCCCACACTCCCTACTGGAATAAGGAAGTGATTTACCGAGCTCTTACAGACTAATTCGGTTCCTCTAACCTTTATATATATATATTCCCTAAGCGGGATATATCGCCCTTTCTTCTTCTTCTTCAGCTGTCGTTATTTATTCAGGGCCTCCTTCGTCAATTAGCGCTGTCTGACATGTTGCGGCAATTACAGAAAGCACACTGATTTGATTATTTCGAGTCTTAGCAAAACTACTTTTACTGATTGTATTATAATGCTCAAAAATACTGTTAGTTCCAATTATCAATTAAAACGTCTACTCCTAGTTTTATTAATAAGAAAATCATTTTTACTTTCACTTACCTATATATGAAATATATAGTGAGGGAAAGTATTGCGATCGTAAAAATTTTACAAAAACTTTTGTTCAAAATCAGCTAACCAGAAGACCCACTTTACACCATACATTTTGCACCTTTTTATGATTTTCTCAAAAACGGCTCTAACCATTTTGATTAAACTCCCTATGTTGATGTATTTTATAATGGCCTTTAATATGGCATAGCTTTCATTCTGATTAAAATAGTCTGACAAGGCTTAAATGCCGGTATTTCATATTTTCTATTTTCTATAATTACCTTCAATTTTGTAGATAGAAAAAAATAACAATATAATTCTGTTATCAACGATAAAAAAACAGCTAAATATTCAAGTTCAGCGAATTTGATAAACGACTAAAGGAGAAATGTGCAAACATATTTTTTTATGCATTGTTTGTTTATTTGAACACAAGAATAGTAATATAGAAGTATAATATATCGCTGGATATCTAAAGATTTTAGGAAAAATATTATTCAATACACGAAATTTTAAAAGTTAACGGATCACACCAGACTGAAAAAACAAGAAACTGCTCGCAGAAACCGATTGTTACAACACTTACTTGACAAACGTTCAAAGCTTCCAATCCACTACAAAAAACTAATTTATAAAGCCATTATTGGACCTATTTGGACATATGGTATTGAGCTATGGGGATCCACCAAGCCATCAAATTAGCAGCCCACTCAAACCCGCTTGTCCGTATCCTCTCATCTCCATCTATTCCTGATAATCCTCGGAGGCGCCTGAAAAGCCGGTGGCCTCGAGACCTGCTAATGACATAAATATGTCAGTGCTACGTACCGCTGGGTAGCTTCTTCACAAGACTTTATCAAGCCAATTGTCACTTTTTTTTCACATTTACTTGTATTTTTTCCTTATACTGTTGTGAATATCAATTAATAAATAAAAAAAAAAAAAAAAAAAAGTTAACGGATAGTAATGAAAAGCCAATTAAAATAAATGATGACATAGATAAAAAAATAATAGATATTTAATAAAACACACGTATCTTTAAAATCCATGTAAATAATTCTTTAACAATTTATTTTCATTTCTAAATTTGTTTAAAAATTCTTTAATTGATATAAATAACTGAGGAAAGTGAAAGTCGCAGGTTGGTTATTTTTAATAGTGTTTAGTTATTTTTAATTAATAACTCAATCTAGATATATCTGCAATGAAATAATATTAGTTAACAATATCAAAATATAGAGTCAATATGTTATCTTCACTTTTGCATCTCGACCTTTCATACCAAGACCTTTCCCCCTTCCCGAATATTGCTGTATAATATCCTCAAAGTATTCTATAAATTAGCAACAATACCTTGACCTTTTATCTTAATAATTTCGCGTTTCGGTCGTGGTTTGTATTTTTTATTTTAAATGCCTTGGAATCCTAATGCGAACCTTCTCAACCTAATGACTCTAAACCATCGCTGCTTATTAATCAAGAGTCCACACGAAACGTTGTAGTGAATAGCCAAAATATGTTTGGAAAAGTTTTTTTTTATTAAGTTATTTTTTTTTGTCTTGTCATCTTAAAACCCATAGATATATTCACAGAGAAAGTTAATCATTGATATATATCCAATCTTCTTATAAAATATTTAATATATAAAATCTTGTGACACGGTGTTCGTGAACTCGGTGTGTGCGTGTGTGTGGGGGAAGCACGAAAACGAAAAGTCCTATAAAACTGAAATTTTATATTTAAGACAAATATGCGCCCGTGATGTTACAGAAATCTTTTCATGAAAATCAGCTAACTAGGAGAACTTTATACCGTGCATTTTGCACCTTTTTACGATTTTCTCAAAAACAGCTCTATCGATTTTGGTTATATCGATGGAAAATTTAATGTGCTTTAATATGATGTAGGTTTCATTCTGAATGAAATAGTCTGGCAGGGATTTAATGGAGATAGTTTGAATTTTCTTCCTCAAAAGAACTTTAAATTTTGTAGATTTTATAAAAATAACCATATTATCTTTTTTGCGTTCATAGAGAATGGATAAATTATAAGTTGAAAATTCGATAAAATACTAAAGGAGAAAAAATATTTTTTAATGCAATTTTTGTACATTTATTTGTTTAATTACAATCGTTTTTGTTTGAGCTTTAATGTTATTTGCTATCTGCAAAAAAAAAAAAAAAATAAAAAAAAAAATTGCAATAAGCAAATATAATGACTTCCGAAAGTCGGTTAAAGCAAGGCATCTCTAGGCCACCGCCTCAAAAGTCGTCGGGGTGGGTTGTACGGGTTAGTTTAGGATTTAAGTGTTTGGGCCAATGGGTTCATGTTGTAATGTAAGTCAGTCTGTCATGAAATCTTTTATAATATTCTGTGGCTGTGTCTGAAACTGTGAGTATGTCCAAGTCCTTGTGAAGTAATTCATTGGTTACATAAAATGGTGCATCCACGATTTTTCGCAATATTTTCGATTGAAGGGTCTGAATTATTTTGATGTTAGAATATTTGGCAGATCCCCATAGCTCTATCCCGTATGTGCATAATGGTTTGATCAGTACTTTGTAAATAGTAAGTTTGGTGTTCACGGATAATTTGGATCGTTTGTCAAGCAGACGGGATAGTAGTCCAAATCGTCTGTTCAGTTGACTTTTAAGTCTAATGTGGGTCCTCCTATCAGTCTTTTGTCTAAGTACAGTCCCAAATATCGTACTTCCTCTGATGTCGGAATGGTTTATCCTCGAAATAGACTGCTGACAATCCATGATTGAGCGTGAAAACGATAAATAGACTTTTGATTGGTTCATTTTCCACTTTCCATCTATTAGCCCAACTGATAAGTCATCAATGTGGTTTTGCAACAAGAAGGATGCAAGAATAAGAACATAAAAACAATAATATAGGTGTATAATATACCGTTGGAAAGCTAAAGATTTTAGAAAAAATATTATCTAATACACAAGAAGAGGTATGACATGTTTCTATTGCAACTAATGTAATCGATTTTAACAACGCAGATAAGTGGAAGTCGTGTGTTGTGTGCACCAGATATTTATATTTTCTAATACATACCTATGTTTGACCTATATAAGAAATTGTCGATTTCTTTCCCGGAACGAAGAATGAAATGCGCGACCACTAATGACAAGATACGCGTCGAACCAAGAGGTTATAATTCCAAATGATTGTCATCGATTGCTCTAACAAATCGATCCAGATTGGGCCCTCAAATCATTCCCTCGCCTTGGACCCTCGCTCCGGAGTCGGATACAAAGAGTTATGATCTCCCTTCTAGGTTGACTAGTGGCCAGGTTAAACCGCACTCCATGCACATTAAACCCGGGTTTACCGACATCCGACCACAAACCCACTCCACTCCTTGCTACCTCTGAAGCTAAGTACGGAGAAGAAAGGTCACAAAAGATTACTTTCATGTAGCTCCGCCAGAGATCTGGGAGTCGAGGTCGCCCGGATAACGCACGGTTGTGAAGAACTATTATAAAACCGTTATGGCTAATTCGCTCCGTGGCCATCTACAACAGTCATCGCTCAAAGACACATTTCGCACTTTGAACCAATAAGAACCTTTATATAAAATTTTACTTTCACTTATCTGTATAAGAAATATATTGTAAAGGAAAGATTGTTCGTTTATTTAAATTCACATTTATGCAACTGTGGCTAATTGGAGGCTACTAAGGGTTTAGTTTAGGATATGGTAGGTCATAAATTAAATTTGTAGAGGTTTAACGTCATATTTTTTAAAAAATGCAATAATGGTTGTTTCACATGAAATGTACGTTTTTATAATTTCTGAAATACATGAAGGATTTTGCAGGTCTCTGTTGTTTTCTTCCGAATTTTTACATATTTAAAGTAAACAGATACTAATCCTCTACCTTTGTATTATAAACATTAGCTTACCAATCAATTACAAACTTTTAGAAATATTTGCAAGGCGTTTGGGGAAGAGAGTGTTAATGAACGGACCATTCGCCGTTGGTTTGCTAAGTTTTCAACTGGGGATACCGACTTGGAAAACTTGCCCTGAGGAAGACCTCCATCCGTAATAGATAACGATGTCCTCAAACATACAGTAGAAGGAAGCCTCTACCAAACAGTTAAAGGACTCTCAGCACAACTAAATGCAAGTGCATCTACCGTTTCCAGACATTTAAAGTGTATTGGGAAAGTAAAAAAGCTCGATACATGGGTACCCCAGATCTCACTGAGCGCAGCAGACCCCATGTTTCAAAAAATACAGTGCGAAAATTGAAAGATCTGGGACAACTTCTCAGAGTTTTTCAGTTCAGGGATAAAAAAGTTGGGAAAAATGTGTAGAAAAAGAAGGTAAATACTTCGAATAAAATTATGTTGTTTTCATATCGTATTTTTAATAAAAATCCTTTACCTTGAAAACGGACATTTCATGTGACACAACCCAATAATTACTATACAACAGGATATCGCGAGTTTGAGATGAAGGTTTAAAGAAACTCAATCTCTTAAGTGTTTTTGAATTTTTATTCGTAATAAAACTGATCAAGGATTAAGTAACGGATATTTCCTCAGGCGCCTGCTTGTTATATAACTAACATATAAGTTGCCCAACACATGTGAGATATGAACCCTGGACTCAAGGGAGACCATCCGTCATAGAAAATGTCACAGATGATTAAGAACCACAACGCGGATGCACTAAGGATAACAAATTGTTCTTGTTACAATCTTGTTTAGGGTCCTTTAATATAGAAACAACACTCATTTAAAAGTGTTTTCTACGTGTTTAAACGATATTTAAGTGATCCGTTTTTCGGACAGTCATCATTATATTCTAGGTATTTTAAGTAATTTTTTACTATCACTTACCTCTATATGAAATATATAGTAAGGGAAAGTATTGCGATCGTGAAAATTTTCGATTTCCAGTTTTCTACGGAAATACACGTTTTGGGGTCTCCTCGGTTTAAATGTGTGTGACTGTGTGTGTGTGTGGTAAGTCCAGTGCGTAAACTAAAATCCTATGAAACTGAAATTTCATATTTAAGACAACTATAGGACCGAGATGTTAAAGCAACTTTTTTACCAAAATCAGCTAACCAGAAGAGCCACTTAATATTATGAATTTTGCACCTATTGTGATAAATATTTATGATTTAATCAAAAACGGCACGACCAATTGGCTTTAACATCATGTAGATTTCTTTCTGATTGAAATAGTCTGACAGGGTTTAAATGCCGATATTTCTAAATTTCATCCTCTAAAGTACCTTTAATTTGGTAGATACTGAAAAAATAACCATATAATCTTGTTATTATCGATAATATACAACTGAATTTATAAGTCAAACGAATTCGATACCCAACTAAAGGAGAAAACTGCAAAAATATTTTTGTAATGCAATTTTTCGTTTTCGAACATGAGAATAGTAATATTGATGTTTAATATACCATTGGAAAGCTAAAGATTTTAGGAAAAATATTATCTTATACACACGCTTGTAAAAGTTAATTAATGGTGATGAAAAGCCCATAGATTTTTTAATAAAATACTTGTTTCACTCATTTTTATCTCTTACTGTACTTGAAAATTCTTTAAGCGATTTTTAAAACGGAGGTGAGTGAAAGTCCTGTGTTGCCCGCACCAGATGTTTTCTGGAATAATGTCAATTTCGTACGGTATATTAAACATATTTATAAATTATAAACACATTTTCTATCTACAGTCAAATATTCTTCCACTATTCAAATTTTAAATAATTGTAAATGACTCTTGAACGACTCAACTTGGCGACCCGATCGTTGTCTATAAGATCCCAAGTTGAGATTTAAACACTCAATTTCGTAAAACTGCTCATTATGAGATAAGGATTCTCCCATCTGGATAAACAATCAAAGGACCAATAAAACGGTCGCTCCTAACCTCAACATAGATAGAAAGTTCCGGCGATTATCCTTTTAGAAGCGGCAATAAAAAAGAAAGTCCATGAGAAGTGTAGATGGCATCTTGAGGAACCTCTGACCTCGTGGGCAGCAATTAGGCGCTTCGTTCCTTCTACCCTTCCTATTGGCTCTCCATGTACCCTTGTACTCTTCCTATTGGCTCTTCGAGTAAGTTCACAATTTTCCTATTGGCCCTTCGTTCTATGCACTTTACCCATTGACTCTTCGAGTACCCATGTACCTTCACTAGCGCCTAAAACCTGTGAGAATTGTCGCTTTCACGAGCGGTATCTACCGCCTTTTTTGGTAACTAGCTCCAAGCTTGCCTCTTTTTTACTTTCACTTACTATATATAGTAAGGGAAAGTATTGCGATCGTGAAAATTTTCTAATTCCAGTTTTCAACGGAAATACACGTTTTAGGGTCCCCTGAGTCCAAATAACCAAGTCCCGCAAAAAGGTGTGTGTGTGGTAACTCCCGGGCAAAAACGGTAAGTCCTATGAAACTCAAATTTCATTTCCTAGACGTTACAAAACCTTTTTCATGAAAATGAGCTTACCAGAAGGGTCACTTTATAATATGCATTTTGCACCTTTTTTCGATTTTCTCGAAAACGGTTCCGACGATTTTGATTAAACACTCTATATCGATGTAAAATTTAATGGGCTTTAATATCAGGTAGTTTTCATTCTGATTAAGATGGTCTGGCAGGGCTTAAATGCCGATATTTTAAATTTTCTTTCTCTAAAGTACTTTTAATTTTGTAGATTCAATAAAAATAACTATATTATCTTCTTACCACTGATGAAAAACAGGTAAATATATAAATTGAATTAATTCGGTACCCAACTAAAGGAGAAAACAAAAAAAATATTTTTTTAATGCAATTTTTTATTTTTGAACATAAGAGCAGTAATATACACGTATGATATACCGTTGGAAAGCTAAAGATTTTAGAAAAAATATTATCTTATACTCAAGCTTTTAAAAGTTAATAGAGAGTGATGAAAAGCCGACAAAATTAAGTGATTATTTTAGATAATAATATAATAGTTTTTTTAATAAAACACATGTTACTATATAAATTCGATTTAATTAATTCTTTAATAGTTTAACGTATTTTTATCTCTAACTGTATTTGAAAATAAGTGAAAGTCGTGTGTTGTCCGCACCAGATTTTTAAATTTACACGCTACACTGTGAGAGAAGAGGTAGGTAAAAATTCGTGAGAGCGAGGTAATGTGTGAGTAGCAGGAGTGGGGGTAGGTATATTTTTAAAAAAAATTAGACAATAACGTCAATTTTTTTTTTACCATAAAAAATGATAATGTTACATCAAAACAAAAAAGTGTACTATACACATCATCACAAACTCCATTTTAAGAAATTAAACATTGTTTATATTAGAGGCTTAAGCAAATAAATTATTTTAATTTATATTATTCAAAAGAAAATACAGTAAGTAAATATTCATTATAATACGTTGAAAGTATGTGAGTTTATAATAATTCACTATCACCTACCTTGGAGACAAGTTTTTCTTCTTTACATGGATATCAAATTAATTCAACTTGTCATTTAGCCGTTTTTTATCAATGATCAACTAATAAGATTTAGTGGTTATTTTTTTGGAATCTAAAAAATTAAAAGTTCTTTAGAGGAGTACAATTCGAAAATATCGGCATTTTACCCAGGTCAGACTATTTTAATAAGAATGAAAACTACTTGATACAAAAGTCCATTAAATTTTTCATCGATATGGCGAGTTTAATCAAAGGCATTTTTGAAATAATCCTAAAAAAGTTGGAAAATGGATGGTATAAAGTAGCTCTTCTGGTTTGCCGATTTCGTTGAAAAAAAGTTGCTCTAACATCTTTTAAAAATAAAAAAAATTATCTTTATAAAACTTATCCTTTTCGTGCTAGACTTACTTAAAATACATACACAGAACTTTTTGCAGGACTTGGTCATTTCGACTTTTGACATTAGTTATTTTCTTAAATTACCTTTATCTACTGATAATTCTTGTGAATTATTTCTTTCAAGATAAGAAATAAAAGAAATTGAATCAACCTTCCACTTAACTAAAAAAGACTCATATACATGGCTATCATTAGGTTGATATGAACTTACGTTGTAGAACTTTTGGGTTCCACTAAACCTTCGAAATCTTCTTGTTTCCAACCCTTCGAAAAATCTTCAATACTACTTATTTTGTCACTATATTTTATCCATAAGGATCTTAATGTTCCAAATGTTATTGACTAGGCCCGAAACAGGTATCAATCCTTGACAAACTCCATTCCCACTCTAATCCACTAGTTTCGAACTTTGCTTCCTCTACAATCCCTGATAATCCTCCGAGGCGTATGAAAAGAAGATGGTCCTGGGACCTTCTTGTTTTGCATAGTTTTTGGGGAGCTGCCAATGTGTAGTATCCATACATATGAATCGTGACAGTAGGGGTACTCACTACGTTTGCTATAGCATATTTTTTGTGCTCTTGTGCTAAACCCATCGAGTTTCTACAGGAAATAATTGCATTTACTAGTTCTTATATTTCATTTACTAGAAGTATTTCATTATAATAATAATAATTATAATAGGCTTAGCGAACCCGAAGGTTCGATGCCGATACCACCAAATTCCGCCTACACAGACTCGTCCAATGTTCACCATTCAAGCCCAAGCCCCCGAGATCAGCCTTAAAGCAATCCTCCTATCTACGCTTCTGCCTACCTTTCGGACGCCTACCAGTCGGATCAGAAAATACCAACTTTTTTGGAATCCGTTCGTCATCGAGCCCAACAACTTTACTCGCCCATTTGAGTCTCCGCGATGCAATCAGCTCAATTATATTCACTGGATACAAGTTCCGCAATTCCGCGTTGTGCAACGTTCTAAACTCCCCAGTGGCCTCATCTCTCTTCGGACCAAATATTTTACGCAATACCTTATTTTCGAAAACCTTAAGCCGTTGTTCATCCTTCAAAGTAAGCGGCCACGTTTCACATCCGTAAAGAACCGTTGGAAGAATAGTAGTTTTGTATTAAATTATACAATTGTAAATTTGGGAAATATTTAACGATTAGTGACAAGTTTCGAAATATTCGCTAATATTGACGGTTGCTTTTACGATCCTCAGAAGCCGTGTCGGTTGTTGCCCGCTTTCTATCCCTAGGCTGATGGTTGTTGCCTGATTTCTATCCCTAGAATGACCTTTAAGTGCAGTCTTCAATTCCCATCCGCGAGCAGGTTCTTGCTAAATCTTAAACACTTTATAGCCTCATTATTATTCAATCATTAAACCATTTGTCTGAAATATTAATTGATAGGTAATTTTATAGTATGTAATAAATTATATTTGCAAAGTTATACAGTCATATTTTGTTCATACTGTGAGGATGTTGCGGTATTTACATATTTAAACATTATTAGCACTATAAGATTGAATACTTTTTCAATAATTTAATAAATAAAAATCTCTTGTTTTAATTATTAATACCAATTACTATAAATAAACAAAATCAAAATACCGTTATGCTACTGTGTTTATTTATATATATATATATATATATATATATATATATATATATATATATATATATATATATAATAAAGTAAACGGTAAACTTTACAATAAAAAAAGAAATAAATTAATAAGTGCTGTGTTAAAGTATTTAATATGGAAATATATAAACCCACAATCAAAAGCCCATTGAGAGACAGACTGAACCGACAGGCAAGCTCATAAAGCCTCACACACTAGTCTTTTTTTTCTCATTGCCTCTCCCTTTCATTGTGGCTTGAGATGATTCCAGCTCGAGGGGGAAAAGGGAAAAAAACTCGAGGACAAAAAAGTGGCCGGTACCTCACTCTTCGGATTTACACCTGTCTCTTATTTACAGGTAATACTGTAAGGTCTCTGCGTGTGCCTGGCGCGTGGCTGTCTTTCAAGAGGAGAAAGAATTCGGCTTCGCATTAATACTTTCGTATTTTATGGCAGCTTTTAAACTTTTAGAGGTTTATCATTAACTTTATGGTTCCGTAACTAAGAAAAATTAAAAAAATTCGTTAGACTATATCCGATGAAATGTTAAGCACATGTATAAAAAAAAAATAAAATAAATACATAATACCTCTACATCCCATATTCTATTGAATATTGTAATATCTACACAGTCATATGTAAGACATTACATTATTTCAAATTATCAGTAAATTTCTTTTATATGTATTTCTAACGTTGCCATATTCTAAATTCTACAACCATAAATTATTGTTCAAAATAAGAAAAACACCAAAACCGATAAAGGGTTCAGTACTTTTTTTTTTTTTTAAACATATCTTATTGGTTTTTACAACTGTGCAAATAAATAAAATAACTGATTTACCTGATTCTTTTTTTATTAAAATCAAAAGTTGATTTTTAATTGTGTTGCCAACTCATTTTTCCAAATTATTTCACTTTTCCTATGATTTTAAACAATATAATATGGATATAGTACTTTTTGGAACGAAACATGGATATAGTACTTTTTGGAAAGAAACATGGATATAGTACTTTTTGGAAAGAATTAAAAGGGATAGGTTGGTAAAAGTCACTATAACCTTCCTAGTATAATATTACCGATAACTAACGCCTTTAGGGGTCACCCATAGCGTAGTGGCTAGCATAACAGCTTTCTATGCCAAAGGTCGCGGGTTCAAACCTGAGGGTGGCCCTAGGATTTTTTAATGGGAGTAAAAAAATCCTAAGTTATGCCGTCCTTCGGAGGGGACGTTAAGAGGTTGTCCCAAGCCTGTGCGATGTCAGGTACTCGTTAAAGATCCCTATCCTGATAAAACCTGGATTGGGAAAATTTAGGACTCCCACTTTAGCATCGTCCAATTAGCCATAGTAGCATAAAGTGAAATAAACAAACAAACTAACGTCTTTATATCGTTAATTACTAAGTAATGTATATTTCCTTATTCTACCTCTGAGAAACATCTTTCTTTGTTTGTTAATTACAACTGTGCATATAAATAAAATAAGGTTAGCCGATTTTGATGAAAAAGTGTTTGTAATATCTCGGGCGTATAGTTGTCTTAAATATGAAATTTCAGTTTCGTACGACTTTTCGTTTACGCTAGGGAGTTACCACACACACACACACAAAGACCTTTTTGCGAGACCCTAAAACTTGTATTCCTGTTGAAAACTGGAAATCGAAAATGTTCACGATCGCAATACTATCTATCCCTTACTATATATTGGGTTGTTTCACATGTAATGTCCCTTTTTATAGTTTCTGAAATACATAAAGGATTTTGCAGGTCTCTGTTGTTTTCTTCCGAATGTTTACATATTTAAAGTAAACAGTTACTAATCCTCTACCTTTATATTATAAACATTAGCTTCCCAACCAATTACCCACTTTTTAGTATGCCTCCAAATATAATCATGGAAACACGCGATTTTCGAGTAATATTTTTGTACGAGTTTAAACTCGGCCATTCAGCAGCTGAGGCCGCTAGAAATATTTGCAAGGCGTTTGGGGAAGGGATTGTTAATGAACGGACCATTCGCCGTTAGTTTGCTAAGTTTTCATCTGGGGATACCGACTTGGAAAACTTGCCCCAAGGAAGACCTCCGTCCGTAATAGACAACGATGTCCTCAAACATACAGTAGAAGGAAACCCCTACCAAACAGTCAAAGGACTCTCAGCACAACTCAATGCTAGTGCATCTACCGTTTCCAGACATTTAAAGTGTATTTGGAAAGTAACAAAGCTCGATACATGGGTACCTCATGATCTCACTGAGCGGCAGCAAGACCCCAGTTTCAAAACATACCGTGCAAAAATTGAAAGAACTGGGCTACGAAGTTCTTCCGCACCCACCATATTCTCCCGGCTTGTCTCCAACAGATTACCACCTGTTCAGGAATTTAAACAACTCCGTCAAAGGAAAACTTTTTGAAAATGATGATCAAGTGAAAAGTGCGTTTTCAGATTTTGTTTCACTTCAAAGCTCAGAGTTTTTCAGTTCGGGGATAAAAAAGTTGGTGTCACGTTGGGAAAAATGTGTAGAAAAAGATGGTTAATACTTCGAATAAAATTATCTTGTTTTCATGTTGTATTTTTAATAAAAATCCTTTACCTTGAAAACGGACATTTCATGTGATACAACCCAATATTTCATATATAGGTAAGTGCTAGTAACTAGTAGAATAAACACGTCATTAAAAAACTACCCTCTTAGAAATGAGCAACTGAATATATGAATTAATTCTAGCATAAAATTTTATTATAATGTTTTAATGTAAGCCTAAAAGGGGTTTTTATCGGCCATGGTCATAAAACATAGCCGTAATAACTGTGGCATAAATAAACTCTAAATTTTCTCCGGTTTATTGCTGTAACTGTTAGCGTAGCTCGAACAGATCTCGAGAGAAATCCTCTGTATCTATGATAGCCATTGCATTAATAAGACAACACCTGGTCTCCGGCAATTGCCGGTCTCTTTACGAGAATTCCCGGACCGGGTTTACGACGGTATTTAATGATCTGCGTGTATGTCATGGATGGGATATTTCAAGTATCCGTCAATCATGGGGCATTAATGTGAGAGCTTAAGCGCTAAGTGCGTGGTAATCAGTCCCCAAGGTATTTTCATTGCTCATGAAAACATATTATGAACGCTAAATATCTTTATTTTAATGTATTAAAATCTTTATCATATTGGATATAATTAGTCGACCGTTGAGAATTACTAGATGGAATTAGTCAGGGTGGCGGTCGATGAATGTAACAATTAGGTGATTTCAACCATTTATTTTCTGCCAACGTTTCGATTAAAAAATCTATTATATTATTATCTAAATTAATCAGATTTATCGGCTTTTCATCACTCTTTATTAACGTTTACAAGTTTGTTCATTAGATAATATTTATTCTAAAAGCTTTAGCTTTCCAACGGTATATTATACGTGTATATTACTGTTGCTATGTTCAAAATAAAAAAATGCATTAAAAAAATATTTTAATTTAATTTAATACATTTTTTTCAGTTTTCTCCTTTAGTCATATATTGAATTCGTTCAACTTATATATTTATATGGTTTTCATCGGTCGTAACAAAATAATATATTTATTTTTACAAAATCTACAAAATTAAAGGTACTTCACAGGAACAAAATGTAAAATATCGGCGTTTAAGCCCTGTCAGACTATTTAATCAAATGAAATCTACATGATATTAAAGCCCATTAAATTCTACATCGATATGGCGAGTTTAATCAAAATCGTCGGAACCGTTTTCGAGAAAATCGAAAAAAGGTGCAAAATGCATGGTATAAAGTGGATCTTCTGTATCATATTAATGAAATTATTTAGACTCAGGGGACCCTAAAACGTGTATTTCCGTTGAAAACTGGAATTCGAAAATTTTCACGATCGCAATACTTCCCCTTACTATGTATAGTAGGTGGAAGTAAAAAGGAACTAGATTGTGGAAGAAATCGAAAAATTAAATTACAATGACAAAGGTATAATGATAAGATATAATGATGAGAGGACTATACAAAGCAGATAATTATTAAAGACAGTGTACAAAGGTATAAAAAATTATATGAAGGTACGTATCTCCACTCTACTCCATATTTCAATGTTTTTTATTTCATGTAATTTTTTATAACTTTGTGCATTATCTTTAGCCATTATCTGCTCTGTATAGCCCTCTCGTTATTATACCTTAATCAATGTAATTTAAATAATCAATTTCGTTACACATCTAGTTCCTTTTTTATGATTTAATATTGACATCCTTTAGCTCAATATTTCTTAAAAATAGTATATTTAATCTTATTGTTAATGTATCTCTTTTAGCCCTGATGGTGACCCACAATGGGGGTCGAAACGTTGGCAGATAATAAATGGTTGAAACTACCTAATTGCTTCATTCATCGACCGCCTACCGGGCTAAATTCCTTCAAATATTAAAAATCTTTAATTTAATCTCCAATTGAAACATACTTATGAATACAAATGATTAAGGGTCACCTATGCTGTAGTGGCTAACATAAGAGCCTTCTATGCCTGGAGATGATTCCACTAGCCATAGTAGTATAAAATGATATTAAATTAATCGACAAAAAAAATTAAGTTTTGTAAATTCTTCTTGTATCAAATTTTCGTAATTCTCAAAACCTTCGAAAACTCCTAAATTCGAATACATTGAGTTGATAGCACGGCGACGATTAAAAGGTGGGGATATTGTGTTTACGTAAGGTACTTTTGTTTATTTATTTAACGTCACTTTATGCTACTATGGCTAATCGGACGATGCTACAGTGGGAGTCCTAAATTTTGCCTATCCAGGTTTTATTAGGATAGGGATCTTTAACGAGTACCTGACATCGCACAGGCTCGGGACCACCTTTTAACGTCCCCTCCGAAGGACGGCGTAACTAAGGATTTTTTACTCCCATTAAAAAATCCTAGGACCACCTGCGGGTTTGAACCCGTGACCTTTAGCATAGGAGGCTGTTACGCTAGCCACCCAGCTACAAGTGATCCCCATTAGGGTACTTTTTTTTATAAAATATATATATTTTTTCTAATAGGACGTAGGAAGAAATTTTCCGTATACGGGTAGGGCTTAAATTTTGCCTAATTAGGATAGTGATCTTATAGTATCTGACATTAGACATTCTCTGAAGACCCTTTTTACGTTCTCTCCGTAGGACGGCATAAAGATTTTACGTTTCCTGTAAAATCTCCAAAAACAGTTAAGCAGATTATAAAACTGTATCTGTAAGGTTATCCATTGTTTGTTTATTTAACGTCCCTTTATGCTACTGAGGCTAATCGGACGATGTTACAGTGGGAGTACCGAATTTTGCCTATCTAGGTTTAATTAGGATAGGGATCATTAACGAGTACCTGACATCGCACAGGCTTGGGACCACCTTTTAACGCCCACTCCAAAGGACGGCATCACTAAGGATTTTGTACTCCCATTAAAAAATCCTATGGCTACCTGCAGGTTTGAACCCGGGACCTTTGGCATAGGAGGATAACCACCATGCTACAAGTAACCCCGGTTATGTATTAATATGAATGCTATGGAACAATTAGGTCATAAACACAAGATTTTGCAGAGGGTCACATGTCGCATAATAGTCCGTTATACCAGCCGATAGTCCTGTTTTTTTTTTTGTTTTTTTTTTATACAAGTAAAGATCCTTGGTTAATCCGTCTTTCGAAAGAAACGTAAAAGGGTGTTAAAAATAGGCAAAATTCAGGACTCCTACATTTTCTGGTTAGACACGGCAGAATAAAATTAAGTTAAATGAATAAACAAAAAAACAAAACAAGAATGTCCTAATCTTAATAAATAAAAAATGTTTTCAAAACCTGAATATTATAGTATTTTCTTCTCCTCACCGTTACCAAACCATTGAAGAAGGTTACAGTACAGTTTTCATAACGATTATCCAACATTAGATCTATTCTGACAGTTTTCGTTTTGATTCTAAAATAATACTGTTATAGACAACTCGATATGATTGTGCCCGATTATGTTTTCTGACTATCAATTTCGAATCGCAATTACGATTTGGATTGTTTCTCTTTGCGTCCTTGCAAAATAAGAAGGACGTCTGAAAGAAATAAGACTGCGAAATCGTTTGAGGGAATCAGAAATCGGTCAAAATTAATTTCCGAAAGATTGAGGAAGTAAAAAATTCCCATGAGAGGAATAGATGGTTGTAGGTGTCGAATCAACGTGGGTCTTAATTAAGTCAAAGATAGTCTTCGAGGCGGACCGTATAATACGGGGCCAAATTGCTGACTATTAATTTGTTGAGTATAGGCGCGGAGTATGGCCATATCATTCTATTTCCACATCTTGTATTACATGCTCGATATCGTATAAAAGTTAAGTTTATAATCGATTATTATATAAAATAATCGATTTTACTTTAATGGGATTTTATGGGCTTGTCCCATATTTCTATAAACAAGCAAACAGCAGAAGTGTTACATTTCAAGTGTTGTTTTTTATTTATTACGTCACTTTATGCGACTGTAGTTGATAGGTAGTGGGGGTCCTAAATTTTGCCTATCCAGGTTTAATCAGGATATGGATATTATTCGAGTATCCGGCATTTCACATGCTCGGGACCACCATTTTACGTCCTCTCGGAAAGAAAGCACTACCAACCATTTTTTACTCGTGAGCAATGTCATTATATTTATTATAATTAGATAAAAAAAAATTCTTTATATTTTTGTTTTCATTTGATTTTACGAAAAATTTAAATTTTACACCATAGTAGACCCTACACCAATAAATACCTCAGTAAATAATTGACGACCTAAGGATGATTTTGTATTACTTCAATAAAAATATTTGACTTGTTTATTTATAATAATAATAATAGGCTTAGCGAACCCGAAGGTTCGATGCCAATACCACCAAATTCCGCCTACACAGACTCGTCCAATGTTCACCAATCATCTCTAATTTTCATCTTGCGCCATGATTCCCCTGAAGCAGTCCCCACCCGGAGACCCGAACGGGGGACTAATTTACCTCCGGATAATGAGCGTTTTACCTCAGAGGAATCCATGACTTTAGGTGGTATTTTGTGAACTAAAATATGTGAGTAGGGTGTTCGAACCTACGTCACACCCTCCAGCAAGCTTGGGGGCCGCTCTCATTGTTGGTCAGCGAGTCCATCGGACTTAGCCGGTAGGAGCTTCCGAGGAAATTCCACCGACCATTCCCACATCCGCCACCCGTGGGACGCTCCCCATACGCGGTAATGAGATCCGCGCGAGGCTTGTTTATTTAATTTGTAAAAAAGATTATTGAGAGAAAAAACGATGAACACAGCCGTTCATTTCTTTCAAATAGTTATGTCTCCAAATTATCACATATGTACATATACTTTACATTAAATAAGCAAATTTAGTTTCTTGTGCATTTTCCCTTTCGGGATAAACATACAAACTCATAGGCAAATAATTTTGCTAGATTTTTTTTTTTTTTTTTTTTACGAGACTTGCTAAATGTACGGAATTTAGGCACATTCGTGGGTTGTAGAGGTGCATTTTTAATAAAAATATCTACACATTTAGCACTAATAGGCAGTCCAAAAGTCCGGGTCAGTGAGGATACCCAGCGGGCAATAGTTCACAAGATGGTTGCCCAAGAGACCACACCCAGTTGGCCAACATCGATACCGTTCTCAAAAGCTGGCCGTCGATACATCAAATTAGAAGCAGGAGTCGATGTCGCAAGTCGATTTTTCGCAAGGCATGGGGGTGGGTCTGAACAATATGGTCGTGACCTCTGATCTCGAGATCTTAATGAAGTGGCAGGAGTCTTGCACAACCGCTCCAGATGGTGGCGCTATCCCAGCGGCCGCTGAGGAAACTCCTGCATAATTGCCGGGAGCTTCTGCATTCCTCTCTGGAGTTGCGGTTCTCCTTGAGTCCTATTGTTATTGTATGGAATTAACAAGGTTTCACCATGCTTTGCAACAAGGTCCGCAATTAGCTGCATGTCCGAGTCGGTAGCCGAGTAGCGTTTATCTTATCTCGAAGGCATGTTAATTTCAAAATGAACACGAATTGGGCAATCTTTATACTCTGAGGATTAGTGCTATAGATGGAAATTTCCTCTAAACTAATAGCTTAAAGTAATACGAGGGATCGCCTATAGATAGTGCAGTGGCTAGCATAACAACCTTATAGGCCCAAAGTCGAGAGTCCAAACACGGTAAATGTCCCCGGGATTTTTTAAAGTCTGGTACTGTTAAAAATAAATAAATAAAATAAATTTATAGATGTACCCAAATAATATAATAAATACTTATTCTGCTCGGCATTCGAACTCGTAAACAGTAGACTAGTGCTCAGTGGGATCACCTGTAGGAGGATGGCTAGCATAACAGCCTTATATGCCCAAAGTCGAGAGTCCAAACACGGTAAATGTCCCCGGGATTTTTTAAAGTCTGGTACTGTTAAAAATCCTTATCCTGATTAAAGCTGAATATTCAAAATTCAGTGCACAGCAGCATAATGTGCCGTTAAATTAATAAACTAAAATCTGTTTAACTAACTTATATTCTGCGAATGATCTAGCACATCTCAAAAAAAAAAAAAAAATAAATAAATAAAATAAATTTATAGATGTACCCAAATAATATAATAAATACTTATTCTGCTCGGGATTCGAACTCTTAAACTACTGTTTACTGACTAGTGCTCTGTGGGATCACCTGTAGCAGGGTGGTTAGCATAACAGCCTTCTATTCCAAAGGTCACGGGTTCAAACCCACAGTTGGTCCTAGAATTTTTAATAGAAGTAAAAAATCCTTAGTTATGCCGTCCTTCGGAGGGGACGTAAAAAGGTAGTCCCGAGCCTGTGCGATGTCAGGTACTCGTTAAAGATCCCTATCCTAATTAAACCTGGATAGGCAAAATTTAGGACTCCCACTGTAGCATCGTCCGATTAGCCACAGTAGCATAAAGTGACGTTAAATAAATATACAATATAGCAACTCTGTCCACTATTGCCCCACCCCATTAACTTGGTGATAGAAAAATCCGTACGGAGGGTAGACTTGCGCCGGTGTGGGCCGGTGTCAAAGTTTTGCTCTCCGGGCCCGCTACCCATTCGGGAATGAGGTCCTTCTAAGGGCCAAATGGCACCACGGGGATGACCCCTAGCCAGGGTCATTAGGAGGCGGTACCAGGATCCTCCCCCTCGGGGGAGGTTGCCTGGAGTTGACGTGGTGGACGTGCGTTACCAACTCCGGCCGGGTTGAAGGACGTTGCACTTTCGAGTGCGATGGATGCGACCCGAGTCGGGGGAGGCGCTGGGTAGTAGGATGTCCCTTTATTTCCTGAGTGGTGTAGAGTGGGTGAAGGTGGGAGAGGGTAAGGCGAAGGCTAGGTACCTTTCTCATCGTTTCCTGCTCTATATACACATATACATCTGTCCACTATTGCCCACTGGTGATAAACGTTAATGAGGCGAAAGTATTTTTGTTAGGAGATCTCTCACTCACATGTTATGCAAGAACATAATTTGGTTCACCATCCAAAGTCATGGATCAAGTACCCATTTCGCATGACAAAATACGCATTAATAAGAAGGTAAAAAAAAAAAATACAATTATCCATTTCAATTAGTAGTACAATATGAATTATCGCCTCTAAATCAAATCTGGTTGGGAGTCGTGATCGGCTAAATTAGCTACGTGAGTTCCTCTTCGGACCGAGTCAGTTCCTCATCACAAAACTGTTCTCTGCTTTCTCCTCGATCGCTGTATATACACTTGTTGAAAACCGCTATTTTCTTTCATTTTTTGTATTTTTTATTTAAATAGGTAGTTCCATAAATAAAAGTTATGAAGAACAAAAAAAAAAAAGAAGTAAAAAATGTATTGTTGGGATAAAATGGTAGAAGATGGATTTTTGTAGAATGTTGAGAAGTTTTAGAAAGCCAAAGAAAAAAAAAAAAAAAAAGAAAAACTAATCTACTTCGTTACTTTAAAACCACTTGTTTCCAAACACTTACTGTATTTTATAGCATTCACCAACAGGCCAGGTTTAGCATTCACCAAATCACAGGTGGTAAATCATAAAATATATCATTACATATTACTGATTTAAGTGATAATTGAAATTTAAACTAATAGGTAATGTACAATGTGGTATAGTATAATGATAACAGCCTTCCATGTCCAAGTTCTTGGATTCAAACTTGGCAGGTGACTCTAAAATTTTAAAATGTGAGTAAAAAAATTCGCAGTTTGAAAAATGCCGTCTTTCGGAAGGGACGTAAATAGGTCTCAATCCTGTCCTATGTCAGTTAATCGTTAAGAATCCCGACCCTATTTAAACCTGGATAGGCAAAATTTAGGACTTCCACTGTAGCATCGTCCGTTTAGCCACAGCAGCAGGAAGTGACGTTAAATCAACTAACAAACTTAATTTATATAAGCAAAAAAAAAAAAAAAAAAATATAATATATATATATATATCAATTATAATTTATAATTTAGCGATCGAAAACTAAAATATGTTGTAAGATTTTTTAATTCCCTGTTCAAATAGTTTTGGAGCTATCTGCTCCACATACGTATGAAACGTAATAATTAATAAAAGTGTTTCCATAAAAAAAACCTTGAAAAGCATCTTAACTAATTTTATTTTTGGTTTATTTCAAGTACATATTTAATTATTCCCAAATATATATTTAAGATTAAGCTTAGATGTGATCGTAATTTTCGGTTACTTCAACACTTACTAGGCAACGCTCTAACCTTCACTTAACTACAAAAGACTCATCTACATGACCATCACAAGGCCCTGGACTTACGGAGTTGAGCTTTGGGGCTCTACTAAATCATTTAATTCTTTCGGATCCAATCGTTGCAACCCAAAATCCTTCTTACATTGTAATGAATTAACTGATCCATAAAGACCTTTAGGTTCCATACGTTGCTGATTTGGCCAGAACCAGGTACTTACTATTCCTTCCCTGATAAACTCCGTCCTACTCTAATCTCCTAGCTATTCAATTCCTGATAATCCTCCGAGTATCCGAAAAGAACATGGCATTTAAATTTGAAGTTCGCCATTGGGCAGTTTCCCTGTATATCAAGCCTTTGTTTTTATATACTCACATTTAAATGATATATTTATTTATTTTAAGAGATTCTCATTCATTTTATCCTTTATTTTGCGCAGGTTGCAAGAGCTTCTTCAAGCGGAGCGTGCGAAGGAATCTGACTTACTCCTGCCGAGGAAGCAGGAACTGCCCGATCGACCAACATCACAGGAACCAATGCCAATATTGCAGGCTCAAGAAGTGTCTCAAGATGGGCATGCGGCGGGAAGGTAAGTCTATACAACAACTTAACTCAATAAGAACAAAAGTTTTGGCGTAAAAAAAACTAACTTTAAGAACTTATCTGATATAGAACATTCCATGTTCAAGCAACGAGAGCACAGTAAGGTTTGAAAAACGTAGGATATCACGTAAATACGATTTTATGACAAATTTTATAGCGAGTTGAAGTTGGCTGTTTCCTTGCAATCGTCGCAAGTATTTCCTTGCGTCATTCTTCTATCAAGTTATCCTTCTACAATTCAAATTATCTGTCCATACCCGTTGTACGCGCTCCAGACCTTCAGATTTATATAGTACGGCCCACCGAACTGCACATTTCGACACATCTTTCTCATTCGATCCTCAATCCTATGGAATTCTATCCCTCCTTTCATCCGTCACTACAACCCTCTTTCTACCTTCGAATCCCGCATATTTAATTTTTTTTTTTTTAAATCTTATGGAGCGGCGTAGTCTAGTGGATAGACAGTCTATTGTTCTTCGGGTCCTGGGTTGAAATCCCAGCTGTGGCAGAATAATATTTATTCTTTAAAACTCATAAAAGCACTCCTTAACATTCTTTTCGTACACATTTATTTTTCTTCACTTTCTAAAACATTCTTTTTCTACGTTTCAGGGTTCTGTCTCCATTATCAAGACTTTATTACCATGGTACAAAGTGTAAAATTAGAAATAATAGGAACAGTTAACCAATAAACATCAAATAGGATGTTGTGTGTTAAAAAGTGATTTTAAAAAAAGTCTTTATAAAGGGGACAGAACCCCGAAACGTAGAAAAACAATGTAACAGATAGTGAAGAAAAATAAATGGGTAAGAATAGGAAGTTATGGAATGTTTTTATGAGTGTGAAATATTAAATAAAACTTCCTAAAAAATTACAAATGAAAAGAAACTATTATCTATTCTGTTAATTCAGCCGGAAGGTGACCCTAGGGTATGGAGACCATCCTTCTCCTTGCCTCTTTAAAGAGGATACCCAAACTTGGGGAAAAAACCTGGCGTCTGAGTGTGATCTCGGCCTAATCACCTCATTGCACGGCTGTTACTCCTATAAGCAGTACGAATCTCTATGTGTACTAATCGGAAGACCCTTCTTGGGTCGTACAGTATTTTTTTTTCTTTAATTACTCCAAAGCACATTTTGAACATGTTATTCTAAAGGAACAAGTCCAAAACAAAAGATACGTCTATATAAAATAAAATAATAATAACAAATTAAAAAAATAAATAAATTAAATATATATATATATACAACACTGTTTTACAACCCATGTAAACAAATGCAGTTCACACAAACAGCAGATCTCATAAGCTTGTTATTAATGCTATAACTGGCGTTTCAGGAGTGTAACTCGTTTTTCATTTTAACTCGTTGCATTGAGAACTGCAATATGTAGATATATAAATACGGACTAAATATAGAACGACGATAAATCTCTCAAAAATGCTGGACAGTTTATTCAAAAGCGTGTCACAACTTTAGACTCTATTTTGTCAGCGTTGGTCGCCTTTATTAATGCAGTTAGGTGTTCCTGAAACGGTACGCGAGCCTTGTACCACTCTGACAAATGGGTTCATCAATTTCTTCGCGGCATCTTTCGCAACACCCGTTCCAACCCGATCCGAGAATCGATTTGTACTCCGCGTATTGGTTTGTAATCGGCAGAAGATATAAATATTGAATCTGTCTCAATTATATTATTTATTACAGAGTTTAATAATTAATATTTGAGTTCTTTATTTAAAAAAAAATATATAAAATTTATCTAATATATCGGTTACACAAGTAATATTCTTTGTTAATTCCTCCACCTTAAATAAGTTGGTTTTTATTTTATTTCGTATTAATTATTATTATTATTCATGAATACATTTATACAAAATAAAATAAAAACAAATCAACCTCCAGACTCCGAACGTCATAATTATGAAAAATCCTCCATACCTGAACTATTTCTTTGAATCTTTACTTCAGTGTTCTTTCGAAGTTTATAGTATACGCATATGCCTATGTAAGACACTATTTTATCACTATATATAAATAAATTACTAATAATATTTTTAATGTAAATTCTAATTGAAATATCTATTTACCCACTGTATGGTCTATTGTATTATTTTCTGTATCTATAACAATAACATCATATATTAATTATTGTATAAAAATATAAATTTTTTGTTTTTCCACTGTTAAGACATGATTATGAGAACAATAAATTCTCGAAACATTTCATATATAAAATTTTTCATTTATTGACTGAAACCTAAGGAACTAGGGGGGTGGGCATAATCGAATGACGATTATCGGATCATTCGATTATTTCAATCATTCGAATTAATCGATTATCGGTTTAATCGGTTTGGAGAAACGAATGATTATTCGAACTGAATTGTTTTGTTTTTTTTTGCTCATCACATAAATTATATGCATAGCTCAGCCATCATAGAGACGGGAATTGTGGCATATTGTCTCTTAGAATGCATATTAATCATTCGATCATTCGATTATTTAAATCATCGAAGTCCGATCATCCGATTATGACGATCATTCGCTTATGCCCACCCCTACTAAGAAAAGTAGAAAACTTAAATCAGCAACAGTCTATATATATACACATACATAGACCCTTGCCAAAACACATGTTAAAATAAAAAAGAAGCTTGTATTCCTCATTATTCATGATTGAAATACTTTTTCTTGTTGTATATTTGTTTCTTTTTTATGATTGATATTCTGTCCATAGTTTGTATTTATGTTGTATTATGTTGACGTTGTATATATTTTTTTTTCAGTCTTGATTTTTGAGTTATTGCTCCGATTAATTAGGAGGCTGTTTGTTTGATTTAATAAATAATAAAAAAAATCTGACAAGCACAACAACCAATAAAGGTTTTATAAGGCGTGCGCTGTGTTTGTGCTGTTAACTATTTATCAAAATAAATTATTATTTAATCCATTTTGATATGTTGGAGCTTTCTGTAGCTCCTCTTATGGTTCTCAACTGATTAACCGACATTGTACCTGACCTTCGACGTTCGACGTTCGACATTCTCTTACTTACAGACAGAGCTCCGTTGTCATAGAATATGCACTGTAATTGCCCGAGATCTTAGCTCTGCAGAGTTTGAAATCCTTTGTCCTGTCTCTCCGAGTGAACAGATGGTCTTCAATGCAAGGACGGGGATATTAACCGATGAGGAATTAGACCGCAATTAAAATTAACCAGGGGCCCAGTTTAGGTGCCGTGAATTTAATTGGTCGAGCACGAGTTTTAAAAATAGTCTTCGGCTCAGTTGAAGAATTAATCGTCTAGTTAAAATTAATCAAGGGAAGCAGTTACACGGAATGAGTCAGTCGGTATTTAGCATTCGCTGCGCAGTTATTCCAGAATACCTTTCTCATTTACTGTTATTATTACTTTACTGTGGATCTTAGAAACTTAAGTAAATAGGACGTTATTTTTACTTTCACTTACCTATATATGAAATATAAGTAAGAGAAAGTATTGCAATCATGAAAATTTTAGAATCCCAGTTTTCAACGGAAATAACGTTTTAGGTCCTCTGAATTCAAATACAAGTCCGCAAAAGGTCTGTGTGTGTATAAGTCTAGCGCCAAAAGTCGTAAGAAACAAAAATTTCATATTTAAAACAACAATACGCCCGAGATTTTACAGTAACTTTTTCATCAAAATCGGCTAACCAGAAGAGCCACTTTATATCATGCATTTTGTACCTTTTTTAAATTTTCTTCTACTTTAAATTTAATTAAACTCGCTATAAGATGTAAAATTGTATGGGCTTCAATAAGATGTAGGTTTCATTCTGATTGAAATAGTCAGACAGGGCTGAAATGCCGATATTTTAAATTTTCTTCCTCTAAAGTACCTTTAATTTTGTATATTCTATAAAAATAACCTTATCATCTTATTGGATTCATAAATAACGGATAAATATAACTGTTATTTATACTGCAAAAATATTTTTTATGCAATTTTTGTGTTTTTGAACTCCGGAATATTAATATAGCCGTACATACCGTTGGATAGTTAAAGATTTTAGAAAATTTTTATCTATACACGGAATTGTAAAGGTTAATGGAAAGTGATGAGAAAATCCGATTAAACTAACTGATCGTTGTAGATAAAAATAAAATAGATTATTTTATAAAACACATTTTTATATTGAAATTAAATTTAATTAATTCTTTAACGATTTATATATATATATTAAATATATATATAATATATATATATATATATATAATATATATAATATACTATATATATATGTATAGTATTATATGTATACATTACATTGGTGATACTTTATGTGGGTCAGAGGAGGTGCGTAATAGGCTAGCCGAGACCCAAGGTTGTACAAGTCACGCGCGACTATGGCGAGTCTTTGTCTTACCTCTGGCTGGGGCAGTGAGCTTGTTGTACCACTGTGATAGTAAATGATAGTAATTGATAGTAAAGGAGTATTTACGAGAAGAAATATTATTTTTTGATTATTTTCAATAAAAGAACTTAGTATAAGTCAGACAAAAATAAACCCAAATTGTGAGCTTATAAATTTCACGATACGTGAAATACGAATATTGAATACTACATCTCAAAAAACGAAAATTTGTGTTTGTGTGATGTTTCGATCATTTTTTGTTCCATTGTCTAACTGTAAAAACTACAAAATATTCAAATTCGCATTAATGATTAGTAGGTGACATGATTGTGAAAAATATTTTATTAATAAACTTAAGAATCCATTTAATTCATAGTGAATCTATATACCATAGGTAAATAAAATAAATCATCCCAAATTTACATATATATTTATAAACCATGTCATTCCATATGTCAAGATAGAGAATTAAATTTCCTACAAAACAAAACAAGAATTGTTGAAATCAGTTTAGGTATAACTGAGATAGAGTATTTTAAATTAGCTGTGGTAATTGTCCATTTTCAGTTCATTCATTTATCTTTATATCAACTACATAAATTATTATATCCTGATATAATTATTTGGAAATGGAGTAATATTTTTTTTTTCTAAATGCCACACAGAACATAAAGGAATCTGACATTGATGATTATTTATTCTATTCATTGAATACATATTTCCTAATTTTGATATTATTATAAGATATATATATATATATATATATATATAACATATAAAATGAAACCTTTCAATCGGGGTCGAACGCTTTCGAAAGTAAAAGCATGATTCTCAAATGTTAATTTCCTTTAAACGTTTAATAACGATCATTTATAAGGGTTAGGTTAAACGGCTACCAATCTAACTAACCAATGTAACCGGTTCTATGAGATAACTAACCGGTTAATTATACCGTATAAGTGGGATGCTTATGTTTTGGGGGCTATTTCCCAATATAGGGGCAATTATTCGGTTATATTTTCCACAAGTACTTATGATGACTATAATCTTTTAATTTATTCAAGTACCCAATTTTGAGGTGACTGATTATATATCTTTTTAATGTGATTTATAAATGTTATTTTGGGATTAAAAATCCACGAACAGAAAAATTTAATATTTTAAAAAAAATTAGGCTAATTCTTTATTATACGTATGATTACAATAGTTATAAATTAGGACTCATAGCAAATAAAAGCACATAAATAATCAAAAAATAATACCGAAATTGTATATTTATTACTTAAACAAATTCAAACTATTCCAACAATTTTAATGATTCTTTTTTCATTTTGTAGGAAATTTAATTTTCTATGGCAAAAAAACAAGTTAATATTATGTTAAACTGTTATCAGGTCTATAATTACATATGCATGTCCAGCCTGGAGGACATTTTGGATTTTCAAGCAAATCATAATACACTAAGGAATGGATATTCTATTAAGATTTAGAAAAATTTTGTGATTCTAAAACAACTCCAAATATTTATTATCGTCTATCTACAAAACATAAACTGATTATAATAGTAAAATTGTAAATTGATTTCCTTTCTTTCCCATTTTTCTATTTTTTTACAGAATAATTATTTCGAAACTTTTTGGTTAAAAGAAATCACGAAAATTTGTTTTTTTTTTTCTTTTTGAAATACTTACAGCGTTTATATATTTTAATTTTTATTTTTACTACAATAAAAACTACTGGTACAAAATAAATTTTAGTAAATAAGTATGCATTTTAAATGGAATCTCTAAAATACAACGTTTATTTCTATATAAAATTATAAAAAAAAAAATGTTATTATACCCGCCCCTAACGAAAATCCCTGGCTACTCTCTTGAGCCTGATAACTAGTTTCAAGGACTAGTTACCAATACCCCATCAAACGGCCATCGGGTTCTGAAGAGGCAGCTATGAGAACGGAATAAGAATGCAGACAGGACACAATGAAGAGTCCGGTTCGAGAAACAGGACTCTATGAGAACCCGTCTAATAAACATTTTTATTCCAAAGGGTCATGCTTCATTTTTATTCCAAAGGGTCACTCTGGATGGGCACAAAACTAGTTTGGGGTTCCGTTGGGGAATATCGGTTCAATGGAGAGTATCGGAATAACTTATCGAGTGTCCGGTTCAAGGGTGAAGTGGAATAATTAGGTATAACGTACAGGGGTAATAGCAGTGTGTTATATATATATATATATATATATATATATATATATATATATATATATATATATATATAGTTTAGACAATGAAAATATATTTTTCTCAAATCCATGAGTGATAGAAAAAAAAACTTAGATACTATAATTGTCTACCATGTAATTAAATATATAATTAGGTTTCATTACTTTCAATAATAACAAATACAAAATTAAATCCAAACTCAGAAAATTTGAGGGCATAAGTTTCAAGATACGAAGAGCACGAATAACGTATACAAAAAAAAAAATCGTTTTTCCGTCGTTCGTGGGTTTTCTCCGATATTTTTGGATATCAGCTAGTTAGTTTTAAAATGGTGGCCGATTAAAAATTATTTAATTCAATAACTCAGTTATTTTTTAAGATGGAGACAATTTATTTTTTTATAGTATTTACTTATAAAGTAACCTCGATTAATTATAGAAAAAAATAAATAAAATTTGACCGATATATTTCACAAAAAAAAAACCTTAAAATCGGCCTGGTCGGAAATGATCCTTTGAATTATTGCTTTTCATATTAGTTAATTATCAATAAGCAGCTATATAAACAGTTATACTCTAATATAATAATTTGTAAATAATAAACCATTGTGTAATAATTTGCAGCGTTTTTACTTTCACTTACTATATATAGTGAGGGGAAGTATTGCGATCGTGAAAATTTTCGAATTCTAGTTTTCAACGGAAATACACCTTTTAGGGTCCCTTGAGTCCAAATAACCAAGTCCCACAGAAAGGTCTGTGTGTGTGTGTGAGTGTGTGGTAACTCCCGGGCGGAAACGATAAGTCCTATGAAACTGAAATTTCATATTTAAGACAACTATACGCCCGAGGCGTGACAAAACTTTTTTCATCAAAATGAGCTTACCAGAAGAGCCACTTTATACCATGCATTTTGCACCTTTTTTCGATTTTCTCGAAAACGGTTCCGACCATTTTGATTAAACTCGCTATATCGATGTAAAAGTTAATGGGCTTTAATGTCATGTAGGTTTTATTTGGATAAAAATGGTCTGACAGGGCTTAAATGCCAATATTTTCTTCTTCTAAAGTACCTTTGATTTTGTAGATTTAATAATAATAACTAGATTATTTTGATAACGCTGATGAAAAACAGGTAAATATATAAATTGAATAAATTCGATACCCAACTAAAGGAGAAAACAGAAAAAATATTATTTAATGCAATTTTTCGTTTTTGAACATAAGATCAGTAATATACATGTATGATATACCGTTGGAAAGCTAAATATTTTAGAAAAAATATCATCTCATACACAACCTTATAGAAGTTAATAGAGAGTGATGAGAAGAAGATAAAACTAACTGATTATTTTAGATAATAATATAATAGATTTTTTAATAAAACACATGTTTCTATATAAATTCAATTTGATAAATTCCTTAATAGTTTCACGTATTTTTATCTCTAACTGTATTTGAAAATTCTTTCATTGATTTTAAAAATCGAGGTAAGTGAAAGTCGTGTGTTGCCCGCACCAGATTTTTTTAAATTGTTCTAACGTTATGAATACTTATAAAACAAATTATTACAATTTAATTACAGTTTAAACCACTAATTGGCTTACATAGAATTCAATTGTCCAAGAATTAAAAGCCCTTGAGGAGTAAATTAAAACCCCTTAGTTATGTAGTCCTTCGAAGGGAACGTAAAATGTTGATCCTGAACCTGTGGGGTGTGATTTGCTCTTTAATGTATCTTTAATTAGCCTGAGTATAATAAAATGGCATTAAACAAACAAGATAATAATATAATAAATTTCGTATACATTGTCTGTGGTCAATTTACATTGATTTATAATGAAATTTTATTTTTAAAGTTCGGTATAGTTTTGAAAAGTATATTTAAATTATGTAAATGTCAGCGAGTTACACCTTTTACCTATCAATTACTATTCCCACGTGGGACCCCATGGTACCAGTCATTCTTCTCATGGTCTATCCATACCAGGGATTACCATACCATCAATTACCATACCATTATCATAGATAACACCGCATCCCTGAACAAAGACCGGCTCTCGAACGGACATCTTGATAGAGGTGTAAAGAAACGTCTAAGGGATTTTTCATAGCGACTTATCAGGTTTGTGCTGGAATCTTTAACTTATGTGACGTTTAAAGGGTGTGTAGAAACAGGGAATATCGGGAAAAGGCAGGGAAAATGGTCCCTAAATAACATCGTTTCTTCTTCACTCAGACAAAAGTTCCAATATGCCTACTTGTTGTGATGTTGCAATTATCATAAAGGGAGTTTAATATTTAATATCATAAAATGACAGGTAAGCTGTGGAGAAGAGAAAAGTCAACCTTCAGATGAAGGAATTGGATGCAAAAAAAGAAAAACTGCTCCATGAATCTCTTCAAAAAGCTGAAGATTTGGCTGCAGAAATTTGAACATTAAAGAAAAGCTCTTAAAGTTTATATAGATATATTGATTGTAAATAATTTGTAAATAAATTTGTAGCCAGATTTGTAAATATTGATTATTACTAACAGCAGTATTCAACTTCATCATAATTCATTTGTAATTCAACTTAAATAACAACAATTTCAGCTAGTGTCGAATAGATATGTTTGAATCTCATCGTAAAGTAATTAGTCATTATAATTTTTTTTTTAATCTAGTATATCATATTAATTATAATTGTTCTTTGTTTTGTCGATTTTCACCGAGATTTAGGCAGGTAAAAGAGTTCTTACAATATCGAAAACTCAGTTTCTTTAGACACCCTGGTTTATCCGTTCGTTCGGTTATACTTAATATAATAATACAATATATTATAATATACATAGCAGGTATAATAGTTAATGTATTGAATGAAGACATTTACTCTTAAGTGAGGGCAGTTACCATTTTTGGTTGGAGTGAAAACCAGTCCCTGGGTCGTATATTGTATTAATTGGTCCAGTCGCACACACTCCATTGACACCGAGTGTAATTCAGCAATGTTGATAAATATACAACGCCATTTTTTTTTCTTCTTGCTATATCGTATTACCTTCTGCTAATTGGCCTAAGATAAAATATCCTTCGTCCTTAATCCCTTAAGCATTTTTCTCATTGGTTGGGAAAAAAATGGAGGTGTTCCGAGGCCGGATTTTCGTAATAAATTATCTACTCAGTTCATGATGAAAGTGTCCATAAACTATAAAACTAGTATCATTTGTTTATGTATCTTAATGGGTAATGAATTGAGGATTCTTTCATTATATATGAAATGTAAATATATTATAGAGATAAATTGAAAAAAAATCTACTGTTGAGGTTGTCGACTGTAGAAACTATTATAGGTGGAAATAATTGGGTGTCAGTCTTTTGTTAAATATTTTAATTTTTGGCGACGTTTCGGCTCAACGTTCAAGGTTCACTCAATCTGAGTCAGATTCTAGAGTTTATAATTTTCTATTAAAAATGTTGAGCCTTATTATACATATTCGGAGTAAAGCTTTGGGGCTCTACCAAACCATCAAATTCTTCCCGTACCCAATAACTACAATCCAAAATCCTTCGTAAAATCCTCAATGCTCCTTATCCTTCCGTAACTAATACACTGATCTACAAAGACCTTAATATTCCTTATGTTGCTGATTTGGCCCGATCTAGATACCATTCCTTTCATAACAAACTCCATTCCCACCCTAATCCTCTTGTTTCAATACTTTCTTCCTCTTCAATTCCCGACAATCCTCCGAGGCGTCTGAAAAAGAGATGGCCTAGAGACCTTCTAGTTTAGAATAGTTACAGGAGTGCTACCATTGGGTAGTTCTTCTACAAGTATTTTTCATGTCATTTTTCTTATATCATATTTACTTGTATTTTTTTTAGTAAAGTTGTAAATTTCAATAAATTATGTTAAAAAAAAATTGTACATATTTTGTTTTTGTTGTGTATAATTTTTTAAAACTATTAAAAAAAAGACAAACTGTAGTATTAATATTTAGAAGGGAAACCCGTCAGAGGTTTTTACAACAACCCCTCCTCCATACCGCCATGTATTCGGTTTTCCTGAGTTTACGCTTGGACATGGTAACGGTACGTTTATATATAATTTTTTACTTCTATATTAAAGTCTATATTTTGGTTTTTATGCTTATCATCATCATATAGTTTATAATATTATCATTGTTTGTATCTAAAATATTTAAGTATGTTGGTACAGTTTCTGTATATTTTAAATATTTTCATTGTCAATCTCTTTTGTTCTGATGTTTTATAGCCATGATGATGGCTCACAACCTTGAGCCGAAACGGCAAAATTAAAATATTTAACAAAAGACTGACTCCCCATTATTTCTATCTATAATTTAAAAAATCTTGTTTTTTTGCAAGAATTTCACCAAACTAAATTGTTAAAAATATATTAAGAACTTTTAAATCAAAACAATTAATATCTACAAAAATCTCTAAGCTTTATCAGATTTTTACCACCCTTTATTACCTCATACAACTTCGTACATGAGATAACATTTTCGCCTTTCCAGGTTTAATTAGGATATTGATCTTTAACGAGTACCTGACATCACAGAGGCTTGGGACCACTTTTTAACGTCCCCTCCGAAGGACGCTATAACTAGGGAAAAGGTTTCAGAATATTTAGAGACGATATAAAATGCAATTTTTTTTTTTTTTTTTTTTTCTCAGAAAGGCGATAGTATTCATTAAATTTTTAAACCTCTAGCTGAACAGTAAATAAAGACATTATCTATCTAGAAGTAACGTTAACAACTTCAAAATAGAACACCCCTATAAAATACATTCTTAAGATCGCATACGGTAGTATATTTTCATGTACTGTATCCATTCTACATGCTAAATAAACGTATATATGAAACCTTACAACCTTAATTTATTTTTCGATAAGCTTTCCTCACTCCAATAAAATATTCATGTAAATATGTGACTCAAAGGACTATAAATTATAAATGAATTTTAATACAAATCGGCAATAAATTAATAAAGTCTAATAAATTATAGTGTGTTGCATAGGCATTACCTTGTATATGACCTTTCATAAGCTAAAAGTGGTTCGATGTATGATAACCTTACTTAATTCGCTACATAAGTTTCATTATAGCGTTAATAGCTTTCATATATATATATATATATATATATATATATATATAATATATATATATATATATATACTATTTTTTTCAATGCTACTTACATAATATAGCTCAAATATATTTTAACTAGATAAGTACAGTTTAAATATCTAAAGTTGCATATTATACAAAAATTCCTGAGTCAATAAACAGACTTTCGTAATGTTATTAGAGTTATAAATAATCAATGGTAATTTCTAAAATGATGCTGTTTAAGTTTGTGTTTGTTTTTTAAACCGGCGTAAAGATATTTGAAATTCAAATAATGTAATTTGTTTTTCTTCAATAATTTTCCCTTTTTATCTCGTTTCACAATCCAATAAATATTCCACTCCAGGAAGAACATTGTAATATATATGTTGGAAAGATTAATATTTTAGTAAAATATAATCTTTTATATAAAGTCGTAGAACGTAATGGAGACGAAAAACGCATAATCTTAAATGATTGTCCTTAGGATGTTTATTCGTTTAACGTCACTTTTATGCTACTTTAGCTAATCGGAAGATGCTACAGTGGGATTCCTTAATTTAGCCCGTCCTGGTTTAATTAGGATAGGGATCTTTAAAGATTACCTGAAATCGTACAGGCTCGAAACCACCATTTTATGTCTCCACCGAAAGACGGCATAACCAAGATTATTGACCATCTGCCGTGTTTGAAAATTCGTGATTAAAACACAGATAGACTATTTCAATGGGTACAAAATATACCTGATATTATTCATTGATATTGCAATATTTAAAAAAATATTTCGAATCGTTTAATTTAAAATCTTAAAATATTGGAAAATAATTTTTTTTGTTTTTTTTTTTAAATTTTATTTTATTGATAACTATAATATACTGTTATTCTTATCGCCACTTTAATAAGAATCAAATGTAGCATATACATCTCTTATATGATAATAACATTATAATAATGCGAAATACAAATATGTAATTTTTTCAATTAAAATTTCTAAAAGCCACTAAGAAAAAACACTACGCCCTCTAACCTTGAGTCGCGAAGACAAATGACTTTGAATTAGGAGATATGGAATAAAAATAACCAGAAATATTAACATTCCAAAAGAACTTAAAAAAAAAAAAAAAATTCTTTTGAGTGATTTCTTTTCCTGATTTCATTCAGCGAATGTCGGTGCCATTAGAGTTGAAATACCAACTTTAAGTAGCTAGTATTTCTAATATGAATTTAACGATAACCATTAACAACTTCAGTGAAGGAAAAAAGTATATTACTCATGGGGTTAACGTTATTTTTTATGTTATGTAACATGCGTTAGGCTACTAGGAAATATGAAGACAAAAAACAAAAACGCTGATAATTTTATTACACATGGTTTATTATTTCGAAATAATATATTAGGGTATAACTGTTGATAGGCAATAAACTAGTATGAAAAGCAATAAACAATTCAAAGGAAAATGGTATATCACCACTGCTAACTTCAAAACGCAATATTTCTGCTTGTTCCGAAAAAAATTTCAATAATTCTTTTATGATTTTATAGGAAATTTAATTCTCTATATTTTGGTAATTACTATTAGGAAAAAACTATTCGTATATATATATATATATATATAATATATATATATATATATTTTTTTTTTTTTTTTTTATCGCACATTACTGATTCTAAAACTCTTTATTTGTATTTATCTCCCACTTCAATAATAACTGAGTTATGGGCGTATTTATGAGTAACATTTCAATTTGTTTTTCTTTTCTTTTTAAAAATCATTCAGGTTTTTTCTTTGTTCAAAAACACAAACAATTTTTTTTCTCTATCTTCGAATACCAAAGAGTTAAATTAAACCAATTTTTAATGGCCGCCATTTTTAAAAAAAAACAACGTCTAGGTGTTAGAATCCTCGATGCATGCCCAAGTATTTTTTTGGCGAATTAAAAAAAAAATTGAATTTTAAAAAGAAATGCCGCGGGCAAATGGATTTTTTTTTTTATTCGTTATTCCGGTTCTACGTATGTTTAAACGTTTAAGCCCACAGTTATAGAATGAGACTTAACTTATAAATAATATACAGTAATTATTAATAACTTCCTTTTCTATACCTGAGGGTGTCACCCATAAACCTAGAAAGGACAGACCAAGTACCGACAAAGAACACATACCTGTACTTAGGACACAGAACCCAACATCTGGAAGCACTTCCTTTGTGGTGCCCATCATGCCGCTTCCTCATCCCCTCTACAAAACCTTGCTATATATACCCTTTGATCCTCAAAACTCATCACTCTAGTTGTAACATTTACTTGTGTCACACTCATAGAAGGAGACCTCGGAATGTACACTTGTAGTCACCCTAACTCCTCCGCACAGTTTATTGTATTCTGAATATCCATTTTTGTTCTGATAATAAAAGCAGTATTTTAATATCTTCACTGTGTGTGATTCATTAACTCCACGAATTTTGAGGGAGATAGCTTTTTTTTTCGATTACAAAGGTTTATTATTATTGAAAATAAAAACCAAAATACCGTTTATTTTTTAATCTTAATCATTTTTATACTATAGTTATACTAGTACACTATATGCGACCGATCTGAATATATATATATATATATATATATATATATATACACACATATGTAGCAAATGATAACTTAATGTAGAACTGCTGAATAGTTTCTTTGTGTGTATAACCAAAGGAATTCAAGTTGAATTCCTTACAATTGTCTTTCGCACCAACTGATTAATACTTTTACAGCGATATTAATCGCATTTCTCGAGCTCAATCCAATTTAAAACCTATTTATCTTTTCTCATAATTGTATTTTAATGGTTCATATTAACTAGGAATCCAGCGGATTATTTGTTATCAATTGGCATACCAAAACGTTGTCCGTTTTCCGACATGACCTTTTCCGTTGTTTATCGCTTTTACACATAATGTACAGTTTCTCGATTATTATTTCTCTTTTTGCAATTACAATTTCCAAGAATGTGCAGAAATTACAAAGCTAAATAAAAAATCCGCTACAGTAGTACTCTGTAATCATCTTATTTAACACACTATTGTGTAATTAAAAAGATATTAATATTGAAGGTTAATAAGCATTTTCAGTTTTTTTCCCTTTTTATTTCTCTTTGTTACCGGGAATAAAAAAATGTGATAGGATTTTATAATGAAACAAAGAAGAAAAAGTTAGCAATAATTTTTATGGGCTTTAAATTCACAGAACAAACGAAAATCATCCTCTAAACACGAAATTTTCATCTGATAATCTTTTTATAAATGCTTACTTTTATATGGATGTAACACCTTATTAACATATACAGAAATATATAGTGTTTTATACTACTATAAAACACGTTTAATTATATATTTAAAAAAAAAAAAAAAAGCCTACAAAGAAAAATGAAAATCCTTCATCCAAAATTAAAGCTTTAAGACACTCAAAATTTAAAACGAACACAAACATTGTGGTATAGGGCATTTTAATATACATAAATTTAATTTAATTTAAGGGAGAAGTTAGTTCAGGTTGCACCAATAAAAAATTCACACACTTAACAATAAACTTAATTTACTGGTGCCGACGTTTCGGCCTTAATTATAGGCCTTCTTTAGACAATAATATTTTGACATTGATGTAACGCTCTCCTTCAAACGCCCTGAAGAAGGCCTATAATTTAGGCTGAAACGTCAGCACAATAATTGTGCGTTCTTTTGGTTGCAGCCTGAGCTAACTTCTCTCTTATATGCACACAGTCAACAATTCTCACTCCACTTTTAATTTAATTTACTTAATATACATTTTAATATCGGACATAGTAAACATAAGGCGTAACGAGTATGTTGAGTTATAAAGCTATTCACTCGACTGAAGTAAGGTAACTATGGACTTTAAGAGGTTACACAACTCAGAATTGCGGAGTATGCACCCAATGATAACAATTGTGGAAATGAGAGTGTGAAGTTTTTAGTGACAGAGGCTTAGTGACGAAGGGTTGACCGAGAAATAAGTGGGAGGATTGCTTTAAGGCTGATATTCGGTGATAAGAGAATGGATGTGTTTAGGCACAGTGACTTGTGGTATGGGCATCGAACATTTGGGTTATGTTGGTTGTTAAATATTTGCGTACCAGATTTTTCTTTTGCATTCTCTCGCAAATTTAATGTATTCCTAATCAGTTCAGCTTATACAAAACGATTATTTTTTTCTGTTATCTCAGTTTGCAATCGCTATGCGAGGGACATGTAACGCATTTCTTGAAATATTTTAGGTACACAATTAATGATCTTAGGCTCGAATGATAAGCTTTCAAGCTAGCTGAGAATGTTGCCAAGGATATCGAGCACATTAACAAAGACGTTGAAAACTTTTTACTTCTAGATCACGAAAAGGCCTTCGACTTATCTTGACAGCTCCGCCGATATCTGTCAGCGAATGCCACTGTTCTTTCATTTGTGTAAGAGCTTAAGAATGTCCTGTTTAGTTTTAAATTAATTACAAAGCGGGATACTTTGTCAGAATAGTCGATAACAATGGATATATCTCTGCGAAATATTTCACAATGCATATACCAATATCACAATCAGTGCTCACGTCTGGAAAAAACATTCGAAACTCTTCGGTATAAAGTGACTAATGACCGTCCAGACTTCACTTAAAATACTTGACTTCTCATATGTACGATCTTATCTTGATTACTGTTCTGTCGACTGGACTCTATCTTGCATTACCAACATCACAGTGTTAAAAGATATTCAGGACCGATTTCTTACACATGCAGTTTCTAGATTGAAGATTCCACTCCAAAATCATTGATACACAGAAGAAACTAAAAAAAAATTTCATTGATACTTCTTATCTGCTTTCCCTCTTAATGTTCGATGTTTATTAATTCTCTTCCAGATTTCCAAAATCGTTTACTAAATACTCTCACAAAACTAACATTAAAAGAAAAGATCCTTGCTATAGTAACACGTTTTCAGTATTCTGACAATCTTGCCTTATTTATTAAACATATATTGTGATTCCTTTCATCAAAAGCAGCAACATAATCCGTCAATTGTTTATTTGTTCACACTTTTTATAATATCATTATAAATACTGTTAAGTACCAAATCAAATAATTTTATTGTATATGTATATATATGCGTAAATATTACTTTTGATTGTCACATGGTAAGTCAGTCTAATGCTAATTGTAAATTTATGCCTAGTGCAATATATTGACACTAAAATTGTATTCTTCTGTATTATTATTACTTTGCTAATTTTTATAAATTTAAATAAGTGGAATTGTTTAATAGGCTCTGCTTGTAAAATCCGAAATAAATATAACTCAAAGTTTCGATTTATGGTATAATTACTCATGTTTTCAAAAACAAAAAATTAAATCTAGAAATATATTTTTTTATTAGTTGATATTAATATGACATATTCTTTCATAATTCATATTTATACATTTCTTACTGACATACTGGCTAGATAATTATTTATTTCAAATTAACACCATTAAAAATAATTTAGAAGAAGAAAATTCGAAATTATGTCATCTATACCCTTCCCGATTGTTTCAATGAAGATAAAACCAAACTGATATTAAAGGTGATTCAATTATAATTAATATAGAATTTTGCGTTCTTCGTCTTTCACTATTACTTTTTATAATCTTATTTTTGTTTGTTTTTTATATTTTTATTGTTATTAAATATATTTTTTATTTTTTTCTCAAATCTTTATCCTTCTGATGGTATATTATAAATCGATATTACCACTCTTATTTAACCATAAAAAATATATTTTCTTCGCGAAGACTTGGCCCGTTACAGATATACCTCTTTTCATTCCAAACTCCCTGCCCACTCAAACCCACAATATCCGTGACCTCTCCTCCATATCTATTCCCGACAACCCACCGAGGCAACTTAAAAGAAGATGGTCAAGAGACCTCCTAACATAAATTAGACATTGGAGTGCTACCAATGGGTAGTTTCTTCTCAGGACTACCATGTGTTCTAATCATATATAAAGCCTATTTACTTGTTGTATTTATTTAATACAGTTGTAAATTTCTTTAAACAAATAAATAAAAAATTAAAAAATTATCTTCGCACAGGACTATTGTTCTCCGCATGCCGGGTTTGAACCACTCTGATGATTATTTATTCTCTCATTACAGTCGTGAGGGGACCATGGGGTAGGGAGACCTTATCGGGGCACTCCCAGTAAAACATTGTCGACTCTGATCTTTCAAATACTAACAATGTTTCATCTTCAAAGCAAGATGATAGAATCTATTTCCTTTGAAAGCAGATGAAAACCACTCTATTGCTGATTGATACCACCCTCGCGTTATAAATCCCGTGGCTCGACTAACGAGCAAGCGTTGCGGCAATACTCGCAAACGCGTTCTCATCAAACGCAGCGATATCTGCGCGAACGTAGAGGATCTGTGACAAGATGTCCTTTCAAGGAGATGTCCTGCCAAGAAAAAGGTGATTACATTAATCCTCGAACGGAAGGATCCAGTCTGTATCGGCATCCTTTTTATTCCCTTTTTTGTCTTCAATTTTTTTTTATAAGCACGCGTCCTGTCCTCTTTTAGGTGGGACGATATCACCTGTCTTATTGCCTATGTTTACCAGGTGTCACTGATTGAAGATCAAAGAAGAGGTGCAGTTTGTATTAAAATTCAGAAACTAACATTATGGATCCCAAACGTGTGGAACCAATTTTGATGAAATATTTTTATGTGAAAATATACATTAAACCATTGCACTATGTAATATATTAGAGACCAAAGCTTCCCAGGAGTCGCATAAAAAAATCGTAAAGTTTGTGAGCGAAAAAAACATTTTATTTAATATCTCCGGTTCTAGTGAAGGTATGAAATTAATTTTGGTGTTAAAATTACCCTATTTCAAAGCGGAATAATTAAGCCATTATAATATTGAAGTTTTAGGCTTGGTGATAGCTGTGATCACATTTAGATCCCATTAGACGTTTTAGGGTCCCCTTTTAGAGTCCAAATAATCAAATCTCGTCCAAAGTCCTGCGAAGCTGGAATTTCATATTTAAGACAACTATACGTCCGAGATGTTACAGAAACATTTTCATCAAAATCAGCTGACCGGAAGATGTACTTTATACCATGCATTTTGCAACTTTTTTCGATTTTCTCTAAAATGACTCTAACGATTTTGATTAAACTCTATATATCTATGTAAAATTAGATAGGCTTTAATATGATGTAGGTTTCATTCTGATTGAAATAGTCTGACAGGACTTAAATGCCAAAAGTTTTAATTTTCCTCCTCTAAAATACCTTAAATTTTGTAGATTTCAAAAAAATTTAAACCTCATCTTATTAGCATTGATAAAAAACAGGTAAATATGCAAGTTGAACGAATTTGATAAACAACTGAAGGATAAAAGTGCAAACATATTTTTTTTATGCATTTTTTGTTTTTTTGAACACAATAATAGTAATATAAATGTATAATATCCCGTCTGATAGCTAATGATTTTATAAAAAATATTAATACACGTGATTTAAAAGGTTAATGGAGAGTGATGAAAAGCCGATAAAACTAACTGATTGTTGTAGATAAAAATATAATAGATTATTTAATAAAACACACGTTTCTATAAAAATTCAATTTCATTAATACTTTATTAGTTTTACTCATTTTTATCTTTAACTGTATTCGAAAATTCTTTAATAGATTTTAACAACGGTAAGTGAAAGTCGTGTGTTGCCCGCACCAGATTTTTAGGAGTGAGGAAGCCAGATTATTTGTATTTTTAGGGTTACAACCAATCATAAAACTTAAATATTGTAAGTGCTTTTTAAAAGTTATTTCGTTTTAAAATAGAGTAATTTTATCAGTTATTTTTCAACCTTAAATAGAACCAGAGATATTAATTTAAGTGTGTTTTTAACGCACAAACTTTCCGGATTTTTTATGCGACTATACTTTGCAGAGTCTAATGGTTTAATGTCTAGTTTCACTTTGATGGGAAACATTCGGGTTCCTCTTCTTTTTAGATAATTCTCTTTTACTACAGTGCGAGTCCTAAATAAAAGCTTTACGGGTTTAATTAGTATAGGGTGCACAGACTCGACACAACCATTTTACGTGCCTTCTGAAGGACGGCATAAATATGGATTTCTCACTCCATTTAAAAAATCCTAGAGCCATATCCTGGGCTAGAACCCGCGACATAGAATAGCAGTTATTTTAGCCAGTACACCCAGTAAAAACACTAAATTAATCGCAAGCCCATAATTAAAAAATATATTTGTTTCTTTTACGAAGGTGTAGTAAATGATGGCGGCAAAGTGTGAGGAAGGATATTGTGCCATTATATGCTAATTCTAAACTTATAATTGTTAATTAGCGAATTCTAAAACGTGTCCTGCATTATGAATAGATTGGCCTATATATCTCTCATGCCGTTTAAATACTCGTATACTACCTAGGAAAACCTACAAATATATATATATACAATGATAAATGAGTCGCTATTTATACCTCGAACTCCTTCTAAACTAAGACTGATTTTGATGAGTTTTTTTCTATCATGTAGGGCATTCGTTCTTAAAGGTTTATAAGTAAAATAAATTGCAATTGTTTTTATATTCACAAAAGAAATTTTCTGTCAATCGAGGCATCAAATAATCTATGATTATGGACGTATAAAATACAGCTGGAAAGCACAAGATTTTTGAAAAGTTAATCAGCAACAAAACAAATCCAACACGCTTATTAAAACTTCTTGTAAGCTCATAAACTTATGTACATATCTTTTCGTGATATCCACTAGAAGGGAAATAAACTTTTAGTAATAGTTCTGTGTAAAATATATATAAAGCAAAAAATATATCACAGGATTCCATTAATTTAATAATGATTTCGCCATAAAATAGTTATTTTCAACATATGGCTATTTTTAAAAGATTTCCAATTTTGACCATGCGATCTAAAATCAGAACTGTGGTGGACAAGTTTTTTCCTATAAAACAGTAAATGAACCGTAACATTATAGTTTATTGGCCAATTTATGTTTCTCATTTCAGAAAAACTGCGAAAAAGAGCGGTATTGCTAAGTTTTACAATTTGTTTTCAACAACAATTTTTATTGAGTAATATTACAATCAATTAGAAACAAACAATTAGAAATATATGATTAGTAGCAGAAACGGTAGCGATCTTGGTGATATTGATATATCAGGGCCTACTTTTGAACACGTAGAGAAATTCAAGTGTTTAGGTTCAATGATAACAAGAAAAAATGAAATCCAGGAAGAAATAAAGGTGGGAAATGCGTGTTATTATTCAGTTGCTAAGTTACTTAGCTCACGGCTTCTATCTAAAAACTTAAAGGTTAGAATTTATAAAAATATTTTCAAGGTTTTCGAAAATAAGGTACTGCGTAAAATATATAATCCGAAGAGAGATGAGGGCACTGGGGAGTTTAGAAGGTTGCACAACGCGGAATTGCGGAACTTGTATCCTGTGAATATAATTCAGTTGATGCGGAGACTCAAATGGGCGAGTAAAATTGTTGGGCTCGGTGAGGAACGGATTCCGAGAAAGTTGGTATTTGCTGATCCGACTGGTAGGCGTCCGAAAGGTAGACCAAAGCGTCGATGGGAGGATTGCGTTAAGGCTGATCTTGGGGGCTTGGGCTTGAACGGAGAACATCGGACTATGGAATATGATGGTATCGTAAGCCTATTATTATTAATATTACAATCAGTCCTAATTTGGACATTAAGAATAGTAACGAAATACAGCATTCGAACTACATTCATACGATATTTACACATCAATAAAATTATAAAATAATAATAAAATGTATATTTACAATTTAAATGGAAAAATTAAACCCTATAACAGTCTTCTATGCCCAAGTTTGTAGGCTCAAACAAGGCAGATGACCTTCATTTTTTTTTGAGGGGGTAAAATATGTTTGGTTATAACACAAGTAAAATGGTGAACCCTAGCCTGTGCGATGTTAGGTACTCGTTAAAGATCCCTATCCTAATTAAACCTGGACAGGCAAAAGTTAGGACTCCCACTGTAGCATCGTCCGATTAGCAACAGTAGCATAAAGTGACGTTAAATAAATAAACAATACAGGAAAAGTTCACTTTAATTTTCTTTTGGACTGAGAATAATTTACATCTTAATAAAAATTAATATTTATTCCGTTCGTTTAAAAATAAATGTGACATGATACATATTAATGCGATAATCAGACACGGTTTCCGCAAAAACCTTCAAGTATGATAAACGCAATAACCGTTTTAGATGCACTGACCTAAATTTTGTCCAGCTTTTAATGCGTGGAAAATTCAAAGCTTTCTGGAATTATTTAAAGTCCCGTGTAACCTGAATGTTTATGATAGTAATGGGAGCAGAGAGAAGCTACAGCAATGTGTGTTCGCTATGATTTAATAAAATGTCTTTTTCTACTAACTTCTTCACGGATTAGCTAAGAAATATATATATTTTTTAATTTAGTACTTTTTTGACATTTAAAGGTTACTTGTTTCAATTATTCAACTCTAGCTTGATTAAATTAATTTTATTGAAATAATATGTTTTTTAATAATATTATTCCATGTCATCTCTCTTTAAAATTATAGTAAAAGCAATATTAAACTTCTCAGTATATTTTTAATCATAAATAAAGTTTATACTTTTTTTCTGAAATCTTGACCTCACTCTTACAAGAATATTTTTTTTGCTCATACGATAAGTTCATTATTGCACTTATGAACTGTTGCTAAAGTATGAAAAATAAAAAAAGGTAATAAGGACTATGTTAAGAAAGATAAAAAATTACAATAAAAAAATCTGACACACCCAAAATAAAGTAGAAGTTTTAAAAAAATTAAAGAATTACATAGAGTTTCGATGGTAACATTTATTTTAAATTAAATGATATAAAGAGAAAATACTATTTAAAAGCGATGCTCCATACCAACTGCGTCTGGTTTCCTAACACACAGGCAGCATACAATAATTTCCTTGGAAATAAAAAAAAAATAAAATAAAAAAAATAAAAATGGTTATAACAACGAGCATAACATTAATATTATATGATAATTGATTACTTTTTTTTTTCATTGATCACTTATTTCATTTTTGTCCTATATTTAGTTCTATAACATTTTATCAATTTTTTTTTTTAAATAAAAAAAAAACTATCTCAAAACGTTTTACATATAAACATAAATATTCATTACACTTTAAACTTGGTAAATAAGAATTTTTATTTTTGAAAATCTTAGCTTTCCAACGGTATATTATATATCTATATTACTATTCTATAGTGCAAACTAAACAGGGAATATTAAAATATATTTCTGTTGCATTCTCCTACAGTTGCTTATAAAATCATATGATATATTTATCCATTCTGTATCGATGCTAACAAGCCAAAATGGTTAATTATGTCTAATTAACAAAATTAAAGGTATTCTAGAAAAAGAAAATTTTAAATATTGCCGTTTAAGCACTGTCAGACGTTACTGAAATTAATTTAATTTAGCGCATTTAATCAAAGTCGTTAATATAGTAAATAGTTTAAAATTTCAGTATTTAAAATATGAAATTTCAATTTTAATACTTTTCTTTTTTGAGCAAGAACACAAACTCTAACCTTTTTGCGGAACTTGGTCATTACGAACCAGGGGATCCTAAAATATGTATTTTCGGATGAAAACTGAAATTTCACGATCGCTATACTTTCTCTAAATAGATTTTTTATAAATGGGTAAGTGAAAGAATTAGTGAACAAATTAATAATAACACTATTACAGGAACAAGGAATTTTTTTTATTTTGGTTGGCCAGACTGTCGCCGTTAACGGTTAGCAATATGGAAGTATAATTGCGATTAAAAAAAAAAATTATAAATTTTCAAATACATCGGCGGAGCAATATTAAAGACAGAGAGAAACCGTATCGAAAACTCTCCGACACACCTTGACTCCGGCCTAACCGATAATTAAATACTTTGATGACTGTAATTATAAGATAAAAACCGGCCATCAGCCTTTTTTTAATTCACCAAGCCAAGAAATTAATCATTCCATATATTTTATCATATTTTCTTATATATCTTAGCGAAGATGATTTAATAAGTTCTGATCATGTGTCGAAAATACTAAATAGCATTTATTTTTAAAAAGTTATACATATAGTTTACATTGAATAAGAACTTCATCATGGGGTCACTTGTAGCATAGTGGCTAGCATAACAGCCTTCTATGCCTAAAGTCACAGGTTCAAATCTGAAGGTGGGTCTAGTTATGCCGTCCTTCGTAGGGGACGTAAAAAGGTGACTCTGGGCCTGTGCTAATTAAACCTGGATAGGAAAAATTTAGGACTCCCACAGTAGCATTGTCCGATTAACCAGAGTACCGCAAAGTGATGTAAAATTAATAAACAAACAAATATTCAATCACTATATTCCTATGATAACTTTTATAATCACTACAAGAGACAAATAAATTAATTCATTTTAATTTTGGTCGGTCAAAAAGTTGAGGTGAACCTGCAATTGTGATAACTTTTTTTTTTATTGCATTTTAATGTCCATAACTAGGTTATTCCGTTGACCTAAGAATTTATTACTTTTTTTTCATTGCGTAACTGATTTTTTTATAAGTACAAATCCTGTTATTTTTTTTTTCTTTTCGAAAATATTGCACCATGAAATGTCACCTGACTTCCTTTTAAGGGATTTCAATGATAAGGCTTACGTCCATTAATTATTAATTAAAAATAATTTATATTTTCTATAAACCAGGAAAGCATTTTTTTAAATATATAGGCTTCTTATAAAAATGAAATATTACATTAAAGAAAATAGGTGATGTGAAGCACGTATCAGATTGTAACGAATCCGGAACTTCGTTCGATAAGTATTCGATAACGGACGCTATTGTGATCCTCAAAACAGAATTAAATATACCGAATTAATCTTTCAAGGACTCTTCCACGGTTTCGAAAATGTAAATTTATTATTCCCAATAAAAAAAAAAACAAAAAAACATTCATTGATTAGTACTAATTAGAAAAATAAACTTTATTCGCCTGTCCAATTATTTCTGCTTACCCTTGGCTCGGGTAAAAAGTACCGCATACTTGCATAAGTCCTCGCCGCGAAGTCACGTTTCGACATCTCCACGGACGTCTGCAAATCGCGCAAGAAGAATGGCCGTCTTGGAAGACCGCGAAGAACTGGAAATAAAAGGGTACAAATTAAATATTCAGAGCGTTAATTTAAAGCGCAATTAAATAAAAATAAAACTGTCCTAATATATTTTAAATACATCAAACAAAAAATAAGATATTAGGATCTCCGACAGTTCTATACAGTTTTGAAAAGTTTGAGCTTATTTTGAAGGATGAACAATGCTTTAAGGCTTTCAAGAATAAGGTACTACGTAAAGTATAAAGTCCAAATAGAAATTAGGCCACTAGGGAACTCATAAGGTTGAGTTTATTTTTTCTTTTATTGTACTTTACTGACTATAAAGCTCTGTACATGTTTTTATCTATCCTAAAAAATAACTGAGTTATGGGCAATCTAAGCGTAAATTAAAATTTTTTTTTCTTTTCTTTTTTCTATTTTTTATAATTATTCATGGTTTTTTTTTGTTAAGAAAACTAGGGGTGGGCATAATCGAATGACGATTATCGGCTCATTCGATTATCGGATTAATCGGTTTGGATCAGCGAATGATCATTCGAACTGAACTGTTTAACGATAATCGAGGGATTCGGATAAATCGAACGACCTTCTTTTTTTTTTTTTTTTTTTTTTTTTTCATTACATAAATTATATGCATACTGATCATTCGATTATTTAAATCATCGAAGTCCGATCATCCGATTATGACGATCAGTCGATTATGGCCACCACTAAAGGAAACCTAATACATTTTTCTCAATCTTCAAAAATAACTGAGTTATTGAATTAAATCACTTCTAACGGGCCGCCATTTTAAAAATGACCAGCTGATATCACGTCTCGGTGTTAAAACCATCTTTCCATACCCTAGTATTTTAAAAAAAAATGGTCCAGTCTTTTTCGAAGAAATGCCACGGACGACGGACAAACTTTTTTTATTCTTTATTCAGCTTTTACGTAAATTGAAACGTCCACAAATTTTGAGGTGGGGAATTTTTTTTTTTTTTTTTTTTTTTTTTTTTTATATTTAATGTATGTTGTTCTTTTTCATTTTGGTTCTTCTGTGAATGGAATTAAATAATACCAACTTGCAAACAATTTATGCTCAGGTTATTTTAATTTATTCACTGTTCCCTACAGTAATAAAATATATGAGGCCACTTTTTTTTCCCCGACACTAAACTAACACACACAAAAAAATTATTAGCATTTAAATGTGACTCTAACAATGTTGTGTTATAGCTAATAAGAAATCTTGGAGTAGTCCTGTCAGTTTCCGATTTACGACATTAAGAGTGTCATGTAGAACAGGTGACCAATAGGTTGTAACCGAATAGGATTGCGCAAAGCTTACAAATAGGGCCATGTACGAGCCTCGACAAACGTTCGCGAACATACGCTTGTCCTTGGGGGTTTGATTTGTGACCGAGCAACAGCTGCCCAAATCTCGGGTGTCGCTACTAGACTCGTAAGTTCTTCTCCGCCACATCTGACTTCAATAAACCTGTCACTTGTCGGTCGGAAGGTTTCTTTTTTCCAAAGTTTGAAGGGCACGTTTGGTCTTAGGTTTTTGCTAGGCGTGGGATTCCTGAGTTTTGTATTACCGTATTAAGCCGGCAGTCCAAAATAAATCAATATTTTGTAGTGACAAATGAAGGAATTTGGATTGTTAATTTTATTTATTTATTTTTATTAATCAATTCAATGAAATTTACGACTATATCCATTCAATACAACAAGTAAATAAGATAAATATATGATTATTTGTTTATTCATGTAATGGGACTTTATCCTACTTTGGCTAGGGCGATACTTTCTTTAACGAGTACCTTAAATCGCACAGGATTAGGACCACCATTTTACGTCTCTCCGAAGGACAGCTTAGCTTCCTTAAAAAAAAATACGTGGGCAATATTCCGGGTTTGAAACCGCATGAAATGTCCGTTTTTATGGTTTCTGAAATAAATAAAGGATTTTGCAGGTCTCTGTTGTTTTCTTCCGAATGTTTACATTTTTAAAGTAAACAGTTACTAATCCTCTACCTTTGTATTATAAAAATTAGTATACCTCCAAATATGAACATGGAAACACGCGATTTTCGAGTAATATTTTTGTACGAGTTTAAACTTGACCATTCAGCAGCTGAGGCCGCTAGAAATATTTGCAAGGCGTTTGGGGAAGGGAGTCTTAATGAACGGACCATTCGCCGTGGTTTGCTAAGTTTTCAGCTGGGGATACCGACTTGGAAAACTTGCCCCGAGGAAGACCTCCGTCCGTAATAGTCAACGACGTCCTCAAACATACAGTAGAAGGAAACCCCTACCAAACAGTTAAAGGACTCTCAGCACAACTAAATGCAATTGCATCTACCGTTTCCAGACATTTAAAGTGTATTGGGAAAGTAAAAAAGCTCGATACATGGGTACCTCATGATCTCAGTGAGCGGCAGCGAGACCCCATGTTTCAAAACATACAGTGGAAAAATTGGAAGAACTGGGCTCCGAAGTTCTTCCGCACCCACCATATTCTCCCGACTTGTCTCCAACAGATTTTGATGCAAACAAGCTGAAATAGTTAATTATATCTATTTGACAAAATTATATTTACTTTAGTTGAAGAAAATTTAAAATATTGGTATTTAAGATCAGAACGAAACCTTCATGATATTAAAGTGCATTAAATTTTACAATTATAAAACAAGTTTACTCAAAATCGTTAAAATAATAAAAATTCGCAAAATTAATGGTATAAAACGGCCCTTCTGGTTGACCGTTTTTGTTGAAAACGTTGCTGTAACATATCCGGCATATAGTTGTCTTAAATATGAAATTTCAGTTTTGTACGTCTTTTTGTTTTTGATAAGGGGATCCTAAAACGTGTATTTCGGTGAACATTTTCAAGATCACAATACTTTCCCTTACTATATATTTCATAAAAAGGTAAGAGAAAGTAAGAATTAGTATTAAGAAACCGTTCAATATTGTTGTTTCGCCTCATACGTGAGCACCCTCTTCCGAAATCGATCATATCAATCCCAAATTTCACTTTATATAACATATATTTAAAAAGAAAATATTAAAAAAATAATCAAATATTCGAGCTTGAAATATTTAATTTACCAGCCTTGCGTAATACGTTCGCATTTATAACATCTGACCTCTGGCGATGAACCTCACGTACCTATAAGGCCCTAATATTTAGCATTGAGATCCCGAGACAGTTCCAGGCGTTGTAACGATTGTGCAAGTTAGTGGATACTGGATTATATTTCATAGAGCCAATAACCACAGTTCCCACGACCATTATGCAAGAGGTAATGTCCAAAGCAGAGCCTTCCTCAAGTTAGGTGAAAGGTGTGCAAGACGTCTTCGCGGTGTGGAGAATCTTGTGCAAGCGACTTTAATGCTATGTCACTCTGCGAATAATTGGACTTGATTTCCAGTTTTACAATCCATGAATAAACAATTTTATTCCTTGTAATTTTTTTCATGGTAAGATTAACGTAAAACTAGTTTCATTAATATTCAGTAGAATATTCTAGTCGAGTGTTTATCGAACATATTTCTGGTCCTCGTACATATTTCTGACTTTGTATGTCGTATTTTCTACACATGATGACGACCTGAAGATTTTAAAGTCTGAAACTAATCTTTTAGAGAAGTTGCAAATTTAATAATTTCACTAGCATCTAAAAGCTGAGATTTTTGTTGCATGCACGAGTGGTATCTAGCCGCTAATTTGGTAACTACGTGCCCTCTTTCAATCACACTAGCGCTACCTATGGAGCTTTGTCCTAAAAATAGGTTCAAGCGCTCTTTTATCAGTTAGAAGATCGCTATATTGCAGGTCATAAGTGCTTCTTAGTTTACAAAAATCTGGTGCGGACAACACACGACTTTCATTTACCTCGCCATTGCCTGCGATTTTTGGTAGAGAGTCCCTTGCCTCTAGATGGTGTTGTGCTCTTGACAATGATGCTCTCTGCTAGAGGGCAGCACTTAAAATATGTTAAGGGTCCTGTTTCCTTAACATATTTTTGTACTTTTCTCCTTTAGTTGTTTATCAAATTCCCTCAACTTCCATATTGATCTGTTATTTATCAATGCTGACAAGTTAATGTGCCAAGTTTTTTTTAAATCTATAAAATTAAAGGTATTTTACTTCAAGAAAATTTAAAATATCGGCATTTAAGCAATGTCAGACTTTTTTAATCAGAATAAACCTACATCGGATTGAAGCTTATCACATTTTACATCGATATAGCGAGTTTAATCAAAATCGTTAGAGCCGTTTTTGAGAAAATCGTAAAAATGTGCAAAATGCATAGTATTAAGTAGCTCTTGAGGTTAGCTGATTTGGATGAAAACGTTTTTGTAACATCTCGGACGTTACCACACACACAGACCATATTTAGACTCAGGGGACCCTAAAACGTGTATTTCCGGTGAAAACTGGAATTCGAAAATGTTCACGATCGCAGTATTTGCCCCTATTATATATTTCATATATAGGTAAGTGGAAGTAAAAAAACAAAAACCTATGAAAATGTCAATAATATGCTTTTAAATATGATTAAGTACAAATAAGCTACGTTAATCTATTAAAATGTCTAATATATGTAAAGAAATGCAAGAAAGAGAATAATTTCACTAAATCGAATGATACACCCGATTTTCATATTTTTAAGGACATTTTTTATTTTTTTTTATTCTAAGGTATATCTTGTAACTAGGATACGATTCAAAGTGGTAGAGAACCAACATTTTTGACTCGATTCTCCTTCTAGGAGGGTAGGAATCGAAATAATTCACTGGTAACTAGGATTAAGTCATCACAAAGTACACTTTTAATATAGTAACTCTCTTCCCGATACAAGAATTGAACTGGCAATGTTATGTATTTATGTTCTTTTAGTAGTGTTTTGATTGGTATTATAAGATACGAACCTGTTCTACCTTCCTCTCGTAGATAACGGTACAGAAATGTCATTACTCGCAAGTATATGGTTTTAGGACTCCCGCTGAGCCCTGTCCAGGACCATCAATAAGTCCAAGCCTAAGAGGCTATAAATCTCCCGCGTGCCATACAAGGCCTATTAACGCCTCACTCCGGTAATGAGCCACGCTGCGGGGGTTCGAGTCTCGTCGTGGGAGGAGTACGCTCTTCGTCATGACAAGTCTCTGCAAGCCACGTCTTCCGTTTAGATCCACGGAGAGAAAATATTAATTTAAGAGTAGTTTTTGGTTTATCATATTGAATAATGAACCTTTATTATATATATATATATATATATAATATATATATATATATATATATATAATATATATATATATATAAAATACTCCCCTCTCCTTCAAGATTTGAAGAACGTAGAGCCCGAATAATGTATAAAAACTCAGTCTGTCCGCTGTCCGTGGATTTTTCCGAAACTACTTGACCAACCTTTTTGAAATTTGGCACAAAAATACCAGGGCATACTAACATCTGAACGTTAACATCACCTTCGTTTCTTTCGAAACATAAGTATTATTAATTTAGAAACAAGTTTTCTTTTCTGAGTCACTTTTTTTTAGAAAATAAGTTTATGTTTTGTTTTTTTTCTCAACGTTAATATAATAATTATTTTTAACAATAAATAATAATATAAGAATTTTTTTTAAGTATTTCCATAATTACTCCTTCAAGTTATATGTGTATGTCGAAACAATATCGCATTAAAGACGTTGGAACTTGGAACAGTGTCGCCCCGTCCCACGAAGCGTCAGTAGCTAAGACATAGAAAAAACATAGATATTCGCCTCGGCTTGAACGTATTAAAAAAAAATTATTGATTTACAACTGTTTATAAGATAAATAAAACAAGAGAAACACTAGAACAAGATGCATTATAGGTACCGTGAAGTTACCGTTTTGAATATGTTGTCGAGTAAATTTTGTAATAATCGTTATCTGCTTGCAGTTTCTTGTCGTCTCAGTCTTGTGTGAATAAGCAAGACTTTTGTCAAAATGGAGTACCAGATCTGTCCAAGAAGTGTTAGAGGAATTTGGCTAAATAATAAAGGGATAGTCGTGTGTTTCTGATGACGGGTAAAATTAATTTGATGGGATTTATCTCTAATGAATACGATGTGTAACCGAAGGGATTTTGGAAGCAACAATAGGTCATTTTTACTGATAATTATTAAAGTGACAGTGCTACAATGGGTATGGAATATCAGTGTATATAGGAAGTATAGGATTGGACCTAACATACTACCAGAGATACACCTTGAGGAACGGTTAATAAGAAGAATAGGACTGAGGATTTGACGAAGCTTATTTAACATCCTAATGAAAGAGTAAGCATTAAAAGCTATAAATTTTGTGAAAGTAACTTTTTGAGTAAGCCGTTTTTCCAGGCTACCTACACTTGGGTTACACCATACCGAAAATAATATAATCCTAATCTAAAACAGTCTCTATTTAGTAAGCCATATCCATACCAAAAATTCCTTTCTGATGACTAATTTAAAAAAAAAAAATACAAACAGTTTTTGCTAAATAAGGAAGTGCACGGACAGTTAGAAAATAATGAAAGAAAAGAGCTAGGGAAGTGGTTTAGAACTCTAACGGCCTTGAATTAGACGATTCTTGTCGGCCCTGGTTCTTGGCCTGTAGTTCTTACCTTTAGCTTCCTCGGGTCTGTGGCGGATCCTAGGACAGTTTTTTGGGAGAAATGGAACGTAGGAGAGGAAACGCTTTAAGTTAACATACACACTTAAATTAAGAAAAACGGGCTTATTGTTTGATAGATTACGCTTCTAGTTGGTAGAGTCACCTGTGATTACCTGTGGTTAAAACCCGGAAGATAGAACTAGGATTTTTTAAAGGCAGTAAAACAGGCCTTGATTATGCAGTCCTTCTGAGGGAAAAAAAATTTAAGACTCCCACTGTATCATCGTCCGATTAGCCACAGCAGCATAAAGTGACAATAAATTAACAAATTATTAGGCGAATTTAGTTTTTGTTGAGTAAGGTATGTATGTTCTCCCTCCATAAATTACATAATCCAGAACATATTAGAGGTGATTAGGTTGAAATTAATTGGTATTTCACTCAATTTGTGGGTACCCAACTTTAAATATTGAGTTATCCTCAGTATCAAACTCAGGTATTAGCAGTTCAGTGTCTTAGCATGATGTCCAAGATCGCGAGTTTATACCCAGCAGACGGTCTTAAGATTTTTTAAATGGAGTTAAAAACCCTTAGTTAGGCCGAGAGGACGTGCAATGGTGGTCCCAAGCATGTGCGATGTCAGGTACTCGTTGAAGATCCCTATCCTAATTAAACCTGGATAGGCAAAATTTAGAAGTCCCATAGCATCGTCCGATAAGCAACAGTTTATTTTTTCTTAGTAAAACTTTTTGCCTATTTTTTTTTTAGACTTTAGATTAACTTAACATACTAGTGCATAACGGTTTTTTTTTTTTAAATCGACATAATATCAGCTCTCACACATACTCCATTATTTATAAAAACAGAGAAAGTTTTTAAATTTCTAATAACATGAATTTTATTGGACATAACTTATATAAACACAACCTAATCACTATAGCCATACTCATATGAACGATCATAAAAAAATAAAATTGATTTAAAGTTACAAGAAATGATTGAAATTCTTAACACGAACCAGGAACCGTATATACAAGTAAGAGACAAGAAAAAAACTCATGGAATGTCTTTCATTCAGCCCTCGAAGAAAAAAAGTAACATCTGGTCGGACTGTGCACCATTCATTGACACCTGAGTTAAATGCCACGCGAATGTCTTTTAAGTTTGTTTTTTTTTTCGTTAGAATGAAAATACTAAAATGTTTTTTGTTTACTTATTAAATAAAAATTAAAGAAATGGACTTAATATTAAATATATGTTCCTGTACATCAAATAACACTCTTCAAACCAGTAGTGATATTTAAAATAGTTATGCATCTATTTGGGAATTTTTTTTTTAAATACGACTGGAACTTGGAACATCGTTGTTAAAAAATTAAAGTTAAAGTGGATAAACGTTTAAAGAATTTCTCTAATAGTAGAAATTAATATATAAAAAAATATTTGTTTTTTTTATCCCTCTCCATTAATATAAACAACTTCTAAAATATTTAACTTTCTAACGGTATATTATAGATCTATATTACTAATTTTATGTAGAAAAAACAGAAAACTTACCTTAAAAAATATGTTTTCTCTCTTCTCTTACGGTTGGCTATCAATTTTTTTATCAATGCTAAACACATACAATGTATTATTTTTTTCGAATCTGTAAAATTAAATCTACTTAAGAGAAAGAAAAATATAGGCATTTAAGGCCTGTCAGACGGTTTCGATTAGAATGAAACCTACATTATACTAAAGCCTATTGAATTTTAAATCGGTATGACGAGTTTAAATCAAAAATTTTTGATAAAATCGTATAAAAGTGCATAATGAATAGTATATTAGTGAAAAAGTTGCAGTAACACCTGATAGACGTTTTAAAGCCCTTAAAACGTCCGATTTCACTGAAAACGCGATTTCAAAAAGTTTCACGATCGCATTACTTTTCCTTAATATATATACAGATAAGCGAAACTAAAATTAAATAATATTCTTAATATTATTATTGTAAATTATTATATTATCTAAAATATTTAAACCACATAAATAAGACATGCCTATTAAATATTTATTCGTGAAAACGATGATATATTTTACAACTAAAAAAAAAAAATGAAATTATTTAAATTTGATTTTTGTTTTGGTACTTACGTACTTAAAAGTAGTAAAAGAAATCATATGTTGTTGGAAAATGAAAAAAATTTATTATCGCATGGTGTTTCTGTACGTAAAGTGTATATAGCTCTGTTATTAATAAACTATAAATTAAGATTAAAGCAATAAATCGATAAAATATTAGTCATAAATCATATATGATAAGGTATTTATTTAGTAATGTATTGAATCTTTACTTTCCAACAGAGTTTGGTTTTCTTTAGAAACCTTAACTGATCAAAAATTAATGTCTTATGCAAAGTAAGTACGACCTTGTCAAACTGCCTTTGCGTTTAACCAGCGCGTTAAGGATACACGGTAATATATTATAGAATTAAATTATGAATAATAATATAAGGAAAAGAAGGATTTAAAATTTAATAGCTGATTATTATATGATATATTATTATTTGTATAGAAAATTTATAATAATTTAATAAGCGAGAATAATATGATATTATATTAATCATATTGAAAGAAAATGTAACGGTAACCAGTACCTTTTCCAACCTAACCCACCGTTAAAGTCACTCATTATAGGAACCGGTAAATGCAACTTCTCTACTTCGATTCCGCGATGATCTGATAAAATAAAAATAATAAATATTAAGATTAATTAATATATATATATATTAAGATTATTAAAATAAGAGCAATAATAAAAAAATACCAATTATAAAAATACCAACCTTCTTAATTAATAAAAAAATAGATTAATATTGAAAAATAATGTTAAAATTGTAAATTTATTTAAATTATAACGGGTTCAGACCCGGCAGATGCGTCCAGAATTTTTTCAAGGGACTGAACAATGCTTCGAAGAGGAAATACAATGGTGGCCCCCAGCTTGTGCGATGACAGGCACACGTTAAAGATCCATATCCTAATTAAAAATTGGACAGACGAAATTCATGACTTCAGCTTAGCCAGAGTAGCACAAAAGTGTCGTTAATTGATTAAACAAACGAGCATTCTTTATTACAAAAACGCAAAGAACTCAACAGACGATATGGTCTTTTATCTAGATTACTTGACAGACGTTCTAAATTATCATTAACCAACAAACTAACTCTTTACAAAGCTGTGGTTCTCTGCTAAACCATCAAGCATCCAAAGAATACAGTCTTTTCAGTCGAATGTGCTGCGCAAAATAGTGGACGCACCGTTCTACGTAACAAATGACGTTATAAATAATGACTTAAACATTCCGACTGTTTCAGCCACTGCTACAGAACGATACAATAACTTCCAGCAAAGACTAATATAATATAAAACACTGACTCTCTTACAGAAACATTAAAATGCCCTACGAATCCTTTCAGCCCACCCCGACGACTGCGCAGGCTAACGAGCTCTGCTGTGATGAGCCGCTGCTTCAGCAGTCCACAAATTTTCTTCTTGCAAAGGAATTGCAGATGGAAAATTAAATTTTATGTCAAATTTCTTGTTCGTAATAAATAAAAATCGTAGTATCTCAAAAATGACTATATTTGTGAAGCAGAAATGTTTTATGTATGTTACCCTTATCATTTAAATTTTGAGTTCCCATTATCTGTAACTGTTCAATATGATATATATATATATATATATATATATATATACACATATGATATAGTATGATGAACGCAAAAAAAAAAGGTATTCAATACCACAATATCTGACCATGTTGCTACTAATGCCAGAAATGGAAGGTCAAGATACCATGCCTCATTAGAGCTTACGTCAGAAGATTCAGACGTTAGAATCGGACAAATGCATAATACATCAAGATAAAATTAAGTGTTTACATTCAAAATAAAAACACAGTTAATGGATGCAAGCGGTTATTGATTGCGTAGGTGCCTGTAATGCAGCTTCCGTTAGCTCAGCCTTCGATGAAAAAAGAGGAGTTTGAGTGTAAATTACCATGTTGGAGGTCGAAGATAACTGATACCATTACCTCCGCCAAAACATCTCATTAGCCTCGTTATCTTCTCACTACCAGGAAGAATTCATGTCCTCAGGCGAAACGGGAGCTCTTTTTGGTCAAAGCTTCATTCCTTCCCATACATCAGGATTATTCTGTCAACTAGAGGAGGTGTTTATTTTAGCTGTCAGATTGTTAAAATATAAAAAAATGATCTTGTTAACACGAAATTGGTTTCAGACACCTTTTTAAGACTGTTCCAAATATATATACATAAATATCAATTATCGCTTAGTCAAGGATTAGCTGTTAATTATAAAATAAATAAAAACAACCTTCAAGAGCTATCTGTGATGTAGTGGTTAGAGAAACGGTCTTTTAGTCTATGCAGAAGATCGCGGCTTCTACCCTGGCAGATGGCCTTGGGATATTTTAAAGCGAGTAAAATATCCTTGGTTATGCCGTCCTTCGATTCCTTAAAATGATGGTCCGAAGTCTAAACTTGTATATGTAAAATGTATGACTCTGTAGCATCGTCCGATTAGTCACAGCAGCATAAAGTGACGTTAAAAGAATAACTTACAAAAATTGTACATGTTGTAATGGGAACTTGCACAAAAACATGAATACAAAGTTATGATTTAGTATTCTTGTTATGCATTAGTTTATTTTCTAATGCTGGTAAAATGAATAATATTTTGCTTTCATATAGTTGAAAATTTTATAATCTTTCAAATAAGTTGTTGTTGTTTTAATTTTATGGGCAAAAAACTGCTGATGGTTATTATCGCCCTCGCATCTTTACAAAAAACAAAAGAAAAAACGATTTACCAAAATGATACCAAAAAAAAAAAAAAAATAAAATTTTAGTTTAAACTGTATGATGAAGAAGAAGAAAAATAAAATTATATATATATATATATATATATATATATATATATATATATATATATATATATATATATATATATTTCAAATAAGTACTTCAGGAGATGTAAAATGTTTGAATTATTCGAAAAACAAATTTTTTAGAGGTTTTAAAATTATTATTTTTCCTGTGTATTAAACACAGCCTTATTGCACATCTAGATGGTAATGGAAATCTCCAGGAAAATTTTTTTTCACAACCATAGTCTTTTCTGAGATACTGCGATGATCTGAAAAGTGAGTGATTAGTGACACTTCTCTTTAAATTTAGATAAATATCGATTATAGTTAGTCAAGGATTAGTAATAAATAACTATAGCTCTCCGGATCCCGGGTTCGAATCTCGGACGTAGTTGGATAATTATTTATTCTATTATCTTAGCCGTTGGGAGACTCTAGGATAGTAAGATCTTGGTGTACCATCAACCAATATGAAGTGGATGGCTGAACAATTAGGGAAAAAAACATAATGGCTGAATTAGTAGCTACTGGATATACCTACTCATGTATAAGTACCATACCTGTCAGGCGACCCTAGGATTTTTTAGTAGTACATAAAATCCAGGTTATGCTATCCTTCTGATCGGAACGTAATTTTTTGGTCTCTAAACTGTGCGATATCGTCCGATTATCCATAGCAGCACCTTAAATGAAAACGTTGTTGGTACCTTAAACTTATTAATCCTGTTATCTTATACCCAAAATACTATATTATTCTTAAGAAGTGGGCAATGACCAGCAATGAAATGAGTCAGCGAAGGTTAACTTATGCACGAATTCATTGCACTTTCCGTAGCAGTAATTATCTCTTTGTTCCTAGTTCTTCCGCGTGGTACCTTTCGCGCCCAGAAAGGTCATCCAGAGAGACAGGTGGAGTGGGCAGGGATATTCATGTATCCAGGTCCCCTTCTTTCGGGGGAACATAATTCACAATATCATAAACAGATAAAGTTACTTGAGATAATTGAAGGTGTCGTGTGATAATTAATACTCCAAGTGTTAGAACTGATAAATTATGCAGTGGCGACACACCTAATTTTATTTTCTCTGATTAGAGGTGTGAATGACATACGAGTGAATATTACGGATAAGATCGTTTAGCAAGGTCGCAGTTGTACATACATTTTTTTTCTTCATATATATATATATATATATATATATATATATATATATATATATAAGAGAGAGAAGAGAGAGAGAGAGAGAGAGAGAGATTTATAACTGTATTAAAATAAATACATCTGTGGTGGTATCACCACATAAATAACATCAATAACGGGTTATGTCATTATTAAAAAACACACCATATGTAACATTGTTTTAAACATAAAAGGTATTATTGTAACACAAAACACATGAAGGTTATGTCTCCTTGGCAACCACATGTGTTGACACCACACATCCATTAAACGTGAGAATAGGTTGATATACTTGACACAGGCAGCCTCAGACGCATCGGATGATTATCAGGAATTGAAGAGGAAGCAAGGATAAAAACTAGTGTATTAGAGTGGGTATAGAATTGTCATTAAAGGAATGGTACCTGGCTCGGGCCAAATAAGCTACATCTGGACCATTAAGGCCTTTAAGGATCAGTTTATTATTTGACAAAGTAGCTTAGAGGAAAAGATCAACTCCGAAAGCCCAGATTGGTCTTATACTCGTCTTGCATTTAAGAGAATGGTTTGAGCGTTAGTCTAGTAACTGTTAAACAAGCAATAACTGGCAAATTCTTTTTCGTAATTCAAGTTGCTATAACCATTTTTTTGCTAAGTACTAAATCATGTTATCAGCTAAAATTTACCTACATACATCAACTATTTTCGTTGTATTGATTACAAAACACTTTAAATCTTTCAAGTATGTCTTATGGCTGATGTTATTGTCGATTTCAGTAAATAATTATTCAGTAGCATGTGACGTAATTTCCAAATATAAAATTAATCAGCCAAATAGATTGATAGGAAGAATCTTTTTATATTTCTTGAAATCGATAATTTGATGTTTTTTGTTTATCTATTTAGCATCCCTTTTATGCATAACCGCACGATGTTACAGCGGGAATCCTAAACTTTGCCTAAGCAGGCTTAAATAGATTAGAGATCTTTAACGGGTACTGAACATCGCACGGGCTAGGTACCGACAATTTACGTCCTCTCCGTAGGACGGCATAAGCAAGGATCTTTTTCTCTTTAAAAAAAAAATCTTATAAGACCGATATGGACTTACGGAATAGAGATATGGGACTTTACTAAACCATCAAATTCTTCTCGTATCCAATCCTTACAATCCAAAATCCTTAACGCTCCTTAGTTTGTCACGAATAAGCTCATATATAAAGACCTTAATGTCCCATATGTTTCTGAATTAGCCCCTAGTATCAATCCTTCCATGAAAAACTCCATTTCCACTCAAATCCACTAGTTTCTATTCTGTCATCCTCTTCCATTCATGATAATCCCCCGAGGCGTCTGAAAAGAAGATGGCCTCGAGACCTTCTAGTTTAAAATACTTTTAGAGTGCTGCCATGGGTAGCGTCTGTACATGTATTTCATGTCAGTTTACTATGTCCATCACATATACTTTATTTGTTGTATATAACAATACAGTTGTAAATATCAATAAATATGTAAAAAAAAAAAATCTTGGACCATCTGCCATGTTTGAACCCAGAAACTTGGTCATGAAAGGCTGTTCAAGCAACGAAGCTTTTTTAGCTTTCTATTGTTTTAGTAGACAAATAACCTTCGCAGAGTATTGAAATGACTCTAACCTTCTTCAGCTGAATATTTATTACAAAATAAACTTCATATTTGATAATGCGAACCTAATGTGATTCTATCCCTTCCTCGATATCCTTGGAAGGTGGATTCGCGGCTTTGAGAGTTCAATTAGCTTAAATGCGACCCGACGATGAAGTAAGGTGTGTGTAGACCTGGTTCGAATCCACAAGTGTAATAGTGGGCTACGAGCTATCATTTGGCCCGAGTACTTCCTCGCAGCGTTCCATTCCCCATATAAGACCAAAGACCATTTACGCTCTTCCAAATGGGAAGAAAATCAACAGGCTTAAACGTAAACCTCTCACAAACAGATTAGACCTTGTCTCTCTAATCTCTCAACATCTATTTTTCCTTCTTTATTTTTATTTTTTTATTCAAGTCACAATATTCTTGTTCATTTAACAAATATAAACTGAACTTTGAAATATTTTTCAAGTAATACAAATGTAAAATACATTAGATACGGTAACAAACTTCGTATGAATTTAAGTAATATGTTTGTTTGTTTAACGTCACTTTATGCTGCAGTGTCTAATTGGCCGATGCTACAGTGGGAGTAATAAATTTTTCCTATCCAGGTTTTATTAGGTTAGGTATCTTTAACGAGTACCTGACACCGCACAGGCACGGGACCACCATTTAACGTCCCCTCCGAAGGACGACATAACTAAGGATTTTTTACTCCCATTAAAAACATCCTAGGGCTACCTACGAGTTTGAACCCGTGATCTTTGGCATAGAAGGCTACAGGTGAATAAATAAGAACATATTTTTTATCACTAATATATGTTTCTTACGGAATGGGGGGCGGGGTAGCCGAGTAGGTTAGCCGCGTTACGTTGACGCGCGTTGCCTAGCAACCACAGGGAACCAAAAATTGGAAACCATAATATTACGAGTTCGAGTCTCAGTACCGGAGGACTTTTATCACGGCATTTATACCCCGCCCTCACTCCCTGGTCTGAGAAACCCCCGTATAGCCTTCAAAGGCGAGGTAGGGTGAACAAAAAAAAAAAAAAAAAAAAAAAATATTCACGTTATAATTATTATTATTTTTTTTTATTTTTTTTTTTTTTTGGATGACACTCTCATACCTAGACTAAACCTTAATCTAACATACGGACTATAGATAATCAAATTTAAAAAAATATATCCTAATACATACAGTCGTGATCATTGGATATGTTTCCAAAATTAATTATAACTGTATGTTTTTAAATAATGATAATTACAAAAAAATATATTATAATTAAAAATAAAGAAAACCCACCACAAAAATCAATAAATAAACCTTAAATAGTTTACGGCAAAATGGCAGGGCATAGCTTTTTCAAAAATCAATCTATAAAACATAAAGACAAGTATAACAAACCCGTTACTTCTACAACAACGAAGTGTCTTGGGCTCAGTAAATCTAGAAATTGGTACTGTTTCTAGACCAAAAGCCAAAAATCGAGATTAAGCATTAGGTTTTCATTCCACAGTTCCTCATGATCCTCTCACGGCTGAAATAAATAATTATCCTACGACAACTATAGGGATGTGTTTGAACATAACTGCTTTTCGTACTTGGCTAGATGAAAGTCAGGCATTGAATACCTTTCGTGTCGAACAAGGCGCTGCAGCGAACAAGGTACCAATAGAAGACATAGAAACCTTAGGAAGAATGCACCGATAATCAGCAAACTTTCTAACTGCAGAAGAGGTCCTTCGGAGGGTTGTCCTTTACCATCCTCCCTTCTTCGGCGTCCTCAATTTCACTCCCCGTTATTAATATTAAAGAGGCGTTAGTGCAGGATAGAATTAAACGTTTTCTAATTTTCTCGGTCAAGAAGCTCTGACCCCGAGCGTCAGGATTTGACCCCTTGACCGCTAGGACGTAGGGTTTTGGCGATTCGAGAAACAGGGGAGAAAACACGGGAGAAATTTTAAAACGCCGATCTCGGATTTAGGTGTTGGTGAAAATATTATTCACACGCTAAATCGTAGAGATCGAATGTTTTGATAAAGTCTAATTTTATCCTTGGATGGTTTTCTTGTTTCAACGTCTTCCAAGTTTAGAAGGAAAGTACTACTACTACTTTCATTATAAACGGGTATAATTAGCTGACCCTTGAGAGTTAGAGGAAGTAACTGGTCCGGGTGGCTATTTATTGTCTGCTAACGTTTCCATCTTCAATGTAGGTCATCATCAGGGCTAAAAAAATCCAAAAAGAATAAAATGAGTCAATAGTAACACACACACACACACGTACATATATATTGCCCACCTCTAGGCACTGTGGTTTACAGTACGATGCAAACAGTGAGAGCCTTAAATTTTGCCTGTCCAGGTTTAATTAGATAGGGATCTTTAACGAGTACCTAATATCGCAAAAGGCTCGGGACCACCATTTTACGTCCCCTAATTTCTTATCATTGAAATCTCAACTTTTCCAACACCTATCATCTCAAAAAGACGGTCGCTGGTTGTAAATTTTTAATTATTGTTACATTTGAAGTACTCGTTCATCATAACGGCGGAATCTATTCATTTTTTTGTTCAAAATGATCTGTTTGTTGTCTAACCTCTTAGTCTATTGTATTCATTTATATTTTTATTTCTCTTATTTTGTAAATAATCAAATTAATTTAATGAACACGGACAGATATATTATATTCATTGGTAACATATATGTTTTTCTTAAGGAACTATGTCACAGAATAAAATCATTTCATATTTCTATTTTTCCACGCCTTATCGTATATACATAAAATATAAACGTCAATTAGTTTGTTTATTCATCTTTAACAAGTAACTGATATCGCACAGCCTTGGGACAACCCCTTTACGTTCCCTCCTAAGGACGGCACACTTTACTCTTTTAAAAACTACTAAGAACACCTTCAGGGTTTAAAACCCTGGCTGTTATAGCCACTACACCACTCGTGGCCATAAATCGAGTTAGCTATACACTTATTTGGGTGTTATAAGGAAATTATTACCGACAAAAGTGTGGGAAACCGCTCCGTGGTTGACTAATTATATAGAGGAGTGTAAGATGGAAGCTTGGCGTGGTAGCCTCAGGCGGTCCAAGTCCATTCACTCGAGCCAGCTTTAGTAATTCAAGTCCTCTCCACTTTTCACAAAAATGGATTATTTGAAGTTTTTTTACCCAATAATTTACTTTTTAATAATTTATGTTCGATTTTTATATGAATCTAGCCTGCCGTTGTCCGAGTCAAGAAGCAAAATAATTTAAGGGCTTCTTTATATTTTTATAATGAAGGACAAAATAAGAGTAAAACTAATATAAGAGAAACCGTCTCTTTTTTTTTTGTTATAAATGATACCAATTAGGAAAGCTTCTTCGTTATTCTTAGACCAATTTCGCTTTCTACTCGAAGCTATCACTGGCCACGACCTCTGATGCCGCCCAGAACGTCCATCTTCTTTTCAGATATAGATTTGGGAAGATGAAGCCCTGCAGCAGGGACCCAATCGCTCGACAATTTTCTTTCCGGAACGTGACTGATGACCCAATCGGTCGTGGGCTCTGACGCCGGTCCACATCCGTTAGATAAAACAAGATCTGATGGTCTTGAGGGCGTTTTGGAGTCAGCATTATATATATATATATTAAATATTAATATCAAAAAAAGAAATTTGTTTTCGACATTTTCAAAGTGTTTTTTAAACTGTTATTAAATGCTATTTTAGACTTAGCATCATACTATAAAACTAACGACTGAATCAAGGAAAATAATGTATTCGAATTCTCATAATTTAGTTTCATCTGAATCTTCTTTTTGACATTATCTAATGATCGACGTTTCGGAAATCATTCCAGATGACAAGCAGCAATTTACTATGACAATGACTTGAAAAAATATATCAATTAAATTAATAGTATTGAGAATGTGGTCGAAAACTCGAAACTATACGAAAGTAAGTGATCGAAAGATTTTATTTTTTATTTTTTTTTTTTTTAAGCTTTAAACGGATGAGTGAAGAAAGCATAGGATAATTTATTTATTCTACTTTCGCATTTGAAGCCTATACGGAGGTTTCTCGGTCAAGGGGGTGAGTGCAGGGGATTAATGCAGGGTTGAAAACCCTCGGCACCGGGACGCGAACTCTCTTATTAATTATTGTTTCCATGTTTTCGGTCATCTGATTGCTATGCAATGCGATTTTCCTGTAGGCCATATTGATCCCTTCCTCCCAAGTCTTCCTCTTGGTCTCCTTTTCTTCATTTCCACCTCATACTCTTGCAACCTGATCCAACATTTCCGAAACATGGCCGAACCATCTTAGCTGATTTTTTTCAATTATATTCTAGGACGATCTCATATCAAGGTTGGACTTATTGTGGTATTTCTTATTCTTCCTCGCTTCTTCTTTCCTACTCTCTACTTTCCTCAAACAGCAACACCTCCATAGCCTGGAGTTGGCTTTTATGCTCAGTAATGAGGGCCCACAATGGTTGTTTTTAATATTATTACTTTTCTGTATTTGGAGACCTCACTTTTACCTATGAAGCCTTTCTTAAGATATTGGAAACACCTTCCTGCATACTTTATCCTTTCTTTTATGTATTCGTCCACCCAGCTCTGCGCATTGAGGTGTGCGCTTAGATGTTTAAAATGCTTCAAGTGCTCAATCTTATTATTTACATATTACACTACTTCTACTACTGTAGTGTTGCTTTAATAACCATTTCTTCTTCTTCTGTTGCAGCCGTACAGCGAGGCCGCGTACCTCCAAGCCAGCCCTCCGCGCTACCGGGACAGTTCGCGCTCACTAACGGAGAGGCGGTGACCGCAGCGGCGGCGGCGGCAGCTGCAGCGGCAGGCTTCAACGGGCACAGCTACCTCAGCTCCTACATCAGCTTGCTCCTGCGGGCCGAACCTTACCCCACCTCCAGGTACGGTCAGTGCGTTCAGCCCAACAACATCATGGGCATCGACAACATCTGCGAGCTCGCCGCGCGGCTACTCTTCTCCGCCGTCGAATGGGCCCGCAACATACCTTTCTTTCCCGAGCTTCAGGTGAGTATCGTCATTATCCTTCATAAGTCGAATATAGGTTGAAGGAGTTCGGTTAGTCCATGAGGATGATCTGAGGATTGGTACATTTCTTAGCAATAGCAAACGCTGCTATGTTTTATTTGTTTATTCATTGTAACGTCACTTTATGCTACTGGAGCTGCTTGGACGATGCTCCAGTGGGAGTAGGGAGCGGCTTGGTCTAGTGGATAGAGCAATAGGTTACTGTTATCCGGGGTCGAATCCCAGCTTAAGCAGAATCATATATTCAGTTATTTCAGCCGTGGATCCTGGAGTATGGAGTTGGTCTCCTGGGGCACACCCAGCCTCTATCATGTTCGTACCCAAAATTGGGGAAAAACCTGGCGCCTCAGCCTAATCTTAGCCTTATCTTCTCATTGCACTGTCGTTGGCCTATAAACAGTACGAATCCCTATATGTACTGAGTCTAAGACCCTTCATGGGTTGTAGTGGAACAGGTTTTTTTTTTTTTCTGTTTTTCTCTACCGTGACAGTCCTGAATTTTCCCTATCTAGATATAACTAGGATAAGGATCTTTAGCGAGTACCTTATATATCCAAGAGCGGTTCCGACACTACTTTACGTCCATTCTGAAAGACAGTATAGCCAATGAGGTTTACCATTTTCAAAGAATGTGCAAAAACTTAAATTATCAGACCTGAGATACTGACTGCGCAGTTCAAATAGTACTTTTTCCAGCTGTAATCCTGGACTGCATCATCAAGAAAGAAGTAGTTAACACAGACCAGTCGCCATTCTAAGTCTGAGCAACATATAAGGATTAACCCGTTCTCAGAGCTTAAGATTTCAAACACTGTCACTTCTAAAGTTGTAATAGAGTATTATTTTCCTAATTTCGAAATATCCAGTCCAGTGAGGCTATGTAAGTGCTTGTTAAGCTGACCGTGTCCTGTGTATAGTCTTGACACTCTCCTCAGGGTTATCCTGTTCGTGGAGGGAAGAGTGTGACTTATCTTTCCAGTATCCTTCCAGGAATATCTTAGAATGATGCTGCTATCCAGTATCCCTCCAGTACAGCCTGGATCTATTGCCAGCAGCCGCCTTGATCAAACCTTTTGCATAGCTGAGGCTTATTCCACAAATAGGATCAGGTGTAGATGGTAACTGAGCAGAACTTTTTTTGCTAGACTATCAGCCCTCACACTACCTCACGACCAAGTTATCTTGCGTTTCTTCGCTATAAGCCTAATTTTATCTACACATTATACAAATTTTAAGCAACTCTAGTTGGCGACTTTATGCCATACCAAATCTGTTAGATCTATCATGTTTCAATAAGTAAGTGTTCTTAAAAATGAAGTAATATGTGTGTACAATCCTGAGATCAACCTCAATAGACTTATCCACATTAACACTTCCTTTGAAATGTGTTTAAACGTTTCTTCAAACTGTGCGAAGAATGAAAAGAACACTAACCAATAAGAAGTATTGTTAAAATAAGAAGCTTCCTGAACTCTCGAGGTAAGCTACAACTTAAGTACTAACAGGATGTCTTCGACTCCTTTTGCTAATGGCACATGTCATTCCAGATGACGGACCAAGTGGCACTCCTGCGACTGGTCTGGTCGGAACTGTTCGTCCTCAACGCCTCGCAGTGCTCGATGCCTCTGCACGTCGCGCCACTTCTTGCAGCCGCTGGGCTCCACGCGTCTCCGATGGCCGCTGACCGCGTGGTAGCGTTCATGGACCACATCAGGATCTTCCAGGAGCAGGTCGAGAAGTTGAAGGCTCTCCACGTCGATTCTGCAGAGTACTCCTGTCTCAAGGCCATCGTCCTCTTCACAACAGGTGAGTCGAGTCTGCTATCTTATTTTTATATTACTTGTAGGTGTAAGAGAAATGCGGAAGACGTTTGAAGGTTAGAATTTACAAAACTATTATCTTTCCGACGGTCTTATGCGACAAGACTCGATTTCAGAAACACAGAAAATAAGCTTTTATAGTTGGATATTGAATGCTGCACTGAAAAATATTAAACTATGAAAAATTGCGGAGCTTGCACTTCATCAGTATAATTGAAATGATAATTTGTTTTCAGAAACAATTCTTTATTGAGTAATATTACAAACAGTCCAATTAAGAGCATTTTGAATAGTAATAAAGTACAACATTCATACTAAATTCACACAATCTGCAAAATGTCGCAAAGCTTAATTACGAATGTTTACTTTCGTCAAAAAGGTTAATATAGGTGAGCTGAGATGATGGCGTTAAGTTTGATTGGGCCATTGCGTGGACTGTAACCACAGATGTGTGCAGGGTTGTTCAATAAGTTGTGAATTGTAAAAATAACATAAATGTTCTGACTGTATACAACGAATGGGGCGGCTAGCTCGAGTAAGTTAGCACGCGTTGTTAAGAAATCGCGTTTCATTAGCAATCAAATGACCGGAAGCATGGAATAAAATAATAACTAAGAGAGTTCGCATCTCGGTGCCGGGGGACTATTAATCGCCAATAATCCCCCGCCCTCCCTGGCTCGAGAAACCCTCTTATATCCTAAAAGGCAAGATAAGAAAATTGAAGAGCTTAGTTCTAAAACCTAAAACCGCATTTTGTTCTTATATATGTCTTTAGGCAGGGTTCACTAATTTTCATTGTGTAAATTTTTATTTAAACACTTATGACACGATTGGTGTTAGTCGAATCGAAAATTTGTATAATCATTCACTGTCACTTTGTTTTTTTCAGGTGAAAAAGCTTCTACTGTCGTGTTCTTGTAAGTTTGATAGAATAAAAATAAGTCTGGCATTAAATGACGCTTCATTTGTTGTTAATAAGGAATAGCATAAGTAATAACTGATGGACCAATAGCAAAGTTATACGTGTTATACTTACTCTTAGCATAAACTTAAACTAATATAAATAAACTGAGGTAGCAGCTTTTATATTATTATACAGCGTTTTCAGATTTGTCGTTATTATTGGTTATTTAGTGCAAATGAATCGGCGCCCTGGATCCTAGGGTGCAGAAATGTTGAAAGCGCAAGACGCATAATGGGAGATGACACGATGTAATGCTGCTTCATTAACGTCAGGGGGAATGAGATAGGTCCTTTCATGACACTAGCACTGTCACGCCACTATCACACTATCGCACTATCTAGATGTCTCAAATAATTCAGGGATAGTGGGAGAGTTTGACAGGACACAAAGAGCACTTTGCGCGAACTAGATCCCTTATCTTCATCGGCCACAATTACACGCTGCCTTTCGACGCGCCGCGGACCGAAAAGGGGTGAAAACAAAATTTTCTACGAGGGGTTGACAAATGGAAATGTCCTCGTTAGTTTATCACTTCCATTTCTTTTTTTTTTTTCTCTTTTGGCTTGATATGATTTTATCCGAAACATCTTCCCTCGAGCAGAAATGAAGGATGGGCGTGATGAATTAAAGTTTTTTCTTTTAAGTTAACTTGTGACATGTTATCTACCCCTTTTTTGTCATTCAGCCGATTTGGACGTTTTTAATAATTATTTTTTAGTTGAGAGTTTGAATAAAATTTTGAAATTTTATTTTTATCTTTAGCAGTGTCTCCTAAGCAATTTTTAGGAGGTCCGCCATAGAAAAATTATTTTAAATAAAGACTTGGAATATTTGTAAAGCCTTTTAATAATAAAAATAAGACATCGGAGTGATATAGTGGATAGAGCACTAGTCTACTGTTCTCCGGGTCCTGAGTTCGAATCCCGGCTTTGGTAGAATATTATTTATTCTGTTGATTCCGTCGTGGGGCGACCCTAGGGCATTGAGACCCTCCTGGGGCAGTCCCAGCCTCTATAAAGTGGGTACCCAAAAAATGGGAAAAAACATGGCGACTGAGCGTGATCTAGACCTAATCACCTCATTCCACTGCCGTTGGTCTAGAAACGAATACCTATATGTACTGAGCCCTAGATCTTTCATGGGTTGTAATGTTACCTTTTTTTTTTTTTAATTTTTAAATAAATATAACACGCACTACACAGACTAAATAAGGATTCTAAGCTATATGATTGCTAGTGATCGTCGACAGCTTACTGTCATTACTACACAATCACGACATTAGAATTCGTCATTTTACATTTCGAAAATAATCAGCTAAGAGAACAGATGTAATTATTTTATGAGTATTTATATGAAGACCTATCTTCTATAAATTTTAATTTATTTTTCCATATAACGCCATTTTTATGCTATCGTGCCTAATCGGATGATGCTACAATGAGAGACATAAATTTTATCTATTCAGACTTTAATAGGATAGAAATCTTTAACGAGTAGCTGTAATTGTGGAGGCAAAGGATTTTTCACTCTAACTTCGTTGGTATTGGTCAGATCTAAAATTTTCCGATAGTTTAGTTTTCAGAAATTTAACGGAAAATATTTTTGTTTTATAATATTTGTCGTTGAGACTCAAATGGGCGAGTAAAGTTGTTGGGCTCGATGAGGAGCGGATTCCGAGAAAGTTGGTATTCGCTGATCCGACTAGTAGGCGTCCGAAAGGTAGGCATCTCAGGCATATAGTTTTGTAGACGAAGGCACGGAAACTAATATACAACTAAATACAAGTACATTAATACAAATCGGTATAGAAATAGGGTTCAAAACAAAGGATTTTGAAAATACTTGGTCCAAAGAGAGATAAGACCAATGGGGAGTTTAGAAGGTTGCGAAACGCGAAATTGCGGAGCTCGTACTCTGTGAATCTAATTGAGTTGATCGCGAAGACTCAAATGGGCGGGTAAAGTTGTTGGGCTCGATGAGGAGCGGATTCCGAGAAAGTTGGTATTCGCTGATCCGACTAGTAGGTGTCCGAAAGGTAGGCCGAAGCGTCGATGGGAAGATTGTGTTAAGGCTGATCCCGGGGGCTTGGGCTTGAACGGTGAACATTGGACGAGTGTGTGTAGGCGGAATTTGGTGGTATCGGCATCGAACCTTCGGGTTCGCTAAGCCTATTATTATTATTATAATATTTGTCGTTAGAACTCACTGTTTAAGAGTTATGTTCGTCAAGGGGGAGGAGGGGATGGGGTAGTTGGCTGTAGCGTGGTGGTTAGCTAACAGCCTCTTATGCCAAAGGTCCCGGGTTCAAACCCACATGTGGCCCTAGGTTTTTTTAATGGGAGTAAAAAATCTTTAGTTATGCCGTCCTTCGGAGGAGACGTTAAAAGTCGGTCCAGGGCCTGTGCGATGTTAGGTACTCGTTAAAGATCCCTACCCTAATAAAACCTGGATAGGCAAAATTTAGGACTCCCACTGTAGCATCGTCCGATTAGCCACAGCAGCATAAAGGGACGTTAAATAAATAAACAAAAAAACAAAAACGTCTTGGTTTGCCTATATTTTTTAAGTGAGGGGACTTTTTAAACTTTGACACTTTTTTTCATCAGAAATTTCATGAGGATAATTCCTAAAGCCACATTTTTGGGAAATAACTGTAAACCTTTACGAAAAATAGTTTTTTTTTTCCCCTGAAATGTGATGGTGGCTTTTATATTGGCAACCTTTCAGATATTATCTGTTACTCTATGAGAAATTCTAAGAAAATATCCCATCACAGATTTCTTACAGCTTTAAAGAAATTTATCCACCGATAAGTTTAATCTCCAGATATTTTAGATTAAACGATAATATAAACTCAAATTGTCTAAGACAAGATAGTTAGGAAATAGGTAATATAAAACATGAATTGTCACGTAACTTCAGAAAACTAGAAATATTAGCATAAGTGCGACAGCGTTCTGCTCAAACTTATCTGATAAAATTAAATTAATGCTTGGAAGAAGGAAACATATGGCACTATTCTTAAATGCCATTGCTTAGTTTGCAAATGTCCCTTCTTAACGGTGGCCTATTGAAATTCTAATTTCTAATCTATGCGTTGCAAAAATCACGGAATGCTTTTAATAGGTTGTTAAAATATGCGCAGGCGAGATAAAATAGAGCCGTTTTTCCTTTATCTGGAAAATGAAATGTTCAAGAAAATTTCCTCGTTACCCGAGTTTAACTCCTATATTAAACCCTTTGTTTATAATAGGTCTTGATATGAAACGATATATTTATGTAGAGTTGTCATATAATTTGTGAAAAGGCTAAATAAACTATTCTAAAAAATTAAGTATAAAAAATTCTGTAACATAAAGGAACATTAATAAAGAAGGATTACTAAGATTTGATCATTTGACTCTATTTTTTTATTAAGAGATATGTAAGGTTAATATAATAATAGATTATAATTATATATAAAATTATTTTTAACATAAATAAATTATTATAGAGATAATATAATTATTAAAAAATTAGTGAAAATAATTAGTGAAGCAAAGGACATCGAGACGTCAAATAAATATATGATTTTATAAGAGAGTAGTTCTATTTTAAATCTATATTAATATTATAAAGCTGAAAAGTTTGTTTGTTTGTTTGAACGCGCTAATCTCAGAAACTACTGGTTCGAATTGTAAACATTTTATGTTGGATAGTCCATTTATCGAGGAAGGCTTTAGGCTAGATAGCAGCACGATGCTAACAACAGGAGTGAAGAAATAGATGGGAAATCTGGAAAAATTAACCTCGCATCCCAACGATTCCAAATAATTTACCTTTTAATTTTAAAATAATTCAATTTCCCGTTAAGTTATTTTTTGCCGTAACAATTAATAAATCACAGGGACAAACATTTAAACACCTAGGAAACGATTTACGTCATGACTGCTTTTCTCACGGCTAATTATATGTCGCATTGTCAAGATCGGGTTGCGGAGAATATCAGTTTGTTCTTCTGCCACAAGTAAATTAAATTAAAAATATCATTTACGCATAAGTACTTTAAAATATACTCTTTTAAAAACTTCTTAATAACAGAAATTAACGCAGACGAAGCCGCGGGCAACAACTAGAATAATAATGATAATGCAATACAAATATGTCGAAATATTAATTTTGCATAAAATGTCCTTAGTTAGTGACTTTTGAACGTCTCAATTATGATCTAGTAAGAATTTGGTATTGAAATATATTATAAGAGATATGTTATAGCACTGAGAAATAATATAAAATATTTCACAATACAATAGATATGCAAAATAAAATTATTAAAAATCCAAAGTGCCACAAGGGACCGGAGAATTGAAACAGATGGGAAGATACGGAGCCTCCTGAATCGCTATTAACATGCAAATCTTGGAGGCAGTGATTAGATCAGGGAGGCTGTGGCGGTGACATTTCCCGCCTCGGCAACTAATATCCTGCTGCGGGAAGATACGGCCGCCTCACTTCCGGTCTACGGCGACCACTGTCCACTCGGTTCGGTCTTAGCAGATGGCGTCGTGTCAAGGGTGTCTCAGCCCATGAATAGCGAATTATCTACAATTGAATAATGGAATATTCAATTTCCAAACCCCTTGGATATTATTCAATGCTTTATAGTTGAATATAAGGGGTTACTCATGACTGGAATGTCGGTCCAAGAGATAAGGAATGAAAATTTATGAATGAATAATAAACTTATAAATATAAATAATTTAGAAACGATAACTTTCTCATTTAGGGGTCATTTGTGGTGTATTGGTAAATAGTCTTCTATACCCAAAGGCCAGGGTTATGATGTCCTTCAGAGGGGTCGTAAAAATTTAGTTTAGATTTATTTATTTATTTATTTGCAACATAAAGGCTTTTCAACCATAGAGGTTATTTTAGCCCTAAACTAATAATGCAGATACAATATAATAAAAGTAATAATACATACATATATATTAATAATACATACATATATACTAATAATAATACATACATGATAAATAATAAAATAGCATACAAACATTATACATAATATACGAAATAATACATACAATACGAAAATAATACATACAAATATACTAATCACAAAATACATAATACATAATAAAATAAAATACATAATACACTAAAAATACATAAATACAAACAATTATATACGATAACTACATATAAGAAAAGAATAAAAAAAATAAATAAAAATAATAATAATAATATATACATATATATATATATATATATATATATATATATATATATATATATATATATATATAATATTAAAAATAAAAAACAGGAACTTTTTTTTTTTTTTTTTTTTTTTTTTTTAAATTTTGGAAAATATTGATGTGTCTTTTAGATAATTCATCAGTTTGGTGGCTGACTCCTGCGTATTTTGTAATATTGTTCCAATATCAGTCTCCATACCAATCCCTCTTCGCTCGGCTTCGAAGGAAAAGCAATCCAACAGTATATGTGGTACTGTGAGGAGAACCCCACAGGAGGTACATTGAGGCGGTGATCCCCTCGCCATCAGGTAGCCGTGCGTAATCCTTGTGTGGCCAATCCTCAGTCGAGCCAGTACCACTTCCTCCTTCCTGCACAGCCGTAGGTCTGCTCGGTTGGGTTTCACTGAAGGCTCGACTACTCTAAGTTTATTCTCCCTCATAAAAAACCATACTTTTTGCCAATGTTCTGTGGCCTTTTCTTTTATGAGGGCGATTACTTCCCGCGTTGACGCACCCGGAACAAACATACCTACTGTTACAGCTAATTTCGCTTTGGTATCAGCTAGTTCGTTTCCTTTTATGCCACAGTGACCAGGTAACCATATAAATTCTATTCTTCTACCAACCCTCTCCAATGCATTTAATTGTGTTAATGTATCTACCACAAGTGGGTCCACAGAAAATGTATTTGTTAAAGCCTTAAGAGCCGACTTGGAATCTGTGCAGATAAATGCGTTCCCTGTGCTGCTAATGTAATCATGCACCGCGCGATTTATCGCAAGCAACTCAGCGTGATATGATGAACAAAAAGGTGGTAACGAATACATTTTTACGCCCTCCGAGATTACAGCGGAGCCCACTCCATCTGTTGTTTTGGATCCATCCGTATAAATATAGGTCCACCCGCTATGTTTCCGCTGAAATTGCAGAAATTGCAATTTCTGTTCTGATTGGCTGATTATATCTTTGCCCCTTTTACAGTTCATACGGTGTGTTTTAGGTATTGAATGTAGCCACGGTTCTGATTGCAATAGTCGAAAGACCAGAGGCGTCGGTAAGGAATGAAGGTCAAGTTTGGATCTGTGTACAGAGCATCTTTCTGGTAGTGAAAGTTTCAATTGGTTAATTTGTTGGTTCATTTCTGACTGGCCGAACAAATTATTTAATGGGTGATTTGGTCGAGATAGAACTTTAACGTAATAAGCTAAGTCTAGAATCTGTCTCCGTATACTCAGAGGCATTACACCAGCTTCAACTTCAAGACTCGCGGTGGGACTTGAGCGGAAAGCGCCCGTGGCTATGCGAAGAGCTGTGTTTTGAACCGGCTCAAGCATCTCTAGCGTTCTTTTGCTCGCGGAGCCGTATGCTGTACAAGCATATTCCAATTTGGGACGTATAAGAGTCAAATATAATCGGATTAAGCTGATTCTGTCCGCTCCCCAGTTATAATTATTAGCAATTTTTAAAACATTTAAAGCTTGAAAACAATTTGACCTAACTTGTTTAATATGAGAAGTCCACCTAAGAGAGCGGTCTAAAATTACACCGAGATATTTTACGCTTGTCCGATATGGTAATTCTTCCCCCCTGATTTTAACGTTTTCGACAGCAAAATTTCGCTTTCTTGTAAATAGTATCGCCTGAGATTTGGGGACAGATATTCTAAAGCCGTGGTTGTCTAGCCAAGAAGTAATGTTTAATAAAGACTCCTGTAAAATATTGCGCATATGAGTTGGATCCTTACCCTTTACATACACCACAACATCGTCAGCATACATCAAGGCTGTAGCTGGGAGCTTTAGGGCTGTGGAAACTCCATCTATGATCAGGCTGAATAAGATTGGGCTTAGAACGCTTCCTTGTGGGACGCCGCTAGACTGCTCAAATGTCCTTGATAGAACACTGCCGGATTTTATGTAAAACGTTCTATTACTTAGGAAGTTCGAAATGAATTGAAATAGTTGACCATAAATCCCAATTTCCGATAACTTTCCCAAAATATTAGTTTTGTTTACTGAGTTAAACGCATTTTCGATATCCAAGAAAACGGCAAGAAGGGATTCTTTTGATCTAAATGATCCTAAAACTTCAGTTTCCAGCTTTATTAAATTATCCGATGTTGATCTACCAGACCGAAAGCCACTTTGCCAAACGTTTAGTAAATTGTTCCTTTCGATAAACCATTTTAAACGATTCGCAACCATTCGTTCCAATAGCTTAAAAAGGCAACTAGTGAGTGCGATCGGACGGTAACTAGAAGTTAATTCTTTAGGCTTACCTTTTTTAAGGATTGGTATAATTTCCGACTTGTGCCAATCGTCGGGGAAGAAGGTGGAGCAGTAAGCCTTGTTTAGAAATTTATGAATTTGAATTTTGTTGTAATATGAAAGATTTTTCAACATACTGTACGTTATTTTATCAGGTCCCGGAGAGCATTGTTTAGAGAGCATTATTTAGGTCCCGGAGAGCAGAGTTTAGATTTAATTACTGATTTTTCCCATAAAATTACCTATACTCTAAGTCGTAGACCTATGACCCGTCCCACCGTTTCCTTTAACAATATTCTACTTAATCCTGTTGAACAGATCCTGTACTTCATACTCCACCTCGGCAAACGCTGTAACTACTCATAGATACAGATTACTCGCTCAATACTTCCTATTTACTGCAAAAGACTCATTTATATAACCATTATCAGGCCTATTCGGAACTATGGTGGTCCACTAAAACATCAAATTCCTCTTGCATCCAGCTTTGTACAATCCAAAATCAAACAAAAAATCCTCAATTCTTCTCACTTTGTTACCAATAAAATCGTCCATAAATATCCCACTAGTTGAAGAATAAGCCCGAAGTAGATATACCTCTTTTCATTGCAAACTCCCTATATCTACCAAGATATAGATATCTACCAAGAAAATTTTAGTTGTTAGATAGATAATGACTTTATTTGTTAAAGAAATAATTCTTTACAAATAATAATAAGCTTCATACAATATTTAAGAGTCTGGCACATCTATTGAAATATTAATTTTACAATCAAAGAAATAACAAATCAATAAAAATAATAATCAGTGATATTAATACAAACAATAATAGTGACAATGAAAAAAGTGAACAAAATAATACGATAATAAAAATGATGAAAAATTAAGATTTATATATAGATTGAGTTGGTCTTGTTATAACTGTCTCAGATATTTCTCCTTATATTAATTAAATTTTGTACAGTGGAGAAGTATATGATACAAACTGTTAAATATAAATTGATCACAATTAAGACAATTTCAGTAAATCATTTATGAAAAGGTTGAGCATGAAGGTAAGACGTGTAATAATATACATGTTTATATATTTGTTTGAGTGGCAAAAGGTTGAGTAGTATAACATAGAAGCCGTAAATTACGAAAGTTAATTTAGAACGAGCTCATCGAAGGCGAACATTGTCGCTGTTTTAGCCGGACACGTACACGAGAAGATAACATCTAGAAGGAGAGGGGTGCACCCAAATCCAATTACCGTCCGGCACCGGACCGGGACAACACCGGCGTGGGAAGTCCCGGAGAAAGCGACCGCTAATCTACCCGGACCGGGACCCAAGATCCTCTCTCCACTTTCTGCATATTTTACATCCGCCGAGGACACCGTGTCACTGACAAACTGCCTTCTTCCTCTTCAATACCTCCCTCTGGTCGTTCCCACTGCTTTCTATAACCCCTCTCCGGTCCCATCTATATTTATCGTTCTCGTCTTGCCTTTTCGCTACGTGCGCGGAAATTATACGAAGTCGGAGACGTCGCGGCGTCTTATGTTTTACCATAAGCAACAGACCTTATGCCTATCTCGTTTCATCTCCTCCGATCTAATGGTGCTATAAGTCTTCGAATTTCTCGAAAGCCAGGTAGCCGATGGTATAAAACCTTAGATGTAGCGAGTAATAACTCTATATTCTAGTTGCGGAACGTTATAGAAAGTAAATATAACTTTTACGGAATTCCGTGCGAAGCTTATTCTTTTCCTTTTGTGTATCATACCTTCCGAAAAGGAAGCGGTTTCGAAACATGCCCAGATTAGCAAATATTACATCGGCTCGTTTGTATCGTAAATTTTAAATTTGTTAAGTTTGATTGTTTGTTTATTTATTTAACGTCACTTTATGCTACTGTGGCTAATCGGACGATTCTACAGTGAGAGTCCTAAATTTTACCTATCCAGGTTTAATTGAGATTCTTCAACAAGTAAGTGACATTGCACGGTCCCGGAACGATCAATTTATGTTTCATCCGAAGGATGGCATAACATAGCATTTTTTATCCCCTTTAAAAAACCTATAGTGCTAGGTTTGAACCCGCGACCATAGAAAGCTTTTGTGATGAAAAGATGAAAAACATTTTTTTCCTCATATAATTTAATGTGCACCCGAAAATTATATAATTAATAAATAAATGAATAATAACGCTTAAATATCAAACAATTATAAAAAAAAAACTCAGCAAAGACCATTAGAGACGCTGCGTCCGGGTCTGACGTCATTTCGAAGTAACTCGTAGCTATATGACCTTTCCGATATACTTCTCCCCTATTGCTCACTAAATATTTCAGAATCGATATTTGTTTCGATTAGTGGTACCTCCTAATCGATTCCTGTCTCGAAGAACCCTCCCTCTCCCTTGGCCTAATAGCTTTCCAGATTACTCGCTGTAATCAATTCCTACTGTTCTTAGCTCTACCTTTCTTTCTGCCCGGAATTAGGCTTGTTCCATGTAAGAAGATATCATTTTCTGGAGAAGAAAATTACTACTTAAAAAAAAAGAAATATTCGAGTACTAGGTTGAATTACTAAATAATAATAATAAGAATTAGCTTACTAAATCCGGAGATGCGGTGCCGTTAAACACCAAATGCTGCCTACATAGATTCGTCCAATGATCAACGTTCAAGCAGACTTAACATGATCCTCCCGTAGACGCTTCTCAAACGCCTACTAGTCGGTTCAGTGCATATGACTTTACACGTCCATTTGAGTAGCCGCGATGCTATCAACTCAATAATACTCACAGGATACAAGTTTCGCAATTCCGCGTTGTGTAGCGTTCTGGATTCCTCAGTGGTTTCTCCTGTCTTTAAACCAAATATACTCGAAAAAAGCGACCACATTATACATCAGACTAAAGCTGTCGTGATAATAATGGTTTTATAAATGTTTACATTTAAGTTTCAGACAAAAGCTCATATATGTCATATATCGAGCTTTGTGGCTCTACAATCGAATTCCTCCCACATCTAATCCTTACAATCCAAATCCTTCGCAAAATTATAAATGCTACTTACTTCATCACAAATAAAATAATCCATAACGACCTGCTGCACACCTTTCTCGTACCACCACTTTTGATTCCGAACTCCCAACCCACAATAACCGTCTTATCCGCAACCTGTCAACCTCATATATACCAATAAGCCTCCGAGGCGATTGAAAAGGAGATGGCCTCGGGATCTAGTTACTTAAATAAACATCGAAGTTCTACCACTGGGAAGTTTCTTCACAAGCCTTTTCACGCCCTTTATTATAATTCAACAATTTTACTAGTTGTATTTATGTTATATACAGTTGCAAAATTCAATAAAATATAAATAAAAAAAAGTTTCTTGACAAAAGCCGCGAACTAAGTAATTTCGCAACTAAACTAAACACGCATTTCTTGCCTTTAACCAGGACTTAATTTCCTCTTGTATTCCGTTTACTCTAGTTATCATAGACGCTAAACACTTGAATTTCTCTACATATTCAAAGTTATGCCCTGATATATCAATATCACCGTTTCTGCTACTAATCATATATTTTGTCTTATCGGCATGTATTTCAAGCCCTACCTCTTTACGGGATTTCATTAACGTACTTTTATTTAGTTGTAAAGTTTCCGTGTCTTCACCCAACAATACAAAATCATCAGCGTACTCCAGGATATAAACATTGAATTTACCGAATTACTAAAACTACTAAAAGTTACAATTAAAATACAAATGTTGTCATCTGTGTAGTGTCTGGGGTAACAACCTTCTCATCATTTATATAAATAGTTTAAATTCATATTTCGCATACATCCATCTTCTTCTAGTGCCAAATCCTAACAATCGGATTAGTAAAGAGCGACTGACCAAATCCATGGACCCGGAAGCGAGACAATAGCTAAGGATTAGTGTTGTGAGATCCAAGATAAAGGGATCCAAGCTTTAGCCACATATCGTTCCCATCTTCATGAATATGTATTAGCTTGCTCGGTCCATCTCCGCATTGTTCCTATTTCTGGGGAGGTCCTTCGGATCTCTGAGTTTATTTCGATGTTTCAATGTCGATTGTGGGGGTCACATAATTAATTAATAGAAGACGAAAAATGCTTATATTCGAAAGAATACCACAATATATATATATATATATATATATATATATATATATATATATATATATATATATATAAAGTTTTCTTCTGTTCTTAGGTTTCAGTCAATAAATAAACAATTTTATAAACACTTGAAAAAGCACACATTGACTTCCATTTGTCACTTAATCACTTTATTTCATAAGCTTTTCATATCTGTCGACGTTTCGGGGCTGTTTCCCCATTTTCAAGACTTATTTTTTTCATTATATAATTGCTTTTTCATATATAACCCATCATTTTATTTCATAGCACACTCCTATTTGTCCTTATTGGTGTTCATTGGCTCACTGAACACTGTTGTGAACATCGATAATGTTAATATCATGTAGGTTTCATTCTGATTAAAATAGTCTGACAGGGCTTAATTTCCGATATTTCAAAGTACCTTTTTCTAAAGTACCTTTAATTTTGTTGATTCTATAAAAATAACTATATTATCTTGTTACTACTGATAGAAAACAGGTAAATATATAAATTAGGATAGACCAAGTGTAGGACACCCACTGTAGTATCGTCTGATCAGCCACATTAAATCAATGAACAATCATATACCATGCATTTTGTACCTTTTACGATTTTCTCAAAAACTAGTCCAACAATTTTGATTAAACTCTCCATGTGGGTGTAAAATTTAATTGGCTTTAAATCGGGCAAATTTCATTCTGATTGAAATAGTCTGACAGGATTTAAATGCCGATATTTTAATTTTTTTTCTTCTAAAGTACCTTAAAATTTGTTGATTCTATAAAAATAACTATATTATCTTGTTACTACTGATAGAAAACAGGTAAATATATAAATTAGGATAGACCAAGTGTAGGACACCCACTGTAGTATCGTCTGATCAGCCACATTAAATCAATGAACAATCATGTACCATGCATTTTGTACCTTTTACGATTTTCTCAAAAACTAGTCCAACAATTTTGATTAAACTCTCCATGTGGGTGTAAAATTTAATTGGCTTTAAATCGGGCAAATTTCATCCTGATTGAAATAGTCAGACACGGTTTAAATGCCGATATTTTAATTATTCTTCCAGTAAAGTACCTTTAATTGTTTAGATTTAAAAAAAATAACCATACGTAAATATATAAGTTGAATGAATTCGATTCCCAAATGAAGGAGAAAACTGAAATAATTTTTTTTTTAATGCAATATTTTGTTGTTGAACATAAGAACAGTAATATACCGTTGGAAAGCTAAAGATTTTAGAAAAAAATATTATCTAATACACAAGAGCTTGTAAAAGTTAATCGTTTTACATAATAATATAAATAGATTTTTTAATAAAACACACGTTTCAATATAAATTCAATTTAATTAATTCTTTAATAGTTTCACTAATTTTTATCTCTAACTTTATTCGAAAATTCTGTAATCGATTTTTAAAACGGAGATTTTAAAAGTACACATTTGAATATTACAGCTTATTATTCCGTACTGAAGTTCTTCTAAAGTTGATATTGCGTTGAGAAGATAGTTAAACAGCTACTTACGAGGCCTAGATGACTTTCAATTCAACATGGAATATAAACTAGATGATAAATATTGAAACAATTACATGACATCCTGCAAGATAGACAATAACAATAGTTCTCACGCTCTAAAAACAATAACCGGGCAAAAATAGAACCTCGTCAGAAATATGGTTAAAAAAACGTCGTCAATAATAGCTCAATGGAAGTGGATTCTTCGTAAATATTGACAATTTGATTTGCCTTCAGAAGGAATAAAAAAAAAAAATCGGGTGCGGGCAACACACGACTTTCACTTACCTCCGTTTTTAAAATCGATTAAAGAATTTTCAAGTACAGTAAGAGATAAAAATGAGTGAAACCATTAAAGAATTAATTAAATGGAATTTCTATAGAAACATGTGTTTTATTAAAAAATCTATTATATTATTATGTAAAACGATTAACTTTTACAAGCTCTTGTGCATTAGATAATATTTTTTCTAAAATATTCAGCTTTCCAACGGTATATTACTGTTCTTATGTTCAAAAACGAAAAATTTAATTAAAAAAATATTATTTCAGTTTTCTCCTTTAGTTGCATTTCAAATTTGCCCAACTTGCATATTTAGCTGTTATTTATAAATGCTAACTAGATAATATGGTTATTTTTATAAAATATACAAAATTAAAGGTACTTTAGGAGAAGAAAATTTAAAATATCGGGATTTAAGCCCTGCCAGACTATTTTTATTAGAATAAAGCCTACATGATATTAAAGTCCATTAAATTTTACATCGATATAGCGAGTTTAATCTGAAAATCGTGATCGGTCCTTGAGATTCTTAAAATACGTCGGTATAACCACATCTCAAACAAGTAGTTTCAGTTAGAGTCCAGTATTCGACCCCGTAAACTATATCAGCCTTTATTATTATTTTATTTTTTTAAACATTCCGAATTTCCGTACAGCGAAAAAAAAAAGACGTAAAAAAACTGCCGCCAGGTCGAGGTAATCAGAAGCGAAATAAAAGCTGTTGGTGCTTTAGATTACGGCGCGATGTAACCCTACGCGATGTAACGGGTCTAAACCTTATCAAAATCCCTGAGGGATGCCTTAGCGTAGATCTACCTCGAGTCGCTACGTGCCGCTAGCTCGTTGCGCCGATCTCACCAACATTCACACCTTATTTAAGTCCCCCGCGGAGGTTCAAAACGCTAACCAAAATAAAGAAAAAAAAAAAACGCTGCAAATTATTATACATTGCTGTATTATTTCCAAATAAATCTCTTTATTTGTTTTCGGGCTAGCCGATACAAATGGAGTTGAGTTTTACAAAATTATTTCAGTTCAACATAAATCAAATAGATATATTAGAACCGTACTGTACTAAACAAAATAAGCTTCCTTAACTAAAATAAATACGTAATTAAAGGCAAAATCAAATGTAACTGTAAAAATATTAAACAAAATAAAATAATCATAAATACTATAATAGATCCAATTATTGTTATTTTGGTAATGTGCTTAAATTGAAATTATTCTTGAATAGATAGATAAAAATTTCTTAGCTTTAAACATTCTGTAACATAATAAAATAAATTATCAAATTTCTTTTTTTTTTTCTTTTCTGAAACAAATGTTCTATTATAAGGCCATTGTCTGAGATATTTTCAAAAACGTCCTCAAGTATTTATTTCTGGATGCGGAGGGAACAGAGCATTGCAACACACAATGATTAAGATCTTCGGATTCGCCTGAATTACAAATAGGGCATTCAACGCTACTATCTAACTAACTATATTGGAATCCAAATTCAATAACGCTATTGAAAAAATCAATAATCATAATCTTTCCCAAGATATTCTAGCTACTTTACACTCAAAGTTTAATCCCAATTTTAGGAAAATTAGAAACTTGAATATGGGAGAATATTATTTGAAAATAAAGGGACCTATAAAAAAACATAGATTAATAAGTCAACTAAGACTACGTCAACCTAACAAACTAAAAGGGACCTCTTACGGATTCCAATATAGTTATTTAGTTTTAAAATTATTTAGCTGTTTAAAGGCAATTAACTAATATGATAAACAATAAATAATTCAAAGGGAAATGGGCAATTACCTGTGTTAAATATAAAAAGATACATCTCTGTTATTTCTCAACCGATTTTAATAAGTCTTTTTTAAAAAAATAACAGAGTTATTTGTTTTGAATTAAATCATATTTAATCGGCCGTAAATTTAAAACTAATCGGCGGATATCAATGTCTAGGTGTTAGGATCATAGTTGGATAGCTAGTTTTTTGTGCCAAGTTTCTAAAATATCGGTCCAGTACATCCGGAGAAAGTCATGGACAGCGTATTTTTTTAATTTATTTTTTATTCGTTATTCGGATTCTACGTATATTGAAACGTAAGCTCTCAAATTTTATATATATATATATATATATATATATATATATATATATATATATATATATATATATATACATACATAAGTGTTCAACGCTATATTATTAGCGGGATGATCGTGGCCTTCAATCATTGTGTCTTTCACTTTAACCTTTTACAATATCATGAGCTTCAACTTCTCGCATTCCAGCTCATCTTCTGTTTCCTTTAAAAAAAAAAAAATAAAAAAAAATGAATACCATTTTCCATCATAACCCTTTTCGTACGCGTATAATTTAGTTGGAAATCGTTTATCATACGTCTGTTTTACTAATTATATTTCAGAAATAATCTTTTAATGACTTAGCTATAGAAAATTTATTTTTCCCGTTTAAAAAAAAAGCTAAATTTCGATTTATTTTACTTATAAACCTTCAGGAGGGAACAAAGCCCTGAATGATAGTAAAAAAAACTTATAAAAATTCGTCCAGTTGTTTAGAAGTTAGGTAAAACCAAAATCGCGTTATCATTTTATATATAGAGAAGAGATATATTTATACTTAAGAATACTACCGTTTATATCTGCATTCTAAATTCCTTGGATATTGGCATCAACGAAAGCGTAATGAATGGCAGAGATAAGCCGCGTTAAGTGGTGAATGCCATACCTCCTCCAGCCCTATCTAATATGTAAACTAGTTTAATCACGTATCATTAAGCGGCCACTTAAGCACCTCTAAGTAAGTTCATATTAAGATAATGCTGAGTGTATGTTGTAAATCTATGTTTATGTTTTTTTCCTGCCTCGACGCTATTAAATAGATCTAGTCTGAAGACAACTGGCATGTGGTCACTTTTTGTCGTTTTGATGGTTTGCCTACCTTCAATCTTGTAGGGACTTTTTTTTCTATCTTAATAACACTTAATCACCATGAAAATGAAGTATTTTTTCAATTATGTCCGTAGTACAATAATATAGAAATTAGGGTAAATTTCAAATTAATTTTCATATGTTTTTTTTCTTCACTAATCAGAAGTTATCTGACAATAAGCAAATGTGCTAAAGAAAACTTCACAGCAGACATGATATGCATGGGGAAGGAAAGTGGCCAGTGTCACCTCTACCCTAGGCTTTAATTTAAGTAGAGAAGGTCTCCATCCAGCTTCTCTTTAGTCTTATTCTTCTAGACATTTCAGCTATTGAAATGTCGTTTATAAATGCACTATCATGTACGTGCAATTCGCTACGAAAGCGCAAAGAAAGATTTTGAGTTGGTCAACTGTCGGTTGTTGTAAGTCAATATGTAGGAATTTGTTATGTTGCAGAGTATTGTACAAAAGCGTTAGCTTCTGTACGGTATATTATACATCTATATTACTATTCTTGAATTCGGAAAATAAAATAAGTTAAAAATGTTCGTGCATTTCTCCGTTAGTTTTAGCTGTTTTTTATCAACCCTAATTAAAGGTATATTTAGTTTTTTTTTCTTGAATATACAATATTAAAGGTAATTTTAAAAGAAGAAAATTTAAAATATGTTTATTTAAGCCCTGTCAGACTATTTCAATCCTAGTGAAAACTACATGATATGAAAGCCCTTAATTTTATATATATTTAGCGAGTTCAATCAAATTCGTTTGAGTCGTTTTGAGAAAAGTAAGCCTTTTATTATTATAGGTAGTGTATGTGAAAAGTTTATCTTTTGGCTTTCTCTTTTTACTTTTTATTTTGCTTAGGTACAAATAAAATAAAAAATAAATAAAAATAACTAGTATGAGATAGTATCGGAGAGGAGAGGAGCTAGTTGGCCCGTTGCTACCAGCAAGATCGCTTATCTTCGTGTTCGGGGTGGCCTTCCGTGCCGCGAATATCTAACTCCAGCGATATCTTCTCCAGGCTCCAGCGTCGTCCTCTGGAATCCGCTTTCCTTTTCGTTCCTCTGGTGGAAGCCTCGGATGAACCTTGACTCCGATCTAGAAGACATTACCATATCGAAATATTGGCAAATCCTGCGGTGATCGTGACGGATCTCGAATTGCGTGCGTTATCAGAGCGCGTATGGGATCGCTATCAAATGAGAGTTGCGCAAGGGTCAGCGTTCCTCCTTGCGACAGCGCCCGGGGGCTTCACGCCCTCGTCAAGGGTGCGCAAAGTGCAAGGTTACGGATGATACATACAATGGTAAGAGCAGCAGAATGTTAACAAGTAACATTTCAACATGCTCCTTCATAATCGGGTTCATCTTATCATCCTAAACCAAGCTGAGCGCGTCTTTATGTTGATTTCTGGAGGGCAAAGGTACGGGTTAGGAAATAGTTAGAACGTACTCTCGCGGTTCAAGAACGTATTCAAAGCTATTTACTTTCCTAAAGTTCATCTATACGGGCTTTTTCGATGAACTAAGAACTTCTTTGTCTTATTTACAGAAGAAACGAAAGTTTCTTGAAAAAAAAAATATAATAATAATGATGATATTGAAGAATTAAAAACAAGAATTTGTTCAGATTTTTTTTTAAAATTTTATTTATTGAAGGAAGGATAGTTGAATGAAGATAGAATATAAGAAAAAGTTGCTTAGTGGTGTAGTCATAGAAACAGTTCAATTAAGTGAGCTTAATTCATTCTGCAGACGTTTCGGCTTAAATTTTGGGCCTAAAAAAAAGACAACCAATGAAATAGAAAGAATAATAATAAGTCAACAGTTATAAAAGATGGACTCACTACAATACAATAACTAATTATCATTTAATGTTACAAAAATAAATTTTCTATATATAATCAAAAATCAATATGTTCTTCCAATGGCGCCTTGGCCTCGCGGTGTAATCTTCTTCTCGATGTATTTTATAGGGTAGGGTCATCACTCCCGATGTCTAATTTTGTGAGTGGCTACCATTTGCCTGACGGGTATCACATGCCCGAGGGAGAGACTGTGAGTGAATCCCCATTTATTAAACGCTTAAAAAAGTCCTGGACGTAAAGTAAAGGACTGGGATTCGAACTCACAACCTTTAGCATGAGAGACAAGCGCGCTAGCCACTGACAGCCATGTATAAGTTAAAATTTTAATTAAAATTGAGTCCATAAAAAATTATGTAAGTCGTTAAAAATGTTTATAAAAAAATTAAACAATCAAGAAACCATCCGTCTTAACTACATATTTTTTGGCTCCTAATGAATTAGGACTATCCTATTTACTGTAGAAATGTTCAAACTGATGTATCATTAAATCAAGGATTATTAATTATGTTATTTCCGGAGTGAGACGTCCCTGCTAGGACACAACCAGCCTTTTTAAAGTGGGTACCCGAAAAGTAGTTTAGGAAGCTGTATATACAGTGAACCTAATGAGCTTTTAAGTTGAAGAATTTTTTTTTTCTTTAATTCTTATAATTAATTTACCATATAAATAAGCTAAATGATTATTAAATAATCCATAAAATAGGTTATGTTTCTTCCAACACTGACATAATTCTTGTATATTATTACAATCGGCAATTCCTTTCACTGTTTCCTTTAGAAATAACAGAACCGTCAACTATGGGTTTCCAACTGATCATTTACGCGGAGAGAGAAATCAGTTTTTCAATTTCCTAAGAGATAATGTCATGTTTCCAGTCGGAGGTACTTTGAACCTCATTGGATATTTCATCTTTTTTTTCCCCCCGCGATTGAAAAACGGAATTTTGTCATGCCTCTGATGCGAATCAGTTTATGTATGAGAAATAACGAGTTTAAAGATAATGTATGGAGTCTCCGAATATGTCAACATTAAGCAGTGTAATATTAGGTTTGATGATTGTGGAGATCTCATTTTTCATTTTAAAAAATAAAGAAAATCCTATATCTCTTGAATGTTCTTTAATTCATTAATATAAGAGATACGTACTGTTTTAGATTTTAAAGCCTACAGTAACGCTCAGTTTAATTAGGATATGCTCCACCATTTTTTTAATCCCTTTAAAAATCCTTGAGCCTTTTGCAGGATTTGAACTCGTGTGAGTATGGCGTAGAAGGCTGCTATGCAAGCCACTACACCACAGGTGACCACTTAATGATGCCTAAGTTAAGAAACGAGAAAAGAATTACAGTGCATTTCGATGGAAATATTTATTTTATATCAATCAATATAATAATATAAAAACAAAACAATAAATTATTTTTTTCCGGTTTACAACACTCTCTATTATCTTACACGACTTGGTATATTAGATGATTTTTTTTTCTCAAATCTATAGCTTCCTAACGGTATATTAAACATTTATTACTATTTCCATCACTAGGAAAAACAATTTTTCTTTTATTTTATATTATTTATTGAGATATATCACAATTGATTACAAAATGAACAGTAGTAATAGTGATGTGATACACATTCATACTATATATACAGAAAATAATAATAAAAGTCAAATTACATAAAAGAGAAAATAAATATATTCATAATTATACAATAAAATAATAATAAATAAAAAAAACAACCTATAATTGAGATAAATAAAAAGTTGGCAAATAAATAAACTCATACAAAATATCATAAATATATACAACAGCTAAAGGACCCCAGACTGGGCCCTTCCCTCCACCTGTGGAGGAGAAAAGCGGAATCCAAGAGATCCCAGCACTTCTATCTCAGCCGCATCACTGAAAGGAAAAACAATTAATTAGGAAAACTACTTTTTTTTCCTTCAGTAGCTTATCACATGTTTTTCATATTTTGTTTAATCAATGTTAATTTTATACAAATCAGCAAAATTAAAGGTGAGACATTTTGAAAAATTAACCCTTCCAGAGGAATTCAATCGGGAAAAAAACTCGTATATTAATAAATTAAAGCCCATTTAATGTTGCATCAATATATACCAAGTTTAATCAAAATCGTTCAGAAAATCGTAAAAATGTGCTAAAAGCATGGTAAAAAGTAGCGCTTCCGGTTAGTCAATTTTAGTGAAAAAGTTTCCGTAACATCCCTGACACAAACTGTCTTAAACAAGAAATTTCATTTTCGCACGACTTCTCTGTTTTGAGTCTTACCAACTACACACACATGTAATTAACGTGTGCTTCCATTCAAAAATGAAATTCTAAACTTTTAAAGACCACAATACTTTCCATTATTATATATTTCATAAAATATAATACTATAGAATAGAAAAATAATTTTTATTCTGGGACTAGGTCCTTAAGAACAATTGATATGTACAATTAAGATATACAATGTGTCTGGCCACAAGAACAAAGGATTATAATTAATTCTTATTCACAATGTTTAAAAGAAAATAAAGGATTAAAGTATAGAAAAACAAAAGAGTAAAATATAATAAATAACTTCTGATAGATTAATGTTTTGAACAAAACTAAACATTAAAACTGATTCATAATATTTGATCCATATTAAAAATATAAATTTTCTTTTTGAATGGGTATTTATTTAAATATCAGGCTTGTTGAGATACAATAGGTACTCGAACAACTGAGAATTGAATGATGGTAAGCATGAAGCATGGTGGATATGAGTGGTAGGGAATTCCAGAGAGTAGTAGAGGCGGACAAAAAAGGAATTATCAAAAATGTTGTTCTGGGGCAGGAATATAAAGGTCAGAATGGAGCGATCTTGTTTGCAGGGAGTGGACTGACGATTTAAATTGCAGAAGCTGTGTATATAGGAAGGTAGCTGGGAGTTAATGGTTTGGTAAAGATATGACCCTGGCTGCGGATAGAGGGAAGGAGCCACTTTAGCTCAATGTATAAATGGGTCAAATGAGCCTCTTCGGTTTACCAAGGACAAATTTTAAAAATATGTTCATAATTCGCTTTAACGTCCTCGAGCACAGTCGAAAGGCCACCATATACTAAGTCAACAACATCCCTCACGCTAATAAATAGCAGAAAGCCTATTTCCTACAATATTAACTATTGATGACCCAATTAAAGACAAACTACTGTATTATTATTTAGTTAGCACCTTAAAACTAAGATCATTTGTAATAAACGAGTTAGATTTATTAACAATTACGAGCTACATTAGTAAATAAAAAACTATTTATAAAATTTATAATAGCTGTACCTAGTCAATGTTTCATAATAATGCTTATATAATAGATAATGCTAGTACTATTGCAATGAACTACTTTAATCAATAATCTGGTTTCACACAGCTCTTTTAACTATATTTATATGTCAATGCTTATTTAAAATCTTAATATTTAATAATTCACTCGTTTAATAATGTATTTTGTATATTATAATATATATTATATGTAATTTAAAATTATTATATTATATATATATACCTATATATTAAAACTTTATATTTCAAAGAATATTTAAAATCTAAAATACTTTAATACTTCTATATAACATAAAAACATCTGTATAAACCTGTAAAAAAATAATTTGTTACTTTCTGTTTATTTTGTTTATTCTACTGTGATGTTTAATACTTATCTATTAATCCTATTGTGATTTGTTCCGTTTCATGTTTATTACTTATAATTTTTATTTATTGCTGTTTGTAATTATAGCCTCACCAGGCTCTATTTGTATGGGGAACCTCCAAAGACAAATAAACTCATTCTATTCAAAAAAAAATTCTGCTAAGCAACAACAGTCAAAATGGGGGAAATAAGTAAGTGATATATAGGTAATTGAAAGTAAAAAATATGTATGTAAACGCAATGAACAGTATATATGAAACATGTTATCTTTAGTAACTATAACATGTTTCATATATATAGAAATATCACAAAGCTCCATCCATTTTCTCGTTTACACTCGATAAAGTTCGGAATGAAAAGGATTTTTATAATGTTGCCTAGAACGGAAGAGAAAGGGGCGGTATCATAAAAATCCAAATATTTTTCGAGGAAACTACTTTCTTGGCCATAATGTATTTCGGCGAACATGTTTAGTGTTTCGCAATTGGAATGCCATTGGATTGTACATCAGGCATTTACGATAGTGACTATTATTCTCCGGATGACCATTAAGAATCCACTTACCGTTTTATTGGTACTTAAATATCGTAAAGGTTGTTATCATAAATGCCGTTCGTGGGTCGCACGAACAGTATATTTGATAAGGTGGACTTTGATAGTTCTTATATGAGATATTGTCTACACCTGACCTAGCGGTGTGCTAAGTATGACAGTATAGAGAATTTTATTGTTTTCCTCAACCGTTTTATTGTTATTCTTGAGCTTCTAGAAAGTGGGTACCCGATATTTTAAGAGAAAACATGAGATCGGCCTGATCAACTTGATTGTTTCTTTATTCAGTTTTTATTATTATAATTTTTTTGAAATTTACATCTGTATTAGGTAATACACCAAGTAAATAAGCTTTAACATAAAATAAATGAAAAAAAAAGTGTATAGAAACTGCCAGAAGGTTTCGAGGCCATCTTCTTTTCAAATTGTCAGGTTGAAAGAGGAAGCAAAGGAGTGATACCTGGTTCAAGCCAAATAAGTCAAATATTAAGTCTTTATTGATGAATCTATTCGAACTAAGAAAGGAGTCCTAAATTTTGTCTATTCAGATTTTAACGGTAATCTAACATCACACAGACTCGGGCCAACCATTTTACATCTCATCCGACATATGATAGCATAAGCAAGGATTTTTTACTCTCATTAAGAATCGGGTAAGAAACAGATTTTTTTTTTCGGTGTGCAATTATTATACCTAGTAGTTACTTATATATTAAATAAAACATATGTTTAACTTGTAAAATGTATTATACATTAATTATAACAGCTGATAGAAATTGTTAGAAGAAAAAAAAGGTGATAATGTATGGTTCCAAAGTGAAATGAAAAAATAATTTTTCATTCTGGGATCAAGACCCCTTCGAATAATAAACAATGAACAAAAAGAAATCCTTATGGTCTGGTTTCTCCAAAAAAATATGTAAACATATAAAAGATCAAATATTCATTATATCTATAAATCTTTGCAAATTTACACTAAATTTACCTATATTTTACATCGGAAGGAACATTGAGATGCGAGTAGGTAGTGGAAGAGCTGATGTTTGAAGGGAGAAAGAGAGGTGACTTTACGAATAGAGATGGGCAGTGAATTCCAGAAGGATGAGGAACGAACGAGAAACGATTTGTGAAAGGACACAGTTTTATCTGATGGGGTTAAATATTGATTGATTGGGTTCTCAGGGGCTCAGTTATGTAGGAAGGTTTTCTATTTTTTAAACTAAGTATGTAATTAATAGCATTAAGCAGATATAATAGTAGTATTTGGGTTTTTTATTTCTTTAACTAAATTTCGGAGGTATTTTTAATATATCTGACACACTAAAAAGTTATTAATTGTCAGTTCATTATTAATTAAAATGTAATTGGTGCATTTTACGTTTGACATTTTGGCGGTCTTGATTTTTCCATAAGAAAGTCGTTCTTACTCTTGCAACATAAACTGTTAATCTTCTGCTATTCCTTTGAGTCTTTCCAAGGTTTGGTGTCCTTTCATTACATTTTTGTTTTTGTTTCCGGTTTTTTCCCAAATTTGAACCTTTTTTTTTTTGTATTTTTTAATTATAAGAAGTTTATGAGAGAAGTTGGTTCAGGGTGCTGTCAATTTAACACACAATTAAGATTAAACTTAATTTATTGGTGCCAAACGCTTAATTGTGTTAAAAAAATATACATAAAAATTTAATATACGCTTAATTGTGTGTTAAAATTGACTGTACCCTGAACCAACTTCTCTCATGTATACACACAGTCAACTATTGTCACTTCATGATCTTCATATAAGAAGTTTAGTTATCGTTTTTAGATAAATTGGAGCAGAAAATGACTGATTATCTAGCAATTATAATCTAATTTCACGAGTGTTTTTTTTTTCAACACACATTTGAAGATCACGTCTGAATCACAAACTTGAATCGATTTCATTAATCGACTGCCAAATTACGACAGACTCACATACTGCCAACTATTTCGTGACGTAGCTCCTCTGTCAAACGTTGGAGTAAAAATAAGTCCATTATTTTCATTGGCAATGACTGAAGAGCAAGGCCTTTCTCCTAAGTGGATATAAAAACTCAATTCCTTCTTCCTAAACATTAATTTGCGATCTAGGCCTAATCACCTCCTTGCACAGTTGTTGGCCAAAAAAACAGTACGAATCTCTATATGTACTGAGCCCAAAACCCTTCATGGGTGGTAGAGTTTTTTTTAAATTTCACTTACCTATTTATGAAATATATACTAAGGGAAAGTATTGCGATCGTGAAAATTTTCGAATTCCAGATTTAAACGGAACTACACGTTTTAGGGTCTCCTGAGTCCTAATGACTAAGTCCCGAAAAAAAGTGGTACGTCTAGCGCAAAACGATAAGTCGTACGAAACTGAAATTTCATATTTAAGAGAACTATACACCCGAAATGTTACAGCTACGTTTTCATCAAAATCGGTTACCCAGATGAGCCACTTAATGCCATGTATTTTGCACCTTTTTACGATTTTCTCAAAAACCTCTCTAACGATTTTGATTAAACTCGCTATATTGATGTAAAATTGAATAGGCTTTAATATAATGTAGGTTTCATTCTGAATGACAGGGCTTAAATGCCGATATTTTGAAATTTCATCCTCTAAAGTACCTTTTATATTTTGTATTTTTTTTATTAAATTGACCATATAATCTGATTAGCATTGCTAAAAAACAGGTTAAAATATAATTTGGACGAAGTCGGTAACCAACTAAAGGAGATAACTGAAAAAATATTTTTTTTTATGCATTTTTTTGTTTTTGAAGTTAAGAACAGTAATATACATGTATTATATACCGTTGGAATGCTAGATATTTTAGAAAAAATATAATATTGTACATACTATTGTAAAAGTTAACGGAGAGTGATGAAAAGCCGATTTAACAAACTGATTGTCCTAGATTATAATAATATAATAGATTATTTAATAAAACACATGTTTCTCTTAAAAACCAATGTAAATAATTCTTTAACAATTTATTTTGGCTTCTAAATTTGTTTGAAAATTTTCAAATCGATATAAATAACGAAGGAAAGTGAAAGAGTTGCGCGTTCCAGATTTTTTTATTTTTTTTTAAACGAAATACGGAAGTATTATAAGTAGTTAGATTCCCCCTTGGTACTTGATATTCCACGTGAAAAACGCAACCATTTGCACCATCAAGAGAAAGAAATGGTTCGCGACAGTTACAAAGTGCCCTCAGGAGTTCCCCCAGCGCAATCCACTCAGGGAGCAATTGCGGGTGGTGTGCGGTACGAGGACAAGCGCAAGATATCGGATTACCGAGGGGGTGGTTAATAAGGGTTGGTGGTGCGGCAAACCAAGGGGTGGCATGGTGGTTTGAGATGTGTGTATGGGGGTTGAGTCACTGGGGTAGTGAAAGGTCACCATAGAGAACCTGTTGTTCTGTTCTAAATCGGCTGATCAATCGTATATTAGTGTGTATATGCTCTGTTAATGGAAGATTTAAAAGAAAAAAGCCTCAACTCTCTCAAATTATAGTATTGGGTTGTAAAATAAGTTGTTGACGTTTTTCAATATTTCTATTTAATCCTCTCTGTAGTTTTACCACTGGGTAGTTTCTTCAAACCCTTTTACTTGCTGTATTTATGTATATAATAATAATAATAATAATAATAATAGGCTTACCGAACCCGAAGGTTCGATTGCCGATACCACCATATTCCGTCAACACAGACTCGTCTAATGTTCTCCGTTCAAGCCCAAGCCCCCAAGATCAACCTTAACGCAATCCTCCCATCTCCGCTTCGGCCTACCTTCCGGACGCCTACCAGTCGGATCAGCAAATACCAACTTTCTCGGAATCCGTTCCTCACCGAGCCCAACAATTTCACTCACCCATTTGAGTCTCCGCGGCGCTATCAACTCAATTATATTCACAGGATACAAGTTCCGCAATTCCGCGTTGTTCAACCTCCTAAACTCCCCAGTGCCCTCATCTCTCTTCGGACCAAATATTTTACACAGTATCTTATTTTCGAAAACCTTAAGCCGTTGTTCATCCTTCAAAGTAAGCGGCCACGTTTCACATCCGGAAAGAACCGTTGGAAGAATAATAGTTCTAACCTTTACGTTTTTAGATAGAATCCGTGAGATAAGTAACTAAGCAACTGAATAATAACACGCATTTCCCACCTTTAACCGGGACTTTATTCCTGGATTTCATTTTTTTCTTGTTATCATTGATTTATGTATATGCAGTTGTAAAATTCAATACAAATACAAATAAAAAAAACCCTCTCTGTGTTTATAAAATCATCTTTACTTCGTCAATAATGTTTAAATATATTACGTCCAAATAACTATATTAGGGTATTACTTTTAATATACCTGTTTATATATTAGCTGCTAATGTATTTGATTTTTCGCTATCTTCAAAAATAATTGAGTTATGGGCGTAAAATTCCAATACTTATAATTTTCTTTTTTTCTGTCCCCAACAATAATTGAATTATTGAATTAAATCACTTTTAATCGGCCGCCATTTTAAAAAAAACCAACTGATATCAACTTCTAGGTGTTAAGATCATCGTTGCATGCCCTAGTATTTTTGGAGTAAATTAAAAAAAAAAAAAAAAGTTGGTTCAGTAGTTTCGGAGATGTGGGTCGGTGGACAAACGGATTTTCTTTTATTTGTTATTCGGGTTCAATGCATCTTATGATTTGATTTTATTATTTTCAGTGGGATGTATGTTTTTTTTTTTTTTAGTTTTTTCGATTTTAAAGGTTTATTATTGAAAATAATAATTCAGAAAGGATTAGTTAAGGAGCTTTAAATTTTTATGCATAAGTTTCAACCGAGTAGTATTTTGATTACTCAAACTGGAAGAGAGAAAAAAAAAAATCCATTTTCGTCATTCAATGATCTTTTATTTCCGAAAAAGAAAATCCGCTAAACAGACGGTTTACAAAATTTGCAGTGTATAGGAGGTTGATGCCTTAGGAGAACGCACTGTCTGTAAGTGGACTTGGAAGACGCAAAGCACTCGTGTCGTCCTTCAACTGATGATGATGACCAAATTCAAGATTCAACCAGAAATATGCCAAAATCGGTAATATTTAATTAATAAAAATATATATTCAAGAATCCGAAGTGTTTTTGTTTTTTTAAGTGCTAGTAAACAACGCAACAAACTTATTTTACAACCTTATAACTGTGTATATATATATATATATATATATATATATATATATATATATATATATATATATATATATGTGTGTGTATATAATGAATGTCTTTTTCCGTTGGTCATCGCATTACGCTTTTGACCGATTTCGCTAATTCTTTTTTTGTTGTGTTTATAACAGTTAAGAGAAGATTCTTATGGGAGAACAAAAAATAGAAAATTCAATATTGTTGTTAGGTTTTCTTTTTTTAATTTTCTAAGGTAATGAATGATATTTCTCTATCCATCTATCTATAAATATGCATGTATATATATATATATATATATATATATATATATATATATATATATATAATAGAGAGAGAGAGAGAGAGAGAGAGAGAGACATTTTTTCCCGTGGTCATCGCATCACGCATGAACGGCTTGACCGATTTCGCTAATTCTTTTTTTGTCGTATTTACTAAAGTCAGGAGGAGAAATCTTCTTATTTCTCTTGGTCATGGTTAAGACAGGACATCGTAAGTCGGGCCAGCTAGTATAATATAAATATAGGGTGTCCACTGAGCGAGGGGTGAGATATGTAAAAGACGGTGCGATGCCGTCACGCAACTCCTACCTAAGGAGAAGACCCTCGCCCTTCATGAATGAGGCAAGAGGCGTATCTTTATCCCAATACCTTTTGCTGTGTCATCTCTAGGCCTTGTTGAGGGTGACATACTGCCGTCCGCTGACCGCCCCCCTAACATTTTGAATAATTTTTTGCGGGGTGCACCTGCAGAAACCTACCCGAATGGTTTATATTTAAATTCAAGAAAAAAATAAACCTGAAACCTCTTTAAGCAATGGCTTGTATATCTTATGCGATTTCATATTTATTATAATTCCTTATTTAAAAAGTTCTAATTTGCACCGTACTAGGTATCACTCCTTCCATGAAAAACTCCACTCCCGCTCTAATCCATTAGTTTCCTTGCTTCCTCTTAAATTCCTGATAATCCTCCGAGGCGTCTGATAAGAAGATGGCCTCTAGTCCTTGTTTAGACTCACTTCAAAAGAGTGCTGCCAATGGGCAGTTTCTCTTTATGTTTATTTCATGTGCTTTATCATTTTAGCATATTTACTTGTATTTTTTGTACAGTTATAAATTTCAATAAAAAAAAAAATATTAAAAAAAAAAAAAAGGTCCCAATGCATTACCGATGTGAGTTGAGTGGGTAATTCAGCCAGTACCGTAAGTTCATGCACGACCCTTCCGTTGCAAAAATCGGCATAATGATAGTAAAAAGCTTTGTAAATACACTTTTTTTTTTTTTTTATTTATTTATTTAACGCCACTTTATGCTACCATGGCTAATCGGACGATACTACAGTAGGAGTCCAAAATTAAGCTATCCAGGTTTAATTAGGATTGGGATCTTTAAGGAGTACTCGACATCGCACAGGCACCCCGTCATGGCATTACTAAGGATTTTTTACTCCGATTAAAAAATCACAGAACAAGCTGGGGGTTTGAACCCGTGACTTTTATATTTCGAAAATGAAAATTTAATGTAAATCTGAAACATCTTCCCGGTTTTCATTTTCTTCGATATGAGATATATTGAAATACGTATATGTAAAAATTTCAATTTCGTAAAAAGTGTCCTTTAGTAACTTTTTGAAATCAACGTCTTAATTATCAACACACTTCTTAATATGTTGAGGTTTTTTACGATTTAATCAATTTTATGAATGAAAAGACGAAAGGAAGGGACGAGTGGTGGTCCCGCGGGACCGCTAATGTTTGCTCTGCTCCCACTTGATCCGGATCCGCTGGTGCTGGTACTGGTACTGGTACCCTGAGGTCCCTCGGGACTCGGGGCCTATCGCTTCACCGCAAACAGCGACCTCTTCAGAGGCTAAAACAAACTTGACATGTTTTATGGCGGGAGAGCGATGAGGGGAAGTCAGTGACGATAGCAATCACTGCCACCCTCCTTAACCCCGTTAGTATCTGACGTCATCACTTATAGGCATCATCGCTTCTCCCCTCCTCTATACTCCTATCTAATAAAAAACCGCTAAAAAAAAGAAAATAAAGAAGAAAAGATAAGTTTTCCCTCAATGAATCCTCTCGGGACACGCTTCGTTGATGTATAGGAACCCCTTGACATTTCGAATGCCAGGCACTCAGGTCGCATTCGGCAATTCTCATCTTTACAACGATATGGCTACTCAGTTATTTCAAGTGCTTAGATCTATACCACACAAAAGTATAGTCCTGGATTTCTATGAAGAAATTGCATCACCTATAACCTTATTTTTTTCTTTGGCAGTGAATTTGCCGCAATGGTATATTTTTGTTTCAATACGCTTATTACTCTATCCATCACACAGGCTCGGGTGTACCATTTTACGTCCTTTCTAAAGAACGGCATAGGAAAGGATTTGTAACTCCCTTTAAAAAATTTATGAACGTATTCCTTACGTCGCACAGGACCAACGTTTTACGTTCCATCTATACTACAGCACTGAGCCTTATGCTGGGTTCGACCCATGTTTCTGTTCGGCATTGCTAATAAATAAAGCTTTACATATATAAGGAAATATAATTATAATCAAAACAATTTTAAGAAGAGAAATAACCAAAATACCACCGACAACTGACACACAAATCGATATGGTGCCCTTTAACAAAATAGGTCTGCCTATAGGTCATAGGTTACCCCAAGTCCAATAACTGAATAAATAGTCATTCTGCCGATATTCGAACTCCAATACTGTACTCGCGTAGTATTTTTTTTATTTATCGGGAATTGAAGAGAAAGCAAGGATTGAGACTAGTGGATTAGAGTGGGAATGGGAAGGATTTAGGATTGTAAGTATTCGATACGGGAAGAATTGGATGGTTTAGTCGAGCCCCAAAGCCGTGGATGGAGCTTTGTGATATTTTTTACAGTTAGAATAAATCATATATACTGTTCATTGCGTTTTCATACATATGTTTTACTTTCAATTACCTATATTTCATAGTAATGAAAAGTACTGCTATCGTAAAAATTTTATTATTCCATTTTTCAATAGAAGTACACGTTAACTACATGTGTGTTTTGTGTGAGTATGTGGTGAGACTCAAAACCGAGAAGTCGTGCGCAAATGAAATTTCTTTTTTAAGACAGTTTGTGTTTGGGATGTTACGGCAACTTTTTCACTAAAATTGACTAACAGTTTTTTTTTTCCCCGATTGAATTACTTCGGAAGGGTTTAAATGCCACTTTCTCAAAATGTCTTCATATGTTGTACCTTTAATTTTGTTAATTCATAGCAATTTATTTTATTAACTATTAACGGAGGTCTTTATGAATGATCTTAAGAAAGTAAGGAGCGTTGAGGATTTTACGAAGGATTTAGGATTGTAAGGATTGGATACGGGAGGAATCAGATGGTTTAGTAGAGCCCCAAAGTTCAGATAGGCCTTATGATTGTCATGTAAATGAGTCTTTTGTAGTTAAGTGAAAGGTTAGAGCGTCTGTATAGTAAGTGTTGAAGTAGTTTCTTGTCTTTCTAGTCTTGTATGCGGATTCCATGTAAAGCGTTTGTCAAGCAGGAGTCCTAAATATCGCATCTGTTCAAGCAGGACAAGCGGAATATCATTAAAGGACACTGTAGGGCAGGATGTCATAGGTTTTCGACGAAGGGTGGATTATAATTTTAAATGACATATTTACTTTATTTCTTATGATTGATGAATATGCATAATAATATATATTGTGTGTTTTGTAATAGTTCGCCTTTGGTGTTCAAGAGTCCATGACACCCTTTAGCTGAACCTGTCAATATAATTGATCAAGAGCCTTCAGGTGACAATTCTTAAAATAAATTCGGAGATACATTCTCTTACGTACAAATCATATCTATCACTTGATTTAATACGTTCTTCTTCAGCCTCCTTTCTTAATTTCAGTTCCGGACGGACCTTCAATTTTTATTTTTTTTTTTACTTTCACTTACATATATATGAAATATATAGTAAGTGAAATTATTGTAATTGTTACAATCTTCGAATTCTAGTCTCCTGAGTCAAAATGGCCTTAAATCTCGCAAAAAAGGTCTGTTTGTGTATTAGTGGTAATTTTACAGCGAAAACCATAAGTCGGACGAATCTGAGACTTTTTGCTTTCCAACAAAATCGCAAAAATTAAATCAAACTAAAATCGCCGAAACTGAAAACCAATTTATACTATAAATTTTGCACCTTTTTAAGGTTTTTATTTTTTTTTTATGATGTATAGAATTTTTTAAAGGGAGTAAAAATGCTTTTTGGACGTGTGTAAAATTTAATGGACTTTAATATTGTGTAGGTCTAATTTTGATTGAGATATTCTGACAGTGCTTAAATGCCAATTTTAAAAATTTTCTTTCTTTAATGTACCCCTAATTTTTTAGATTTGAAATAATTAACTATTACATGTTGATTAAATAAAAAAACAAAATCATAAAAATCGGAAGATTTTTAGGGGTTTTTTTTCTATTCTGAACATCTAAAATTGAATGAGCTGAGAGTCCAAATTCATATGTTGTGGGTTTCATTCTAAAAACGGGTAAATATACATTTTGAATGAATTTGAACTATCTGAAAGAGAAAAATAAAATAAAAAATATTTTTAGGGTACATTTGGTTTTCCGAACATGAAATAGTAATATAGAATTTTTACTTTCACTTACCGTATATAGTAAGGAAAGTTTGCGATCGTGAAAATTTTCGATTCAGTTTTCAACGGAAATACACATTTTAGGTCCCCTGAGTCCAAATAACCAAGTCCCGCAAAAAGTCTGTGTGTGTGTGTGTGTGGTGTGTGTGTGGTGACTCCCGGGCGGAAACAGTAAGTCCTATGAAACTGAAATTTCATAATTAAGACAACTATACGCCCGAGACGTTACAAAATCTTGTTCATCAAAATCGGCTTACCAGAAGAGCTACTTTATACTATGAATTTTGTACCTTTTTTCGATTTTGTTTAAACTCCCTATATCGATGTAAATTTAAAAAGCTTTAATATCATTCAGGTTTTATTCGGATTAAAATGGTTTGACAGGGCTTAAATGCCGATATTTTAAAATTTTCTTTCCCTAAAGTACCTTTAATTTTGTCGATTCTATAAAAATAAATATATTATCTTGTTACCACTGATGAAAACAGGTAATATATAAATTGAATAAATTCGATACCCAATAAAGGAGAAAACTGAAAAAAATATTTTTTATACAATTTTTTGTTTTTGATCATAAGAACAGTAATATAGATGTATGATATACCGTTGGATAGCTAAGGATTTTAGAAAAAATATTATCTCATACATAAGCTTTTAAAAGTTAAGAGAGAGTGATGAAAACCGATAAAACTAAGTAATTATTTTAGATAATAATATAATAGATTTCTTAATAAAACACATGTTTCTATAGGAATTCCATTTAATTAATTCTTTAATATTTTCAAACATTTTTATCTTTTACTGAATTTGAAAATCTATTCAATAGATTCTAAAAATGGAGGTAAATGAAAGTCGTGTGTTGCCCGCACCAGATTTTTTCGTTTTATTCCAGAATTTTATTAACCAAGCTTGGTTTTAACCTTTACTGAAAAGTTATTAGAACCCTATATAAGATTTCAGTAATTAGCATATGTTACTGTGTGATATTTATAATTGTACAGCGGACTCCCACGAAGATCTCGCCTGTTTATCTGATCCCTTGGAAACTACGGGTTCGAAGGCGGGCCAGAACAGCAAATTTTAAGTTGCTTTTAACGGAACAAGGTTCCCCACTCGGGTCTCGCCACCTGAAAAATATTTCTGTCAAACATTCCTACGCACTTTATTCCCAAGTCCTCAATGCATTAGCTATAAATCGACAGATATTTTATTATTTGTAAAGTAAATTTGAATACATTAAAAGCAAGGAAAACTTTTTTTGCTCTAGGATCTTTTAAAGGGAATGAAAAAAAAAATTGGTTATGCCGTCCTTTGGGGGTGACGTTCAACAAAATAATGGGTCTCTAACCTGTGCGATGTCAGTGGTCTGACAATTAGAATATTTCTACATTTCTGTGTAAATATTTACAGTTATCAGCCTTCTATGCCCTAAGTCGCACGTTCAAACCTGGCAGATGTCCCTACATGTTTTAAAGAGAGTAACAAATCACTACCTATGCCTTCCTTCAGAAGGGACGTAAAATGGTGGTACCCAAGCCTGGTACTCGATAAAATCTCTATCCCAATTAAACCTGGATAGACCAAGTGTAGGACACCCACTGTAGTATCGTCTGATCAGCCACATTAAATCAATGAACAATCATATACCATGCATTTTGTACCTTTTTACGATTTCTCTAAAACAAGTCTAACGATTTTGATTAAACTCGCCATGTGGGTGTAAAATTTAATTGGCTTTAACATCGGGCAAATTTTATTCTGATTGAAATAGTCTGACAGGGTTTAAATGCCGATATTTTAATTATTCTTCCAGTAAAGTACCTTTAATTGTTTAGATTTTAAAAAATTAACCATAGGTAAATATATAATTTGAACGAATTCGATATCCAACTAAACAAGAAAACTGCAAAAAAATTTGTTTAATGCAATTTTTTTTTTTTGAACTTAAGAACAGATACACATATATATATATATTATATATTATATATATATATATATTATATATACATATAATATATCGTTGGAATGCTACAGATTTCAGAAAAAATATTATCTTATAAATACTATTGTGAAAGTTAACAGAGAGTGATGAAAAGTCTATAAAGCAAACTGATTGTGAGGTAGATAATAATATAATAGATTATTTAATAAAACACATGTTTATATTATATTTAAATCCAATATAAGTAATTCTTTATCAATTTATTTTCGTTTATGGATTTGTTTAAAAATTATTGAATTCATATAAATAATGGAGGTAAGTGAAAGTCGTGTGTTGCACGCACCAGATTTTTTAGGATAATGTTCTTTAAAGAGTATTTGACATCACATAGACTCACCATTTTATGTCCTCCTTATAGAGAATAACTTTATCGTTTATTTATTTACAAGTGTGTGAGACGTTTTTGCATTCACACATTTTTCTTTCTCCTACTCTCGTCGCGTAGCGCTGCCAGTTTTCCCTACTACGGAATCTCCCTTGTTTCGTACTTGAGCATAAATCAATTAGAGCGCTAATGGATAGAGGAAGAGCCGTGCAGTAGATGGGAGGATAGATACCCAAAGGTCAGAGGTTCCGTTAGCCAGAAGGATAGTGAGTTGCATTCCATCCGCTCCAGCGTGGGTGGACTAGGGCAAGGTTCGTACTCTCTGCTTTATTGTATCCATTTCTATTTATCTCGCTCCTGTCTTGTTTATTGTCCTTTCTTTTTCTTGTTTCTTCTTGTTTATCTTCTCGTTCTGTTGTTTATTAAATTAATCTTCGCGGCGGAGGCGGAATTAAACGCTGGGCCATTAAGAGCAAAGCGCTAACTGACATTTCCTTCTTTATTTCTTCCAGTTGAAATATTTAGACCTGTGTTTATCGCTCTAATCTTAAAGCGAACTGTGTATAGGTTATCAACTCTGAGGCTGAATTGATAGCAATTGTATTTAATCATATATCTGCTATACTTCGAGGTTGGGCCAGTTAAAATATGTATGTAATAAGGGCACCTTTACAAATTGCAAACAAATTAGTTGATTTTGACAACTTTTTTTAAGGTCTGCTGTGTCCAAATAACAAAGTCGCGCGTAAAAGATGTGGTAAAAGCTCGAAATCGAAAAGTCTTACGATACTCAAATTTCAAATTTAATATCATTTAATTTCAAATCTAACATCTAGGGGGGACTTTATCAAAAACGATATAAACTTTAATAGGGTTTAATATAGGTTTCATTCTCTATGAAATAGTCAGACAGTTCTTCTTAAATGGCGAATTTTTAAATTTTCTTTCTCTGTAGTACTTTTAACTTTGTAGATTCGAAATTAATTAACTATATCACGTTATTAGCACTGATAAAGAATGGCTAAATTTAAATTACACATTGAACGAATTTGATAACCAAGTAAAAGAAAAGAGGGAACATATTTTTTTTATAGTAAGAAAAGTAATTTAGACGTTTAATATTTTGTTTGACAGCTCCACTTACTTTTAAATTTTAGAAAAAATATCATCTTATACACAAAGTTCTAAAAGCTAATTGAAAGTAATGAAAAGCGGATAATAAAAGTGATTTATTTAGATAATCATATAATAAATTATTTAATGAAACACATGTTTCGGGATCACTTGTAGCTGGGGCTAGCGTAACAGCCTCCCATGCTAAAGGTCACGGGTTCAAACTCGCAGGTGGTCCTAGGATTTTTTAATGGGAGTAAAAAATCCTTAGTTACGCCGTCCTTCGGAGGGGACGTTAAAAGGTGGTCCCGAGCCTGTGCGATGTCAGGTACTCGTTAAAGATCTCTATCCTAATAAAACCTGGATAGGCAAAATTTAGGACTCCCACTGTAGCATCGTCCGATTAGCCATAGTAACATAAAGTGACGTTAAATGAATAAACAAACACATGTTCCTATCGATACTAAATGTAAACTTTTAATATATATATATATATATATATATATATATATATATATATATATATATATATATATATATATATATATATATATATTTTAAAACGGAAGTAAGTGAAAGTCGGATATTGCGCGCACCTCAGGTCTTTTTTTTTTATGTAAATAAATTGTTGGAGAGTGAGAAAAAAAACCCTGATCTAATACATCAGCTGACCAGAAGTGCCACTTTATACCATGCATTTGGCACCTTTATATGATTTCCTTCAAAATCGCTCTAACATTTTTAATTAAATTGAGGATGTATAGTCGACTGTAGAAACTATTATAGGGGAAATAATCGGGAGTCAGTTTTTTTTAATAATTTAATTTTGCCGACGTTTCGGCTCAAGCTTGTGAGCCATCATCAGGGCATTACTGAGAGAGGGCGGGGTGGCCGAGATGGTTAGCGCGCGTTGCTTTAAACACTCGTTGCCTAGAGCTACCAGATGACCAAAAAATTACTTGAAACCAAAAATTACGAGTTCAACTCTCGGGACCGGAGGGGACTTTTATCCTGATGATGGCTCACAAGCTTGAGCCGAAACTACGGCAAAATTAAAATATTAAAAACAAAACTGACTTCGGATTATTTCCACCTATAATAGTTTTTTATTAAACTCAACATTTTGATGTAAAGTTAAGTAGGCTTTAATTACAAGTAGGTTTTTTTTTTGTTTTGTTTTTTAGTCTAAAATCGCTCGGGTCGTCCTACAACTGTTTATGATGACCAAATTAAAGCATTGGTCTCAGAAAATCCTCACTCTACGACACGAGATATCGCAGAAACGCTTAACATAAAAATAAAGTTTTTATTGAAATCACCTGGAAAAAAAACATTACGAACTCATTTTAGAATTATGTAAAATTAATGACAAGTATGAAGGTATTTGAATGTTATTTTATACGCGCACCGGATTTTTTTTTCTTTCAATTTCACGAGATAATATGCACCTTGTAGCTGGACTGGGCGTTCCCACTGCCATATGTCACTCCTGGGGTTAAGGACGCCCGTTCCTGCAAGAGGTCGGGAATTTCGAAAAATAAATTAAATAATAAGAGACAATTCCAAGGAAATTGAACTGTCTTTAGCCGCTATAAGAAATGGGTCCCGACGTGGTATTTGCATACTCGTTGAAGGAATGCCTTTTCTCTTACTACTGTTTTGTCGAGATTCATTTAAGAGATAAATCCACATTATCGAACGTTTAAAAAGATATTTTTTTAAAAAAGAAAATAAGTGACACGTGGCATATAAATAAAATCTATTCATGAGTTTTTTTTTCTTCCTCGTATTAGGACATTAAAAAACATTCTTCAACGTTTATGACTGCAACGGTTGTATTATAGCTTCCGCCTAGTTACTAATAAAACTACTTAATATTCTATAAAAATATTAAATACAAAAAATATTTAATTTTTTTAATATTTATTTATTGAGAAATATTACAATCTGTTTCAGAATGAACAATAGTAATAGAGATATAGGACCACATTCATACAATATATACAGAAAATAACGATAAAGTCAAATTACATAAAATAGAAAAAAAAATCATTTATATGTACAATAAAATGAAAAAAACAAAACAAACAACAACCTATAATTGAGACAAATACAAAGTTGGCAAATAAATAAACATCATACAAACAATGGTAACTATATAGAATATATACAACTGCTAAGGGGAACCCCAGCACAAAAAATATTAAAACTGTAAAAAATGAACGGAAAAGTTGCTGCGTTAATAAAATTATTATGATAGTGTGTAACAATATCACGGATAAACACATGCTAATAAGATAAACTTTTTCTATTTGATTGCTGACGTTTCGGTCTACATTGTGAGTCTTCATCAAGGCTAAGAAAAACAAGATAACGACCAAGACGACACATTATAATAAGTTAAATGCAATACTATAAGAGTTATGCAATATGGAAACAAATATTAATATAAAATGATAATTTCGGTATGAAAATATTTGATGATTATAATGAAAAACTAATCAAATAATTAAAGTTTGAAGAAGATTCTCCTGTGGCGTAGTGGCTAGAATAGCAGTTTTCTATGCCCAAGGTTTCGGGTTCAAACAAGGGTAAAAAATATCTGGTTATGGCATCGTTTAAAAGATGGGACGAAAATGGTCGTCCAAAGCCTTTGCTATTTCAGTTACTAGTTAAATTAAAACCATACACAAATTAAACCTGGATTTAAGACTCGCCATTTTGCATCATCCAAACAAAAAAAGTTCGAAGAAGAAGAAATTTTGAAGTTATATTTGACGGAAACCCTCCAATTCTTCCGGCATCGAATCCTTGCAATCCAAAATCCTCCGAAAGATCCTAAATGCCCCTTACTTTGTCACCAATAAAATAATCCATAAAGACCTAAATATCCCATTAGTCGTAGATCTAGCCCAAACTTGATATACATTTTTTTATTTCAAATTACCCGTCCTCAACCTCTCATTACCACCTATTCCTGATGATGTCCCGAGATGCCTGAAAAGACGATGTCCTCGCGACCTACTACATTACATAAACACTGAAGTGCTATCACTGAGTAATTTCTTTACATGCCTGTATCAAGCCCACTTAATCAATCAACACATTTACTTAATGTATTTTATTGTATAATACAGTAGTAAATTTCTTTAAAATTAAAATATTTGACGGATTTGTTGTTCTTCTTACAAAATTTTATGAATGCCCACAATGTAGGCTGAAACGTTGGAACACAATAAAATAAGTTTATTTTTTAGATTTAGAGTGTTTTTCATGATGGCCATGCCTTCAAATGACTTCTCCATTATTTAAGGAATTTTAATTCCTGATTTCGGAGGGTCTATAAAATACGAAATATCTATTCAGTAAATGAAAAATTATAATTTTACGTAAATCTGAAACATCTGTCTGGTTATCTCATTTTCTTATAAACTTCACATTCCGTTATTCCCAACGTCATGGTTTTGCAACGGTCAGAGGAAATAATTAGTTTTATGAAAGCATAAAAGTTTTATTATATACTTTATTGCCTTGAGTAGTTATATTGCTTGTAATAAAAATCGGAAGGACTAAACATTTCTTGATTCTAAAGATCATGTGGTTTATTCGTTTAAGGTCACTTGGTGCTACTGTAGATAATCAGAAGATGTTCTAAATTTGGAATATCCTGCTTTTACGTTCCCACGTAGGACGGCATATCTAAGGAAATTTTTCTATTAAAAAAATCTAGTTCCATCTGCTGTTCCTGCGACTTTGAGCTTAGATTGTTATGCAAGCTACTACACCACATATGACCATTTTAAAAAAATCTCTATATATCTCCAGTGGTATAAAGCCTTAAGAAAACAGTTTCACACCCTGGTTATAATGAAAAGTTACAGTATTTTTTTATATTGTTTACCCACCAGTGTAAGAATACATTCCGAGATAAGTCAGTAAATAAAAAGCTGATAAGAGATATAAACACATAGGCTGTTATCAGTAAAGCTGTCTCGGAGTTTCGAAAAGTTTGTTCGTTGAGAGAGCCTAAGCAAACAGGTGACACTCAAACACAAACAGTGTACGCTACCGGGGGTCTACAAACAAAAAGTGAGACTTTGTCAAACAATCTTTGTGTGCATGTGCGGTTCTAGTCATGTTTCAAGCTACTTATCATGGAAACGTTTTTATAATCTCTTTGAGGTTTATTTTAACGTTATAAAAACTCCGAGTCAGTGTTTTCTCTCTTCTCTCTCCTCTCTCTCTCTCTCTCTCATCTCTCTATATATATATATATATATATATATATATATATATATATATATATATATATATATATATATATATAAGAGTACTAATATTTTTAGTTCACGCTTTGACAAATAACGAATTTATATTCAGGATCGTTAGGGATCTTCAACTGATAGGTCACCTGTAGTGTAGAGGCTACCTAGCAGATTATTAGAGTTTATAAACATAGACATTTTAAAGCTGACAAATTATCAGGTCGTAGCTCGTAACAATAGCGAAATAGGTATCGTATGGGTATTATGAAGAAAATGTTTGGCGCATCACAGAACCTCAGAATCACAGAATTTATTTTTGTTAGAAATAAATTTTAATAGTTTACAGAGAGTTACCATTCTTACCTACAATAATCTGTAAATTAAATACGAATTAGGGTATTGTGTATTGGTTCGCGGGCTCAAATCTGGTTGATGGCCCTTTTTAAGTTTTTATAGAGACTTAGAGCTACTCGTTAAAGATACCTATCCTGAATACACCTGAGGAAGCAAATTATAGGACTCTATAGCATCATCCGATTAGCCAAAGCAGCATAAATGTGACGCTAAATAAATGAACAAAGAAACAACAGATAAAAACAAACAACCGATTTTTGCTAATGCGGCTAATCGGACGATGCTTCAGAGGGAGCCCTAAATTTTGCCTATCCAGGTTTCATTAGGATAGGGATCTTTAACGAGTGCCTGACGTCGCACCGGCTCCGAATCACTATTTTACGTACCCTCCGAAGGACGGCATTACCAATAATATTCCAATCTCTTTAAAGTATGCTAGGGACATCTCGCGGTAATTCTATACTTAAATGGGAATATAATCAACTAAATTAGTTTAGTAACAGATTTTCACGTTTTGCGATTCAATACAGAAGTCATAAATGCAACCCAGTTATAATCGACACGTAAAAACATCTTCAGCTATACTAAGCTACTTGTCGCATTGTCTTACTTTTCTGATTTTATGTAATTTTCTGATTATGTTTAATAAATTTAGAAGATAAAGCATGACTACTAAATTACACCTTTAAAATTAGCAGGGACTGACCCAAAGCGGAGGCGAGAGAGGAATATCATATGCCCTTTTATGTTAATGACCCTCGTAAGGGTTGGACCAGGGGTTGCGCATTGTTAATCCACTAAGACCCCTGCTATCTCCGCTAGATAAATCACAACAAACAGACTCCCGCGCTATCGGATTTTTGCTTAGCCGAGTGTGGCACTCCTGATAAGGTTCGGGGCAAACACAACTCCAAGCTACGTGAGTTCTCTCTTCTCGCTTGCTTTTGAGGAATTGGGCTCTTAATTTGAATGGAGAGGGGCGGGATTAAACGTCTTCATAATTCAAAGAAAGCATCTTTAATTCCTAGGGAGTACCGCAGGGATCAATGATGGTTCCTTTACTATGCTTTTTATTTACAAATAAAAACCTACTCTTACGCCCTCCTAAAAACTGCGAATTATTACACAATTGTTAACTTCTTCACATGAAAATATTTATCAGATAAAAGAAGATCAGATATGTCTAGGAGGATTTGCGGTTTTCTTGCAATAATAGAACTAAAGAGGTCACCTGTAGTGTAGTGGCATTTATAAGAGCTGTAAATACCCCATTCGTGGATTCAATTAATTGGTTATACTCTCCTTCGGAGGGGGCGTATAATGGGGGCCACAAGCCAGTGCTACTTCAGGTACTCATTAAAGATTTAGTTCATCGTCACAAAAAGTGCAATTAGCAAGCAAATATTTATTTTATAACGTCTATTCATTATTATAGGTAATCATCCGCAGAAATGATAAACATAAATTAAAATTTGTTATGTTTATTTGTTTTAAATTGAAGTACAGATAACGAAAAATTTAATTATACTATAAAAAGAAAACTTGATTTCTATGTATGCATTCAAGAGCTACAGAAATAACCAAGGTTCGTATCCTATCAGGTTTATAACAGTTGAATATTTCAAATAAACTATTTAAAAAACATTTTTAAATTTTTTATTTAGTTTCCTTAGTAATCCCATTTAGTTTACTGTGAAACATCTGTTTTCATGAAATATTATTAAATTAAAAATAAGTAATTACAATGCTGGTTTATAGATTTATAACAACTTATCATTCATGTTAACGACAAAGTTACAATACGGTTTCTAAAATATTGCGGCTTAAATGGAAGAATATAACTTGTACGATCCTGTACGACGTTGGCAATATTTTAACTATTATAACCCCCTCTTTTCCAATAAGTTTATAAGCTTACACCAACTTCATATTAACTTGTCCGATTTATTTTTTTGCATATTAACTTTTCTAAAATATTGCGCTTTCCAACGGTATATTATACCTCTATGTTACTACTTATAATTCAGGAATAATTTTTCGATGCCTTGATTATTGAACATAATTTAACCTTCGAATATTTAATCATTCTTGAGCATAAACGTCAGGATAGAGTTTTAACAGTATGATCATACAACACAAGGAATACAACAAGACAATACGGAGGTTGTTAATACAACCGTTATACAAGGGAGCGCGGGCTATTACTACTCGACGAGAAGGATAACACTGAGCAATGATCAGCATCGGCCGAATGTATTTCTAATTCAACGATAAATCAAATCTCTGGCTGGCGATAGGATTGCCAAAGCTATAAATTACTCTGATGATTGATACACAATGGATAAGGTAGTCGATTCAATGATATTCAAGGACTTTAAGTGCAAGGCATTTCTTCCATTAGATATCGGCTTGTCTAATAATTTTATTTATAAATAGTTTAATAATAAATGCTGGTAGCTTTAACATTAATATCCACTTCTAATTTCATTTAACTATTGGTTGGTGTCACATGAAATGTCCGTTTTCAAGGTAAAAGATTTTTATTAAAAATACGATATGAAAACAAGATAATTTTATTCGAAGTATTTACCTTCTTTTTCTACACATTTTTCCCAACGCGACACCAACTTTTTTATTCCCGAACTGAAAAACACTGAGCTTTGAAGTGAAACAAAGTCTGAAAACGCACTTTTCACTTGATCATCATTTTCAAAAAGTTTTCCTTTGACGTAGTTGTCTAAATTCCTGAACAAGTGGTAATCTGTTGGAGACAAGTCGGGAGAATATGGTGGGTGCGAAGGACTTCGTAGCCCAGTTCTTTTAATTTTTACACGGTATGTTTTGAAACATGGGTCTTGCTGCCGCTCAGTGACATCATGAGGTACCCGTCGTTGTCTATTACGGACGGAGGTCTTCTCGGGGCAAGTTTTCCAAGTCGGTATCCGCCGGCTGAAAACTTAGCAAACCAACGGCGAATGGTCCGTTCATTAACACTCTCTTCCCCTAACGCCTTGAAAATATTTCTAGCGGCCTCAGCTACTGTTCGGCCGAGTATAAACTCGTACAAATATATTACTCGATAATCGCGTGTTTCCATGTTCATATTTGGAGGTATACTAAAAAGTGGGTAATGTATTGGGAAGCTAATGTTTATAATACAAAGGTAAAGGATTAGTAACTGTTTACTTTAAATATGTAAACATTCGGAAGAAAACAACAGAGACCTGCAAAATCCTTTATGTATTTCAGAAACTATAAAAACGGACATTTCATGTGAAACAACCTACTTCTTCTTAAATAACTAGTAAGAGGAAGTATTGTGATCCTGAAAATTTTCTAATTGAAATAACAATTTAAAGTATTGAATCCCTTGATACCAAATGATCAAGTTTCGCAAAATTGTGTTTATTTGTGTGGTAGGATGTTGCCGCAACTTTTTCATCATAATCGAAAATCTAGAAGAGCCACTCCATAATATATAATTTTCTCGAACGAATTCCTTTGTAACATATTAAGCACTTGCAATTTAAAAATTAACCTTAATTAATTTAACTTCCAACTGGTAATATTAAAAAGTTAAACTGCGATCCCTCCGAAATTCCACAGTCCATTAATTCGACAAAAAACAAAATTAAAAAAAAAATCTAATTTTTCATCGAGATACTCGAGGTCTTGCACAATAGTCCTTAAGGATACTCCAGAGAACAGGGAAAAAAATACAATTAACCAATGGAAGCTTGCCAGGGGATCCGTCATTGGCGGGTGACGGAATTGATAAACTAACCAATGGGATCGCTGAGACTAATAGCGGCTGGAACAAGGGCTTGGAAGCGAGCCAATAGGATGGGGCCATTTTACACTCTGCTGTCGAGCCATCCTCTATGGTCTCTCTCTGTCCTATACCGAAGTTATATCCTATGAACAATCAGGTTATGGTAGCAAACAGATAAATTAATATAATTATATATATATATATATATATATATATATATATATAATATAAGTTTTATAACAAAAAATCGGTCGTTACTTCATAAAGGTCGTAATAAATAAAAAAATAAAAATCTGGTGCGGGCAACACACGACTTTCACTTACCTCCATCTTAAAAATCAATGAAAGAATTTTCAAATACAGTTAGAGATAAAAATACGTGAAACTATTAAAGAATTAATTGAATTGAATTTATATAGAAACATGTGTTTTATTAAAAAATCTATTATATTATTATCGAAAATAATTAGTTAGTTTTATCTTCTTTTCATCACTCTCTATTAACTTTTAAAAGCTTGAGTATCTTCTATTTTAATGGCTCCATTCTCCCACCATGCGCCCTGATGATGACCCACAAAGGGGGTCAAAACGTTGGCAAAACAATAAAATAGTTGAAACTATTTAGTTGTTTCATTTAATGACCGCCACCCGGACTAATTCCTTCCAGTAATTCTCAACGGTCAACTAATTACATCCACAATGAGAAATAAATAAATTCATATATATTATATATATACAATAAAATAATAAAAATAAAAAAACAAAGAAATCATTACAACAACCTATAATTGAGATAAATAAAAATTTGGCAAATAAATAAACATCATACAAACAATCATAACTATATACAATATATACAACTGCTAAAGTGACCCCAGACGCGGAATCCAAGAGATCCCAGCGCCTCTATCTCAGCCGTATCACTGGCGTGAGCTAGTGGAGGCTGAGTTAGGGCGCTGTAGCCACAAACATACAGTACAGCTATCCTAATTAATCCCCAGATACGCACAATTTAGCATTCCCATTGTAGCATCATCTGATTAGCTACAGCAGCATAAAGTGACCTTAAATTAAAAAAAAAACCAAAGATTTTGACTAGACTTCTATAGTATAGAATAGTATATTGGATCGCTTTCATAATGGATTATAACTTTCAGTGTTGACCTAACGCCTGGATCGGGTGACAATGAGTTCGAATCCTGAAGTGGACACGCCCGAATGAAACAGCCGTAAACCGTGTCCCAGCACAAAACAAACACAAACTACAACAAACTGTCACAACCGCGATAAATCTAAGAGTCCATCCTATTAGGTCGCTATTGAAGAGTGCCATCTGCAAGGCACTCCAGTGGACGCCAAAAGAGGTTTTTGTAGGCGTCGAGATTGGCTGTGTTTTGTAAACACCTGGTGGGTGGGAGGCAGCTGATGTGGGGTGTGCCTCTACCATCGAGTATCTCGAAGGAGGATCTACCAAGAAGCGGTAGTAGAACCAACCAAGAAATAAATAAATTAAGAAATTCAAGTGATAATAACTAGGCGAATTGTGAATACTTCGTATATAGAATGAAAAAAAAAAATCTGGTGCCCTCAACACACGACTTTCACTTACCTCCATTGTTAAAGGTTAAAAATATAACAACTGAGTATAAATATAAACACGTATTATATTAGAGAATCTATTATATTATTTTCAACAACATTCAGTTAGTTTTATCGTCTTTTTATCACTCCCTATTTACTTTATAATTTTGTGTCTAAAATAATATTATTCGTAAAATCTTTAGCTTTCCAACGGCTTACTATGCATCTATATTACTGTCTTTATGTGCAAAAACACAAAAAATTAATAAAAAAAATGTTTTCTCTTTTATCCTTTTACTTGGTCATCAAATTCATTCAATTTTCCCTGTTTTTAGCAATGCTAATCAGATGAAATATGATAAAATAAAAAAATTAAAGGTACTTTAGAGGAAGAAAATTTAAAATATCGACATTTAAGCCGTGTCGGACTATTTCAATCACAATGAAACTGTACAATATTTCAATTTAAGAATTTTAAAATACATTTAGAAATGAAAATAAACTGTTAAAGAATTAATTAAATAAGGTTTTAATTGGAACATGAATGTCTATACAAAAAAAAATTATTTAATTTAAAAAATTTAAAAATTAATTTTTATCCTTTTATTTTTTTTTTTTTATCACTCTACGTTAACTTTTACAATTTCTTGTACAGGATAATATTTTTTCTGAAATCTGTAGCTTTCCAGCGGTATATTATACAACTATATTATACTGTTAATCTCACTATATGGATGTAAAAGAAAGAAACTTTATTTATCTACATAATATTTACAATGTACATTCAATACATATATGATTGGTTTCATGATTTCAGTGGACCTTTTTTCATGATAACAGAGTTTCAATCATCCTTTTAATTTACTAATGACCATTCAATATTAGGTTTAAGACAGTAGGAAAAGTAACACGAAAAAAACCTACACAATATTAATTTAAAAGTACATGTTTGGTATATGGATGTAAAACTAAATAAGCTTTAATATCATGTAGGTTTCAGTTTGATTGACATATAAGGACAGGGCTTAAATGCTGATATTTAAAATTTTCTTCCTCTAAAGTGCTTTTTATTTTGAAAATTCATAAGACATAATACATTTTAAAATGTTAGCATTGATAAAAAAATTATAAAAATATACAATATTAAAGAATTCGTTAACCAACTGAATGAGAAAGGAGCAAAAATAATTTTGTATAGAATATCATTAGAATTCATATGGCACTTGGCAATTTAAGTATGTTAGGTTAATGGCATTCTTTATTTCTTTTTTTATTATCATTATTATATTTATTGCACACATTTATCTATATGTATTTATAATGCTCAGTATAATAAGGCAGTAAAACAGCTGTTGACTAGATAGCGCGGGAAATAGGTTGCCGCGCGCGGGAGTACAGTTAGCCGCCTAAATTACAGCCGGCATGGCTCATCCCTCGGCCAGGTTCCGGAATCGCAACTTCCCCTTCTTTCATAAACTTTCCCTTTTCACAAGGGAACTTCAAGTATATTTAAACTACAATTTTATATGTTTTGTAACTAGGATGTGATTAAAAATATTTCAATGTTAAATAGGATTGCCACCCTAAAAAGGACAGTTTTTAATATCGCAAAACTCTTTTCCCGATGCAAAAATCGGTCCGAAATAGTATAAGTGTCTATATTACAGAGGGAAGGTTGGTTTACGCACGAAAAGGACTAATTTTACTATTTCGAAAGATATGCCCGATTTTAATATTTTCAGGAGTTTTAATTTTTTTTCTTATTTAAAACAGCAATTATTGTTGAAAGGAATCTTAACAATTGACGCATATTTTAAATAGGACAAGATTCAGAATGGAAGTGAACCATCATTGTAGACTCGATTCTCCTTTTAAATGGATACGAATCGAAATATTCCAGTGGTAAATAGGATTACCACCCTAAAAAGAAGGGATCACTTGTAGCTGGGTGGCTAGCATAACAGCCTCCTATGCCAAAGGTCACGGGTTCAAACCCGCAGGTGGTCCTAGAGTTTTTTAATGGGAGTAAAAAATCTTGAGTTATGCCGTCCTTCGGAGGGGTGACGTTAAATAAATAAACAAACAACTGTAAAACGAACACTTTTTAATATCGCAACTCTTGGAAGGATCGGTCCGAAATAGTAGAATAAGTCTGTCTATATAAGGGAGGGAGGATTGGTTTACACACGAAAAGGTCTAATTTTAATATTTCGAAGGATATGCCTGATTTTAATATTTTTAAAGGACTGTTTTATTTATTTATTTTTTTTTTTTTATTCTTAGTAGAATTCTTAACAATTGACGTATCTTTTAAATAGGACAAGATTCAGAATGGAAGTGAACCATAATTTTAGACTCGATTCTCTTTTAAAACCATAAGAATCGAAATATTTCAGTGGTAAATAGGATTACCACCCTAAAAATGACACTTCTTAATATCGCAACTCGTGGAAGGATCGGTCCGAAATAGTAGAATAAGTCTGTCTATATAAGGGAGGGAGGGTTGGTTTACACATGAAAAGGTCTAATTTTAATATTTCGAAGGATATGCCTGATTTTAATATTTAAAAGGACTGTTTTAATTTATTTTATTTTATTTTTTTATTCTTAGTTAAAACTGCAATTCTCGTTGAAAGAATTCTTAACAATTGACGTATCTTTTAAATAGTACAAGATTCAGGATGAAAGTGAACCATAATTTTAGATTCGATTCTCTTTTAAAAGCATACGAATCGAAATATTTCAGTGGTAAATAGGATTACAACCCTAAAAAGGACACTTTTTAATATTTTAATGAAGAATCGGTCCGAAATGAAATAAGTCTGTCTATATTACGGATGGAGGGTTGGTTTACACACGAAAAGGACTAATTTTACTCATGAATGTAATAATTGGAACCGTCTCATCTCTTTCTTTATATTTTTATTTTATAACATATATAAAACTTGATTATAACGTTTCGAGGTACTTTCTATGCCTCATCTTCAGATTATTCAAAAATTATCTAAAATACAATTTAATATCATAAACACAACTTTAAAAACAACAACAAATATTATGAACGTTTAGAATTCAATTATCATTATTAGATTTAAAACCTGTTTCCAAAATAATTGTATTAAAATTGTACTTACTAATATTTCCATTGACGTAATGATTTTTACTTTCACTTACTATATATAGTAAGGGGAAGTATTGCGATCGTGAAAATTTTCGAATTCCAGTTTTCAACGGAAATACATGTTTTAGGGTCCCCTGAGTCCAAATAATCAAGTCCGCAAAAAGGTCTGTGGTGTGTGTGTGGTGTGGTGTAATTCCCGGATGGAAACGGTAAGTCCTATGAAACTGAAATTTCATATTTAAGACAACTATACGCCCGAGACGTGACAAAACTTTTTTCATCAAAATGAGCTCACTAGAAGAGGCACTTTATACTATGCATTTTGCACCTTTTTTCGATTTTCTCGAACGGTTCGACGTTTTTATTAATCGCTATATCGATGTAACATTAATGGCTTTAATATCATGTAGGTATTATTGATTAAAATGGTCTGACAGGGCTTAAATGCCGATATTTTAAATTTTCTTCCCCTAAAGTACCTTTAATTTTGTAGATTCAGTAATAATAACCAGATTATATTGTTAACGCTGATGAAAAACAGGTAAATATATAAATTGAATAAATTCGATACCCAACTAAAGGAGAAAACAGAAAAAAATATTTTTTTAATGCAATTTTTCGTTTTTGAACATAAGAGCAGTAATATACATGTATGATATACCGTTGGAAAGCTAAAGATTTTAGAAAAAATATCATCTCATGCACAAGCTTTTAGATGTTAATGGAGAGTGATGAAAAGAAGATAAAACTAACTGATTATTTAAGATAATAATATAATAGATTTTTTAATAAAACACATGTTTCTATATTTTATAATTCAATTTGATTAATTCCTTAATAATTTCACGTATTTTTATCTCTAACTGTACTTGAAAATTCTATTATTGATTTTAAAAATGGAGGTAAGTGAAAGTCGTGTGTTGCCCGCACCAGTATTTTTATATATATATGATATATATAAACAGGAGATCATGATTATATGACCAATATTATAGTGCAATATAGAAGTATATTGAATGCAAAATTGAAGTTTATCATGCAAATAAGATATACAACGATTACCAAACATTCAACTTGGGAATCTCTCACTGACGAACTAATTCTGCTCAAATTTCACTCGAGTGATTAGATTTTTCTTTCGCCTTAATACCTGAACCACTGTTATATTTATACAGCTACTAAAGCTAATATTTTAAATGAAACAAGTGCGTGAGAGACAAAAGGTCCGATCGATGTCCCCTGACATTTGCAACCCCTGACATTTCACCTGCGAGCTCCAAATGCCAATCACATCAACCCTTTCAAGGGGCTCTTATAAATATACTCGGGCACTGTTCATCTTCACCGAGGTTCACACTTTGCCCTTAGCAAGGCTAGCTGTCTGTAATAAAACCTCTGGTCGAGAAGTACAACTCGATATGTTTCTGTAAATTTTTTTGTATAATAGTTCTTTTTTATAAAATTTTTTTTTAAATAGTTTTATTTAGAAATAATACAATCTGCCACAATCTTTGGCAATTAGTATTAATGCTATAATAAGCCATTCATTCTTTATGTACAGTAAATAAAAAATATAAATAAAATTTACAAAGAAGAATAAAAAAACCTAAATAAAGATAAAAATAAAATAAAATAAATAAATAATAATAATCTTGGTCATATTCATACATATAGTGGAAAAATTAGTTAATTTTCAAAGAAGAATAAGTTGTTTGGGGAAAATAAACCTTCTATAAGAAAGACTCTTTTAATAACAGAACTTATTTTAATAAAAACATATATTTCAAAGGAGGAACAGTCTGGAATTCTTTCATATTATATATATATATATATATATATATATATATATATATATATATATATATATATATATATGTATGTATTATATATACTAGGCAGAAACGACAAGAAATTGCCTGAAGATTCCTCTAACTACAATACTTAGACAAACGATCAAAACTCCCTATTTACTACACAATAACTAATTCTTATAACCATTATCCGACCTATGTGGACCTATGGCAATTGAGCTATGGGGTCCACTAAACTATTTAACTCCTCCAGCATCTAATCCTTAAAATCCACAATCCAATTAAAAATCCTCATTGTTACTTATAAACTCATCCATAGAGACCTAAATATCCCACTAGTTGGCGACATAGCCCAAAAAAGATACACCTCCTTCAATTCCGAACTAATAGCCCAATCAAACACGCTTGTCCGTAAACTATCAGCTCTATCTATTCATGATAATCCTCCGACGCTCCTGAATAGTAGGTTGCCTCGAACCTGCTTATAAAATAAACGTTGAAGGTGCTACAACTGGTAAACTTTAATGCTAACCTCATGAAATGGTTAATTGTATCGAATGTTCAAAATTAAAAGAACTTAAGAAAAAAATGAATTTTTCGACGTTTGGCCTAAATAAAGGCCTTCTTCAGGGTGGTTGTGTGAGCTCAGAAGGCGTCAGTCAACAACAATGGGATGGAAATCCCAGAATCCCATTGTTGTATAATATAATTTAGGCCGAAACGTCGGCACCAATAAATTAAGTTTAAGCTTAATTGTGTGTTAAATTGACTGCACCCTGAACCAACTTCTCTCATACAAGGATATATCTTGTTAATTACAGATATAAATTATGGATGTTTTATTATTAACCATTAAATAAATATTTTCCTTTACAATTTATAGCTAAGATTGACTAGATAAGATAGATGGCGGTGGTATATTCCTATCCTAGGATAATAAAGGCAAAATGTGTTATGCAAACAAGAGAAACTCCCCCATCCAGAAAATATTGTTACTGCTTTCTCCAGCGATTCTCTTTCGAATATTAAGCTTATGTCTGTTGTGCATCCATGTCTTTCGTTTTTACATTCTGCACTTGTGAAACGAACAATAAATAATCATGGTTACAGATCTCGAGGTACGATTTAAGCATGTGTATATAACTCCGCATAGGAAGCAATAAAAATAGACATAAAATGCTTGCTAATACACACACAATATATCTATATAAAAAAAAAAAAATAAAATAAAAATAAATAAAAAAAAAAAAAAATGTGTTTATTCTTTTTTGCTAAACAATGGTTTATTATTTTTAAATAATTATACATAAATCAATTTTATAACGTTACTCTTAGTAAATATCATGGCTATTTGGAAATGTCCGGAAATGTGGAGTTTTGTTACTATTTTTTTTCTATTTGTGGGTAATTTATTTGTCTACTGAACAGTAACAACTAGAAGAAGAAAAAAAAAAGAAAAGCAAGAAACGCTTCCTCCTTTAAATCGCTTCTTTTCAAACACCTTGTTGTTTACCAGTCAAACATACAATAGCCCCAAACCGTAGATGTCAGAAATACCAATTTTATTTTGAGTTTATACAATTTTATTTATCTCTTACGATGTATCTATTTTTGTTTATTTATTTTATTCAAAAAGTTTGATTTGTAAATAGTTATTATCTCAATTAATTATTTTAGTTTAGTTTTTGTGAGTGGCGTGGTATAGTGGATAGAGTCTACTGTGCGCCGGGTCCTGGGCTCGTCTCTATATTTACTGAGCCCAAGACCCTTCATGGGCTTGCAGTGGTACAGGTTGTTTTATTTTATTTTATTTTATTTTATTGTTTAAATCTATTACCACACTGTTTTGGCATTAAACCTGTATTTTTATTCTTCTGGGACTTAAATCAAAGGAATATAAAAACTTTTTCGTTTCATTTCATTTCATCCTCGAACCAGAATTGATTACTTTTTAGTTTTAAGATCTATAAATAATATTTATAATTAAAAGAATCCTTTATTAAATATAATCTTACGCCCTTCCTCTTCTGTGGTTACTTTCATGATAGTATTACCTTCACTCTCACTACTTCGTCCCCTCAACGAGACGTTACTTTCCCTCCTCGGACTACCCTACCCTCGGAAATCTAATTTCCAAAAAGAGCCCTTGGCCCAGAAGCCGACGGCCCTAAGGGAGACAGATCGCCTCCTAGAAGACATAAATCTGAAGCAGATGTCCCTCCCGCCCACACATTAACACCTAACAAGACCCCAGATGGTCAGCCGGAGCACAAAGAGCATTCGGCCGACCACTGTGAAATCTTTCGCAAACAGAAGGCCTGTGATGTCTTCAGCCGGCCTCCGCGTCAAAGGAAGTTAGTTCTGGTAGTTCTGGGAGTATAGTCATACTAAGGGAACTGGTCCATCTCGGACCGTGACTAACAATATATTACATTTCTATAGCGGTGGGCACCTGGGAGCTGACAAATTATCAGGTCATAGCTCGTAACAATAGCGAAATAGATCTCGTATTGGTAATGTGTAGTTAAAATTTAAAAAAAAAACGGTGTGCGCTATATCCACAGTAACCACTTACTTTCACGCCCTTTTGGTCTTTCTGCATTACGTTTTACAGCTTTGTATATAACATAATATTTTTTATAAAACCTTCAGGTTTCTAATGATATATTATACAACCATGTTACAATTCATGTGTTTAAAAAACAAACAAACTATTTATCAATTTTTACCAATTTTATAGAATCGACAAAATTAAAGGTAATATAAAGGAAGAAATAAAATATAAAATGATATATAAAATATACATATACATATATATACATATATATATATATATATATATATATATATATATATATATATATATAATATATATATATATATATATGTCTGCATTTAAGCCCTGTTAGACTATTTTAACCAGAATGTAAGCTACGTTGAATTTAAGCCCATTAAATTTTACATCGATTAAAAGAGATTAATAAAAACCTCGCAGCCATATTTGAGAAAACCGTGAAAATGTGCAAAAGGCATGGTTTGAAGTGGCTCTTCTGGTTGGCTGTTTTGATGACATGATTTAATGATTTACAGCTTTTTATAAGATAATATTTTTTACTAAAATATATGGCTTTCCAATAGTATATTATACATCTATATTACTATTTCGGAATAAAATTACCTAAAACATATGTTCACTTATTTCTCCTTTAGTTTGTTATCAGATTCATTCGAGTTGTACATTTGCCCGGTTTCATTAAAGCTGATATAGTTAATTTTATCGAATTTACAAAATCAAAGACGCTTTAAAGAGATCAAATAAAAAAATATCCTGATTTAAGCTCTGTCAGACGATTTTAACCAGTATGAAACTTACATCATATTATAGCCTATTAAAGTTTACATATTAGTGAACTGATGAAAATCATGAATAAAAGCAAAACACTCAAAATTCTATTTTGCTTCCTAACCGTTGAGAATCGGAATATGAGTCAGTTAAACTTTTTTGTTCCACATGGGGTTTAGTTTTTTCTAGCCCTCTAATTTTTATTTATGATAGAGCAGTCGTATCGACGTGATTTTGTTTCGGAAAGGATTCCCTTTCAACGACAAAATTAACGAAAGTTTAGATAATTTCAAATTGCATAACATATATTTTTTTGACAATTTTGAAAAAGTCTAAATATTGTATATAGTGATTAGTCAAAAAGAAAAAAATCCATATTGATTACAGAGTCACCTGTGGTGTAGTTACCAGCTTAACTGTTTTCTAAGCCGAAGGTAGGTGGTTTCAACACGGCAGATGGTCCTAGGAATTTTTAAAGGAAGTAAAAAATTAAGTTAGGTTCTCGTTAAAGATCCTAATCTCAATAATATCTGTATTGACAAAATTTAGGACTTTTATTATTGTCTAATTAGCTACAGTAACATTATCATTGAAGACGCACCTAAACCAAATTTTGTCTTATTTAATCAATAATTGATTAATCAAACATTTGAATATATTAGTTTTGGAGAAGTGTTTTTAGGGGAATTTTAACTTTATTTTCACGAATATTCGTGTAGCTGAATTATTCTTTTTTTCTTTATTAGCTAATGTTTTACACTAAAACCGATTTATGGGCTAATACGCTTGTAAATTTATTAAGATTAATAGCTTTCTACGTTCTTTACATTTGTCCTGCGTTTCCCGATACAAATATTTATTACCGATTGTACAAGGCACAAGTACGAACTCGAGATAAACCTCGATACATTCCTGCCTCGAGTGCAAATTATTGTACAAGGCACTTACTGAATTAATTACCGAGAATACAGTAATTATTCAGGTAAATAACACATGTATTGAGGTGAAATAAATCCGAATTGTGTTATGAACCCGGTAGCACGTAGCGTTGAAATACCGCTTCTCTTCGCACCAGGAATTGTGTTAATGTTACAGGTTTTATTGTGGATTATTTTTCAAGGATTCTAGTATCGATGATAAATTTTTATTATTATATTTTCTCATTCCTTATAATGTATGCATACTTTTAAAGGATAATATTCTTAGTAACATGTCTCAGCAAAAGTCGAAGTTATTAATTTTTTGTTTTATTTTATTTTATTTAAATCTAATATGAAAAAATCTGGTGCACTTAACTCCATTATTTATATCAATTCAAGAATCTTCAAACAAATTTATATACGAAAATAAATTGTCAAAGAATTATTTAAATTGGATTTTAATAGAAACATGTGCTTTATTAAATAATCTATTATATTATCTACGACAATCAGTTTGTTTTTTTCGGTTTTTCATCACTTTCCGTTAACTTTTACAATAGTATGTATAAGATAATATATTTTCTCGAATCTTTGCTATCCAACGGTATATTATACATCTATATTACTATTCTTGTGTTCAAAAACAAAAATTGAAGAAAAAAAATATATTTACACTTTTCTCCATTAGTTGTTTATCAAATTCACTCAACTTGCATATTTACAAGTTATTTGTCAATGCTAATAAGATGATGATCCAATTTATTTGAAATCTACAAAATTAAAGGTAGTTTAGAGGAAGAAAATTTAAAACATCAGCATTTAAGCCCTGTTAGACTATTTTAATCAGAATGAAACCTATATCATATTAAAGCTCATCAAATTTTACCTCGATATATAGAGTTTAATCAAAATCGTTATTGCCGTTTTTGAGAAAATCGTAAAAAGGTGCAAAATGCATGGTATAAAGTGGCTCTTTCGGTTAGCTGATTGTGATACAAAAGTTTCTGTAACATCTCGGGCGTACAGTTGTCTTAAACATGAAATTTCAGTTTCATAGGACTTTTCGTTTTCGCCCGGGAGTTACCACACACGGACTTTTTTGCGAGACTTGGTTATTTGGACTCAGGGGACCCTAAAACGTGTATTTCCTTTGAAAATTGGAATTCGAAAATTTTCACGATCGCAATACTTTCTCTTACTATATATTCCATATATAGGTAAGTGAAAGTAAAAACATGTGTCATTAGTATTACTATCTGACCGGGAAAAGCAATAGATCCTAGATGAGGCAATTTATAATCTACTAATTTTTCCCAATCAGGCAGAAATTGAGTTTATAATTTTTTTTGATTCAAGGTAATATATTTCCTGAACGATAGGTCCTTGCTATAAATAATGCATAACAAAAAATATTCAGAATTAAATTCCTAATAAGAAAGTTTTCTGCAAATTTTCGATCCATGCAACACGAATGTTGCTAGAGCTTGTCAAACGCGTTACATTTTTAAGGGTGAAAATTTAAAAAAAAAGTTACACAATATTATATATATAGATATATATGCCCGCCCATGTCAAAACTGTGTTTTTAGATTTTAAAAAAATATTCTATTACGTTCTTAATATAAAGATCATTTTAGCGGCTTGAAATTATTTTTTGAAAAAACAGCACATGTATGCTTGCGAACCGCTTACAAAACATACAGTACGCTTAAATATATCCGTATTAAATTTGATATTTTTTCTAATACTAGTCAAATAAAGATTATTTTGTTTATTGCAATGATTTATTTCTAATAATATAAATTAGTAATATCATAGTAACAACATAATATATAATTTTTAGAATGTTACAGTATCTCTTACTAACGATTTTTCTTTTTTCGTTGCAGGTATGTACAGACTTTCGATTATCATCAAATTGTGAGTAACCTATAATGATATCTGTAACGTATTTAATTTATTGTTTATTAATTTCTTACTAAAATAACTATTAGGGGTCACCTATGGTGTAGTGGTTAGTATAATAGACTTCTATACCCACGATTGCGGGGTTCAAACCATGCATATTTCGGCAGATCTTTGGTTATGGTTGAGTAGGATATGGTTATTATACCTTAGGAATATTAGGCAGCATAAAATTCTTGTAATAACACATTAGTAATATTCAAAGACACATTACACCTGTAACGATGATTGCTTTCCTGCTATAGATAACTGTAAATGGTAATTAGCAAACCGACTATTAAATCTTTCCTTACGTTAAGAAGAAAAACAGGTTTCTGGAAATTATCCAACAATATTTTACGATGTAACAAGGTCGAAACGTCTTATAACACTTTTTCCACTACATTTAAATATAGTCATATATTAAATCTATTAACAGGTGAATCGTATTTTAAAGAAAATTCGATAATAGTAGACAAAATAGTTCAGTGGCCATTAAATCGACTCAACAACGTATGATAATAATTCGAGTCGTATGATTCCGAATTGATATCATATCATAAGTTTAGATTGCAATATAAGACAGCGAAACCGATATACTACGTTCAACAAGATTTGCCAATAATCATGTACATCACAAGGTTGAACACACAATCCTCCTTCGACGCCTGATCACCAGTCGGTTTGTTTATTAATAACAGCCTCCTATGCACAAGGTCACATCCACTCACAACACAAGGTAATGGGAGTAAAAATTCCTTAGTTATACCGTCCTTCGGAGGGGACGTTAAAAGGTGGTCTCGAGCCTGTGCGATGTCAGGCACTCGTTAAAGATCCCTATCCTAATTAAACCTGGATAGGCAAAATTTAGGACTTCCACTGTAGCATCGTCCGATAGCCACAGCAGCATAAACTTGACGTTAAATAAATAAACAAGCGAACATCTACCAGTCAGTTCTGCGCATACTAAGTTTTCGGTATTAGTCTATGACAACACATTTACACGCCCATTTGAGTCTCCTCGATGCTATCAACTCGAGTATACAGGATACAAGCTCGCAATTCCGAGTTGTGTAACTTTTTACATTCCCTCATCTCTCTTATCTTTGAACCAAATATTATACATTGTACTTTACCCTCGAAAAGACGTTTGTCACTTTCGAAATTCCGAATAGAACAGTCGGAATGCTAATAGTTTCATAAATGATAATTCATAAGTTAAAAGTAGAATGAATATAAAAGTATGAATTTTCTTGAGAAAGACCACCAGTGGAGCATTCATAACTATTTTAATACAATGTAGGTCCCGAGGCCACCTTCTTTTCAGTCGCCTTGGAGGGTTATCAGGGATATCTGAGGAAGATAAATTACGGACAAGTGGTTTGTATGGGCAGGGAGTTTAGAATGAAAGAGGAGTACCTATCACGGCTATGTCTGCAACAAATGGGATGTTTAAGGTCATTATGAAGAGTTGATTTGTAACAAAATAAGAAGCATTCAGGATTTTTGGATTGTAAGGACTGGATGCGGGAGGAATTAGGTGGTTTCGTAGAGCCCAAAGTCGATTCCATATGTCCAAATAGGTCTGATAATTGTGATGTAGATGAGTCTTTTGTAATGTACTGGATGTTTTGAACGTTTGTCTAGTAAGTGTTGTAGTAATCGATATCTTCGAGCAGTTTCTTGTCGTTTCAGTCTTGTGTGAGGATTCCAAGTAAGGCGCTTGTCAAGATGGAGACCTAGGTATCGGATTTGTTCTACAGAAGTAAGGGTAATGTTATTAAAGGATACTGGGGGGCAGGAAGTCATAGGTTTGCGACGAAGGTAAAGGTGATTAACCAATATAATTAAACCTAAATACTTCAATATCTCTGATGACGTACATTTTGATATATCAATATCACCAAGATCGTCACCGATCATGTATTCATTGCATGAGGCTTTCATTAACGTACTTGTATTTAACTGTACCATATAGTTTCCGCATGCTTGAGCCAACGTTCCATAGAACCGGAATTTGTTTAGTATTTACAATAGAAAAATTCCTTTTATAATTTACGAAAAACGGTTTAATATTCCATATTTTACAGTCTTAACTGTCATGACAGTATATTACTCTTAATGACATCACTAATGAATTCCGTTGAAGCAGCGGCCACACCCATTACCTGTTCCCACGAACCAGCCCTGGAGACCATCGGTGAACTAAACATTATGGAATCCAGCGTTAAATTATGTAATTGTTTAACTTTTAACTTGATGGTTTACATGATAAGTTTATTATTTTCAACTCAATTATGTCATTCTACGATATTTGAAATCTTCAGGAAATCCGAGCTAACCGTTACTTGTCCCAAACAGATATCCTTTCTTGCGAACAATTTTCACATATAGATTTACATATAATTTTACTAATATGAACGAAAACATAAAATACAAGACATATTATTGACCAATTGCAATCGAACGATGACTAGAAAATATTATCTACGACTATCACTTAATTTCGTAAGCTTCTCGTAATTATTTATTACCTTACACAACATGGTAAATAAGATAAAATTATTTTAAAAATCCTTAGCTTTCGAACGTTATATTATAAGTTTATATTACTGCTCTTATGTTCAGAAGAAAATTACATAAAAAAGTATTTTTGCTGTTTTTTCCTTTAGTTCGTCATCGAATTCGTTCAATATTATATTTACCAGTTTTTTTATCAATTCTAATAAGATGATATGGTGATTCTTTCTAATTTATAAAATTAAGGAGGAATAAAATAAAACAAATACGGCATTTAAGTCCTTTCAGGCTATTTCAATTACTATGAAACCTACACATAATAAAAGCTCATTAAATTCACATCGATTTTGCGAGAATAATCAAAATCGTTACAGCTTTTTTGGAAAATCGTAAAAAAGTCCAAATTTCACGATATTAAGTGGTACTTATGGTTATTATATTTTGATAAAATAAGTTACTGAAATGACCCAGGCATATACTTGTCTTAAACATAAAATTTTAATTTCGCACTGCTCATCGTTTTGATCTAGACGTACTACTTACACAACGACTGGTTTTTGCGGGACTTGTTCATTTGTTCTGTGGATGCTAAAACGTTTATTTCTTTAGAATACTGGAATTCGGAAAATGCTGACGATCGCAATACTTTTCCTCACTATACAAAAAGTTTGATGATTGTGCAATCGGGGCATACATTCATAGAGATGAAAAGTAATACTTAAACGAATTTTCGCATGTCGCAAATACCAACGCACATTCGCAACGTCCTCTTCTGGAACCATGCCTCATCGAAAGCGAAAGCTTAGGCCGCCTTTGAAAGAAAGGAATTGCCCTAGACGACGTCGTTAGAGAAAGAAAGCAAGGAAACAGTCATTGTTTGATGTCAAGTGGATCCAAAGAGAGACAATGGAGCGAAGGATACTAATGTCGGGGTTGGTCAACATATTTGGAGTGTTCCAATCCATCATGGAATCCAAAATCGTTCGTTTATTGTCGGAATAAATGGGAAATTACTGATCCGATTTTGATGAGAAGGTCGAATTAGCATCAATAGGTTCCTCCAGGACAAAGCTATGTTTTTTTTTTTTTTTTTTTTTTTTTTTTTTTTTTTTTAACCAATGTGATTTTCTTTTGTATTTATTTAAAATCACAACTGTATTGGTTAATACATCTAGTAAATAAACTGTAAGATAAATGAATGCCATTGGCACACTTAGTAGGTAATCTAAACTAGAAGGTCTCGAGGCCATCTTTTTTCTGACGTCTCGGAAGATTGTCAGGATTGTCGAGGAAACAAGTTTGAATTAGTGGGTAGAGTGAGAATGAAGTTTCTCATGATAAGATTGGTACCTGGTTCGGGCCAAATCAACAACATATGGAACATTAAGGTCTTTGTGGATGAGTTTAGTCATATAAAGCAAGCTTATGCTACTGTGGCTAATCGGACGATGCTGCAGTTGAGTTGCTCAGACCGAAAATTGTGCATAGTTTTCTTATCAGAAATTTATTGGGGAATATTTTCTGTTATATGACATTTGTAACTAAGACCGACCGTTTTTATAGTCAAAAATTTAATCTAGAATATTATTGTTATATGCATTTGTCACCAAAACTAACCGTTTCTCAGATTTATGGGTTTGAATGAGAAAAGTTATTGAATTCAGTCAAGTTTTTTTTATTAATATTCCCTCATGAAGATAGGAAATCCCGTGGGTTTGGACGATCGCATAGAGATGGAGTCCTATATCGGACTATTCGAGCTGGAGGTGAGGTCACGGAGTGCAGTGACCCGGGGCCAAGGTCGGCTGTAGTGGTCACTAGTCGGGTCGACTAGCCGAGGCGTAGAAAGAGGATAACATTCGCCAATGATCAATATAACAAGTAGTCAGTAAAACTCCTTGCGGCATTCCCGTCCACAGCAAAAACAAAAGATCTTCTATTTTTTATTTATTTGCCGATTTATCAGGCAGAGTAAATCAATTTTACAAATTTAAATTTATAAATAAACAATTCAAACCCACGTATTAGCTCTCGAATGTTTCATTTTGCGTTTATTTAAATTTATATATATGACTAAGAGTAAATATTCCATATGTACAACTTCGCGATCTGTCAAACAGTGAATTTGTCGACTATTTTTGTGTACGATAAGTTTTATTTTTTTAATAAGTAGCAAGTATCTCGTATATTTTAATAAAAACGTTTTAACTTTAAATTACAACTGTTGTATGTCTTCATAACTCTTTCATATTTTCTTCATCCGTGAGTGAATCATTCCACCTAAATCATAAGGCTCACAGATGTTCTTAAAATGAAATGTTTTTTAATCGATTGAAATAATTTTAAAAAACAAACAATTGAAGGTGTTTCTATGGCAACCTGCACACGAAATATGGATACGAAGCCCAATTTGTTTAAATATGTTTTTTATAAATTTAGGATCTCAGCTGATACTGTTCAGATTAAAATTGTTTTTCTTTCATATTTTTTATAGAAATTTAAGTCTTTCTAATCAGTACTTAAAATTTTCAGGTTATGTATAGTTTTTAAATTATTCGTGTAGTTAATATTTTTTTTTTAAAGGTTTTAGAATTATTTTTTTCAACCACTTAAAATTTGAATTTTCTTTAACCCAGACTTATTGCACACCTGGACAGCCATAATAAAAATGATCGAAAACTGTCACTTAAATTCTTGCGTTTTTTTCACTCTTTTACCTTAAACGAATTTATATAAAAAACGTAGTTTACATCAAAGACCACCTGATTAAAGATCATCTGTAATATGACAAGATAATGGTGAAAATGTATTTACATGATCGAAATCTTTTTATAATAAAACACATGTAGCCATCAACATTACTTAGAACATAAAAAATATACAGTGGGTCAAAAAAGTATTGGCACACCGTTTTCTATTAATCTAAAGTATGTAACTTTAATCAATTGAGTTGTAATCTTCTTTGCATCATTGAAAATTGATGCAAGGAATGATACAATTATTAAAATTTGATTACTTGAATAAGATATTTTATTATAATAAATGGTTGTGCCAATACTTTTTTTAACTTTGCATTTTACAATTTATTTTCTTCATTCATTTCTACCTTAATTATTTCAATTTTCTTTTGGCTATATCAATGGTTATTGATGTCTATTCATAAATAAAATTTATTACTCACTAATAAGTTACATAATTTAAGAATTAAATGGAAAAAAACAGGATGTGCCAGTACTTTTTTTGACCCACTGTAGAAAATTTCAGGGATATAGGTATTACCTATAATGAGAAAAAAAAAAAACATAAATAAATAACAAATATATTCAAAATAATAATTCATTTTTTTTAGAAGATAGAAAAAGTTATGATAAAAAAGGGTTAAAATATGTTTCAAATAAATATTTTAACTGTTTTTGCTTGGTTTTGAATGATTATAAAATACTATAAACGTCTATGAGAAGTCTATAAATATTTTACATAATTAATCATTGAGTTGAAATATTTACTCGGCACGAATCTCTGAAAGGTTTCTAAACTTGGGACTGGGACAAATTGCTACAAAGACTCAAAAGGAAAAGCAATTACACAGCTATCACAACTTAATAAATCCAAAAATATACCTTGGAGATCCATGGGGAAAATTTAATGAAATGGTGATTTGAGAGAAAACTATAGATTTCTAAAACATAAATTATGTATTTTTAGAAAGCTGAAGTCCAGAGACTATTGGGACGCGGGAACATCAATATACCTTTCTGTGAAACCACTTCAGCATATTCTTACAACTCAAAGTAGGTTCTGAATCGGAATTTGAATTCTTAATGTCTTTTTGGGAGGAACACTTGCCTAAATTCTAACACTATCTAAACCCCTAATTATAATTTAAAGCTCACTATAGAATGCTTGAGTGCTTGCTCTACTGTTCACCGGGTCCTGGGTTCGAATCCAGACATAGTAGAAAATTATTTATTCTGTTGTTTTAGCCGTTGGGTAGTTATCCTCCTGGTACACACCAAACAAGTAAAAGTGGTTACGGAAAAATTTGGTTCGACAGCTACAGCTATCCTATACATAATTTTAATAATGACATTGGTATTGGGGTCATCTGTAGTGTAGTGAGGAGCATAACTGTTTACTATGGACAAGGTCGGAGGGGGAGGAGGGATTCAACCTATCAGATGGCCCCAGGATTTTTTAAAAGAAGAAAATCCTCCATCGTTGGGGTCACCTGTGATGTAGTAAGAAACATAACAGCCTGCTATACCCAAATACGTAGGTGCAAACCTGTAGATGGCTTTTAATGGGAGTAAAACTCAATTAGTTATGCCGTTTAAAAAATATGTCAAATCATTATTATCAAAATTTAAAAAACTTTAGCTATATATTAGGGAACGGCGTTGTTAAGTGGATACAGCACTAGTCTACTGTTCTCCGGGTCCTGGTTTTGAATCCCGTCTATGACCGAATATTATTTATTCTGTTATTTCAGCAGAGGAGCGACCCTAGAGTATGGGGAAGACCCAGCCTCTTTAAAGTGGGTACCCATTTTGGAGAAAAAATCTGGCTCCTGAGCGTGATCAAGGCATAATCACCTCATTGCACGGCCGTTGGCCTAGAAACAGTACGGATGTATAAATAAGACCCCACATTGGTTATAGAGCTACAGGGTTGTTTTATTTTATTTATTTGTGTTTAAAGGATGGTAGAATGTTGGAATATCTATTTGTAAATATACCGTTTAGAACCTTTTGGAAATCAACATCTCGATTTTCGAACAGATACAATGTACAGAATTTCCGTTAGCCAATAGAACAGGAACAGAGTTGACAAGAAGAACCGCGCGCATCGAAATCGCATGCAGATTAAAGGGTTATCGTGACCGGGCTTTGCGGAAGCGCATACTTTGCGGCGAAAGCCGTGCTTTGCGCTTGTACATCGTCTGAAGGCCGCAACAGAGTTCCGTTCGGTCTGAGCAATTTAATCTGCATCGGAATTGCGGTGGCTGTCAAGACTAGTTGTTGCATCTCCACAGCCTCCGGCGTTCTGTACTCTGCCATGGTTTGCGAGTGGCATGACGTACGTATTTCCTCAAATATAAGTTTGCCTCTTCAGGGATTTGTACGTATGTCAACGTAAACCTCATTTTTTGTTACTACGTAGCTAATTGGGCGATTTACAGTGAGAGTCCAACATTTTGTTCATCCGGGCTACGATAACGATCTTAAACGAGTACCTGACATAGCATTTGTTATGAATCTCCGCTTAGCGTCTCCTCCGAATAATAGCATAACCATGGATTTTTTACTCTCTTAAAACATCCTAGAGGCACCTTTAACTGAGGTAAGAACACGGATAAAAATAAGTTTGCTATTAAATAAGTTGAGAGTGATATGTATTTGACTGGGGGAGGAGGATGGAGGGAGTTACAGTTTATATTGTATTCCTTTAATTTTCATCCTTAAAAATTTAACACGTTTACATATACATATACATATATACAAGTTTTAGATATACTTAAATTATTTTATATCTATAATGCCACGCTAGTTTACAATATTTATTCATAGCCATCCAGTTAAGGCCGTTATTACTTATTACCTTATTACTTCATCGATGTTTAAACAATGCTTTCCAAAACACCTTATTCTAACTTCACACAAAATTGAGCATGTAGCGAGGAAATGAAACGTATTTTCTACTTCTCTTCTATTACAAAGCGAGCATATCACATTTTTATTTGACCAAAATCTATTATGGTTCAGGTATACCAGTTCACATCTAACTTTAAATATCCATTTCATCCCATAATCATAATCTAAGTTTTTATATACAAACATTTTTTTCTGAGACTAGAGCCCTTTGTATAAATTTTGATCTATAAATACCTGTGAGAGATTCCCTAAATTGCTGTAGGATTAGAGCCCAGTTATTTTTGTTGTTAAGTTAAATGTCTATAGAAATGTTATGTTTTTCAGCTTCTCTTACATCTTTAATCCAGAAAATATTTTGTTCAATTACTTCCTCGTTTATGAAATATGGTTTGGTTTGTTTGTTTATTTATTTAACGTGACTTTATGATACTATGGCTAATCGGATGATGCTACAATGGGAGTCCTAAATTTTGCCTATCAAGGTTTTATTAGGATAGGGATCTTTGACTAGCACCTGACATCGTGCAGGCTCGGGACCACCTTTTAACGTTCCCTCCGAAGGACGGCATAACTAAGGATTTTTTACTCCCATTAAAAAATCCTAGGACCACCTGCGGGTTTGAACTCGTGACCTTTTGTATAGGATGCTGTTATATTAGCCACTCAGCTACAAGTGATATGGTTTGATATTTAGCTATTGTTTGGCGGATTTTTAACTTTTAGAATATAGTTATGCTGTATTGTCAGGGAGAAGTACAAAATCGACATTCTTTGAGTATGGTGTTAAGTTAAAGTTTTATGGGGGTTTTATTTCTGTCGATGAAACCATCAATAATCTCTTCCTTCTGGAATATTTCCCACCGACGAGTCGGAAACCCGCTGACACATCCTATAATCAGGAGAGACCCGGGACCAGACACCCGACCTAAGTAGGGAAGTGTGTTACTCCGAACCATCCTCTACTTCGGCGGCTCCTTTCACAGTTCGCCTACAAACATACATCCACCTGATTGTGTATGCTGTCCGCTCCTCCGTATTATAATCTCCGGCCAGGATCACGTTTTCGCTTAATATCCCCATTTTACACGGTTCTTATCCGCCCCGAGTCTTCGGACGGTTACTCCTGGTGGTGGAGTCCCATTAGCTCCGGTTCGTGATACGAGGCTCTCTCTAGGATCTAGGAGGATGTTTCAAGAAGAGTTCGCCGATCGCAAGATATAATACAGGATAGGTTCATGAGGTGTTTTGGAAATTAGAAGATAAAGATCTTGCAGTTAGTCGTTGTACCAAATGAAATGTTAGGGGTCATCACAATCACGTTTAATGAATATTGGATAAAGTTAAGATCATGAGAAAACTATCGGCAAATTTTAATCCAAGCAACTTGTCTAAAAAGCCCCAACACATGAAAAAATGCTGCAAATTATTCACACTGGTTTAGTGTTTCCAAATACCTATATTTTTATTTTATAATTTATTTATTGAGATATATTACAATTTGTTACAAAATTAACAATAATAATAGTGATATGAGCCCACATTCATACAATATATACAGAAAATAATAATAATAGTCAAATTACTTAAAATAGAAAATAAATAAATTCATATATATACAATAAAATAATCTATACTAATATTATAAAGCTGAAGAGTTTGTTTGTTTGAACGCGCTAATCTCAGAAACTACTGGTTAAAATTGAAAAATTCTTTTTGTGTTGGATAGTCCATTTATCTAGGAAGGCTATAGGTATAACATCACACTGCGACCAATAGGAACGAAGAATCAGTTGACGTCAGAACGGACCTGTTATTGTTCATCAGGAGGAAGGACAGTGATTTTTGGAAAAAAGGGATAATGGACACGTTAGGAAAGAGTAATCGCTAACGGTGGTAACTATTTTGTAGATTAAATAAATACATTTTAAGCTGTTCAATTTTAATTTATCTACGAACTTTCCGGACAACCCAATATATTCTTTTAAAAACGTCTTAATAGCGATCATAATAACTGAAATTGACGCAGACGAAGTCGCGCGCAACAGCTAGTAATAAAAAAAAAAATACAATTCAAAAAAAACAACCTATAATTGACATAAATAAAAATTTGGCAAATAAATAAACATCATACAAACAATCATAACTATATACAATATATACAACTGCTAAAGGGACCCCAGACCGCGCTTTTCCCTCCACGTGTGGAGAAAAAAGCGCAATCCAAGAGATCCCAGCGCCTCTATCTCAGCCGCATCACTGGCGTGAGCCAGTGGAGGCTGAGTTAGGGCGCTGTAGCCACAAACATACCGTACATGAGTGGAGGATCTGACCAGTGTCTTAAAAATTTAAATGTTTACAATACGTCTCGCGGCCACTGCCTTTTCAATCTTCGAGGAGGATTGTACGGATGGGTGGTGCTGGATAGGGATTGTGATAGAGGGGAATACCTATATTAGGGTATAACTTTTCATATAGCTGCTAAAATTTTTGATTTTTCTGTTTATTGCGTTTTAATGATTCTAAAACTCTCAACATATATTTTTTTAAAATTACCAGTAATGGGCGTATTTATCCGTGAAATTTCTTTTTTTCTCTCTCTCTCTTTTATATTATTATTTGCGTTTTCTCGGTTAGAAAACACTTATAATTTTTTTTCTCTATCTTCGAAAATAACAGAGTTTGTTTGTTTATTTATTTAACGTAACTTTATGCTACTATGGCTAATCGGACGATGCTACAGTGGGATTCCTGAATTTTGCCTATCCAGGAATTATTAGGATAGGGATCTTTAAAGAGTACCTGACATCGCACAGGCTCGGGAACACCTTTTAACGTCCCCTCCGAAGGACGGCATAACTAAGGATTTTTTACTTTGTTAGAATTTAGGGGGGCGGGGTAGCTGAGCGGGTTAGCGCGCGTTGCTTTAAACGCGCGTTGCCTAGCAACACAGAGGACCGATTAATTTGAAACCCAAAAAATTACGAGTTCGAGACACGGTGCTGTGGGGGACTTTTATTTCAGCATTTATCCCCCGCCCTCACCCCCTGGCCCGAGAAACCCCGTATAGCCTTCAAAGGCGAGGTAGGGGAGAACAAAAAAAAAAAAAAAAAACTTAGTTAGAATTTGTTACATGTTGAGTGTCCATAAAAACTCTACCTAACCTAACCTACTTTATGAAAATTGATACAATATGCCATTCTCAAGAACAAGAGGTTTAATATATCTATGTGCCCACCAGAACAAATAAAATTCTTTAAAAGAAGAAATTAATAATTATAAAAATATAATAAATAGTAAAGCAGGATTCCAAAAAATTTCAGAAGGTTTTAAACTAATACAAACCTGACAGAAATAATATGACAGTTGTATGAGTTTTTAATTTAACACCGCATTTAAGTGGCTTTCTGCTGCGTCCTATTCTAAAATCTATTAATTTCAACACGCTAAATAAATTATTTAGGGCGAAATATGCGAATGTTTAAAATTGGAAATAGAAATTTCGGTCCTATAATTATAATTTATTGGTCTACGCATAAGGATATAATTCGTCTTAAGGACATCTTCTAAATTCGTACCGAATGATCATTAAAATTTTCTAGGAATATTCAATCAGATTTTCCCATTCTGATTTTAAAAAATACACCAAAAAAAATTATGACTATCTTATCAGGTTGTTTTCTACGTCAGTTCAAAGTTCATTAAATAAGAAGCCCTTATCGTGAAGATACTGAAACAGAAAAATTATTTTATTTAATCACGGAACAAAATACTAGGACGATAAACGGTATTTCATATTCATTTAGTCGTTTTCAAAATAATATGAAATATATTCGAGTAATAGAAAAGCCACACATTAACAAAGAACAAATAAATAACTTGTTCTTTAAAAAATAATAATTGTCAACAATAATAAAATGTGACTTAAATAATAATAAAAATTAAATTATTAACAGTTTTTTTTTTTTTTTACAACAACAACAATTTTTTATTCAGTAAAATTACAATCTGTCCCACTTTGGACATTAATAGTAGTGCTGAAAGATATCATACATACTAGATTTATACAATATTTACACAGCATAAAATTACAATAAAATATATACACAATAATGAATTAAAACAATACAGTCAAGAATTCGCTTATACCTATATACACATACACACACTCATACATACATCACATTGAGTGGAGAATCTAGCCAGTGCTAGAACTCCAATATATTTACAAAAGGTCGCGGGGCCACTGCCGTTTCAACCTTCTAGGTGGGTTGTATGGATGAGTGGAGCTGGATAGGGATTGAGCTAGAGGATTAGGATGATGAATGAGGTTCTTGTGGAATTTAGAAAATTTGGATGGAATTAGATCTGAAATAAATGGAACATTAAGGTCATGGTGCAAGGTATAGTTGGAGACATAATAAGGAGCATTTACTATTGTACGGAGGACTTTGGATTGAAAGGATTGAATGCGTTTGATGTTAGTACGTTTAGCTGTCCCCCACAGTTCAAGACCGTAGGTCCAGATGGGCTTCAGTATTGTCTTGTAGATTAATAATTTGTTGTCAACTGTAAGTTCAGATTTTCTGTTGAGTAGTCGGTATAACTGTCCGAATCGTCGGTTGAGTTCTTGTCTTTTAAGTCTTGTATGTGGGTTCCAAGTCAATCTTTTGTCTAACAGTAAGCCAAGATACCGGACTGTATCTGAGAGAGGAATTGGTAATGAGTTGAAATAAACTGGCGGACAGGATTTTCGTCTAAGAGTAAAGGTTATGTGTTTACATTTGGCTTCGTTTACCTTTACACGCCAGTTATTACACCAGTGTTCGATAAGGAAAAGGTGTCTCTGAAGGTTTAAGGATGCTGTTTCAGGATTGGAACTGGATGATAGGATGGCGGTATCGTCTGCAAAAGTTGCCAGGAAGGTATCAGGATGTGTAGGAATATCAGCAGTGTAAAGGATGTAGAGGACGGGTCCCAAGACGCTGCCTTGAGGAACACCGGCCTCAACGGGATAAAGGTTAGAAAATTCTACACCACAGCGAACTCGGAAGGAACGGTTTGAGAGATAGGATCTGAGAATTAGGTATAGTGACTGGGGTAAATGGGTTTTCAGCTTGAAGAGTAATCCAGTGTGCCATACCCGGTCAAAAGCTTGCGCAATGTCCAGAAACGCACCAGAACAATACTCTTTGCATTCAAGAGCTATTATTAACAGTAAATTACTTAGCTTTTAAAAAATCAATAATAATTTGAATAAATAATACAAACAACATTACCCCGTAAGACTGTAACAAAATTCATTCTGTTATTTAATTTTCGTTAAACATTTTCAAATTTAAATAATTAATTTTAAAAAATTAAGCTATAATTTTGTCTTTATAATTGACAATGAATAAATTGAAATAATTTATTATTTGAGGTTACTATTTATTGTTTAATATTAGATCGTTATTTTTTTTTTTAAACAGGCCGCCAGGCACTGAAAGCCTATTGATTTTTTCATGGATATAGCGAATTTTCTCAAAATTGTTGGAGACATTTTTCAGAAAATTACAAACTACATAGTATAAAGTGGCACTGGTACGCCGATTGTTGAAACAGTTTCAGTAACATCTCAGGGATATGCGGTTCTAAAATATGAAATTTCAGTTTTATACGTATTATTGTTTTTTTTCAGTATTTGATCCTTTGGACTCAGGACACCCTAAACGTCTATTTCTGTTGAATACTCGAATTCTAAAATATTCACGGTCGCAATAGTTTACTTTAGTAAATATTTTATATATAGAGAAGTGAAAGTAAAACCAATTAAATAAAATTTATTAAATTATTAATATCAGTCACATATTTTTTCTATTAATAGTCTTAATAATTAATGCATATAAGATTTCAACTAACAAAGCAATTCAATTACATTTCTGAAACAATCGTTTTTCAATTAACGGGACGATAAAATACAGAACTTACATCTATAATGAACCTTTATTTTCTTGGTCGATTACAAAGGTTCATTATAGAAAATAATAAACTCTTCCCTTCCAGTGGCGCGACAGGCCGTGTAGGCCCTAGGCCTCGCGGTGTAATCTCCTAATGGAATATGTAGTGTAGGGTCATCACTCCCTAAGCCTAATTTTGTGACCGTCCACCATTTGACTCACATACCCGGGGGAGAGGCTATGGGCGAATCCCCATTAATTTAATGCTTGAAAAATTCCCTGTGAGACTGGGATTCGAACCCACAACCTTTGGCATGAGATACTAACGCACTAGCCACTCAGCCACGGGCTCCCTAAAAATAATAAACCAAAAACGCTTAAATATACAAGATGAATAAGTTTTTGTATATAGGAAGTATACATCGAAAATGAAACTTCTGTTTTTGATAATTTTAATTTCATTTAGTTGTAATTAATTAAAGAGCTTACAAAGACGAACTAGCAAAACTGTCAATCAGCACTGCCCTGTTCAAAAGGCTATATCTCCGCTATTTCTTAATCGATTTCAATCATTCTTTTTTTTTGTTTAATAGGGAATTTTATTATCTGTCGATTACTAGGAAACGTATATGCTTATTGCGTACTGCAGACCGACAGATTGTTTTTTTTTTTTTTTTTTTTGAGGGGAGGGTTTTTTTTTGTTCTTGGTCGATTAGAAAGGTTCATTTGTGAATACAATAAACCAAAAGGAAAAATATAATACAAGTTAAGTCTGTATTAAATTTTAAACAGATTCGTTCGGTACAAACTCTGTGTGTAACTTGATTGAGGCTCCCTGCTACCTCAACAAGTGCCACACACACCAGCCACCCACCATCCACCATGAACGCCTGAGCAAACATAATATGCAAATGGTTACACAAGGTGTTACAACGTACGCTCTCTCATCCCCATTAACTCTCCCAGGATTATCTCCGAGGGTAGCTTCCGAAATATTTAGTGCCATTGTTTGTAATCTCCGGGATAATAAACATACAAATAAGTGACTTAATGATATAAAAAATCGGATGCGCCTAACACGCCTTTCACTTAAAACCAATTTAAGAGCTTTTAAATAGAGTTAAAGAACGTTTGAATAGTTTCGATGAAAACATTTATTCCAAAATAAATAATATAGTTATTTTCGTATTTGGTGGATAATTATTAATGATTTGTAGAAATCTATTTTGTAATACTTGCAATTTTTTTATATGTGTTTTGCTAGCAAGACTTCAGGCTGGGCATGCGTACGTAATTATAGGTCTGATAACATTTTTATATAATATTAGCTTGTTTTTTGTTGATGATTTAAAATTTTTATTAATGTAGGGGTACGTTTTATATAACAATTTAAGGGCACTATTTATTTTATTTTTAATGTAATGTTTGATAATTAGATTACAGTCCAGGATGAGTCCTAAATATTTAACTTGTTTTGAAATGGCTATTGCTACGACATTAAGTTGTAGCTAGACTTACTACACACATATAAACACATAGACTCAGAGCCCCCTAAAACGTCTAAAATTTTTACAATCGCAATACTTTTTCTAACTATATATTTTACAATTTCCTTTGTGGTTACCTGTAGCTGGGTGGCTAGCATAACAGACTCCTATGCCCAAGGTACGGGGTTCAAACCCACTGGTGGCCCTAGGATTTTTTTTTTCCTTCAGAGAGGACGTTATAAGGTAGTCTCGAGCCTGTGCGATCTCAGGTACCCGTTAAAGATCCCTATCCTAAATAAACCTGGATAGGCAAAATTTAGGACTCCCACTGTAGCATCGTTTAGCATTAGCCATAGCAGCATAAAGTGACGTTAAATAAATAAACAACCAATTTCCTTTTAATACTGCAATTTATTACTTAATATAACATAGAACTGTTATATTTTATTGAAAATAACAAAGATTCCATAAATATAATGAGGAAGGGACTAGAAGTGATGGATGAGTGTTACGGCACGGACCTAATCCTCCGAGCCCGCTATAAATAACCTCCTCTGGTCCTGGAAGCTGGAGCGGTTATGCAAATCCCCTAATTAGCATCCCCTGGAACTGGATCAAGGTCGGGGGACAGCCCAGGAACTGGTCTTGGCACACGATCTACTGGAGTCCGTGACATTCGCGCCCGAGTAGGAAGGGGAGAAAGTGATCCCGAAGCACAATGAGATCTCGTCATTAAGGACCTGATCTCCATTCTCGATGACTCTTCAAGTTCGACGCCCACTTCAACGCTCCTTCATGGTGGATGATATCTTCCGGCGTATTATTGACATTGCAGGAAGAGTATTCATACCTTTTAGTGCGACTGCTGTTATTACTAGCGCTATTTTACTTTTAATTACCTGTGTATGATCGACGTTATAGCGTCGTCTAGTGGATTGAACTCTAATCTACTGTATCAACCGGGGGGGGCGATCATGGGGTATGGAGACCCTCCTGGGACACACCCAGCCTCAATAGAGTGGGTACCCAAAAATGGAGAAAAACCTGATGGCTGCGCGTGATCTCGGCCGAATTTTGTTTGATTAACGTTTTCAGCTACTTCAAAGACTAGACAAACGCTCAAAACTTCCACTCAACTACCAAAGGCTCATCTACATGACTGTCATAAGGCCAATATTGGGCTTCTTAGCTTAACTAAACTATCAAATTCCTCTTGTATCTAATCCTCAATATGGAAATTCCTTCATAAAATTCACAATACTCCTTACTTTTTTATGAATGAACTCATCCATAAAGACCTTAATGTTCATTATGTCACGGTTTTAGCCTGAACCAGGTACTAAGTTCCTTCCATGAAAAACCCCCACTCTAACCCACTAGTTAAATACAATTTTTAGAGTCCCTTTAGTCCAAATGACCAAGTCCCTCAAAAAAGGTTTGTGTGTGTGTGGTAAGTTAAGTATAGCTCGAAAAATGATCAGAAGTATAAAACAGTTAAACTTTACAGAACAATTAAGTATGTTAAAGTAGAATAGAATTGCGAAGCCATAGACATATTTTCACGAACCTTTTTTCATCAAACCATATCAACTGATCCATTTTCTTGAAGGGGGAAGAAAAAAATCAGTGTAATCCTCTTGAAGATCGTTAATAGGGTGGAAAACCCTCCAAAATGGAAGAAGAAAAAACAGCCCCTCACTCCCTGTCACACCATTATCTTCACTCATCCCCTCTGTTTATTTTTCATTACCTGACGGTGGTTTGACGTTGAGGTTGGAAAAATTATTAAAGGTAATAATAGCGGGTTGGGAAATTTGCATCTACAAGGAGATCCCATCAGCGCTTTGAGAGAGCCGAATATCCTTTGCTTTTTCCAGGTTCCAACTTAGGAAGGAACAATCTCCTCCAAAGTGTCCTATGTCGACGAATTTCATTTTGGTTTCGAAGAGGATATCGAAATTTACATGCGATTTAACGATGCTCGTGTAGTGAACGAGAGGGAAAATTTGAAAACGTGATTTTATTGGTTTAAAATCAGTTTTGTAAAAACTTACGTGAAAGAGCTTCAGATCTTACACTCTAAATTCAAGTCTTCATAGCTACTGTAATGATTTTTTATTGAAAATATATTTGTCATTGTTTCTAATTATAATTAAAAGGAACAGTAGATTATAGGATATAATATTTAGACTATAAAAAGAAAGTTTTAACTTGTAAAAGTTAACAGAGAGTGGTGAAAAGCCGATAACACTTATTGGTTTAGATAAAAAACCTGCTTCTATTGAAACTCCAGGTAATTATTTCTTTAACAATTTGTTTGTTTTTTTATTTAACGTCACTTTATGCTACTATGGCTAATCAGACGATGCTACAGTGAGAGTCCTAAATTTTGCCTATCCAGGTTTTATTAAGATATGGATCTTTAACGAGTACCTGACATCGCACAGGCTCGGGACCACCTCTTAACGTCCCCTCTGAAGAACGGCATAACTAAGGATTTTTTCTCCCATTAAAAAATCCTAGGACCACCTGCGGGTTTGAACCCGTTACCTTTGGCATAGGAGGTTGTTATGCTAGCCACCCAGCTACAAGTGATCCCTCTTTAATAATTTATTTCATCTTTAACTGTATTTGAAAATCCTTTAATTGATTTTAACAAGGGAGGATATAACAATAATATCAACGTAATCTACTTTAACAAACGTACTCTTGTTTCCAACAAAATTCCTGCGCAAATCGAGAAATTTTTTTTTATTTTAATTTATTTATTTATAGTAATTTACAACTGTATTAAAGAACACAATAAGTAAATATGAGGAATGAAAAAAAAAAGTCATGTAAATATCTTGAGAATGAAGTACCCAGTGGTAGCACTTCACTAACTATTTTAACTAAGTAGGTCCCGAGGCCACCTTCTTTTTAGTCGCCTTGGAGGGTTATCAGTGATATCTAAGGAAGATAAATTACGGACAAGTGGATTCGTATGGGCAGGGAGTTTAGAATGAAAAGAGGAGTACCTATCACGGACTATGTCTGCAACAAATGGGATGTTAAAGTCATTATGAATGAGTTGATTTGTAACAAAATAAGAAGCATTCAGGATTTTGCGAAGGATTTTGGATTGTAAGGCTTGGATGAGGGAGGAATTAGATGGTTTCGTAGAGCTCCAAAGCTCGATTCCATATGTCCAAATAGGTCTGATAATATTGATGTAAATGAGTCTTTTGTAATATACTGAAAGTTTTGAACGTTTGTCTAGTAAGTGTTGTAGTAATCGATACCTTCGAACAATTTCTTGTCGTTTCAGTCTTGTGTGAGGATAAATCGAGAATTTAAAAAAGTTTTCACTTCTATCGGCAGCCCTTATGAGTGCCTGAATTGGAATTTTTTTTTTTTATCAATATTTTTTCGGTGGTTTTTGGTTTAGTAAACACTTTTTTTCACTCCTGTGGGTTCGCCATTGGGTGACCTTCCGCCCGTAAAGCAGTTACAAGACAATTCAACTTGGAACAATATTGGAAGTATCATAGTTATGAATCCCCCCTCAAGCAGGCAACTTGATCTGGGACACTGAACTGACCAAGAGGAGGAGTTTTAATCAATTTGGGGACTCTGCTGGGAGATAAGGGAGCGGTCAAGTGCTGGGCATTGTCTTTGGCATTATCTGTGCGATGCGCGGTACACAATAGGCCCGCCACCCTCCGGCCCACTAAAGCACACACTAAATCTAGCCTTTGTCTCTCCCGGGCTCCGTGTCCGCCGTGTTTATCGCCTCCTCGCTCAGGAATCCCATCTTACACCGTCCGGGGGAGAACACGGCCCGTCCAGAACAAGACGGGGGAGGGAGCGGCGGGAATAAAACAACCGTTACTCTTCGATAAAATCTGGTGCGTGCAACACACGACTTAAACTTCTTAGAACCTATTCAAAGTCTATAAAAAAAGTCAGAATTGAAAAAAAGTAAAAGGATTAATGTAGCCCATAGTGGCTAGCATAATAACCTCCCTAAGCCCAAGATCACGGGTTCAAACACGACAGATGGTTCTAGATTTTGTTTATAAATGGTGATCCTGAGCACGTTTGTTTTGGTTTTAAGGCGTAAAACCTTAAGTTCATCAACGCCTAGATATTATAGGTATATTTAACCTTTATAAGAACTATTAGATAATAAGTAATTGAGAAAAAAAAATATATTGGGTAAACAATAATTTTTAAAAAATCTGGTGCACGCAACACATGACTTTCACTTACCTCCGTTGTTAAAATCAATTTAAGAATATTAAAACACGTTTTGAGGTAAAATAAATTGTTAACTTTTTTTTTTTTAATTTCAATAGAAACATGTATTTTATTTTTTATTATTTTTTTAAAAATTATTTTATTGAAATTTACAACTGTACAATGTGTTTTATTAAATAATCCATTATATTTTCATCTACAACAAACAGTTAGTTTTATCGGCTTTTCATCACTCTCCATTAACCTTTAAAATTCAGGGCATTAGATAATATTTTTTCTAAAATCTTTAGCTATCCAACGGTATATTATACATTGTTATTGTTGTTCTTGTCTTAAAAAACGCAAAAATTGCATTAAAAAATATGTTTGCTCTTTTCTACTTTAATTGGTCATCAAATAGGTTCAACTTGCATATTCATTAGTGAAGTGAGAATAGTTGACTGGGAGTGTTAAGGAGTCGGAGAAGTTAGTTCAGTCAAAAAAACACGCAATTATTATATACATGATCTTAAATGCCATTAAATTTTATATCGGTATAGCATGTTAAAGCAAAATAGTTAGAGCTTCAAAAAGCTTGGCTCTTCTGGTTCGGCAAGAAAAACGTTGCTGTAACATCTCGTGGGACATGAAGTTCTAAAATTTCAGTTTTATATGATTTATTATTTTTTTCGGGACTTGGTCCTTTGGGCTAAGGACACCCTAAAATGTCTATTTCCGTTGAAGTCTCGCATTCTAAAATATTCACGATCGTAATAGTTTTCTTTAGTATATATTTCATATGAAGGGAAATAAAAGTAAAACCAATTAAATAAAATTTATTAAATTATTAATATAAGTCACATATTTTTTCTATTAATAGTCTTAATAATTAATGCATGTAAGATTTCAACTAACAAAGCAATTCAATTACCGTTCCGAAGCAATCGCTTTTCAATTAACGGGACGATAAAATACAGAACTTATCGAGCAAGGGCAGTCATGTATTCAAGTCCAAATTGACAATTAAAAACCAAACAAACAAAGAGCGAATCGTTAATAAAATCCGGGGCGCTGATTGGCCGGCAAGTGATTTCCATAGAGCCAATGAGAATAGATCTACACATCCTCTTCATTTTTATCCTTTTATCCTTTCCCCTCCGGCATCTGATTGTTTTTTGATTGGCTCGCTCGAGGGCTGCCAACACTTTGATACGGGATAACCAACTTCACGGTCGATAATTGTATTTTTTTTTTCTTTTCTTTTTTCGATTGTTTTGTATTTTTTTTTCTTTCCTTTTTTTTTTTTTTTTTTTTTTTGCATTATTAATCAGATTTTACGGCTGAAAAAATAACTGATCTGGAATGAATGAAGCCAATTTTTTTCTTCTTTGAAACAGTGGAGAACCTTGATACTGTGATAATACTGGTACCTCCCAAACAGTAGAGATGTTCTTCTTCGGAATATTTTAGGTACGATAGCAAAATTTAAAGAAAATATATTAAATCGTTTAATAAAAAAAAATGTCCATCACTAGAATCACCTGTAGTGTTGTGGCTTGCATAAGAGCCTGGTTATGTCCATTGTCACGAGTCGAACCTGGCAGATGGCTCTAGATTAAAAAAAAAAAAAGAAATGGTAATGCCGTCCTTCGTAATTCTGTATTTGACGGATATCATTCGCCCTTTAATGTGTTACTTAATAAGGGCTGCTTGTGCCTAAAGCTCGAAGTCCGAAATTGGTCTTACAATAGTCATGCAGATAACCTTTAGTTAAAAGGAAGGTTTGATAATTTGTCTAGTAAGTGTTGAAGTAGTCGAAAACGATGAAAATGAAGTTTAAAACCCAAATATAGCACGTTCATGTACCACTTAAGAGTTCACAAGATGATTCAGAACTGACAAGAGCACAGATTGCACATTATGTACACCAATTAAGATCCCAGCCTCGATAAGATTTCGATACATCGATATTTTCGGTTCGAGAATCGATAGGTCACGCCAATAAAACGGAAGGCCAAGGTGCTATAATTCCATGCTACTCAACCAAATGATACATCGCTCCAATTACAGAAACCCTACAATCTTAGATCTCGCCAAAAAACGGGAACTTTTTCCCGACAGGAGCGCCTACTCCAACCGCCTATAATTAGGAACAGTTTTTTAAGAATTACCTTCGCACTTCAACACGAATTGGAAAAGGGAGGGTTCGGGTATTCAAATCGTACCGCTTAATCGGGAGTAGCCCAACCCAAATCACCGCTAAATAGAGTCAAATCACACGGCTCGAGTGTTGAGAAAGCTGTCTGTGTCTGTAAGAACCGCAAGGAATCAATTGTAAACACATGTTTCGTTGCTTACATTGCAATTTTTTTTTTTTTTTTTTTTTTTTTTTTTTTTTTTTTTTTTTTTTTTTTTTTTGGTTGATTGAAAAGTACAGTGGTCATTTCTGCTTCCCTACCAACATTTTTTTACAGGTAATGAAGCTATTTATTGCTTATTTACAACCGACAATCATGATCGATCAAGTCATTTTCTTCGCATTAGTATGTGTGCGAAGCGGCTAAATAAGTAACAACCCATTATTGTTGTTACTTTTTTTCAATAAAGAAATACTTAACACTTCCATGGTCATTTAGATCTGACAAGCACATTTAGGGTCATATATAAAAAAAAAATCTGGTGCGGGCAACACACGACTTTCACTTACCTCCATTTTAAAAATCAATGAAAGTATTTTCTAATACATTTAGAGATCAAAATACGTGAAACCATTAAAGAATTAATTAAATTAAATTTCTATAGAAACATGTGTTTTATTAAAAAATCTATTATATTATTATCTAAAATAATCAGTTTTATCGGCTTTTCATTACTCTTTATTAACTTTTTTTCAAGTATGTGCATTAGATAATATTTATTCTAAAAGCTTTAACTTTCCAACGGTATATTAAACGTGTATATTACTGTTGCTATGTTCAAAATAAAAAAATTGCATTAAAAAAATATTTTTTCAGTTTTCTTCTTTAGTTAGATATCAAATTCGTTCAACATATATATTTATGTGTTTTTCATCGGTGGTATCAAGATAATATATTTATTTGTATAAACTCTACAAAATTAAAGGTACTTTACATTAAAAAAATGTAAAGTATCGGCATTTAAGCCCTGTCAGACCATTTTAATCAGAATGAAAACTACATGATATCACAGCCCATTAAATTTTACATCGATATAGCGATTTTAATCAAAATCGTCGGAACCGTTTTCGAGAAAATCGAAAAAAAGTGCAAAATGTATAGTATAAAGTGGATCTTTTGGTAAGCTCATTTTGATGAAAAAGGTTTTGTAACGTCTCGGGCGCATATTTGTCTTAAATATGAAATTTCAGTTTCATAGGACTTACCGTTTCCGCCCGGGAGTTATCACACAGACCTTTTTGCGGGACTTGGTTATTTGGACTCAAGGGACTCTAAAACATGTATTTCCGTTGAAAACCAGAATTCGAAAATTTTCACGATCGCAATACCTTCCCTTACTATATATAGTAAGTGAAAGTAAAAAATGAAATTATCTATAAACATCACCTTATATTATCCGCTTTTCGTTAACATGCATTCCATTACATAACTTTGTATACAATATAACTCTTTTTGTTTCTAAAATCTATAGCTTTCCTGATGGTACATTATTTATCTATGTTACTATTTTAATGTGTGGAAAAAAAAATTACCAAACATTTGTTTATTTAACGTCACTTAATGCTTCTGTTAAGCTAATCGGACGATGCTACAGTAAGAGTCCTAAATTTTGCCTATTCAGGTTTAATAAGGATCCTTAACGAGTACCTGACATCGCACAGGCTCGGGATCACCTTTTTACGTCCCCTCCGAAAGACGGCATAACTAAGGATTTTATACTCCCATTAAAAAATCCTAGGACCACCTGCGGTTTTGAACCCATGACCTTTATGCTAGCCACCCTGCTACAGGTGATCCTTCTACAACTTTGTACATATAATAACTTTTTTTTTTTCTTAAATCTTTAGCTTTCCTGACGGTACATTATATATCTATATCACTGTTTTAATGTGTGTAAAAAAAATTACGAACAAAAAAGTAGTTCTGCTCTGTTTTCCAACAATTGGATATTCACTCGTTTTTTATCGATACTTAAATGGTTAATTGTTTCTAAAATACAAAATTAAAGGTACTTTAGAGTAAGAGTAAATTAAAATATCAGAATGTTTTCTTCTGTCAAACTTTTATAACTAAAATGAAACCTACATAATGTTAAAACTTATATATCTTACACAAATTTAGCGAACTAAATCAAAATTGTTTCGGTCGTATTTGAGAAAATCTTAATGTGTGAATGTGTGTTAGAAAGCTGTTCTTTTTGGTGGTCGATTTTGGTAAAAAAGTTACTGTAACGACTCACGTATATACCTCTCTTGAATATAAAATTTCATTTTTAATTGAGTTGTCTATATTTACCACATACACACTCACAGACCATTTTACTGGACTTAGTCATTTGGACATGGAAGATCCTAAAACGTTTATTTTCGTTAAACACGAATTTTCCAAAACAATTACGACCGCAATACTTTCCCTTACTAGATATCTATATATATAATATATATATATATATATATATATATATATATATATATATATATATAAAATTAATCGCTTTTTCCCTTGGTCATCGCATTACGCGTGAATGGCTTGACCGATTTCGCTAATTCTTTTTTTGTTATGTTTTTATCAGTCAGGAGAAGGATCTTATGAAAGAAAAAAAAGAGAAAAGTCACTTTTGTAGATATGTTTTTATTTTATTTTATTTTTTTTTTAAATTTTGCAAGGTAACAATAATCTTTATATCTACATATATAAAAATGAATCGCCTTTTTCCTTGGTCAACGCATCATACGTGAACGGCTTGACCGATTTCGCTAATTCTTTTTTTGTTATGTTTTTATCAGTCAGGAGAAGGATCTTATGAAAGAAAAAAAAAGAGAAAAGTCACTTTTGTAGATATGTTTTTATTTTATTTTATTTTTTTTTTAAATTTTGCAAGGTAACAATAATCTCTATATCTACATATATAAAAATGAATCGCCTTTTTCCTTGGTCAACGCATCATACGTGAACGGCTTGACCGATTTCCCTAATTCTTTTTTTGTTATGTTTTTATCAGTCAGGAGAAGGGTTTTATGAAAGAAAGAAAGAGATCCACCTTAATCACTTTGGTGGATAAGTTTCTTTTTTTATCTCCAATCATACTATGTTGTTGTTTTTTTTAAATTAATGACTAGTCATTGGCATATCTTTACAATGTGTTTGTTTTTATGAGACTATTTGAAATTAATCTAAATACCATTATGCTTCGATCAATAAATTAGTTTCATAAAAGTTTGTTAATCAATAAATGTGGCCGGAACAATAGGCGAGATGATCCGAGGGACGATGGAGCAGAGGACTCAACAACGACCCTTGCCTAACTCCATTAGATCCTTCCCTAAATGAAGACTCCCCTCGCTCTTCTAAGCTGCGGTGGCTTTTTAATATTTCAATCTAGGGCCGTTCTTAACTCGATTGTGGTTGTCAGGGAGTATTCTGGGATCGAGGGTTAATTAAGAAACCAGGGAATGATAAGAAGCAGTCAAATCAGCAACTGTACAATTTTTTTTTTTTTTTTTTTTTTTTTTATACAGAGCTTGTCATAACGAACCGAATAATCTTTAACGTCATAGTTGATTAAATTCTGGTCAATGATAATGATGAGATGATGAAATTGTTGGAAAATAATCAAGGATTCCTTTTAGAACCATTCATTGTCGCATGATTTACTGAGAAAAAATACTCACTTTCCAATATATTTCCAAACAAAAAAAAACAGGTATTAATTAAATCCAAGATGGATGTGGTATAAGAAAAATGGCTTTAGTACATCTTCTTGACTAGGAAAAACATCATGAATGTTTCCTTGTCTTCATATCATGGAATTTCCACCTTCTTGATATTTTGTAGGTGCAAAATTCAATTGTTTTTTTATTTCTTGTAGATTTTATTTTAATTGAAATATTCTTACATGGCTTAAATAACGACATTAAAAGTTTTCTTCCCTTCACGTACTTTTAATTTCGTATATCCAAAAAAATTGACCAATTCATGTCTTTAAATAAAATAAAAACGACGGGTGAGTTTTTGTAATTTTTTTTTAGTGTTGTTATAATTAATATAAGTTTTATGGAAAATATTATTTTTTAATGTCACTTTATGCTACTATGGCTAATCGGATGATGCTACAGTGGGATTCCTAAAATTTGCCTATCCAGGTTTAATTAGGATTGGAAGAAGATGGCCCCGAGACCTTCTAGTTTAGAAAAGTTACAGGAGTGCTGCCATTGGGTAGTTCTTCTTCAAGTCTGTATCACGCTATTTATATTTTGTCATCTACACATTTACTTGTTGTATTTTGAAGTACAGTTGTAAATTTCAATAAATGATGTTAAAAAAAAAAAAAAAAAAAAAAAAAAATATTAGGATTGGGATTTTAACGATCACCGTGTGTTAATTCTTCGAAGGACAGCATAACTAAGGGTATTTTACTCCCATTGAAAATCCTAGAGCACCTGCGGGTTTGAACCCGTGACGGCATAGAGTGTTGTTTTTTTTCTGCAATGTACTATTTTAGAATCCCTACATATAGCATTGTGTCATTTTATATGAACGATCGATTCATGATTTGTTGTTCTCAATGACCGTATCATGTCTGAATGACCTATACCACCCCATTCAATACCTTCCCGTTCATTAAAGTAACAAGTACACAGCAAGATCACCCGATCATCAATCAATCACCCAACCTCGACGATAATCCGAATCATATCATTTATCAGATATTGATTAATGAAAAACCTCCTGATTGGTCGGTCCCATGGGTGATTGGCGAGTGGAGTAGATCGACATTGTAGGACCCCCCGGGACTGCTTTATATTCAGTCCCAAACCCTTATTCTATTTGACCGTATGCACATATTTAGGGAGGGCAGGCCCTATACCTGTTCCGGTCCCTTATAGGGATCTCCTGCGAGGGATTTATTTCCATCCCTAGTCTTGCTAAATCCGGCTTTTTCACGTCATCTAGAAGGGCCTAAAAGGGTGGTCGTTCTTCTTGATCTCTGCCATTTATCGTCAAGGTTGGCTTCCAGGGCTCTGCTGGGCCCAAGAGGAAAAACGTCAATCTCAAGAAAATATAAGCACTCAGGAAAAAATATAGCTGCGTATTCTGAATAACTACTAGTCCCAATAGATATCGCATAACAACCGTGACCGAATGAGTTAAGGCGTTTCGTCGTAGCAGCTTCGAAGTTATCCAGGCTGGATGGGTCGAAATTTATTGTGAGTGGCCTTTCCATCTTAGTTATAATAGAATAGAAAAATAATTTTTATTCTGGGACTGAGTCCCTTAAGAACAATATGACATGTACAATTAAGATATACAGTGTGTCTGGAATGATGCAATAAATCAAAAGAGTAAAATAACTTCTGATAGAATATAAGTAGATTAATGCGTTGAACAAAACTTAACATTAAAACTGATTCACCTCATGATCTCACTGATCGGCAGCAAGACCCCATGTTTCAAATCATACCGTGCAAAAATTGAAAGAACTGGGCTACGAAGTTCTTCCGCACCCACCACATTCTCCCGACTTGTCTCCAACAAATTATCACCTGTTCAGGAATTTAGACAACTTTGTCAAAGGAAAAATTTTTGAAAATGATGATCAAGTGAAAAGTGAGTTTTCAGATTTTGTTTCACTTCAAAGCTCAGAGTTTTTCAGTTCGGGGATAAAAGAGTTGGTGTCACGTTGGGAAAAATGTGTAGAAAAAGAAGGTAAATACTTCGAATAAAATTATTTTGTTTTCATATCGTATTTTTAATAAAAATCCTTTACCTTGAAAACGGACATTTCATGTAACACAACCCAATATAACCGTCGGAAAGCTGAAGATTTTAGTAAAATGCTATCTTATACAAAGCTGTATAACGTAAAGCTTGTATAAAGACATAAACTGTTTAATTGTGATAAAATTAATTATAATAATTGATATAAAATTAAGTGATAATTGTATGATAATTTTATCATTTCAAAGGATATGGCCGATTTTAATATTTTAAGGACTGTTTTAATTTTATTTTATTTTTTTATTCGAAGTTAAAAGTCGCCATTCTCGTTGAAAGGATTCTTAACAATTGACATGTCCTTTAACTAGGATACGATTCAAAATGGAAGGGAGCCATCATTTTTTACTCTATTCTTAATTTCTTCTTCATTATCTTTAATTTAACAGTTCTTAAATTAATTGTATCAACCGATGTAAGGGAGAGAAAAGTCGTGTGCTGCCAGTGCGTGTGGACCAGATTTTTTTATTTATTCAAGGAAACATACTATTTATACCAGTATTGGGTCCTCGATCCTGGTGAATATTTTCCATATTAGCGGTTATCCTGACCCAGTTTGGTATCGCAGACCCGGCCCCATAACTCAGCCCGATAAGGACCACTAGTTGCAGAAACATCTGATTATCTTCGGAGCGATGATGGAAGGATTTTCGTTATTTAGTCGAGTTGTTAAATCATATCTTGAACTGCTTCGAGAAACCAGCGCCTGAGTTTCCTGGTTGTGCAAGAAGGGGATCTTGTTAGCGATTTGTCTCAGCTTCCAGTAACATCGAAAACTCTTATAAAATGATTCCAGGCTTATTCTGTTTATATATTCTTAAGAGGTAAACTTTCTTTAAAATTAAGTACACTGTAGGGTCACCTGTGGTGTAAAGGTTAGCATTACATCTTTCTGTGACCATGGTCGCAGGATCTTACTCGGCAAATGGCCCTGGTATTGTAGTTAAAAACCCTTGGTTATGTCTTAAAAACGGCGCCCAGAGACTGAAGGTCTTATTAGAGACACAAAATCTAATAAAAATTTATTGTATCTACAAAATTAAAGCTACTTTAGGGGAAGAAATTTTGAAATATCGGCATTTAAACCCTGTCAGACTACTTCAGTCAGAATGAAACCTACATGATGTTAATCAAAATCGTTAGAGTCGTTTTTAAGAAAATCGTAAAAAGGTTCAAAATGCGTGGTCTAAAGTGGCTCTTCTGGTTAGCTGATTTTGAGGAAAAAGTTTTCGTCATTAGAAAATTACAAAGTAACCATATTATTTAATAGAAAGTCAACTTTTAATATCCTCATATTCGATGCTTATTGGGCTCATTAACTTTGGGAGAAATATTCTGATCGCTAAGAAAGGCGACTAACGTTGAAGTGCCTAATTTTCAGTTTACACAGTTTAAGGTTTTAGAAATATTACAAACCTTTGTTGGGGAGTGTTTTGCAGAATCGAAGGCATTTTCTAAGCCTATGGGTTAATTCGCGACGGAACTGGACCACTTAGCCCAAGAAGGGTGGATGAGGAGAGAGCGCTGAGTAAAGATATTGTCCCCTGAGTGGCCGACACAAAGGCTGGAGTGGTCGCTGGATCCTCGGAGCTGCCCCTTCAGACTAATCTTCCTCTTCACAACTGTCTCCTATTTGCCCCTCTTCCAGCTTCTTCATCCTCTTGTCTTCACAATATTTATCGCGGTATATACACCGGAAAACCCCTCTTATACGGACATATTTCTGTAAGAACAAAGAGTCCAAGATAGTGATGCTAGAACTTTTGATGAATATCTTAATTTTTATTCAATTAATATTTTACCCGAAGTTGCCCCGAAATACTGCCTACACAGATTCCTCAAATGATAACCGTCCAAGCCCCCGCGATCAGACTTAAAACAATCCTCCCATCGACGCTTCGGCCTACCTCTCGCACACTATACCAATCGATTCAGCGTATACCAACTTCTTCACTCAACCCAAGAACTTCACACGCCCAATCGATTCGCCGCGATGCTATCAACAAAATTATACTGACAAGCTCCCCAATTCCGCGGATTCATCCTCCAAAGTAAGCGAACACGTTTCAATAATATTATTATAAATCCTAACCTTTAAGTTTCATGATAGAAGCAACAAGCTAAGTTATTTCGCACCTGAATAATAAAACGCATTACCTGTCTTTAATCGTGACTTTATTTCCTCCTGGATTTTGTTTTTTCTAGTTATTATTGAACCTAAATACTTTAATTTCTCTAGGTGTTAAAAGGTGTCCTGAGTTAAAAGTTAAATATCTAAAGGTTAAAAAACGTGACTCCATAAAAACACCCTCCACCAAAAGACATTTCCATGTAAAAAATCTCTGATCCTAATTTGATCCCACACAGGTACATAATATGATTTAAAAATTAAATAAATTACATGATATTTCGTGTCTATTTCAACACCTTATAAAGTTAATGTACATATAGTTTACTGTTAATAATTAACCTATATGTGGCTAGCATCACAGCCTCCTATGCCAAAGGTCACGGGTTCAAACCCGCAAGTGGTCCTAGGATTTTTAATGGGAAAACGAATCCTTAGTTATGCCGACCTTCGGAGTGGACGTTAAAAGGTGGTCCCGAGTCTGTGCGATGTCAAGTACTCGTTAAAGATCCCTATCCTAATAAAACCTGGATAGGTAAAATTTGAGACTCCCACTGTAGCATCATCCGATTAGCCGTAGTAGTATAAAGTGATGTTAAATAAATAAATAAATAACGTATATGAAATAATTTGAAGCATTTTTATTTAAGATCCTAGTTTTATTTTATATTTACTTAAAGCTGATATATAAAACATTACAAAAACTGAAAAATAATTCCATAATCAAAAATATAGTAGTTACACGTCAAAGAAGATGAAGTTATCTCTTTTTGAGTAGGCGAATGTCATTATTAATTAAGATGTAATAAATAGCCATCAACGATGACTAGATCCCGTCCATAAAAATTCGATAAAACGGGGTGGAACAGCACAAAAAAAAGCATCGGGGTTCGGGGAAAAAAACTCGTAAAGTTTAAAAGGTGTTATTTATGGCTACTTTGAGGCCATTGTGAGATGATGGAATGACAAGACTACAATAGGTCGAATTAGTTAACCGTTGTTTTATCGAATAAAGGATAAAAATAAAAAAAACATATGTAATATGTTAGACATTTAAAGAGGAACTTCCGGAACACTGAAGTCGTTTTGTGAGACTTATTTGAACATTCCTATCGGACTTTTCGTTGTTGAGCCAGTCTTAAAAAACGCACAGACTTTTATTGGAAGACTCGATAATTAGGACTGGTATTCCAAAATTTTATTCTTTCTCTTACAATATATTGGTAAGTGAAGTAAAAAAAGCTGACAATTATTGTCTAAATCATGAAAACAGAAAACCGACACTTAGATATCTTGCCACAATGTGAGGAGGCATATTAATATATGTTTTTGAAGTTTAGCAAATAAAAGTATAACTCTATTTGTGGGAAGTTTTAATATTTCAATACTCAAACCAAACTGATCAAAAACAGTATAAAAAACAACATAATACGCAGATATTCAATGGTTCAATGTTATTTTTCAATTTTATCATTTTATTCTACCTTGGAAATCCAGCTTTTGTGCCTTAAAAAACCATAAATTTCTCCCTCATTTAATTGTTTGCAATCCTAAATCTTTTAAATAACGCCGTCGATTTGGTACTGTTAAGACACAGAAACTATAAAGGAAAACACAAGTACTACGATGAAAACCTGTGAAACGCATCTTTCTAATAAGAATTTTAAAGGTTCGAATTTACACAGCTATTAATCTCCCAACGGTTCTATACGGATGTGAAACGTGGATCCTTACTTTAAAAAATTATCAACGCCTAAAGTTTTTCGAGAATAAGGTTCTAAGTAAAATATTTTGATCCGAAGCGGTATAAGGCCACTGGAGAATTAAGAAGGCTACACAAAGCGTAATTAAAGTGTTTTTTTCCCTCTAGTATAAATGAAGATTTAAGCATCGCGGCGCACAGTGGGCAAAATCACCAATTTAGGTGGACAAAAGTCAAGTCAAAAGTTTGGAATTTTTCAGTGCTTCACCTTTTTATAATTAGTTGGCAAGACCCTTAATACTAATATTTTCCGCAATACCGTGTTTACAAATAAATAGTAAATGTGTGAAACATTCCTGTTCGCATTCCTGTGGGATTATCTTTATCCGATGGCCATTTATTGTGTTCAAGGTGTGTTTAGTACGAAGTTTTTTTTTTTCTTTTATTTAACAATGGGCATCGCTGAGATGGGTAAGACATTATATTAGCAAACTTGTTATTGAATATACATTGCAATCTACCTGTAAAGTTAATTTAGCAATTTGCATATGTAAGTCCATATTAAATAACGAAAAACAAATTGTTTCATCAATCCTTATAGTCTTTAAATACTACAAAGAATTTTTGCGATTTTTTGCGTTTTGGGTGATACGTAATTTTTTTCAGATACAACACTCCGAATCAAAAGTTTTACAACCTATAATTTGAAGAGTTTCCTAAATGATATAAAATACATCTATTAGCTGGTTTCAGTAACCCCGAGCTATAATTAGATTTTTCGTATTATTTTTCCCGTATTGTGGGACTTAGAACGTAAAATGTAAAGTTTTAGATTTTAGTAAATAAATTTGATGTTTGGCTACTGTATGCTCGCCAATCATGTCAAGAAAATAATTAGTTTTTATAATGTTTTCTTATAATTTATTTTCATATTTTTTTCCGTAATCTGGGACCCCAGAGGTTAAATAAAGACAAGTTTTAGAATTTTGTCCACCTAAATCGCTCATATTTTCCACTGTGCGGCGGCTAAAATGGGCATGTAAAGTTTTTAGGCTTAATGAAGAATTAATTCCTAAAAAATTAATCCGCGCTGAACTTACGGAATAGCGTTCAAGATATGAGCCGAAGCGTATATAGGAGGATTGTGATATGTCGGATCTCGAGGATTAGTGTGCTTGGGCGGTCATTTGATTAACTTATACAGACAAAACTTGGCTGGCATTGAACCTTCATTTTCGCTAAGCCTGTTATTATTATAATTAAATTTATCGATTGAGCATCTAAGGAACTTTTGAAAAAACTGATATCAGCCTAGAAGAGACATTATAAATTATTATATTTATTGAAGCTAGCCCTACAAGGCCTCAATATATAACTTCACGCCATAAAATATTACTGTCTATATAAATACTAAGTCGCTGCATTATATATTGCCTAGATGATGACATCACTCTTGAAGAACCACCTGGATGCAGACTATATATATAAATACACTCTTGGCTATAGGCTATAATTAATTGGTCCGTATGATGGAGTGCCTGTTTACATATCTAATGGGATCGTGTGATAGCTGTCATCTGGGAAGGGAGTGTGCCTACAGAATCAGGGCTACGAAAAGAAAAATAATTTGGTGCGCGCAACACACGACTTTCATTTACCTCCATTATTTATATCAATTCAAGTATTTTTAAACAAATTTATAAACGAAAATAAATTTTTAAAGAATTATTTGAATTGGATTTAAATAGAAACATGTGTTTTATTAAATAATCTATTATACTATTATCCACGACAATCAGTTTGTTTTATCGGCTTTTCATCACTCTCCGTTCACTTTTACAGAAGTATGTTAAGATAAGATAATATTTTTTTTTTTAATCTTTAGCATTCCAACGGTATATTATACACGTATATTACTGTTCTTAAGTTCAAAAACAAAAAATTGCATTAAAGAAATATGTTTGCAGTTTTCTCCTTTAGTTGGATATCGAATTCGTTCAACTTGTATATTTACCTGTTTTTCAGTAATGATAATCAAACGATATGGTTAATTTTATCGAATCTACAAAATTAAAGGTACTTTAAAAAGAAATTTTAAAATAGCGGCATTTAAACCCTACATGATATTAAAGCCCGTTCAATTTTACATCGACATAGCGAGTTAAATCAAAATCGTTAGTGCCGTTTTTGAGAAAATCGTAAAAAGGTGCAAAATGCATGGTATAAAGTGGCTCTTCTGGTTAGCTGATTATGATGAAACAGTTTTTGTAACATCTCTGGCGATTATTAGCGTTTGTTGAGTCTAGCTCAAAATCGAAATTTTTTGCGAAATTTCATATTTAAAACAAGCATATGCCTGGGATGTTAAAGCAACTTTTCCATCATAATTGACAGACCAGAAGTGCCACTTATACGATGGATTTTGGACCTTTTTACGATTTTACTAAAACTGGTGGGTCGATTTTAATTAAATGAGATATACCGATGTAACATTTAACGTGCTTTAATACTATATAGGCTAAATGCTGATTTTCTAAATTTTTGCTCTCTAAAATACAAAAATATATTTTGTAGATTCATAACAGTTAACAATTTCATGCTAGAATCGATATAAAAATGGGGTAAATATACAATATAAAATAATTTGATAAACAAAACTAAAGCAGAAAAGATCAAACATATTTTTTATGTAATTTATGCTTCTTTTATTATTTTTTTTTTTTTAACATAAGAACGTTAATATACCGTTAGAAAGATAAAGATTTTAGAAAAAATACTATCTTATATTTAAAGTTGTAAAAGGTAATATAAAGTGACGAATAGGGCATAAACTTATAACGATTCTCTTTTTGCAACGAAACTAAATATAATTCTTCACTAATTTAAATTTTAAGTTTATTTTAGACTTCATACATTGATTTTAACAGTCACGTTAAGTGGAAGTCTTGAGTTGCGCGCATTCGATTTTTTTTTCTAAATTTATATTAGTGAGCTAAGATGTAGTCCGCGCACACCACATTTTTATCTTGTACTTGACGGAGTTACTTCGGGGATTATAAAAACTGTCTCTCTCTCTCTCTCTCTCTCTCTCTCTATATATATATATATATATATATATATATATATATATATAAGTTTGTGTTGTTCTTAGGTTTCAGTCAATGAATAAACAATTTTATCTATGCGACGTTTCGAGAATTTATTGTTCTCATAATCATGCCTTAACAGTGGAAAAAACAAAAAAAAAACAGAACATTAATATTATTATACAATAATTAATATATGATGTTATTGTTAGAGATATAAAAAAGAGTACATTGAACAATGAATAATCATACAGTAGGTACATAGATATTTTAAATTAGGATTTACATTAAAGATATTATTATAAAATTACTTACAATTTTGGACAAAATAGTGTCTTAATTAGGCATGTTTAGCCTAGCTTTTGTCCAAAATTGTAAGTAATTTTATAATAATATCTTTAATGTAAATCCTAATTTAAAATATCTATGTACCTACTGTATGATTATTCATTGTTCAATGTACTCTTTTTTATATCTCTAACAATAACATCATATATTAATTATTGTATAATAATATTAATGTTCTATTTTTTTTTTTTTTTTTTCCACTGTTAAGGCATGATTATGAGAACAATAAATTCTCGAAACGTCGCATAGATAAAATTGTTTATTCATTGACTGAAACCTAAGAACAACACAAACTTACATTATCAACAGTCGAGAACTGATCAAACAATATATATATATATATATATATATATATATATATATATATATATATATATATATATATATATATATATATGTGTGTGTAGCATCAATATTTGGAACTATTATGTGCCGGTAATTATGTTTATTCTAACAGAGGAAACAACAAGGGACTAACACGGGCCGAAGCATAAGATCTCTCGAGAGAAAGTGGCCATTTATCATTTCTTAGGGGCATTGTAATGTCTTGGAGCTCTTCCTGATCGGACTTCTGCCTCGTCCGAACGTTGGAGGGAGAGTTTCAATCAGGCTCGACTAAAATCTTCGTGTATGTACCAACGAGGTAAACAACAATTTCCGACCACTCTCCGATTACTTTCGTATTAAAAAAACAAAAAATAAAATAGTCAATTAGTACTGAAGAATAAGAAAATAAGACTAGGTCTAGTAGTACTGATTACCGAGCACAACACTATGTATATATATAAATATACCTACGTACTTCACATATTATCCGGAAAATCGTTTGCATTTCCTGTCTTTTTGGGATTATGACTGGTTCAAAATAGGTTAGAAAGGTTATAATTTGTCTGGAGGAATGAATTAGCCCAAGATAAAGATTGAATGATTCGGGGTGACGACCTCAAAACCATAAAGATCAGGGATCATTGACCTTTCGGAATATCCTCTCTTTCTTTACAATACTTTTATTCCTTAACTAACGTAAAACTATCTTTAATTAGTTCTAAAGATAAACTTTTAAATATTATTAATCATTGAAACATTAATTTAATAGTGAAGTCCATTAGTTAGTACATTATTCTTCTGTTCTCCGCGTAGTCGAGGAGTTAATCTGGGGTAGGGTGATCTTCCTCGGTTTAACCCAGCCTTTATAAAGTGGGTACCGGTTTAGTGTGATTTTTACATTTTCTTTGATGGTAGAAATCATTATTATGTGCTGTGCTTGAACGGTTAGTTGGATATTCTTTTCCTTAACTTAAAAAATCTGGTGCGGACAACACATGACTTAGGTAGTCCCTTGCCTCAGGCTACCACTAGATGGCGTTGTGTTCTTGATAATGATGCAGTCTGCTAGAGGGCAGCACTTAAAATATGTTAAGGGCCCTGTTTCCGTAACATATTTTTGCACTTTTCTCCTTTAGTTGTTTATCAAATTCGTTCAACGTTTCATATTTAGCTGTTATTTATCAATGCTGACAAGATGATGTGCCTAATTTTTTTTTTTTTATTAAATCTATAAAATTAAAGGTTGAAGAAAATTTAAAATATTGGTATTGAAGCCCTGTCAGACTACTTAAATCAGAATAAAGCCTATATCGTATTAAATCAAATTTTACATCGATATAGAGAGTTTAAACAAAATCGTTAGAGCCGTTTCTGAGCAAATCGTAAAAAGGTGTAAAATGCATGTTATAAAGTGGCTCTTCTGGTAAGCCTATTTTGATAAAAAAGTTTTTGTAACATCTCGGGCGTATAGTTGTCTTAAATATGAAATTTCAGTTCTCTCTGAATGTCGGCATAACAAAGTATTTTTTACTTCCATTAAAAAATCTAGAACCAACTTCAGTTTGAACCCACGACTTTTGCCATAGAAGGCTTTTATGTTAGGAACTGCGCCACAGGTGACCGCTTTGTTAAATTATTTTTTATTTTTATACTTAAGATTGCATTCTACTGAAATTCTTTCAAGACTTGTTGGTAAATATTTTATTTTTACGCCTTGGACTGATTCCGATATGTTCGTAGCAAATAAATCGCACATAATCCTGATGCCATTAATAAGATTCGTATTAGAGAGAAATAATAAGGTTTTCCTTATACGGGTCGGATCGTCATCATGAACACATCCTTAGGGCATTACTTCATTCGAAGACTAATGCCTCCTTCATTAATAGTCTTCGTGTCCCACTGACGCAACTCGAGATGTAAATTTTACAGGCTGGGTTGACATTTAGAAAGCCTCAAGCAGAAGCAGCTATCTTTCTTCTTAGGTTTGTTTTCATGTTTTGCTACGTTGTTATTAGGGATTGGTATATTGTTTAAAGAATCATCGTAAAAGTTTTTTCAGGATGATTTTTATCAAGATTTGACTCTTTGTGCGAACTTCATCGGAACAGTTTAAAGATTAAGAAATCCTAATCCCCTCTATTTGAACTCCACAGTTTCGGAGACTAAGCTAAATGTATAAAATCCTAAAAAATCGAAGAAATGTAACTCCAATCACAATGTATTTTTTAATCTTCTTCAGTTCAAACAAATTGTGGATTTGTGCAAAACCTTAAAAACAGCAACTGATCTGTGCATGGCATATACATGACAGAAAAATCTGAGGTGTAGTGGCAAGCATTACAGAGTTTTATGTCCAAGGTCGCGTTTTCAAACCCGGTAGTGGTTCTTGGCTTTTTTAAATGGATTAAAAATATATGCTCATGCCGTCTTTCTGTACGGTCTCATGCCTGTGCAATGTCAGATACTCGTTAAAGATTCCTATCCTAATTAAACCTAGATATGCACAATTTAGGACTTCCTTTGTACCTATTTGATTAGTGATAAGGGTATAAAGTGACATTGAATAAGTAAAGGTGGGATTATCCTATTCTAAACAGAATGGATAGGTTGAAATACATTCCGTTGGGCCACCATGAACTCTGACTGGATGAGGAAAAAAACTGGTGGTTAAGAGTGATTTCGTCCTAATCATATTTTGGCTTAGAAACAGTACGGATCTATAGTATGTGGGATCACTTGTAACTGGGTGGCTAGCATAACAGCCTCCTATGCCGAAAGTCATGGGTTCAAACCCGAAGTGGTCTTAGGATTTTGTAATGGGAGTAAAAAATCCTTAGTTATGCCGTCTTTCGGAGGGGACGTTAAGAGATGGTCCCGAGCCTGTGTGATGTCAGGTACTCGTTAAAGATCCCTATCCTAATAAAATCTGAATAGGCGAAATTTAGGAATCCCACCGTAACATCGTCCGATTAGCCATAGGAGAACAAATGGGATTATCCTATTCTAAACAGAATGGCTAGATTGAGGTACATTCCGTTGGAACACCATGAACTCGGACTGGATGAGCAAAAAAACTGGTGGTTAAGAGTGATCTCGTCCTAATCATCTTTTGGCTTGGAAACAGTGCGGATCTATAGTATGTACTGATCTCTGGTATGGGTTATAGTGGTTCAGGTTAGGTTACTAACGTAACTCTCATGCCTGCCTTCTAAATAATAACTGATATTTTAACTCCCGACCAATCGAGAATCAATGCATCCATATTACAAACACCCACCTCCGTCCACTTTAAACAACCAATCGTCCCAATTGAAAACAGTTTTATGAGCGATGACAGAAGACATTATACGAAGGAGCGGAGACAGCGCCTGATTAGAATCCAGTTAGCCGAAACAAATGGGAGCCTAGGAGCAGATGTCGCGGGACCTTATTGGTTGATGAGCGGGTGACGTCACCCCCGAGAAGGGACGGCAATTATATCTCAATTAGGAGTTGCGTCACCTCGCCGAGTATTTTCTTAGCTCTCTTTCTACCACCGCCATATTAACAATAGGCCACGCCCACCGAATCAAACGGAATAATACGTCATGTATTTCGAATTGAATTCGTTTAAGTTGTCGTTTCTTTCATGAAAGAGAACTTCTTAGTCTTTAAAATACGTAGAAGGAACACTCATCGGTAATACACAGAACACTTTTCATGACACTTCAAATAAACATAAGTACGTTCATTGACATCCTTCTCTCCGTAGTTAATAGGAATACCTGAGAGTTTCTTGCACTTTGCTGATTTTCGTAGTAGATTTTTATGAATGTTTGAAGCATAGCTAATAAGAAGATATGTTTAGTTTTTTTAATCTACAAAATAAAAGATCGTTGCAGCCGTTTTTGAGAAAATCTTAAAATTTCAGTTTCGTACGACTGTTCAACAAGACTTACCACACGCACACACATCAACGAGGACACATACACAGACCTTTTGGCGTGGCTTGGACCCAGTTTATCCGTTTAAAACTGGAATAAAAAAAGAGGACCTGTGAAATAAGAGAAAGGTTATTAGTTGAATTGATATGAAACTCAGACCGACTCATAAATGTAGAAGGTTAGCTGTTATCAGTATTAACTCCTAATTTAATCGTTTCTAAATTCATTTTCGTTTTTTCTGACCAATTTTCGTACTCGCCGAAGTTGACGAGTCAGAGGGGTCGTATACAGCGGAAATAAGGTGAGAGCGAAGCGGGGGATTCCGCAGGGTTGAGCGTTTGGCCCGCTATTGTATTGTATCCAAGCTGAGCTATGACCCCCGCCTCGAAATAAATTGGAAGACTTTCCGACCCGGAAGGGCTTCCTTTCAAACGACAACCGTTTGATTCGTCCCTCCCTCGCGCTTCACTTGTCGGCTATTAACTGATTCTTCTCCGGAGGTGACAGCCACTGGGAGAGTATAAAAGGCGATTCGTAAAAAGAAAAAGTGAAGAAACGACAGAATTATGATAATCGAGAAGGGTTCGGGAAATAAAATAAAGATTTAATATAAAATATCACAAACAAGTACCAATGAATTTCAAATTTCGTTGCATTGACGTCAATTTTGGAGTTAGAATGCATCATTACTTCTACTTACTTCGTTTGAAGAACTAGTAATAGAATCTAATTTTATAAATTTCTAATCTCATTTTGTGGTGTGGATCCAAGGTTCGTGGATTCAAACCCGGAAGATAACCATAGGAATTTTTTAAAGGAATTAAAAAATCTTGGTTATGCTGTTTCGTGGTGGTACCGAGTTTGTGCGATGTTAATAACTCGTTAAAGATCCCTATTCTAATTTAGTCTTATCTAGACTTACGGATTTGAACAATAGGGGACAGCTAAACGTTCTAACATCAAACGCATTCAATCCTTCCAATCCAAAGTCCTCCGAACAATAGTAAATGCTCCTTATTATGCCTCCAACTATACCTTGCACCACGACCTTAATGTTCCATTTATTTAACACCTGATCCCATCCAAATTTTCCAAATTCCACCAGAACCTCCCAGATTGTAATATTACTCAATAAAAATTGTTGTTTTAAATAAATAAAATAAAAAAATTAATCTGATTAGGCAAAATTTAGATCTCCTATTATAGCACCGTCCATTTAGCCACAGAAGCATAAAAGTTACGTTACATGAATAAACCACAAACACAAAATAAGATTTAATTAAAAATCTAGGCATATTTTTATAGCTTACAGCTATGTTATCCTGCTGCCAGATTCGTAGAGAGCATATTAAATTTAAGAATGCCTGAATGACTACATTTGTAGAGGCGTGGTCTAGTGGATAGGGCACCAGACTACTGTCTGTGTGGGTGCAAACAAAATTGGGGAAAACCACACGGCTGAGCGCAATCTCGTCTTAATAGTTTCCTTGTTGGCCGTTGTCCTATAAACTAAATGTGTTCTAGAAGTACAGGATTTTTATCCCTTAAGTAAAAACAACCTATAGATCTATTTCACAAGAGCTTTGTAACTTAACAGCTAGATTTACAGCTGCTTCAGGGGAGCAGCGTTGTCTAGTGGAGAGAGAGCTAGTCTACTGTGCTCCAGGTCCTGGTTCGAATTCCAGCGGGGCGATCCTGGGTATGGAGACCCTCCTGGGGCACAGCCAGCCTCAATCAAGTGGGTACCCAAAAATGGAGAAAAAAACCTGGCAACTGAGCGTGATCTCGGCCGAATCACCTCATTGCATGGCCGTTGGCCTAGAAACAGTAAGAATCTCTACATGTACTGAGCCCAAAACTCTTCATGGGTTTTAGTGATACAGGTTTTTTTTTTTTTTTTTTTTTTTTTTTTTACAGCTACTTTTACAATGCTAAATAAATCATACAAATATATAGATCCCATGAATCGTAAAGAGATAATCGGAAGGCAGCCACCGTGAACGGAATAATCCCCCGATCGATTTGAGGCGACGACGTTGCGGCATTAGGCTCACACAATAGCGACATCTTGAGCGTCTCTCGCGCTCTCTTTATTCCGTTATTGCTGGACATTTGCATCTCCAGGGAGTCGTTTTCTTCCCCCTCTTGTACCATTAGGTTCATCGGTTAAGTTTAATGCCCTGCTCATAATGCCTCCTTCCAAGTTCCTTTATCAATTTTCTCCATTACCTTCCCTGCTGTTACTCATGTCTTACAGCATCATGTCGTACATTTATTTCCGATTTACTTTGTCCCTCTTAGGGGAAACTTGCAATAGATTTACTAAACGAAGAACAGCCGCTTTTATTTTATATCAGTGGTACGTACTATATCTACCATTGTCCTTGAACTTTAGTTAATCACCTACTTATTGTGAAGGAAGTATTTAAATCGAACAAAATGCTTCCGGCATTTCAGTCAAATATATTTAGAAGAGTTCATTACATCATAATTGACGGTTGAAGGAGATAATTTGATCATCACCAACCAAAATCACGCACAATCTTATAGATGCTGGATCATCACTAGGAGCTTATACCGACTGTACGACCAACACTTGAATATGTTTAATGTTAATCCTATTAAATACCATATTTATACAACTCCTGAAGAAAAGACGATATCATTTGTTTGTGGTGAAAAAAACTTCAAAATCTTTTCTAAAAAAAAAAAAAAAAACTGTTTATCCGAAGGTAAAGAAATTATTTAAATAGGACAGATAGTTCCAGAATCAAGTGTGTTCAAACATACAACCTTTTCGGATTTATACAATATTCATACTTTTGTATGTGCATATGTAATAATTCACTAAGCTTTATGAAGCTGTTAAAACTAATTTATGTTCCAACATAATATAAATAGCCTCTTACATATGTACAAAATAAAATTTCCATATTTCTGATCACGTAAAAAATTAATCATTCCAAACATGTCTGTTAAATGACAACATTTACCTAAAATTACCTCCGCAGGAGATGAATCTACATTTGTATTATATTTTTCTCATGGCTCATATGAAATAATTTTTAATGATAAACCGCCTGACGTTTAATAAAAGTAAATCACGAAGGGGGCATTAGCGAACGGTTTCGAAAGAGGCTGTGTCGTAAGGCGTGGGTGCAGTACCGGGCCCTGAGTCAGGCGGGAAAGAATTCAGTTAACACCTCGGTCAATCTTCCAGTTGGGACTTGATACAGGGGTTAGCCAATTCCTACCTCGGAGAGGAAACACGTTTACTAACGCCCAGGGATCGCTTGCTTCACAACAACACGAGCGAGATCTGTTCGAAGGTACTCGGCGAAGGCTCGTCACGTCGAGAAATACTCCTACAAACCGTCTATTTTGTTTATTTAAAACTCTAAGTTAAAGTACTTCTATGGCAGTATACTTTAAAGTACCACTATGCGCTATGATGACTCGTTCATGATTGGTACATAGACAAAGGCAGTATTGTTAGCAATCAATGTTATTGAAAATACATAAATATAAATTATTTTAATTACTAGAGAAAATTGTTTACACTGAGGATTTTTAGTACATTGAGTCGCTATGTTACTGATAATAAAGAGTAATAGTAATTAATAATCATACTAAACAGTAACACAAATCTGTAATATAGACCCTGATTAATTCAAAAAGTAACGATCTGAATGCATCGAGGTTAGAATAGAAAAAGACGAAAGTTTAATACAAGTTGTTTTAGGTTATAGGATACTATTGGAAGTTCTGTAACAAGTCTTACTAAAGACAATGTATAAATAACAATTAGAAAATTCTCGCGAATATACAATAGAATTAGATGTAGTACATATCACATCAATAATTTAAAACCTACAAAGCAAATAGACATAGGTTATTATACCAAGATATCTTTACACAAAAAGAGAGGTAACAGTAAAGAAATGTAATATTATAACAGCTGACGAGTAATAACAGAACAATAAATTATCATCCACTACCATCGAGGTTATAAAGTTGAGAGTATTTGTATAGATATTTTTTTGTCACTAAATCAGTTCCTGGAATCGTCTGACAAATTATAGTGAAAATTTGGAACGTGCTAAACATAACTTTCCGAAAATGGAAAATTACAGTAGTTCTGTTTAAATTCATGAAAAATATAAGTATATTTTTATACCAAGAATATCAATGAAGATATATTAAGTATACTCAAGAAATTGAATACAGGTTATTTACAAAAAGTTTAAAACAAAATCTTGAGCGACTCAACGATGGGAGAAGGGGAAAAGAAGATATACTTTTGATGTTTGCTAATTATTCAAATAAGAAGAGCGGAAGGGTTCGCCCGCAACAAATAATTACTACAAAAATAAACTTTGTCAGGGGCTACTCCGGGAAGTGAATTCAATTTGAAGGGAGAGTCAGCCGAGGAAGTATAATTGGTTAGACAATTGTCTTGCTAATGAGTTGGAAGTGTCGCCGCGGTGGAGGCAGAAAGCAGAGAGGGGGAAGAGCCTCTTTTGAAAAAGGTAACCCTTCCTGGATCCTGTAACGAAACTAACTTGTCTAATCTTTATGGAACTCGGGCAAAAGGAATATTTGATATCATTAGGGATATTGACTCCCTTCTAATTCTGAAATTAATCCCTTAAGGGAGTCTCTTCTTCCGAGGGGTTGGGGAGGGTAAATGAATAAATCAAAGTAGCCAAGAGCAAACAGAATTACTCTCGTGGTTTTCTTGAGGAAATCTTTCTTTGTCATTGTAACATTGGTAGAAGTTTTGGGGATTATAAGTTAAATATGAATAATGTAATACGTATTTATTTAAGACCAATAGAAAATATAATTACAATAATAATAACTAGATATAATTGACCGTCGGTAAATGCAAAAGAAAGATAATCCGCGTGACTTTAAAAACAAATACGATGAAATAAGTATCTAATTTCTCATTCAGTGTCTTTTTATAACTGATGTGCTTTCAGACGCCCTGAATACGACCTTCATTTCGGATCTACATACGTTGACAATAAATATTTAACACTATTCAAGTTTATTTTAACAAAATCCTCATATTGGACATGCGCCTATGTAAATAAAAACATGAGCAGATGAGTTCCGTCATTAACCATCACAATATACGTACAAATTTCTAATCCTATTAGTAGCTTCCCAATGATGATTCTACGTTAAAAGACTAAAATACGGTTCATTTTCTGACCCCCTCGAAGATTCAGCATTCATGAGAGAAAAGGTTAGAAAACATTGACTTTATGGAAAGACAAGACTGTATATTTTGATTGAAACTAGGAATCCTTTGTTTTATAAACATCCATTTCCATCATATCATGGATTGCATCACGTAATATATTCAACAACTTAGAGAAGAAAGCACATATAGTGGGTTTTTCATGATCGTGAAAGTTTAATAAAATGGTGATTACGGCTTTTGAGTACGTTTAAGTTGTAAAGTCGGTAGTCACATATTCCAGCGCTTCTAATTGTTTATTGACCTTTCGGATATGGTAAGGAGCGAGTAAAGTGCGCACACTACAGCGAAGTTATCGTCCAATAAGCATTCAAAGGAAAACGGCAACGGCGAGGTTGTATTTTAGCCCAGGGGGGGAAGGAGTCGTTTATTATCAAGGACGGAGAAAGTCCCGAACAAGAAGATGGGATCGCGGCCATCTGTGAGAAATGTCTCCTGTCGACCGTAGACTCGGAAGATTCTTCCAATGGAAGAGGTGAAATGGCCGCCAGGGGGTAATTATCCAGTAATTACGGGTATACATCAATCGGCAGGGGAAAGCTGATTGTTTGCTGTGTGTGGGAAAGTCAAGCCAGTTGGTAAATCACAGCCTCCCTGATTAGCGGCTAACGTGAGTTGGCAACCCTGTCAATCAGAGGTACCACTTAATCCAGCTGTTCAGATCGGAGATAATATTCAGGAGGCTGACGTACCCCGATAGAGAAACGTCCCGTTTACATTAATCCCGTCGTGTGAAGCAATGCAGCTTACACGGCTGCCTTCTTAAAGACTGACGTGATGCTGTTGCGCTAATAAATGAATACTTTTCTACACTATTAAACATTATGAAAATAAAATAGGTTGGATAAATATGATATCAATAAAATAAAATAAAGTTGTACCATGTACAGCGCCATCTAATTTATTTGTTCGTTTATTCATTTAACGTCATTTTATGATACTGTGGACGGAGCTTCAGCGGGAGTCCTATAGGGATCTTTACCAAATACCTATCATAGCATATGTTTGGGACCATCATTTTACATCCCTTCCGTAAAGTAGCAATACCATGGATTTTTTACTCACTTTAAAAAATCCTAGAGTCTAGTGCCGAGTTTCTATCTAATTAAGACCTTGGTTTTAATGTTAACCACTTCACCACAGCTGACGCGTAACTTATTTATCACCAAAGGATAGGAATTGAGATGAATCGCTCGTGATCATCAATTTAGTATCTTTATCAGTGATCTATCATTTTTAATACTAAACCATATTTTAGTCAGACATAATTATACATATCTATTATATTTAATCTATGGTATGGTATTAAAAAATGTGAACAGAGATAAACTGATTTAAAATAAATTAAATAAACGGATCAAGAATGCTATAAAAATAACATGATAATTATAATGTAATGTAATGTATATGTGATCCACTTACGTCCAAACCTTAAAAATAAAATTAGGAACTTAGTTTTGCTGATATAAGAATATGTACCTATTTGTATTCACCAATAAGATTGAAAAATGTATAATTTTAATACAAAATTCAAATAATCTCTCTATAACTTTTAGTTATTTAAAACAAGGGAAACAATATTGATAATGTTATCATCATGCATGCAGAACGTGTTTACTTTATCTGCAATGGAAAATATTAATTAGGGAGTAATCATTCTCTCATACCATATACTGTTTTTTATTTGTTACTTTCTATGCGTTATTAGATTATAATTAAGCTTTTTAACACTTTAACGACCACAAGTATTTGGAGCACCTTCTCTTGTGGACCATAGCAGGCGTATGAGTCCGCTGCAGCGGTTCCAACTGGGACCGACCAAAACTGGCTATTTTGGTTCCATGGCCCAAAACATTATTATCAGCTATTTATGTTTTATTTCACCCAAAAAACACATGGTATTAAAAAAATTGTGATAAAAGTTACTTTTACTTAAAAGAAATAATTAATAAATGAAGCGGGCGCCTGCGCCACGGGGAAGTTACTAGAGGGCGTGTGTGCCCTCTGAAGGATAAAAGAGATGTCCATATGCTCTCTACTGAACACACGGATGAAGTGACTGAAGTTGTGACTACAAGTGAAAGAACCATTACAAAACCAAGGATGATTGTCGATTATAACAGTGAAAAATCGTCAATCGATACCTCAGACCTAATGTCGTCTTATTCCACAAGCTTACGGCGAACCCGTTAGTGGTATCACGAAATCGCAATTGATCTTATTTTTAGGGCCTCTCTACTAAATGCATTAGTTACTCATAACAGCTTTAGGCGAGAAGTAGAAGATGTCTACAAAATATTTTTAAGAAGAGGTTGTAAGGCGCTTCTTGAAAAAGATCCTCTCAGTGACTCCGCTCCTTCACCTTCAGCTAGTCGACGATTTCTTCAGTCGCACAGATTTGATAAAAAATTAAGGCTATTTAATAAAGTTAGAATATATTGTAAGTGGGGCTTTTATTTAAAATTTCAGGAAGCAAAATGTACAAAAAATAAAGTGAAAAAAGTTGTTACATATTGTAATTTTTTTAAAAGTTATTTTGTTCAAGTAAATTAGAGTAATTCATAGGAAAGGTGCCAGATAACTGTTTTGTACATTATTTAATGTATAATAATAATATATAATTTGTTTTTTTTTGTTGAATAATGTTCTAATTATGTTTTTATTTTCTGTTACAGACGCCTGTGGACTGTCAGACGTCGCTCACATAGAGTCGTTGCAAGAGAAGTCCCAATGCGCCCTGGAAGAGTACTGCAGGACGCAATACCCCAACCAACCTACCAGGTTCGGAAAGCTTCTTCTGAGGTTGCCATCTCTGAGGACCGTAAGCTCTCAAGTCATCGAACAGCTCTTCTTCGTGAGACTAGTCGGCAAAACACCAATAGAAACCCTGATACGGGATATGTTGCTCAGCGGAAGCAGTTTCAACTGGCCTTACATGAACAGCATGTGACACAGTGTGTGGAGGCACCTAGCTTCCACATAGACTAAGGCGAATCTAACCTGTACATGTAAGTGTCCGAAGGTCGACAATCTTATAGGAGTGTCTAATTAAGCCCGGAATCAGGCTGATTGAGAAGGTTATAAAAGAGAAGCCAAAGAGATGTACAGCAACGTGAAACGAATTCGAGCATCTTAAGGCTAGTGATGGCTCTATCATAAATGGACAATAAAATAGTTTCAATTTTTGGTCTTCCATTTAATTGTTTATTTTACTGCTTTGCCTTAATCACAGTAGAGAAAGCCTTTAATTAAACATTTAATGATGTTAAAATTACTTCAATCGAATATTTTTGTTTTAGTCTACTTATTAGCTACCATAAGCTTAGTAAAATAAAAAATGGTTTTTCTTAGTTCTTGGTTAGTAGTTTTAACTACTACCAGGATAAGATCTGTAATTATGTAGAATTTTAAACTTTTTGTTATCAGAAAAATTTAACATTGTAAGGTTACATGAAGTGGAGACAGTTTTGAAAATTAATATTATAATTCACTTTACAAGAGAATTTAAACTTCTATATTTTTTTTCATTGATTTGTATGTGCTTTTATTTAATTTTTAATATATAATATTATTTTTTAGTGTAATCAGCATTTTTTAAAAAATGCTGTAATGTTTAATTTTGGAGACATTTTCTTTATTGAGTGATGCAATTTCTATGACCACGACTAATAAATTATATCCACTATTTGTAATTAATAATATTAAAACAAATTATTATTTTTACTAATTAATTTCAAATACTAGTCAGTAAATAAAGATCTAACTATGCTTATCCACACTACTAGATGGATTTTTTTTATTTTGAAGCAAAGCAGTGGAAAAAACAATCAAATGGACATTTACAAATTTTAAAATTATGCAACAGTTAAATTTTTTTAAAAGTATCATTTGAAGATATGAAATAATGTATACAATTCAATAATACAAAGCACTTATAATAATTGTTTACAACGTGGTTTGTAAAACACTTGACGACCTATCATAAATGAATTTAAAATCAAAATCATGGAATAGGTTTTAGTACCATACTTCTGTTTGATCATGAATATACATTTATTACAAACAAATACATCTTAATGATGGTATTTTAAGTGTTTTGTGTTAAGAGAAAACACATTATATCAGTAGCTTAAGTACTTTAAAGTTTTCAAATAACACAATGTGAGTTATGTGTGTATATTTATATACAGAGAGTAAGCATAAGTGCACAAAATTATTGAAATGATTGAACATTCATTGTACAAACAAAAATATGTATATATATATATATATATATATATATATATATATATATATATATATATATATATATATATATATATATAATATATATTAAATTTTGAATTTCTGTTCAGGAGGTAGATGTTATGTGATATGATACAAACATTTGTCCCATAAGATAAAAGTTTTTTTTTTTCTATTTAATAATTCGAAGGAAAATATCATTATGTTTACAATCTGTATATGAATACCATTAAATAATTTTACTTTGTCATAATCCACATAATAGTTACCTGTTACCATTTATGATTATATACCACTAACTGTCCTACTACCTGATTTGGATTCATTTATAATACACGGTACTTAATACAGTTTTCAGTACTTATAATTCGAAAAAAGCTATCAAGGCAATAAATATCAGACCATTTTACAATTGTGTAGTGTGGCAAAAAACAGGAGAATTTATTGTTAAAAAAAAAAAAAAAAAAATGAATCAAAGAAAAGATCTTGCTAAACCTAATGTTCCGGGTTTTAGGTACCAATATCTTTGTACATAATATACGATAAAAAAATTATAAATACTTGTTTGTAGATAATGTACAATTGTTTTGTTGTCTCTAAATTGTAATTAATTCAGAAGTTGAGGTCTCCAAATTTTCTTCTGTAAAAGATAATCGACAGACCACAACTTCTGAATTTGATAAAAAATATTTGTGTCAATGTGTACATAAATTCCCTATTTTGATACGTTGTTGTTGTAGTACGAAAAGGACCTTCATTCAAGGGTATATAAATATATATATATATTATTTTGAAAAAAGGATTAATACTTAATGATTGTTTATTATTTATATGAGATATATTTATATTATTAGTTTTTTATAGCTTAAACATTATGTTTGTAGTTACCAATTTTTTTTTGTCGACTTTGTTTTTTCTTATTTTTGTTTTTAATGTTATTGCTCTCTGGTGAAAAAAGACCTCAGAGGATTTGTTAAATGGTGTTACTGTTCATAAATAAAATTACCATCTTCATTTTAAAAAAAGAAGTGGTATAATTTAACAAATATAAAAATAATTAAAAAAAAAAAAAAAAGACTGAAATGTCAGTAAGATTTTCTTTACTGTACAATAGATGAATTTCTGTCTCTATGAACAGCGCACCATATTTTTTAAAATATAATTATTTGCTCATTGTATATTATGTAATTGTGTAAAATGTGTCCATAAAATTGTGTAATTGAAAAAAAAAACAAAAAATGAAAAAAATTTGAGGAAAAATTGTTTTCTCTTCGTCCTCCATTTAATTTTGTCCATTAAATCGAGACAAAATATAAACCACCGAATTCAGCTAATTAGTGATAAATGTAAGTTAATTGATAATAAAATACATGACACAAAATACTTGATAAATTTGGATATATAATTCCTATGTACAAAGTCCAGAAAATAAAAAAAAAAAAATTCAGAAATAAATGGAAAATTATTTCTAAATATGCATTTTATTATTCTTGATACCTATTCCAACATAATCCAATCATTAATGATTGAATTTTTAGAAAGTAAAACAGTATAAATCAAATATTGTCCATACAAGGAAAAATTTATGTTTATTTTCTAATGCTAATAAAGAAATTAAAATAGTCATAATTTAAATAAAAAGAATTAGTAATATCTTGTCGATGAAGAACCATTAAAGTTAATATTTAAAGAAAACTATTTCTTAACATTGTTTTTTTTTGCTATCTATTTTTCCATATTTTTATATCTATTATTAATAATTGAATTGGTAAGAATGAAAATAGTACAAATTCAACCAGTCTTTATAGGTTTCAACTTATAGAACTAATCTTTCGAGTATAAGAACACAAATAGAAACACTAAAGCATATTCACAGAGAAGAAGAATTCCAGAACAATGTACGCTATCAGAAGTGCAAATAAAAAATAAATAAAATAAGGAAAATTTTAAAAATCTGGTTCACATAACGAAAAAAACTTTCTCTTACCTCCATTCTTAAAATCAAGATTTAAATAAACGTAAACTTAATATAACAATTTTCTCATTCTGCATTACCTTCTACAACTTGTCTGAATATTTTTTGGAATCTATAAACTTAAAGATAGTTTTGAGGAAGAAAATTAAAAAATTCATTACTTCACAGGGGTAAAGTAGGGTAAGTAGAAAAGACAGGAGAGTAAAGTAGAAAAGACAGGGGTCAGACAATTTCAATCAGAATGAAACATACTACTATGTTTCGTGGCATATAGGGTAATAAAGTAATTATCTTGAAATATACATTTTATTTATCAAATTGCACTTATTATCATACATAAAAACATCGTACATTTGAGGTATTGTTATTATCGAGAATACTGAGGTTCTATTTACCACATAATATTACATATAGGAGGTACCTTTGGACATGACTGCTCGACCCCCAACTTCCGACTTCCATGCTGGACTTCCTCTTATCTTGCTGTCCGGGCTCAGACTCCCCAGGTACTCCGCTATCCCTCTGTACGAGTGGAGGGGTCTATTTTTTGTATAGCCCTTCTAAGAAGCCTTCCTGCTTGTCGCCCGGAAACTACTCTATTTTGTACAAATCAAAAATATTCCTTCACCTCCCAATATTCTCGATACATAGCATTCACCTAACCTGCGAGGAAAGAAAAATTAAAAACCGAACGGTTTTTGATTTTTCTTTAATTATCAAAACATAAAATTACAAGAATTAAACTAGTTATAATACTGTACATCATGTTAAGTCAGAATTAAATAAAACATGACCTCTAAGATAAACAAACATTTAAATATAATAATAGAACTTTTTTTTTACTACAGTTTTTCTTATAAAAGTATTTATTTACTGTTCGTATTTAATACCTTTCACTGAATCTACTTTGGCAGTTACAAAGTCCTTTAGAGTTTAATATACATAATCTTCTTTCCTCACAAAAATATCATAACGCTAAAATTATTATATTTTACATGAAATGCTGTGCTTATGAAATAAATTTTCTTTTTTTTTCTGATTAACGTAATGCATAATACATAATATAATAGTAACAAATAAAACATATAATATTCATTGGATATTTTCTTATCATGTGGCAAATTATTAAAACCAAAATGAATCTACTATTAGGTCTCTAAGGTACCTGTTAAACCTCTTTTCTTTTTCAAATAATTATATTACACTAATAACACATCCTCAGTATTCTCATCATTTTTTAAATTATGCTTGTTCTGGCGCAATGGCAACTTGGTCTAGTCAATTACTTATAATATAAAGCCATAATTGTGTTACATAAATGGATAAAGATATAGGAGAGATTTTAAGGTCACAATCGGAGTACAGTTCAGAAGTGGAATGAATCTCAGATTTTAACTCGAGAGACTAATATAGAAAATAACTTAACTTTTTCATGACATTCTAACCACAAAAATTACTTAATCAGAAAGACCTACTTGAATTTTAGACATTTAATAGCTGGATCAATATAAATACAACAGCAGTACTTTTCATGTACACAAAATACATTACCGTCTACAAAAAATAAATATCATTCCCGCCTTCGGGATAAGAGGAGGCCTACGGCTACTCCACATTCAGGGTTCTTCCCTTTACAAAACCTATTAGAAGGTAAAAATATCATCTTAGAATGATAAGGAGGACTAATATCTACTCCCATTAAAGGATAATTATTCCCATGTTACTTAAAAGACTCCGCATTAGGACTATTAAAATATATATAAAGATCCACCGTTTTTGCTCTTAGTTTTCAGATGCTCATTGTCTTACTCTACATTTATTAAATTTATCTGATTAAACACGATAATTATAACTGAGACCCATTCCGTTTACATATAAAATATCAATTAAAGTTTATCTTAAACCCTAATCTTTACATACAAATAACTTAATCCTAATATTTACATTGTATGTACAATCTATTTACAATTTTTCCAGTAAGGTTTAACCTGAACATGGCCCAGGCTAAACACTGTAAGCTCGTCATACGGAGGGGACGCTAATTACCCCTTTTTATCCTCTGGAAACGGATAAAGACTGCCGTAGGCCAAAATAATATGGTATGAGGCCTTTTCTAACATGGTCTAAGATCATATAACCTTTATAACCTACATATATCAAAATAACAATTATTATTTCTTTAACCGGCACCTTTCTATAAACATCAAGTACTGTGTTGTTAGGAGCAAGTGGAATCGAAAATGTATTTAATTTTAAATTGAACAGTTTAGATTTGTATTCTTGACTTCGGAGTAGAACAAGGGATTTCAGAGGTAAACATTGACTGTGGAATGTTTTTCTGATAAGGGACACTTTCTTCTTTGAACTTTTCAGGATTTTCTTGAGGAATCAATATTATTTTAAATTTCTCATTAGTGGTAAGATCCAAAACTTGATCATTTGGTTCTGTTTCAACCGTTTTTTCACTATACATTTTATTTTCATTTTGAGTAGTGGGAGTCATTAGAGAATGGAGTTTTTCTTGAATTTTCGGGTTGTTATCTTCTTCTTTTTTACTTACTTTCTTTTCACTTTCCTGGTCATTTATTTCTTCATACTGAGATTCTGCTTCATCCTCAGTAGATGGTGTTTTTCCGGAATTGGCATTAAAATATTTATTTGGAGTTTGAGAGGGGGTCTCTTCAGGTTGCAGTTCCTCATTTATGAAATTATTTTTCTTTTTAATCTCTTCTGGGAGTCTTTCATCGGTGTTCACTTCTATTTTATCTTCAAAAGGATCTTTCTTATTTTCAATGCTACCAATATTCTCCTCCAGATGATCAAATCCATTGTTTACCCAATTATCGAATCTTTCAAGAATATTCATTATTGAATTTTCGAAACGTTTAAAAAAAATATCTTCTTCTTCTTTGAAGTTTAGCTTCTTCCCTCTTAATTTGGTCTGTGGCTTAGTTGTATTCGAGCACGGGATCACTGACTCTCCGGTCAACCCCAGATCAGATACTTCTGAACATTTTGGCTTTGGTAGCTCATCTACTCTGGAAGCCATAGTAAAAAATCGTGTGCGAAATAATAAAAAACAAAACCCTGGCTAATCTTCAAAAACCTTTAAGGGTGGTTTAAACGCTTACACGAACAAAAGGCATATATAACAATCATCTAGCAACTTTCATAAAACCACTTTAAAAAACTAACCACTTTCAAGACCTTAAAACAGTAGGGAGGAGCACAAGATGCTAACAATTAAATATTAATTAATGAAGTATTAATATCAGATTCATATATAATACATATGACAATATTACCCTAATGCCACTTATAACATTGACTTTTAATTAACTTATAAATTTTCGATACTAATAAAGAATTGATAAATTCGTCCCCACAAGAGATGCCATAAAATACTATGTTTCGTGGCATATAGGGTAATAAAGTAATTATCTTGAAATATACATTTTATTTATCAAATTGCACTTATTATCATACATAAAAAACATCGTACATTTGAGGTATTGTTATTATCGAGAATACTGAGGTTCTATTTACCACATAATATTACATATAGGAGGTACCTTTGGACATGACTGCTCGACCCCCAACTTCCGACTTCCATGCTGGACTTCCTCTTATCTTGCTGTCCGGGCTCAGACTCCCCAGGTACTCCGCTATCCCTCTGTACGAGTGGAGGGGTCTATTTTTTGTATAGCCCTTCTAAGAAGCCTTCCTGCTTGTCGCCCGGAAACTACTCTATTTTGTACAAATCAAAAATATTCCTTCACCTCCCAATATTCTCGATACATAGCAATACATGATATTAAAGCCAATTACATTTTAAATCGAAATAGCAAACTTATCAAAATCGTTAGAGCCATTTTTAAGAAATTGGAAAAAGATGTAAAATGCATGGTATAAAGTGGTTCTTCAGGTTGGCTGATTTTGATGAAAAAGTTACTATAACATCTCAGAGAAAGACTCTCCTAAAATATGAAATTTCAGTGTTATACAACTCATGGTGTTAGAGCAAGACTTACCACACACACACATACACAGACATGTATTTCAGGTGAAAACTTGATTTTGAACATTTTCACGATCACAATACCTTCCCTTACTGTATATTTCATAATAGGTAAGTGAAAGTAAACATTAACCTGAAATAATATTTCTAGTTTTCTACTTCTGTTGACAATCAAATTATTTCATATTCAACATTTTTTTATCAATGCTAAGAAAATGAAATGGTTAGCTGTAATATTTAAAGAAAACTATTTCTTAACATTGTTTTTGCTATATATTTTTCCATATTTTTATATCTATTATTAATAATTGAATTGGTAAGAATGAAAATAGTGCAAATTCAACCAGTCTTTTTAGGTTTCAACTTATAGAATTAATCTTTCGAGTATAAGAACACAAATAGAAACACTAAAGCATATTCACAGAGAATTCCAGAACAAATGTAAGCTATCAGAAGTGCAAATAAAAAATAAATAAAATAAGGAAAATTTTAAAAATCTGGTGCACATAAAGAAAAACTTTCACTTACCTCCATTCTTAAAATCAAGATTTAAATAAACGTAAACTTAATATAACAATTTTCTCATTCTGCATTACCTTCTACAATTTGTATGAAAGCTAAATTTGTTTCTAAAATCTTTATCTTTCCAACGATATATTATAAATCTATACTATTCTTTTTAGGGAAAAATTAAAATCTGATGCGGGCAATACACGACTTCCATTTACCTTGGTTGTTAAAAAGGATTTAAGAACCATTAACTTAGGTTAAGAACTAAAATTTAAGTAAGTGAAAGTAAAAAGTATAAAGAACTATATTCAGTTTAATAGGCAACACATATTTAATTAAATTATATAACTTAAAATTGTTTGTTTGTTTATTTAATGTCACTTTAGCTACCGTGACTAATCGGACGATCCTACAGTGGGTGTCCTGAATTTTGCCTATACAGGTTTAATCAGGATAGGGATCTTTAATGGTAACTGACATCACACAGGCTCGGCATTACCTTTTTACTCCTCTCCGAAGGACGGCATAACTAAGGATATTTTACTCCCATTAAAAAATCCTAGAACCACCTGCGGGTTATAACTTAAAATTGCTATGTACAATAATCACTGAAGTTTATGCCCTATTCGTCACTCTACCTTACAAAACTTTGTAAGAAAAATAACATTTTTTCAACAATCTTCAGCTTTCCAATAGTGTTTCATAAATCTCAATTACTATTCTTATGTTAAAAAAATAAATTTTTTTCTGGAAGGAATTAGTCCGGGTGGCGGTCATTAAATGAAACAACTAAATAGTTTCAACTATTTTATTTTTGCCAACGTTTCGACCCCCTTTGTGGGTCATCAGTTTCAGGGAGCCAATGGTGATGTGAATGGAAACTGATTGTTTCCATTCACACACCATGCGCCCTGATGATGACCCACAAAGGGGGTCGAAACGTTGGCAAAAATAAAATAGTTGAAACTATTTAGTTGTTTCATTTAATGACCGCCACCCGGACTAATTCCTTCCAGTAATTCTCAACGGTCAACTAATTACATCCACAAATATTTTTTCTCTTTTCTCCTCTAGTTGGTAATCAAATTCGAACAACTTGTATATCTAGCTAATTTATTATTTTTTTATTTGTATTTATAAATGCTGATTACATTTAATTATATGGTCAATTTTTGGAATCTAGAAAATTAAGGGTACTTTAGAGGTGAAACATACATGATATTAAAGCCCAATAAATTTTAAATCGATATAGCAAACTTATCAAAATTATTAGAGCCATTTTTATGAAATTGGTACCAAGGTGCAAAATGCCTATAATATAAAGGTGGTACTTCTTTTTGGCTGAGTTTGATGAAAAAGTTACTGTAACATCTCAGTTAAATATGCTCGTAAAATATGAAATTCCAATGTTGTAAGACTTATAGTTTTCGAGCCAGACTTATCACACACACACAGACCTTTTTGCATGATTTGGTCATTTGGACTCATGGGATCCTAAAACGTGTATTTCATATATAGGTAAGAGAAAGTAAAAATTAACCTGGAAAAAATGTCTACTATTTTCTAGTTGTGTTGACTATCAAATTCTTTCATACTCACCCATTTTTTATCAATCAACATGAAATGGTGAATTTTTTCAAATTAACAACATAAAAGGTACTTTAGGGGAAACAAATTTCATCAACATTTTAATTCCTATCACACTATTCTAAGCAGCATAAAAACTATATGAAATTAGAGCCCATTTAACTTTACATCAATTTAGTGGGTTTAATTAAAATTGTTACGAGGTGTTTTACAGAAAAATGCATAATTATAGGTGGAATAGTCAGGAATCAGTCATTTTTTGAAAAAAAATTTTAATTTTGCCAACGTTTCGGCCCAAGCTTGTGAGCCATCATCAGGGCTACAAACATCAGAACAAAAGAGATACATATCAATATGATAATGAAAATTTTCTTTTGAATGTAGTGACAATGATAACATTTGAAATAAAACAGAAAATATACCAACATACTTAAATATTATAGATACAAATAATGATAATAATTGATACATAATCTGATGATGATAAGCATAACAAATTTTACAGAACTTTAGACTTTAATATAGAAGTAAAAAAACATAATATAAACGTACCATTACTGAGCCATGTCCAAGCATAAACTGAGAAAAACCATAAACATAGGTAGTATGGGGAGGGGTTCATGTAAAAACCCTGAAGGTTTTCCCCTCTAAGTGTAAATACTACAGCTTATCTTTGTTTTTAAAAAGTTTTACAAAATTATATAATGGAAAAAAAAAAATAATATATCCCTATGTACAATAAGGCTCAACATTTTTAACAGAAAATTATAAACACTAGAATCTGAGGTATTTAAAAGATCCATGAGGTATATAATAAAAAATAAAATAAAATAAATAAATAACAAGAACCAGAGGTGTTATAAACAAAAAGATAAATATACAGTAAATAAATAAAATATACATTACACAAGCAATTTGTACAATAAAGTGATAGAGTTATAATTTAAGGAGACGGAAGATGTTAGCATATGAGGGAGAGATTATCTCTTTGTCAGTTTTATGATTTACGGGTACTCGATCTTTTTCCATATGGATATATATAGCTTCGGAGAAAAGTTGTGATGATGGCTCACAAGCTTGGGCCGAAACGTTGGCAAAATTAAAAACTTTTCAAAAAATGACTGATTCCACCTATAATAGTTTCTACAGTCGACTATACATCCTCAATACAAGAAAAATGAATAGTATAAAGTGACTCTTCTGGTCCACCAATTTAACTAAAAGTTGCAGTAACATCTCAGGCATAAACACTTCCAAAATAAGAAATTATAGTTGTATAAACCCATTTTTTTTTAATGAGACTTACCACACACACAGAAATTTTTTCAGGAACTTGATCATGTGGACTCAAAAGACCTAAAATGTTTATTTCCGGTGAAAACTCAAATTTCAAAAAATTTTCAGAATTCTGTTCCTTACTAAACTTTTCATATATAGGTAAATGAAAGTAAATGCATATTTAAGTGGCAACGTCAGTAAATTAATTAAGGTCAGAAAGTTGCGATAGAATCTGTGCTATAAATTTAACACCTATCTAAAATATGATATTTCAGTTCGAATAACTTCAGATTTTGAGATAGGCTTACCACATTCAGAGAACATTTATGACATTTGTGAGAATATATCATTTAGACTCAGGAGACCTTAAAATTTGTAATTTGATTAAAAACTCAAATTCAAAAATTTTCATAATTGCTTTACTTTCCTTATAAAAATAAAATCCTGAACTTCTACAATACTCATACTGTTTCACAGCTAACGGCGTCCAAGGAGGTATTTAAGCGTAGATCATGCTCAGCTGTAGGTTTTAACCCTAATTTTCTGGTACCCACTTTATAGAGGCTGGGTGTGTCACAGGAGGGTATCCAGGGTCGCTTCATGGCTAAAATAACATTTTACATACTTCTGCCCACAGCTGGGGTTTGAACCCAAGACTCGAAGAACAGTAGACTAATGTTCTATGCACTAAACGATGCCTTTCCCATATTTGTATGATAAACAAGACGAATATTATTTATAATAAAACTAACAAGAACGTTACAAATTAAAATAACAACACTGGAAGGAATTAGTCTGGGTGGCGGTCATTAAATGAAACAACTAAATAGTTTCAACTATTTTATTGTTTGCCAACGTTTCGATCCCCCATTGTGGGTCATCAGTGTTGTAGGCAAATGGAAATTGAGTTTCCAAGTTCAGTTTCCATTCCCCTACAACACGCCCTGATGATGACCCAATAAAATAGTTGAAACTATTTAGGTGTTTCATTTAATGACCGCCACCTGGACTAATTCCTTCCAGTAATTCTCAACGGTCAACTAATTATATCCACTAAAATAACAATAATAAGAGGTTAGGAGGAAAATAAAAACACAAATGGTTTATGCTCAGAATTCATATTTAAGAAAAAAATAGAGATAATTTAGACGCAATAAAGGAATCAATAAAATAACTACAATTTGAAACAAAAAATGCAACTTATCAGGTACAGAGAATTTTAAATTTCAGAAAATATAAATATATATAATATACAAGTCCAGACATTAATGTTACAGTAAAGCTCATAGAATAATTCTTACACATTTAAGAAAAAAGATCGGATATATTATTTTAAGTATACATATTTTCAAAACTACTTAGCAAAAAATATATGCATGTTTAACAGTATTAAAAATTTTAATAAAATAATCCGCCTAATGAAATCTATTGCGATTAACAGCTTTTACAATAAATATGATGAAATTATGAATCAACTGAAAAAAAGGTATTAGTTCAAGGTTTTGACCAGTATATAAAAAAATACCATAACATATTTGAAACGGTATCAATCAACAAAATGTTACATGGTTGATTAATGGATGAAAATAAATAAACAACAAAGGGATGAAGAAAGACAAATAAAAAAATCAAAATACATACATAGTAATATTTAATGATAAAATTCCAAATTTTTTCAAAACCAGATTAGTATTATTTAAGAAACACAAGAATTTTAAAAATGGTCAATTTTTTCTAAAGAAAAGATTTATCATATTAGTAATATCGACAGCCGTATCACACAAATTTTGAGCAAGGTAAAAGCATAATATTTAATAAATATAATTAATTAATATACATTAAAGTACCAATTACTCAGCACACTAAACTACTTATATATAATTAATATACTTACGATGAAATAATAGGTGAATAATACAGTATACTTGTAGAGCATGCTTTATCTTAAATATTTAATTTAATTTTTACAACTAATCGATATATTTAGCTTATAGTTAATTCAATAACGATGCTAAGAGGAAATTTGAAAATTACAAAAAGGAACTGTCAAGTTTTTACCAGAATACTATGATCGATTTATAGTTTTTTTTAAATAAAAGTTAGAATTCTTAAATCTAAAAATATATAAAATTTTTATTATTATTTTTATGAATGAGATTTCGAAGAAATGATATAACAATAACATGTTTTATAATTAGCCGATTGAAATAATTAATTTGAGATTTAAGTTAAATAAGTAGAAAATAAATTAACGTATCATATTGGACAAAATAGATATAAAAAAAAAAAAAAGTTTTCCCATTCAATGTGTCCATCAACACTGCTTTACATATTTGTACAAGATGAAATAAATTTAAAAACCTTATATCTTACTTCACACATATAGTAGCCACTTAATTTTTAAATAAATATATTACTAATATATGCTATATTATGATAGGTCATTTGAACTCTTATCTTATAAATAAGAGAGGGGAGGGGAGGTAAATGAAATAATGATTACCAATAGGTACTATATATATATATATATATATATATATTATATATATATATATATATACCATAGTAAGATTACAAATGAAAAGTATATTAATTACTTATTTCTTTTTCGTATTTTGCATGGTCGGGGAATGATAACAACTATCTGGATCCACCATTATTCTATTAAAATATGAGTTTCTGAAAAATTTTTAAACAAAATAATATGCGACTTGCAGAAGAAATATGAAAAAACTCAAATTAATCGAGAATTTATGAGAACCAAAGTGACAAAAGTCAGTTATTTGAAACAATCTGAAAACTGATCAATGGATAGTGGTGATTCAAGGCAAGACCTGGTAAATAAACTGATGAAAAATTGAAAACAATGAAATAAAAGTAATTGAAGGCACTTTGTTGTATAAATTTATAAGTAAAGTTGTAAATATCAATAAAATATTAAAAAAAAAAAAAAGTAATTGTAAAACATTACAGAAGTTAGATGCTTCTGCAGTATTATAGTAAATATATACTCATATAGATATGTGTAGTATTGATATAGAATGTGATGTGCGTTTGGTACAATTTGGAAAGGACTGCTATTTTCAAAGAACTTGCTTGTTTTTAAAATAAAATCAGATGAAGTATGTCGATAAATATTAACGATTAGAATACAAGCAAGTCAAAATATAAATTTAATAAAAAAATGTCTATAGTACCTTCTTGCTAATCAGAGTAGCATGTGTTTAACACTCCATCAGCTGTTGCACAAAAAAACTGTAATGTGATAATAAAATTTCATGCAACTTATCAGACAGTATCTCTCGATCTTACAGATATATTATGATCGACAGAGTGTCAAATCCCTGAACCATTTGTCGACATGAATTAATTAATTAATAATACTAGGCCAGAATAATAATTACAAGCTAATAATTATAATTAAATACTTATATTAATGCCTGTCCGCTCGGTAAAGAGTTCGGCAGAGCCTTAAAATTATTTTACACCCAGAACAAGCCTGCTAGCTTCAATCTGCTTTCTTTAGTGCGAGAGTTAACTACACAACGAAAATTTTAATTTTAAAAACAGCTGATCTCTTGAAATTTCTTTACTTACTAAAATTTGTTAAGGAAGCGCCTGTTCTGAAACCTGATTAGTTTACTACTATGCATCAACTTTATACAAACTAGAATGTTACATTTTCGAATAATTTTAATAGTCCACTAACCTAACCTTAAAAAACGCTATAAATTATTACATAATGGTTTATTATTTCCAAATAACTATATTAGTGTGTAACTGTTTAGCCAGCTGATTAAAGGCAGTTAACTAATAATTCGAAGGAAATGGAATATCACCACTGCTAAAAACGCTACTTCTCTGCTAGATCTGAACTAATTTCAATGATTATTTTTTCAATAAAATTGTTGGTATTTATTTATTAATTAGTACAAATGGAATTTTTATTATTCTTTATTCGGGTCCTATGTATATTGAAACATTAGACCTCAAATTTTGAGAGGAGTAATTTTTTTTTTTATCGATCACAAAGGTTCATAATTGAAAATAATTAACCAAAAACTTGTTACAAATTCTTAATTATTCTCTTTTCTTGACAATTGGTAAAATTCTCAGGAATTTCAGAAGCAGAGAAAACTGATTTTTTTAAACGTTTTTCATGAACAAAAAAAACTATTATGCTTATTGCAAACATTTAAAAAAAAAACTTGCACCTCTGCAATCCCTGATGGGTCTAGGGCTAAGTACATATAGAGATTCGTACTGATACGGACTAGATTAGGATTAGCCAAGAGTTTTTCCCCCAGTTTTGGGTACACACTTTATAGAGGCAGGGTCTGTCCCAGGAGGGTCTCCATACACCAGGGTCGCTCCACAGCTAAAATAACAGAATAAATAATTCTGCCACAGCCGGGATTCAAACCTGGGACCTGGAGAACAATAGACCAGTGCTCTATCCACTTGACCACACCGCACCCTAATATATAGCTAAAGTATTTTGAATTTTTATAATAATGATTCAATACATTTTTTCGCCTAAATAAATTGTTACTGAGATAAGAATTATGTGTTTTCCAATGTCAATAAAAAAAATGAAATTTCGATGCTCAAGATTGACAGTTAAAAAAATCATTTTTCTCAACTTCTTACAAAACCATGGAGCTTTTTACCAGTTATTATAAGAAAGATAGCAAGTTAAAACTTTAAATTTTTAAAGTTAGCATTAATATACATAAACAATTTGAAAATGTAATATTTGTGCACGTACAAAGGGGATACACAACCTTCAATAAGTAAAGAAATATCATGAGATTAGCTGTAATAAAATTATATTCCGAAATGTTGCTAGCTTTCGTACTAATAATAAAGCATCAATAACTAAGCTACATTGTTATATATAATCTTAGATATTTCTTAAGATAAAAAAGAAAACTATATACAACTTAGATAAAATTTTAAAACTGAGAAGATTAAAATAAGTAAATTCTTAAGTCTAAGGTCTCTTGGACATTTCTAATATTTTAAAAAATCTGCAAACAAAACGAAACCGGTTGGTTTATAAATAATTAATGAGAAATAAAATTATTTAAAATAACATAAAATTAAATTAATATTTTTCAAAATTTTAAGCTTAATATGTTCTTCATGGACTTAATATTAAATGCAGGCACACGCACAGACATACACACATTTACACTTACCTAAATACACATAATTTATGAATTATATTTAATTTGTGCCCTTAAAACTCATTCAAATCAAACAATTTTTTTTTCCGTTAAAATAAAAACAAACAGAATTCATTTTTCACTGAAATATAGAGAATAAATAAAACATAATAGGTAGGCATTTTTTTTTTTTTTTTTTTTTTTTTTTTTTTTTTTTTTTAATTTGCACAATTAAGAAAAACAAACTGGTGAGTGTAACTAAATGAAAAATCTTTGCAACCAAGACGTTGATTTTAAAAGGTATATCCATCTTACAGGAATTTTAAAAATCTCTAATTTATTTTTTATTATGCCAATTTATTTTATTATTTTTAAAATTTAATAATTTATTTTTCCAAATAATTGCTCTTTTCCCATAACGTTTTAACAATCTATGAATGTGTTACTTTTTGGAAAGAATTAAAAGACATAAGAGTACTGTTTGGAATAAAATATGTAATTAACAGTTTGTTGGCAACACTGAGTCACCATAACATTTTTACATAGGATTTAATAAATGTAAGAAAATGTTTTTAATGAAATGAAATTTGTATTTGAATTTTGAATGCAATGTAACATGCATTTAGTACCATTTGGATAGTATTGTAATTTTCAAGAATGATTTTTAAACGATTTGTTTTTTTTATACTAATGATGTGCCCCTGGTTGGCATGGGTTCAATTTGAATGTACTGTCAATATTCAAGAAGGCACTGTTTGAGTTATTTAATTTATCACTTTGGGATCATCAGTTCATTAGAGAAGAAGAGATTTTCATAAGTTTTTAGGTTTATATCAAAACTTTCTATTAACGTAAACTGACTTTATTTTGTTACATATTGACTTTTCTAAAATCTTGCAGTTCCCAACGGTATATTATACGTCTATATTACTACTTATATTTCAGAAATAGTTTTTTGATGATTTGATTACAGAAACTTTAATTTTCTCTTATAAAGAAAAACTTAATTCCAATATATTTTACTTATACACCTTCAGTAAAGATTGCCCTAAATGTGAGTGAAAACAGTATGAAAATCAGTTTTGCAGTTTAGTAGGAGTTCACAAAAACCATATATAAATATATATATATGAAATCAGATGGCAGATTTCATTAAAACTAAACCATCAGAATACAACTATGTCAAAATATGGTTTAGTAAACACATGCCCTTCAGTACCTTTTGGAAGTCAACGTCTCAATTAATAATCCATATAAAAAATAAAATTAAAAAAAGGATTATTTTAAAAACTAAATTCAAGGAAACAGTAGTAAATATTAAAAAAAAATTAAATGATCACACACATACACAGGTTATCTTATTGCATATATTTTCTACGTATATATATATATTTCTAGGTTATTGTTTAACTGGAACGTAACGTCCCTTACAAACTCCGTTTAAGGAGGAAGGGACGGGTTATTCTAAAGGTGACCAACCTATACTAACCAGAGTGGGAAGGTCGAAATTCATGTCGTGACATGGAATTCAACCCGCCTATGCCGGAATCGAACCAGCACCGCTTTGAACTCAAGGTTGCAAAGGCGAAGCCTTAATGCTCTCGTCAATCACGGTCTCTTATTTTATCAATTTTTGTGCAACGATTCCCAATTGGAGAAGTCTAGTTACTCTTGTAAACCATTATAGTAGTAATAGGTTTACAAAAGACTTATACCCTCCTAATAGAAATAATTTAAAAAAAAAAAAAAAAAAAAAAATATAATATATATATATTATAATATATATATTCCTCCTGATTTATAATATATTAAAAACTTAATCTGTAAAACAAATTAATTTTGTATATTATAAATTATGAGTAAATATAGTAATAAAAATAAAATACAGCTATTCCCTGAATATCTTAGCTTCATGAAAATGTAAAATATAATGTTTACCGACTTCTTTAATATCTACTTCAATAATTTTAATATTAATACTACCTTATTCGGGTTATAGATATTTTACTGTGTCATGTCTAACAACAAGTACACTTACATACTAATATAATCAAAACATAACGCCTAGTAAATACAAGATTAACGTATAATCACATAGTTAATTTAAATGTAGAACTGTTCATGTTGACAAATTTTCGTTTTCATAGGTTTATAAACTGATTTGCGAATCGAAACTGATATTAAAATATAAGAGTAAACATATTTTATCACATAGTTTTTAGCCTGAGGTGAATAATTCAATTCTATATATCTAAAATAATCTAAACAAACGCACACTCCAAATATTAAGCCTATTATTTCTTACACAAAACACAATTAACTTGCTCAAAATATGTGTGATGACTTGTTAATAATTTTGAAAACCATCAAATTCTGGGTTTCTATTGAAACTGTAAGATTAGAAAAAATTATGCAAATTTTTCAAAAAATATTCTAATTAATTTTTTTTATAAAATGTTCTTGCTGGTGTTAAATATTAAACAAAATTTTTGTGATTTAAATCGAAAACATCTGAAATTATAAAAAATAAATAAATATCCACACAGATCATAAAATCTGAGTTTATATTGACAGGTGAGTATTTCTGCTATTATTAGGCCTGTTAAAAATATAATTATTATTCTAAAAATGTTTAATTTATATTTTGGAATCGTCCTGATTTGATTTGTTTTTAATTTATTGTTTCAGAAGGTACAATATTGAAAATAGAAGTCAAAAATAAAAATATATCTAGAGAGTGAAAAAATCTTTCAATGAAGTTTTAAATAAAAGAAAACAAAATTTTTAAGTAGGCAAAATTGCTTTTTAATTTTTTTTTCTTTTTTCCAATATTACATCAATATACTCCAACATATTGTGCAGGAGAAATTCCATTTATGATAATCATAAATAATATTTTAAGTAAAAAAGAACATATATACTCATACTCAAAAAATGTTTACCAAACGATTATAAATGTGGTTTTCCTTGTAAGCCCTACAATACATAACTTCAATTTCAATTCAGCCTACAAAACCAACCGTAAACCATTATTATTTTTTAAATAATTATTAAAATAAATATACGTTAAAAATAAAACAAATATTGTATCTGAATAAGCATCAATTTCTTCCCTTCCTCTTCCATTTTTCTACACATGTATGAATTTGTGCTTTCATATACATAAAGTTAATATATATATAAAGTATATTCAATGGCAGCTGTGAACAATCAGTGTCAAGTACAATTACAAAATATTCTACATTGCATATGTTTTTTTTTTCCATTACTGATTATTTCTCACATACAGATTTCTTTGAATAATAACAATGACATTTAGACAATTATATAAATAAACTCAGTTTTTTTTTTTATTTTTGGGTATCCACATTATGGAGGCTGGGTGTGCCACAAGAGGTCTCCATACCCCAGTCGTCCCATGGCTGAAATAACAGAATTAATAATTCTGCCATAGCCGAGGTTTCAAACCCGGGAACTTGGAAACAGTAGCCTAGCGCTATATCACTAGACACCCACTCCTCTATTTTTTATTGATCTTTATGAATATGATTGAATTGAAGCTATAATAAAAAATGAGATAGTTCAGGTGGCGGGTCAATAAATAATTTTCAAAAATAGAGTAAACCATTTATCGTTGTAGATATTGGTTTTACATAAGATAGTTTCATACAATTTTTGAAAATCATTTATTGACTGTCATCCAAACTATCTTGTCCTGTATTGAATACACATACCGTCCACGATTCAATATTATATTGAACGATTTCCTGATAATATTATTAACCAAAGTTGTTCTGTTTTAGTCGAAATGGAAGACAAATTTTGATGCATTTTAATTATTGTAGATTAATAAGACAATACATAATTAAACTTGTATTTATGAATATTTATTGTATGTTTGATTGATTTAATTTGTTCTCAGTTGATAATAATATGTTGTTGTTTTTTTAATGTATTCAGCCTAAAAAGATGGTTATATATTTATTGATTAAACCTTAAAACCATTAATAAGAAGACACCAAACTAAACTTGCATTTATGAATATTTAGTGTATTTTTGGGGTGTGGTTATCAAAATAATCACTCTTGAATACATACAATTATTATACTGCATGTGTATTTGTCCTAAGCTTCAGGCTGAAATATTAGTACACAATATAATAAGTTTAATTATTTAAGTCTATGTTCTTTGATACCCACAAGCAAAACCTATTTCTCCATTAAAAACATTTATTTTATTTGTATATTTACGATTTAATACTCAATTACTTTTAATATAAAATGATTATCTTAATAACGGGTAATGTTCGACGTGAGCAAGTTAAATTTGAATTAATTTTCACACCCATCACACACACACACCTTAAAATTATTACTTACATTAAAGTTGCGGAGGTCGTAACCTCTCATTTAGGTCGCAGTTGCGAGAGAAGACTCTCGCCCGACCTGGGTCACGACAACTCCTCTGCTGTGGTTCATAGTGTCATTTCAAGTAGCCATTCTTTCGAATGTCATTAAAAAATTAAGCAAATAAATTTAATAAAGACGAAATCAAAAAATAAAATTTCTATACAGTTGCTAAACTTTATGTACAAATTTAATACATTTTAATTCCATAGATATATTTACTTCCGATATTATTGTTTTATAAACAATAATATCAGTATTTACATCTCGCCATCAAGACTGCCGATTTACACAGTGTGTAAACGACAGAATAAATTATATAGATACATAAAGTAAAGTAAATAAATAAACATGGGATTTAGTTGGAAGCATTGATTATAAATATAAAAAAAAAAATTAAATTAGAAAAAAAAATCAGGAAAATAAAGAAGGTGGTTTAAATATTGGTCTAAATCCGAAAACAAAACCTGTAGACTCTAAAACGAGATTAAACAACTACAAAAGTCGATGTTTCACGAATTCAAACAAAAATTAAATGGTAATACTTGTTACTTTCATTTTAAAAATTAAAACCTTTTAACAATCCCCATGGCAACATCATCAAGCTGAGGTAAACTGATCAGCTGTTTATTAAATCTTAATGTTGCCAAGGAGATTATTAAAACTTTTTGTTGTCAAATATTGCTACCATTAAACAATTATGTAATATGTTAATTTTTTCTGTATAATTGTTTTTGTGCATGATTTTTTTTTCCCTCTATCATCAGGATGCCTAAATTGGTGAAACATCTACTGTAATAGTATTTTAAACATTATAGACTTTATTTAAGGAATCTTCCGGTTAACAACATTTATTTTTGTTTTTACAATGTTTCTACTCTTTTATATTGAAGAAATTGGACGTTCTATAGGATACAAAGTAATAAATAATTAACAAAAAATAAAAAAATTTCAGTGTACTTGATAGCGAATCACGACTTTTTTACCGAATACCTTCGGAGTACGACATTAAGAGAAAGCCCTTTCCCTTTAGAGGGACGTCGACCCTAGAGTAAGTTTTTTTTATTTTATTTTATTTACATATCTTACAAATTAATTTATTCAAACCTATTCCTATATTTACATTTTATATTAGTAGGACACGGCATGAGCATGTAACTCTGTTGTTATCATGCGATAATTGGAAAAAAAAATATATATAACTGACACATGCGAGTCAGTAATATACACGAAAAAAAAAAAAAAAAAAAAAATTCAAAACAACCTACGCTATAAACAGTTTAATTTAATTATATAAAACTATTTTCCATTTTGTACAGTATATACAAAGTAAGAGAACAGAAGAACGGTCTATCGCAATAGGTATGAAAAAAAAAATGTATTGTATTAATATTTATACATAATATGAAAAAAAAGGAAGATGAAAAACCTGTACGACTACAACTCATACTGACCCATGAAGGCTCAACCATCAGGTGTTATACCTAAATTAAGGCTACCCACTTTATCAAGACTGGATGAACCCCATGAGGGTCTTCTGATCCAGGGGTCTATCAACAGCTGATATACCAGAATAAATAATTACCTGCCTCAGCTGGACTTAGACCCAGGTCTGGAAGATAGTAGTACAGAGACTAAGTCTCTAATTTACACCTTCCCTTTAATATTAAATATAAATATTAATAAGAATCAATGGGGATCTCTATTTATTTATTCTGACGTAATCTGGTTAAATTTAAAATAAATATATTAAACAAACAATTTTGAAACCGACAATCTATACAATTGTATATACATTACCAGTACTCGAATAAAGATCCTAAATCTACGACCTGAGGACGATGTGGATATTGAAGTTTTATATATAAATTAATACTGATATTTACAGAATTTACTTTAAAATATATCCAATTCTTACTGTACATAATTAATGTAAATAGTTGATAATCAAGAAAAATAATAAATTACATACATTTAAAATGATTTCGGCAGAATTAAAATTAAACTTATTGATTTAAGATATATAAAATTTAATAATTTGTGCATAGATTCTTACCCCGACAATATAGACTATAGGCACATCAGATACATTATATTGTAACTGTATTAGTTTAATTCCTTTGATTTTATACAAAACGAAGATTTATATAAATTGTGCAATATTATTATTAGTTTAATTAAGGAGAGAAAATCAATCAACAAACAAAATACTTAACTCTCTTTACTCAGTAGGGGTGGGCATAATCAGATGATTAATATGCATTGTGAAAGATAATATGGCACAATTCTCCTCTCTACAATTGGTGAATTACCTATAATTTATGTGATGAGAAAAGAAAAAAAAAGGCCATCCATTCGGTAATCTCAACCCCTTATAATCCCTCGATTATCGTTACAAAATTCAGTTCGAATGATCATTTGTTTCTCCGAACCGATTAATCCGATAATCGATTAGTTTGAATGATTGAAATAATTGAATGATCTGATAATCGTCATTCGATTATGCCCACCCCTATGACTCAGCTTTAGAAATGATTAAGACAAATTTTTGAAAGGTAACTTAGAGAAAAAAATAAGTATATTGTCTCTAAATATTTTTTTGTATAGTTTTACAATTATAAATAAATAGAATACCATATTACGCAACATAAAAATAAATTAAGATTATTAACAAAAAAAGGTTATATAAGTAATGGTGTTGTGCATTTGTGCGTGTATTGTTTCTCTTTGTGCGTTTTCACTACTCAAATTTAATTTATACTTAATCCTAATATATTCTAATATGTGTCAATATTTTGTTTTATCAATACGGTCTTTCATATATTTTTAGGAGGATTAATAAATATTTAGGAATTTTTGGCAATTAAAAATAAAATATAAAAATTGTGCTGAAAAACCTCTTGAGCAAAATAATATGAAATTGTTGAGAGATAAATATGATAAAACTGAAATAATGCCAGGAATCTTTAAATAAAATAAATAAATGTGTATTTAGACATTTATATGAGGGTTAATAAATAAATGGATATGTAATCATTGGAACCAAAGGATTTTAGGATCAATGAATAAAAAAAAAAAAAAAAAAAAAAAAAAAAAAAAAAAAAAAAATTAGAAGGTTAATACAAATATTAACATTCATTCTATAATAATAAAATAAACGTGCAATGAGGTGCCTAAGGAATTAGCCTTATATTTTTCTTAATTTAAGTGTATCATATACAATAATATTATTCAATATTTACATAATATAGATATACTTATGATTAAACTAGGAAAACTTATATAACTATAATAAACAGTACAGCTTACACAACCAAAATACAAATTTAACTTGCTCACAAATTATTTACAATAATTTCAAATTGAAACGACTCAATTTGAATTTTCAGCAGTAAAAAGAATCTAGCCATTATTTTATTTCTCATGTTTGGATATAAATAATTTTTATTGTTGTTAGAAAATTATTTTCCGAATTAAAATTAATATTGGTAATAAGGCATGATATTTTTATTGCAAAAAAAGAAAAAACCTGTACTTCAACAACGCATGAAGGATAGAGATTCGTACTGTTTGACAATTCTAGAGCACGCTCAGAAGCCAGGTTTTTCTCTATTTTTGGTTACCCACTTTATGGAGGCAGGGGGTGCCATGGGAGAACCTTCATAGCCCAGAGTTGCCCCACAACTGAAATAACAGAATTAATAATTCTCCTATGTAGCCAGGATTCGAACAGTAGGCTATTGCACTATACAATAGACCACGCCTCTCCCCTATTTTCGATTGAACTTTATGAAAATTACTGTACTGAAGCTAATAAAGAATGAGATAGTCCAGAAGGCAGTTCATAAATGCTTTAAAAAATAGAGTAAAACATTTACTATGATACTAGTTTCAAAAGAAATAGTTCACAATATTATCAAAAATCATTTATAAATTGCCATACAACCTATACCATCCTGTATTGAACAAGGTTGATAACGAAGACTATATCGAATCATTTCCTGACTATATTATCAAATTTTTCTTGTTTCAGTTGAAATGAAAGAAAAATTTTGATTCATTTTAATCATTCCAGATCGATAAGAAGACAATTCAATTTGATTTAGTATGATTTCGTTTGTTATAATGATATATGTTTTGGTTTTTTAATTATTCAACCAATAAACATGGTTATATATTTATTAAATGTGTCTCAAAACCATTAATAGCTTTTTTTTTTATTTTTCTATTTCATATCAGATGTCAACACAATTGACTTAAAAGTGCAACTTTCCACCAATCAGAATTTCAAATTGAACTTCTTAAGCTGACTCAATGATAACACCTTTTGTTTAGAATCAGATCTTAGTTTGAATCAAAAGAGATAAACCTAAGCCTGCTTAAAGAATTCAAAATAGAAATTTTGACAGGTTTAACGCCAACGTGTCAGTTGTTATATTTCAGCTTATGGTATGGTTAATAATAACAACTTTTTGGAAATTTCTGATATATATTTAATTTATATTTGATATTAACTGCAGTTTATATTAGTTAATGCATATGTTAATATCTTAAAAACATGTTATGTATATGTGTAATCAAAGAGAGAAAGGAAGAGAAAAATTAATTTTTCATTTGAAATAATTATTTAGTTCAGTACGATCAGAATTTTTGCCCATCGGGTTTTTATAACTTTTATTTATTATTTATTTTGTAGATGATTAACAACACTGTAAGGAAAACCTTGAAAATTTAAATGATAAAATCCCTATGAAACGAAACATAATTTTAAAAATTAATATTTAACATCGACCACTCCACATTTTTCTCTGTAATTTCTATGCGAAGACAACCATTCTTATCACAGCTAAGCATAATATCACAAAATAAGAAAATATTTTTTTATTAAATATTCATTTTAACTCGAGTTCTATAAAGGTTCAGACTGAAAGCCAATAATAACTTAAATTGTGACTTCTTTAATGATATTAAAATTCTCAGTTATAATAAAAATTGATAATACTTAAAACAATTAATCAACAACGTAATAAAGATTATAACTTTTAATTCTTTCAGAAAAATTGAATACTTAAAATAAAAAAAAGAATATATTCTTAGGCCAATATTTTTCTTTTTCAAAATAATAATGTAATTTTTTTCTTATTTATTGTGTATGAATTATCAGTTATTGTTAATTAAGAGGTAAATTTATAATTGCTAAATCAGTCCTGTATAATAGGAACAGAATTCAATCGTCATAAATGGGTTTTGTCTCGATTCATCTAATCGTAAACAAAATAAAATAAAGAGATTAAGAACTTAGTTCCAAACGAAATTCTACCACTTTTTACTACAAGGAAACCCACACCATAGTAGCAAATAATATAGTAAAAAAATATATTAAATCAGAAGCTCCTAAACTTACCAAGAAACTGGAGATTTATCATCGCCTCCAATAAAATAAAATAAAAAAAATTAAAATAAAGAGATCTAAAATGGATTCCATTTCATTAAAAAGAAATTTAGTATAACAAGTATAGACTAATTAAATTTGACAGCCTGTTTTAAGGGTAACATGATGATTTATCACATTCAAATTGAGTTGACTTACTCTTACAGATACTCCTGCCTGTTTCTTACTTGTGATACCGATCAATATTCGTTAAATTTAAATTTTCAATTGTATAATATGATAATGATTAATAAATTGAAATAAGGATATCGTTTAATAAGAATTTTTATAAATGTTTAAAGAACTGCGAGTATAAAAAAACACAAAGTTTATAAGAGATTTTTTCAAACGTGGAAGAGAAGACTATCCTTTGACATTATGTAAGAAACGCAGCAGGAGTATCGGGAAGGTCAGATACTGTTGTTGGTGGCCAACGGGCCGCTCACCAACAGGGATTCTGCAAAGTTGAAAACGGATTCGATGGAAGAAGCGGAAGTAAGTTCGTGCTTTGTGGTACCTGAAACAGATTAAGACTATTTGTTATTTTAAAAAGATTTTTTAAAGTTAGTTTATTTATTTTATGTGTACCGAGAAAGGTTTAAATATGGGTTACAAGGTTCCGGTTTTGGGGTATGCCGATGATTTGGTACTGCTAGGTGAAGACATGGAAACCATACAGCTAAATACAAGTGTGTTAATAAAAACCGGTAAAGAAATAGGACTCGAATTAAATACCGATAAGACGAAACATATGATTAGTAGCAGAAACGGTGGCGACCTTGGTGATATTGATGTATCAGTGCATACTTTTGAACACATTGAGAAATTTAAGTATTTAGGTTCAATGATAACAAGAAAAAATGAAATCCAGGAAGAAATAAAGTCCCGGTTAAAGGTGAGAAATGCGTGTTATTATTCAGTTGCTAAGTTACTTAGTTCGTGGCTTCTATCTAAAAACTTAAAGGTTAGAATTTATAAAACTATTATTCTTCCGACGGTTCTTTACGGATGTGAAACGTGGCCGCTTACTTTGAAGGATGAACAACGGCTTAAGGTGTTCGAAAATAAAATACTTAGTAAAATATTTGGTCCGAAGAGAGATGAGGCCACTGGGGAGTTTAGAAGGTTGCACAACTCGGAATTGCGGGACTTGTATCCTGTGAATATAATTGACTTGATAGCACTCGGAGACTCAAATGGGCGAGTAAAGTTGTTAGGCTCGATGAAGAGCGGATTCCGAGAAAGTTGGTATTCGCTGAACCGACTGGTAGGCATCCGAAAGGCAGGCCGAAGCGTTGATGGGAGGATTGCGTTAAGGCTGATCTCGGGGGCTTGGGCTTGAACGGTGAACATTGGACGAGTCTGTGTAGGCGGAATTTGGTGGTATCGGCATCGAACCTTCGGGTTCGCTAAGCCTATTACTATTATTATTATTATTATTATTTTATGTCACATTACGCAACTGAGCCCTAAGCAGACGATGCTACAGTGGGAGTCTTAAATTTTACTTAACCAGGTTTAATTACCTATCCTAATTAAACCAAGGTAGACCAAATCATTATTATTTTTTTTTAAATTATGTTTTCATCGATATCCTCGATTGCCATACAGTTTTTAGAAAGCTTTTTATTAGATTATTTTTGGTTTATGATTTTCAATTATGAACCTTTATAATCGACAAAAAAAAAAAAACCCCTCCTCAAAATTTGAGAGCTTACGTTTCAAGATGCGTAGAACTAATAATAATAAAAAAAAAAATCGTTTCTCCAAATAAATAAATACCAAAATTTAGTGCTTTTACTTTACTTCCATTTGATAGAGAATTAATAATTATAAATAGAGAAATAATAATTGGACCAAATGAAAAAGAGTCATTTAATTTGGTTAACAAATAGCTTAGATATTGTGTTTTGAAATCAGTGGTAGTTTTATGATGATACTTTGAATTAGTGCTTTTCATATTACTTAATTGCCTATCAACAGCCATATAAACAGTTATACCCAATATTGTTATTTGGAAATAATAAACCATTGTGTAATAATTTGCAGCATTTTTTTAAATATTAACCTACAGTATATTAACTTTTATTTTATGTTATTTTTATAGCTAACATTTTTACTTACACTTACTATATATAGTAAGGGGAAGTATTGCGATCGTGAAAATTTTCGAATTCCAGTTTTCAACGGAAATACACGTTTTAGGGCCCCCTGAGTCCAAATAACCAAGTCCCGCAAAAAGGTCTGTGTGTGTGTGTGTGTGTGTGGTAACTCCCGGGCGGAAACGGTAAGTCCTATGAAACTGAAATTTCATATTTAAGACAATTATACGTCCGAGACGTGACAAAACTTTTTTCATCAAAATGAGCTTACCAGAAGAGGCACTTTATACCATGCATTTTGCACCTTTCTTCGATTTTCTCAAAAACGGTTCCGACGATTATGATTAAACTCGCTATATCGATGTAAAATTTAATGGGCTTTAATATCATGTAGGTTTTATTCTGATTAAAATGGTCTGACATGGCTTAAATGCCGATATTTTAAATTTTCTTCCTCCAAAGTACCTTTAATTTTGTAGATTCAATAAAAATAACTATATTATCTTGTTAACGCTGATGAAAAACAGGTAAATACAGAAATTGAATAAATTTGATACCCAACTAAAGGAGAAAACCGAAAAATAATTTTTTAATGCAATTTTTCGTTTTTGAACATAAGAGCAGTAATATACATGTATGATATACCGTTGGAAAGCTAAAGATTTTAGGAAAAATATTATCTCATACACAAGCTTTTAAAAGTTAATAGAGAGTGATGAAATGAACATAAAACTAACTGATTATTTTAGATAATAATTTAATATATTTTTTTAATAAAACATGTTTCTATATAAATTCAATTTAATTAATTCCTTAATAGTTTTACGTATTTTTATCTCTAACTGTTTTTGAAAATTCTTTCATTGATTTTAAAAATGGAGACCTATCAGCCATTGAAGAATGGTGTCAAAACTGGAGAATCAAAATAAATCCTAATAAATCCCATCAAATCACCTTCACTCTACGTCGTAAGCCTATAACTTCCTGCCCCACCGTATCCTTTAACAATATCCTACTTACTCCTGTTGAACAGATTCGGTACTTAGGACTCCACCTCGACAAACGCCTAACATGGAATCCTCATACTAGACTGAAACGACAGGAAACTGCTCGTAGATACAGATTACTACAACACTTACTTGACAAACGTTCAAAACTTCCTACTTACTACAAAAAACTCATTTATATCACAATTATCAGGCCTATTTGGACCCATGGCATTGAGCTATGGGGGTCTACTAAACCATCGAATTCCTCTCGCATCCAATCCTTGCAGTCCAAAATCCTTCGTAAAATCCTCAATGCTCCTTACTTTGTTACTAATAAAATCATCCATAAAGACCTAAATATCCCATTAGTTGAAGACTTGGCCCGTTACAGATATACCTCTTTTCATTCCAAACTTCCTGCCCACTCAAACCCGCTTATCCGTGACCTCTCCTCCATATCTATTCCCGACAACCCACCGAGGCGCCTTAAAAGAAGATGGCCAAGAGACCTTCTAACATAAGACATTGGAGTGCTACCAATGGGTAGTTTCTTCTCAGGACTATCATGTGTACTGATCATATATAAAGCCTATTTACTTGTTGTATTTATTTAATACAGTTGTAAATTTCTTTAAATAAATAAATAAAAAAAAAAAAAAAAATGGAGGCAAGTGAAAGTCATGTGTTGCCCGCACCAGATTTTTACTTACACTTTCCTATCTATGAAATAAGGGAAAATATGCGATTGTGAAAATTTTCAAATTGGAGTTTTCACTGGAAATACACGCCTCTCAGAACCCAGACCTCATTGTTTTAAATCCTGAAACTTCTAGAATTGTTTATTCTTGTAAAATACGTTAATTCAACATATTTCCAATAGGCATCATACGAAAGGATGCTTACATAATTGAATAAATGCCTGATATTATAAATATATATATTTTTTTTTTAATGCTATATTCTAAGCAATGAAAACATTTGTAAAATAATATACAAACAAGTCCTTATCTTAAAGTTTTTTATATTAAAAAAAATGAAACTTTTATATTGTAAAGATAGTATGCACAGCTAAAATTAGGCACAGTTTTTGCAATAGGAAACCGAAGATTGCCCACAAATATTTTGTTCACATTTAATACTAACAATAGATGACTTCCTATCCTTCTTACAAAAATAACTTCTCCTTATTTCGGAGGGTCCTACTGACTATAAGTGTTAGGTTCTTCTGAGTTTTTTTCCTAAAATGATTGAGCTTTGAACCGAAGCTCCTGGGGAAGTCAGGGATTTTCTGACCGTCTGATCATGTGATCCTTTAATAAAAAAGATGGTCCCAGTTTCTTAATAAAATTTAAAAGGTGCGTAAAATAATACGATCACCAGACATTTCTGTCAACAAATTGAAAAAAAAAAACATTCAATAAATCCAAACAGTAATGATGAGGTGGAGTCTATTGACTCCAATAACACTGTCCTAAAGCAATGACAGATAAAAACTGACTAAAAAAGGATGCTATATTACAGTCATGTCGAGACAAGAGATGTCGGGTTTTCACAAGCCAATCGGATCGGGACAATGTGATTCACGAAACTTTAAAGAGGCCCTGGGGTTCTGTAGAACCAGCCTCACCAGTTGAAGGTTAAAACTTCATTACAAGATAAATCAATGGATATTACTTACCAGCTGAAACACATTGGATTTCCCCCTGCTGTTCGGGTAGCATTTTATCTAATGGCTCAGTGCTAGTGACCCAGTTACGACCGACCTGAAAGAATAAAAAATAATGATAGATACCAACAATGTGGCAGACAACAAAATTGATGAACATAAATAAACATCTAAAAAATTTTTAACAGTATTAAAGCAAACCATGAAGGCCATTTTGAAACAGTCACTGTTACAGCTCTCGGTGCTGGCTAGTGATAGGACCAATAACACTTATGATACACACCAAATTTTCCTAACTTCTAAATTTAGTCACGATTTACATTTTAAAAAGCTAAAGCAAAGTAAACACTTAAACAATATATTGGGTTATGTCACATGAAATGTCTGTTTTCAAGTTAAAGGATTTTTATTAAAAATACGACATGAAAACAAGATAATTTTATTCCAAGTATTTACCTTCTTTTTCTACACATTTTTCCCAACGTGACACCAGCTTATTTATCCCCGAACTAAAAAAATCTGAGCTTTGAAGTGAAACAAAATCTGAAAATGCACTTTTCACTTGATCATCATTTTCAAAAAGTTTTCCTTTGACGAAGTTGTCTAAATTCCTGAACAGGTGGTAATCTGTTGGAGACAAGACGAGAGAATATGGTGGGTACGGAAGAACTTCGTATCCCAGTTCTTTCAGTTTTTGCACGGTATGTTTTGAAACATGGGGTCTTGCTGCCACTCAGTGAGATCATGAGGTATCCATGTATCGGGCTTTTTTACTTTCCCAATACACTTTAAATGTCTGGAAACGGTAGATGCAGTTGTGCTGAGAGTACTTTAACTGTTTGGTAGGGGTTTCCTTCTACTGTATGTTTGAGGATATTTGTTGTCTATTACGGACGGAGGTCTTCCTTGGGGCAAGTTTTCCAAGTCGGTATCACCAGCTGAAAACTTAGCAAACCAACAGCAAATGGTCCGTTCATTAACACTCCCTTCCCCAAACGCCTTGCAAATATTTCTAGGGGCCTCAGCTGCTGAATGGCCGTGTTTAAACTCGTACAAAAATATTACTCGAAAATCGCATGTTTCCATGTTCATATTTAGAGGTATACTAAAAAGTGGGTAATTGATTGGGAAGCTAATGTTTATAATACAAAGGTAGAGGATTAGTAACTGTTTACTTTAAATACGTAAACATTCGGAAGAAAACCACAGAGACCTGCAAAATCCTTTATGTACTTCAGAAACTATAAAAACGGACAATTCATGTGTAACAACCCAATATTATAGTTTATTATCTAAATTATTATGGTAAAACTCCTGACATCAATTTTACTCAGATTGAAGAATCAACACTATAAATGTCTTTGCCTAGTTCATTTATTAAAAAACTTTGTGAAATGTCACCTTTTAGATGTGCACTTATTTTTTCTCCAATTAAAACATTTAATTTTTACTTTCACTAGCTAATATATACAAAATATATAGTATGGGAAAGTATTGCGATCATGAAAATTTTCTAATTCCAGTTTTCGATGGAAATGCACGTTTTATAGGTCCTCCTGAGTCCAAATGACCAAGTCCAAAAAAAAAGGTTGATGTGTATGGGTAGTAAGTCTAGCACGGAAACAAAAAGTCGTACCAAACTGAAATTTCATAATTAAGACAACTATACGCCTGAGATGTTACAGATACTTTTTCATCAAAATTGGCTGACAAGATGAGCCACTTTATACCATACATGTTGCACCTTTTTATGATTTTTAAGTTAATGGGCTTTAATATCACATAGGCTTTATTCTGATTTAAATAGTCTGACAGGGCTTAAATGGCGATATCTCAAATTTTCTTCCTCTAAACTACCTTTAATTTTGAACATTCCAAAAGATTAACCATATCATCTTAATGACATTGATGAAGAGCGGCTAAATATACAAGTTGGACAAATTTTCTGATCAACTAAAGGATAAAAGAGAAAAAACTATTTTTTATGTAATTTTTTTTATAATAAGAACAGTTACATAGACATATAATATACCATTGGAAAGAGAAAGATTTTAGAAAAAATATTATCTAATACACAAAGTTGTAAAAAGTAATATAAAATGACGAATAGGGAATAAGCTTATTACTAAATAACAATTTAATATAGTTATATTATTTAATCTAAATCATATGTTTCCAATGAAAATTAATACACGCTTTATTAAAATCAACTTAAAATATTTTTCAAATTGAAGAATATTTAATAGTTTATAAATTGATTTTAACAGTCGAGGTAAGTGAAAGTCGTGTGTCGCCCGCCCGCAGCAGAGTTTGTTACATCACTGTTATAAAAACCTATGAATGTTTATATCTAATTGTGCAAGTAACATTAATACTACTAACATTTTAAATGTTTATCAAATATCTCGTTTCTGAAGTACAACAAAAGAATAACAGCAATAGGAAAAAGTTTAGATAACTATTAAATACACAAAGCTAAGTACCCAAACTTCAAATCTTTTGAGAATAGCCCACTGCTTAAGGCATTTCCCCACCTGCCATTCCGGCAATAAGTCCTGTAAACTCGGCAGGTGTGGCCCAGGGCTCAAGTATCTCCCCAGAAATTCCTGAATTTTTGCCCAGCACGGTAGTAAACATCTGAAGCTTACTTTTGAAAAAAAGTTTAACTACAGAGGCGTTCGGCATTACTATTGAACATTTTCTGAAATTAGTCATGTAAAATTTAATTCAATAAAAACAATCATAAAGCTACAAAATACACTAATATATTGGGTTGATGCAAAATTAATGCAGGTTTCCTCTATTGCAATATCTTAATTCCAATTGTGTAAACAAAGCTAATCCTAACATTGATCATTATTATACCAAAACAAACCTTATCTAATACCCTCTCTTTCACCATGAATTTGTTTAGTAAAATCGTTTTGTTCAGTGTGTTCAAAGGTATTGAATCGAAAATGTCAAAGTGCGATTTTCGTCAAATTTATTTTTACGAATTTAAATTAGGGCGCAGCGCTGCGCAAACGGCTCGTAATATTAATGAAGTGTGGGGTCAGGGGGCTATTAATGAGTGCACGGTGCAGCGTTGGTTCCAGAAGTTTCGCAGAGGAGATTTCGACCTCGAAGACAAGGAAGGTCGGGGCCGTCATCTTGCTCTGGACAACGACCAGCTGAGGTCAAAAGTGGAAGAAGACCCAACCAAAACCACACGAGAAATGGCGGCGGAACTCGGAACTCAAAAATTGCAACGTCTTTGCCCAGCATTGATGAATCGGAAGGGGCCGATCCTGCTCCACGATAACGCCAGACCATACGTTGCACAACCAACGCTTCGACGACTGCACGAGTTGGGCTACGAAGTTCTCCAACATCCGCCTTATTCACCTGACCTTTCTCCTACAGACTTCCACTTTTTCAGACATCTGGACAACTTTTTAAGGGAGAAAATTTTTCAAAACCAGGACGACATTGAAAATTCTTTTCGTGATTTCATTGAGTCCAGGGATTCGGATTTTTTTTCTGGTGCAATAAGAAAGCTTGTTGAACGTTGGCAAAAGTGCATTGATTCAGATGGAAATTATTTTGATTAAATATATATGGTTAAAGTAAAGATATGGCGTATTTACAATACCTACTAAAAACCTGCATTAATTTTGCATCAACCCAATATATTTTTACAAACCTCAGATAAATATTCCGCTAAGCGGGAGGAAACAGCACGAGGTATCCGACCATGGACCGAGTCTGTGAGGGCTATCGCCTTCACTCTTCTCAAGAAATCTTCCTCGAAGTTTGAAGCCTGAAATAATTATGACTCTAAATATAAACATTAAAAAATAAATTTTAATTTGGAAAGAACTTTTAACAACATTTTAATTAAAAGAAAACAAAACTATATTAGTATGAGATCTAGCAATGTCAAGAAATTTTTATTTTAAATTTGCTGTTTTTTTAAATATTTCTTTACCTTAATGAATGTTGATAATGAAAAAAAAAAAATGTACCTCTACATTGGAAATTCCTAGGATTTTAACTAGTTATTATATATAAGGATAACGAACAATGTACATCAAGTTCCAGATTATCATGATATTATTATTTTTTTTTTTTTTATCATGATATTCTGTTCCTCTTCTACCAAATTGGTGTAGAGGTTTTGCAGGAGTAATGCCATTCCTACCTATTGGCTTCATCTCTCGTCAGTCCCGCTCTCCTCAGACACACGCTAACATACTTCCTCTTCGGACAGTTCTTCTCATGCCCCTCAAGCCTCCATCACTCACCTCAGTTCTCCCTTTCTCCATCTTTTGGGCATGTCCAAGCCATCCCAGCTGAGATTTATTTTTCAAACCTAGGATTCTATACATATTATTCTATTCATCCGACGCTACAATTGGATGTCCAGCCTCGACCATTTGTTCCTATCCACCGCAGCCACCACCCAGCTCCTCACTCCCGACATGGATCTTGCATCACTAGCCACACCGTCACTCCGCCAAAGCAGATGTCTTCCTCGATGCCTTGTTCCATGAACCACCTCTTTAAGAATCTTCTTTGGAATATCATTCTCAGTCATTAGAGCGACATGTCCAGCCCACCTCAACTTATTGAGCTTCTTGACATTAACCACATGCGGTTCCTCAAATAAATCAAAGAGCTCCTGGTTTGTTCGACATCTCCAAACTTGATCAATCTTCACGGCTCCAAAGATTTTAAGCAGAATCTTCCTCTCAAAGACTATTAGATTCTACTTGCCTGTTCTGGAGATAAACCATGTTTCTGAGTCATGAAGGAGTATTTTTGTACATAGGATTTTTGTTTTTCTGGTCAAAGCACGGCTCCTAAAATATCGCCATAATAACAACAATTAGCATACAGGACTCTTCACTTAATTTCAGCACCCACAACATTATCTTGTGTAATAAGGGATTAAAGTACATAAATGTTTCAAAAACATAATATTTCAGCATTTTAAAGAGTAAAAGACATGGCAAATCTTTTGACACATTCACACCAGCATGACCCACTTGACTGATTCATGGGGCGGTGTGACCCATCAGTGGGTCATACTTGACCGTCCCTTGGAGCGGTATGACCCACAAGTGGGTCACAATTAACTATCCTGTGGGGCACAGGTGAGCAACTTTTTTTCAGAAAATAAGTCATTAAAAACATAGGTTTATTTTGTTTTTCTCAACATCATACATAGTAGAATTAACAAGCATAAGGGTTTATTTATAACTCCTCAAAGGACTCTTATAGATTAATTTCATTTCGTTACTCTTCTTTAAGAATTTTCTTTAGCTGAGCATGATTTCTTTTCCTATTTTTATTCCCAATCTTGACAATATAAGAATAATTTTTAAGTATTTCTATAATTTCTCCTTCAAGTGATATGTGTATGTCAAAACAATTTTTGTACACCCACAAAGCGTAAGCAGCTAAGACAGTCCCGCCTCATGTGAAAAAATGTCGATTTTCACCCAGGCGTGAATGTGTTAACAACATTGAAACACAATCTCAAAAGATTATATAAGGCATAATATCACTAGAGAGGCGTCTAAGTGCTAAAATTATAAAATAAGATATTAAGAATTAAAATAAGGATTACTACTTACAAGGCTCATCGTAACCACTCCTCCAAAACTGTGGGCTATAAGCAAAATTTTTTCCGCAGCCGTCGGAAGAACGTAATGTTTCCAAACAGTGCTTGCGTGTTCGCTTGGATTACTACTGCCCTAAATAGATCACATATAAAGATAATGATTAATAGCTTGGAAAAATTGAGTTTTTAAAGTTTACAATAAAATTTCTTTGCGAATTTATCAGGGGGTAAATGGGTAGGGTAACAGGAGGACTAGAGAGGGAGATAGGTGCGGGCATCTCCCCCACTCTTTACAATAAAAATTGAATTAAATACCTCAATAGGAAACTTCTTGCCATCGATAAGCCGATAGTTATCATTAGTGTTCATAATGATTACTCCGTAGCCTAAGCTCATGGCTTTCCTGATGTAGGGGATCTGAGTACCGGTCTCCAAGGAATCATTAATAATTAAGCTGAAACAAATTTATATTTAACAATCATCAAAAATAATTCTAAAATAAAAATAAATGCAATAACTTCAATATAGATTTGTTAAAAGAAAAAAAAGAGAGGACGGTAAAGCAAGGAAAAATGCCATAACCCTCCTTTGCTATACAATTCTGATCTAACTTAACAATAATTTTTAAATCATATAGGTAGAAATAATCAGGAGTCAATCTGGTAAACGATATTTTAATAAGACCAGTAACTACCAATAGAAACACTCAGTTTAAGTAAGTCTTAAACAGAAAAACTGGACCAATTAGAAATAAAATGTTTAAGATGAACAATGACAGTCAAAAGTTTGAGACCGCCTATGGTTTACATCAGTAAATCATGAATAACTTCTATAGGCGGAATTCCACTGCGGGGAAATTTAGGCAACATATAGCATGCCACACTCAGTCTTTCCATAGGAGGAACACAGAGAGACAAGAAATATGTCTCCTTGCTGCATGCTACAAGTTGACCGTTGTTGCCTGTCGATTGCGTGACCACCGATACGATTCTGTTCTTCTATCCAACAGCCGACTGATCGCTGCGTCTTGTAGTAGGCAACATGGAGATATTTTTCTCATCATAATAATTGTTCTTTTGTTTGAATATTTGTTCGATAAATTGTCATATATAAAATAGATTGTAAAAATTAAGAGAATACAACAACATAAACAAAACTGTAACTCAAAATGCACAAAATCAAAATTGGCTACAGGTCTGTCACAACACTGCGATAAATATAAACATATTTTTGATTTTGATAATATCTTGGTCCTACATAAGGAAGAAAACATAAATAAGAGGAGGATCATTGAATCAATTTATATAACAAAAAAATTAGAAAAATCAGTTAACCACCTAACAGACGTTGACAACCTGAACACCTTTTATGCAAGTGCTATTGGCAGAGTAAATATATTAAGTCTTTGGCATCCCCACCCCAAGTTAGTCGCGCACGAGGACACCTATAAGACGGCCGAAAACTGTTGAGTAAGTTAATAAAAATGTTTTTTTTCTTTTTGAATAAATAGATCCCTTTTTTTAATTGATGATGAAATATAATATGATATTTTTTAGTAGAGGTTTTTTTGAAAAATGATATTTTTAAAAATTATGACGATGCTCCTGATAAGCGGTGAAATGAATTGGTATGTAACATGGATATGCATGGTAGGTGACATAATTATTAAAAATAATTTATTATGTGTTGATATTAGATGTTGAAAATGTATAAATGCAATAAAACTTTAATAGATTACAGAAGCTTGAGAATGGCCCTAGAGGCTGAAATGTTGCGATGATTGGAAATTAAATAAAGTTTTTAAAAAAGTATATCCAAGATTTCTTTTGTAGAATGGCCTAATATTTATCGAACTTTAATTTTAACTTTTATTGAGGATTAACATAACTTTTCCGAGTTATGGAATAATAAAATCAAGGAATACAGAGATGTTAGAATAAAAATCGACAAACTGAAAGAGCTATCAGGTAAATATAATTATTATATGGAGATAAATGGAAAAATAATTGGTTTATTTTTAATGTTAAAAATTTATTAAAATATAAAAACGTAGATACAAAGTGATGGAAGAAAAAAAAAGTTAAAAACCTCCGGTCATCGTTTCATCCAGAACAAAAAAAGCTGCAGCTCAAAAAGAGTGGCTCATCTTCAATCAAAAAAGGAAAGTGGTTTGCCTATGAGCTACAAAGCTTTTTATTGGATACATCTATATAACTATTATATATCTAAAAGTGTTAAAGCTTCCCGAAAGTTGGTATCAATTTTTTTTATCATAGGTGAGATCTTTTCAAGTAAGGATCGAAAGCCTTCTTTACTCATCCTTGTGAAATTCTGAAACAATGTGTCATCGACAGCTACCAACTTGTTATATAAATTATTCTGGATTGCTTCACCATCAACGTATAATTCTCTTCTTCAATATTTCCATGATTTTCTTTTCCGGTTTACATTTGCAATTACCAAATAAGCAGCAGCCGTGATTGTTTGTTATGACATGATAAACAAAACTGAAGTTGCCTAAGTTGAATCGCTTTGTTGCATCCTACACTCATGTATGACAAAGTGCATGCAATGTGGGGCAACCAATGCCGCATGAGACCTCGCATCAATTTTGTGCAACAAAGTCAGACAGGTGCAAAGGCGACACCAGGCAATGAGAATCGAGCTACATGTCGCTCAATGTGGCCTCAGTGGAATTCCGGCTTATGAATTTTTTTTTTCTGTGGCGCGACAGGCCATGCAGGCCCTGGGCCTCGCGGTGTGATCCCCTGGGAGATTAAACTCGCGTTTCACAATGAAATTCGTAGTGTAGGTTCATCACTCCCTATGCCTAATTTTGTGAGTGGCCACCATTTGGCTGACAGGTCTCATATACCCGGGGAGAGGCTGCGAGTGAATCCCCATTTATTTACATCCTTATAAAAGCCCCGCCGAGACTGGGATTCGAACTCGCTACCTGTTGCATGAGAAACTAGCGCGCTAGCCACTCAGCCACAGGCTCCCCTCCGGCATATGAATATCTAAATAAAATAAGCTATCTTATTTTTATTTGTATTTATACAAAAATTTGCTAATTAGGCGTAAGAAAGATTTGCCAATATCATAAATAACAGAAAATAATTAAATTAAATATAATTATTACTGAGACTTCTTACATGATAAAAATATATAAGAAAAAACAATGTGATTTTTGGAGCTTCATTTACAGTCTAATAATCCCCTAAGAGGAATTGAGAAGGTAAATATTATTCTTAATTTGTTTAATTGATTTATCGACTGTCAAAGTTGTAAGAAGTTTACTGCACAGGTAATTTTTGTTTTTTTTCTTTAAAGAACCGTTAAAAATAATGAATTTTTAGTTGAATTGCATAATACAACCCAAATAATACACAAATAGAAAAAATCTGAGGGACTAAGTGCCACAAAAAAAAAAAAAAAAAAAAAAAAAATTGAAATAGATTAATTGATGCAAACAATAGATGGTCTCAAACTATTGACCGGCAGTGTATATACGTTTCAGTTTGTGAAAATAGTACACTATGCTTGAAGAAAAATAAGGAATTAAGTTAATTTATCGTACAAAGACTTACCCATAGCTAGTTTCGTAAGGCTGCAAAGCACAAAGTGGCCAGGACACATAAATTATTTAGTGATTTCTAAAACCAGAGCACTAATATCAAATGCAAGAGATATGAGGCAATAAAGAGGAAAAATAAGCACGTCCAAAAGTTAAAGGAGCCCGAAGCAAAAAGTGCGTATAGAGAGAAACTAAACAAACTTCTTGGAGAAAGAATAATGGAAGGCTCAACTCAAGAACAGGTGATTTGAACATGCCTGCTTACAAATAATCAAGAGAGGTGGCTAAGGAAACTCTTGGAACAGCTGAAAGAATGAAAAATATCGCCCTGGTTCAATGATGAATGTGCAGTTGTTACAAATAAGAAAAACATGGCCTATAAGAACTTGGTGCAGAAAAAGCACACATGGCTGTCTTTGGAGGAATATAAAGCCTGACGTCGAGATGAGAAGAAAATTCATAGAAGTAAGAAAAAATCTGGTGCGCGCAACACACGACTTTCACTTACCTCCGTTATTTATATCAATTTAAGAATTTTTAAACAAATTTAGAAGCGAAAAGAATTGTTTATGTTGGTTTTTAATAGAACCAGGTGTTTCGTTAAATAATCTATTATATCTAAAATAATCAGTTAGTTTAGTATAGTATAATAATAAGTCGGCTTTTCATCACTATCCATTAACTTTTACAAGAAGTTGTATAAGATAATATTTTTTCTAAAATCTTTAGCTTTCCAACGGTATATTATACACCTATATTACTGTTTTTAAATTAAAAAACACAAAAATTTCATAAAAAATATTTTTGCTCTGGTGGGCACAGTTGCCTTCTCTACCAGCCAGTCCAGCAAGCCCCCTCTACCTCTGCACTAGTCAGACACTAGGTGGTAATAGGAGTTGCTATCTATGGTGATAATCGATGAGATATTGGAACCCACCATTTAAACTCATTCTCTTAAGCCCTCTCGTACCGAATAGATCAATAGATTTAACGTACTACCAATGATGTACTCAGTACTTTTGCAGTAGGAGATTATTTATTTTATTTTGTATGGGGAAGAAGTTGCTGATAATTTATTACTTTCTTTTTACTTGCTATGTTAAAGTAAGCATTTTAACAGTTTTGGTTTATTGAGTTGAATTATTGAGTATTATTCAATAGTATTTATTTCTTTTGTTTTAAAACTAATTATTTCTAAATTAATTTTAGTTGGTATTATGACTGTTAAATTACAACTATATTACGTCTCCGTATGCCTAGTTACAAAGAAAATAAATTAGTACATTTGTACCTATGGACTTACATTTTTATTTTATTTTGAACCTTTAACAATCAACAATGTCACACTATCCTCACTCATTCTGAATATGCGTCACAAACACTTTTTGCTTTGCACCCTCACGAAACTTGCTAAGGGTAAGACTTTGTATGATACACAAACTTCCTTATTTATCTTTAAGTGTGGTGCAACATTTTCACAAACTGGAATATTCATCTTAAACATTTTCTTATTAATTGGTCCAGCTATTAGTCACAGGACTTGATTAAAATGAGTGGTTCTCATCTATAGGTCGCTACTGGTCTCATTAAAGTTTCATATAGCACAAGCTTGGACTTTTTACATAGGAGTTTTCTAATGAACAACTTTTGCAATGCATAATATGTTTTGTTTTTTTACATGAAATGATCCCCTGTCCTAATATCCTCCTCTTTAATGAGATTTTCATCAATACAACTTCCGAGATATTAAAAGGTGGACACACATTGGAATGCGTAGTATTTTTTAATATGCATAACAGTAATTATTTTTATTAAAACCTGGATTAAATTCAAAATCCTTGTATGCTGAAAAACAAATTCAAACCCTCGGATAAGGATGACCTTTCAATGGACCAACACTAAAAGAAACAGTTAAGGAAGTAATAAGTATTCTCGAAAAATGAAGAACCAAGAATTGGTTCACAGAAGAATTCGCAAAGGCAATGAAAAAAAATATAAGACATCTGCCAAACCAAAACTGATCAAGCTTGTAACTTCTTTATTTTCGAAGATAGAGAAAAATTGTATTAGTGTTTTTTAACTAAAAAGCAGTAAATAATTATTAAAAAAAAAAAAAAAAAAAAAAAAAAAAAAAAAAAAAAAAAAAAATGGAAATTTCACCCATAAATGCGCCCGTAACTCAGTTATTTGTGAAGAAAGAGAAAAAATAACGAGAAAGTGTTTTATAACCAAAGATAGTAAGTAATTAGAAAAAAATGAAATTTCACCCATAAATACTCCAATAACCCAGTAATATTTGAAGATAAAGAAAAATGTGTATAGAGTTTTAGAGTCAATAAAGCACTATTAAAAAAACAAAAGATAATAAAAATTATTTTAAATAATATAAAAATATTATTAAATCTATATATTCCTACAAAAAGAATCATTGAAATTGGTCCAGAACTATCAGAGATAAAGCATTGTGTAATAATTTGCAGCATTTTTTTTTTATGGTGTCAGATAAACACAACACTAAATTATAAAATATGGTAAAGGGCATACTACATGATGAGGGAGGCTAGTTAAAGATGAAAGTATGTGATAAATTACTATCGTGATGCTCTTCCACTTTCAAGATATATGTCCGAAAAACATGCCTTAATGATGTGTATAAAACAACTATTTATTTTGATACAACTTCAAAATTCAATTTTTTAAGCTTTTACTAACAATAATACACGACAAAATATATTAAAAAGTAATAGTTGATGTTATTATACAACATTCTTGAAATAATAACACCTTTCCTAACATTTGTACATTTATAACATATTTCGAAATGAAAAAACAAAAACTACAACAACGAAGGTATAAATATATATAGGAAGCTTATATAAGCAATGTTTATTTTATGCAAATTGCCAAAAAGTAACAGACTATTTGGGGTATGACTATATATATTACAATTAATTGTATAGATTAACATTAAATCTAATTAAACTTTTATTATGAATCAATGTAATCAACAGCAACTATAAATCAAATGTGAAGAACACGAAAATTGAAATAGCTATACAGACATATGTGCAATCGTACCAGGCTGTAATGATTGGATGACAGTAATCAATAAATGTATGTCTTATCACAAATTGATAACTCAAATATAATCTTTAATATCTATAAGCAATATGATTTTAAAAACATAAACCAAAGATTACTTCAAAATCACAATAGATAGATGTATAAATGTAATATGCTATTAAATATAAATAAAACCAAAATTGTTTACCTTCTAGCCCATTGTCCAGCCCTCACCACCCCGGTGCCATGGATCAATACAGCCAGTTTGGGTACCAAATGTGCATCTTCTGTTGCGAAAATAAATGAACTATTATCATTCCCTGGAGGCACTGGAAGCTGTTTAAGGCCTAAATCCCTCAGCATTGAGTATACTTCTTCAGTAATTACCTAAAACAAAAAGAAGGAAAACAAAATAATGCATTATATTACACAACTTTATAACATACTTACAACACTAATAACAAATCAAAAATACCTCTCCGAGGGCTTCATAACGCTTCTGATTATAGCTCGGATCCGAAGAAATGTTGAATTCGAAAGGTGAATCAGACAATTCGCCCGATTTGGAATCAATTTTCCTCAGCTTACCGGAATCATTGAAGCGATATCCAAACTCTTCCAGGGTTTTGGGAAAAGATGCATCTCCGGAAGATGACATCCTCACAATGTTCCTTAGGAATGATCCAGAAATTTTAGATGACATTAACTTACAAATGACAGAATTCATTAAAAAAGGAAACAATGATTTCACTAGAGAATTACCAAAAGAGGGATATCTAATAGTATTCAAAGCAGTCTTAAATCCATCTTGACTCTTCTTAAAATAACATAATGACAGCTTCGAAAATGAAAATCATAACTGACTAATCGGCCAAAAAAAAAATGGAAACGAACTGAAAAATAATATAGATCGTAGATAGCCGGGTTTCAGAGTGTCCGAATGAACACCGAAATCAACAGATGAAAGAAAGAAAACAATGTCATCCAGACAAAACCCGACTATTTACGCTCACTGTCATGGCCGGCGATTGGGAAAGGTCAAAGGACAAAACCTTATGAATTCTCGATATTTTTCATTTTTTGAAATTTATTGATTAAACTTCTGGTTTTAATATATTTTAAAACAAAATGTTCCTTTATGAATGTCCTTTTTTTAGTTATTATTATTTTAATATTTGTCTAAATTTCGGCAGCTTTTATGTTGGTATGTAAAAGTTTTAATTTTTCAACCGGAAAAGTGAGCTTCACTAAGTTCAACTTTGAATCGTATTATTCAGAGTAAATTAAATATTTTACATTCAGTTTCATCTCTATTCTTTATTAAACAAAACATTACTTTTTAAAACTTAAATCGCCATTGATAAACGAATTCATAAAAGTTTAAATATGAAAACCTGTTACTACTAATGATCATTATATTAAGGTACCAATATTATATCTTATTAAAATTACATTTATTGGAAAACATATTTAATAAACCAATGTTTCAAATCTTCATCAGGGCTAAAAACAAGATAGGTTTTGATAATAAAAGAAAAAATAATAAAAAAGTTTAGTAAAGTTTATACCTTAAAAGAAAAAGAAAGTAACTAAGTCTATAAAGTAAGTTAATATATCGTGGCTAGCATAACAGCCTCCTATGTCCAAGGTCCTGGGTTCAAACCCACAGGTAGCCCTAGGATGTTTTAATGGGAGTAAAAAATCTTTAGTTATGCCGTCCTTCGGAAGGGATGTAAAAAGATGGTCCTGAGCTTGTGTGATGTCTGGTACTCCTTAAAGATCCCTATCCTAATTCAAACTGGATTAGTCACAGATAGCATAAAGTGACATTAAATAAGTAACAAACATAGTTGATACATTATCTATATTTTTGTCTTAATTACTTTCTTTTTCTGTTCTTAAGTTATCAATTTTAATAAAATTTTAATTATTTTGTATTTTGTTTCCCATTATTATTTAACACCTACACAGTATCTTGTTTAATAGCCCCGATGAAGACCAAAGGCTGATGAACAAAATAGTTTTCTGCGCTTTTTTTTTTTTTTTTTTTTTTTTTTTTTTTTTTTTTTTTTTTTTTTTTTGCTTCCACAGAGGTGATGAATATTCTCAGTTGCTCTCTAGAAGGAAATCAAATGCACTTTTTGTGTGTATGATATATTATTCATGGCTCAATTGATAATATACTCTTTCTGTTTCCTATTAGTTTTCAGTAGTATCTTTTAACACAAAATGCTATAATTTATTCCTTCTAAAGGACTACAAATGCTTATATTCTTTTGAATCTTCCATCACTTTTCAAATACTCTCAATATTGATGTATTACAATATAACAAAAATCAGTTCAAGTCAAAAATTACATTGGCTCTTTAATCAAATTAAACCCTGAGATATTCAAATTAATCAAAGATGGTGGTTTGCTTTTTTGTAAAAATATAGTTTTAACAGTTTTGTACATAAATTTTATCAACATTACATTTAATATATTTATTAAACTTAATTATTTATTTATTATGTAATAATATATTTATTTATTTATTTTTTTTTTTTTATTTATTATTTTTTTTTTTTAAACAGGCCATCTAAGACAACTCAAAGAATGTAGCTTCTCTATTCTTTGTTTTATTTAATTATTAATGGTTTAATTAGTTTAATATACATTAATAAAACATTGTATTTATTATATATTCTTACCCTATTATTCATGTACTTCTATGATATCCTTTGATCATTTTTGTTATTGTTGTTATTTTTAAAAGGGCATCATTAAACAATAAATAAAGCACCGTATTAAACACTAAATAAACAATATTATGTGTGAGTACTTTTATGTATTACTCATACAAATAAATTGAGTACCACATACGTATCTATTTTGGGTACCTCACACATTTATTTTTTGAAATATACAATTTGTTGAACAGTTGGTTAACTTCTGAAGATAATACAGAAGGTTTGATTTTATGCTTTCTCTATTTTAAAATATTACCATTTCTCATTCTTTACTAATTATTTATATAGTCATTGTTAAGTTTTGTTTGTTTTCAAAGCATGGTATTACTAAAGCATTACTAGATACATATTAATTTTTTTTTTCATTTAGAATGGTTTACTCATAAAATTCGTATTTTTCATTAATTACTAACATTATGATTCATAGAAAATCAAAATTTTAACTTACATTTGAATATCAGTAACAACTAATGATTATTAATTGACTAAGTTTTATACTGATATCAATTAATTAATTAAGATAGGATAAACAAAATTACTTTTCAGAAAATGTTTTTCTAATGCATATACTAACTGTGATTCACAGTCAAAATAATGTAAACCTGACTTGTATAATTTTAATTTTCTATTTGAGATGTAAACTGACGGTATACTGAATTAAAGTGGCCATACCAGTTTTTCAACCGCAATATCTCCTAGGAGTAAATCTATTCTGTACCTTTAAAAACAAAAATCCTCCTCACATACTAGACTTACTCATCCTTTTTCTCTATCTATTCCTTTAACACAGTGGTTCCAACTAGTGGTCTGCAAGTTGTCATTTAGGAAATTGTTTAAAATTACCTTAATGTAAAATATTTGTGAAGCCTTGGCTTTTAATAACAATCACACGCTCTACACAGACAAATTTAACATTTTAAGTGATATTATTTGGTTCCTGACTGGTGGCTTTTACTGCACAATCAAAACAATAAAAAAGTGTTCATTTACTAACATTTTGAAATTAATCAGCTTAACCTTTAACTGGTGAGGTGAATATTATAGTCGAAATTGGTGAGGTGGGGGTCTCTCAGACCTCTGACATAATTTTTTTTTTTTTTTTTTTTTTTTTTTTTTTTTTTTTTTTTTTTTTTTTTTTTTTTAATCGTGAAACATCTAGAATTTTTGTTCGATAAATATTAGGCCGTTTTACAAAAGAATTCTTGGATATGTTTTTTTAAACAATTTATTTAATTTCAGTCATCGCAACGTTTCAGCCTCTAGGGCCATTCTCAAGCTTCTGTAATCAATTAAAGCTTCATTGCATTTATACATTTTCATCAATCTAATTACAACACATAATAAATTATTTTTAATAATTATGTCACCTACCATGCATATCCATGTTACAATCGAACAAATATTCAAACAAAAGAACAATTACGACAATGATGAGAAAAAAAAAAAAAAAATCTAGAATTTTTTATTCTTATATTATTTTCTTGTGTCAACTCAACCTATTTGCAATAGGCACCATATGAAAGGATGCTTATAAAATTGAATAAATGCCTGATATTATTAAATACATTTTAGTAATACTTTTTAATGTTATATTCTAAGCAATGAAAACATTTGTAAAATAATATATAAATAAGTCCTTATCTTTAAGTTTATTGTATTTAAAAAACTGAAAATGATTAAAAAAATGAAACTTTTATATTGTAAAGAAAGTATGCGTAGCTAAAATTAGGCCAGTTTTGACAGTAGGAAACCGAAGATTGTCCACAAATATTTTGTTCACATTTAATACAAACTATTGACGACTTCCTATCCTTGTTTCTTGGACCAAAAATAACATCTCCTTTTCTCTATAAGACCTCTGACCTCATTTTTTTTTTTTTTTTTAATACTGAAACATCTAGAATTGTTTATTCTTGTATTATTTTCTTGTGTCAACTCAACCTATTTTCAATAGGCACCATATGAAAGGATGCTTATAAAATTGAATAAATGCCTGATATTATTAAATACATTTTAGTAATACTTTTTAATGTTATATTCTAAGCAATGAAAACATTTGTATAATAATATATAAATAAGTCCTTATCTTTAAGTTTATTGTATTTAAAAAACTGAAAATGATTAAAAAAATGAAACTTTTATATTGTAAAGAAAGTATGCGTAGCTAAAATTAGACCAGTTTTGATGATAGGAAACCGAAGATTGCCCACAAATATTTTGTTCACATTTAATACAAACTATTGACGACTTCCTATCCTTGTTTCTTGGACAAAAATAACATCTCCTTTTCTTCAGAGGGGTCTCCTGACTATATGTGTTAGATTCTTCTGGGTTTTTCCTCTAATAACAATTGAGCTTTAAACTGAAGCTCCCGCGGAAGTTTGGGATATTCTGACCGTCTGGTCATGTAATCCTCTAGTAAAGATGATCCCAGCTTCTAAATAAAATTAATTAGGTGTGTAAAATAACACGATCATGAGACATTTCTTTTAACATATCGAAAAACACACTTTCGATAATTCCGAACAGTAATGGTGGTATAATTTAATATAATTTTATGCTACTGTGACTATCTGACGATATCAAAGTGGAAGTCCTATATTTTGCCTGTCCAGGTTTAATTAGGTCAAGCGCCTCTAACGAGTATCTGACTTAGCAGAGCCCCAGAACCTCTATTTTATGTTCCCTCTAAACGACAACATAGCAAGGGAATTTTCATTCCCTTTAAAAAATCTTAGGACTGTCTGTCAGGTTCAACATTGAATTTAAGTTATTCGATGTATCGTGGATTGAAGTAAACTACTTGAGTCTGGCTCTTTCTTCTTCATTTCCATTTCCCCAACTAGGCCATTTATAGAATATAGAGTTTTGGCAGAGGTGTTTTGCATGCAAGGTATATGATACGGTGTAGTATACTAAAAATCTAAACATATCTAATATTTAGGTTTTAGGAGGTCCATTGCCATTGAAATGATTGTATGAAGGAGTCCACAAAAATCTTTTGTTGAGAACCACTCTTTAACACGAGATCACAGCCCACTAACCTTTAAATTCCTTCTCACCAAACATCTTTCTAAATACAAAAAAAAATCAGAATATTTACCAGTGGTTTTTTTCAGGATGTTTACATTAAAAAAAAAAAATATATAGTATTTAAATTGGTTAAGAAATAGATAAGATAAAGGATTTTGAACTTAGCAATGGTGATTGTCATTTTGATTGAATATAAATTGACAGTACTACTGGTATGTCTCTTTTAAGCTCTTTTTATTAATTTACTGCCATGTATATAAGTTAATTGTCAACACAGCTGTGTAAATTGTTATACCATAATATAATTATTGAAAAATAATAAACCATCGTATAATCCTTTGCAGTTTTAAAAATAAAATAAAGGTAATAAAAAAAAAGTAAAAACTTTTTGCAGTGATTTATTTGTTCAGTTACATTCAATTATAATTTTTACAGGGTTGCCAATTCCTTTCTGTGCTGTTTCAAATGCTTCAACTGTATTTTCCAGAGAAAACCGATGGGTTACAAGTTGCTTTACATCCACCTTGCCTGAAGCCACGATTGCCAAAGCTCTTGGGTAACTGAAATCATCAAGGTTAAACATGATTATAGTTATTTGTAAGTACAGAATTTATTAATTATACAATGAAAACTCTTTAGAATGAACATGAAGAGGTTTGACATTTGTAGAAGGATATACACACACTAAAAGAGGTTCACAAATGTTCTAATTTATAATTTTCCTGTGCTCCCCATGGTCTAGGTCTGCTATTGGGTGTTTTTTTTTTTTGCAAAGCCATATAAATTAATCAACTTCCAATCTGTGATATTCAAAAACAGAGGGAGGTTTCCCTGTAGTACTACAATGAACTACTTTACTATATACTACTTCCACTTACCTATATATGAAATAGCTTTATATAAAGGATTGCAATTGTAAAAATCTGGTGCGGGCAACACACGACTTTCACTTACCTCCGTTTTTAAAATTAATGAAAGAATTTTCAAATACAGTTAGAGATAAAAATACGTGAAACTATTAAAGAATTAATTAAATCGAATTTATAAGAAACATGTATTGTATTAACAAATCAATTATATTATTATCTAAAATAATCAGTTAGTTTTATGTTCGTTTCATCACTCTCTATTAACTTTTAAAAGCTTGTGTATGAGATAATATTTTTTCTAAAATCTTTAGCTTTCCTACGGTATATGATACATGTGTATTACTGCTCTTATGTTCAAAAACGAAAAATTGCATTAACAAAATATTTTTTTCTGTTTTCTCCTTTAGTTGGGTATCAAATTTATTCAATTTATATATTTACCTGTTTCTCATCAGCGTTAACAAGATAATATAGTTATTTTTATTGAACCTACAAAATTAAAGGTACTTTAGAACAAGAAAATTTAAAATATCGGCATTTAAGCCCTGTCAGACCATTTTAATCAGAATAAAACCTACATGATATTAAAGCCCATTAAATTTTACATTGATATAGCGAGTTTAATCAAAATTGTCGGAACCGTGTTCGAGAAAATCGAAAAAAGCTGAAAAAATGCATGGTATAAAGTGCCTCTTATGGTAAGCTCATTTTGATGAAAAAAGTTTTGTCACGTCTCGGGCGTATAGTTTTCCTAAATATGAAATTTCAGTTTCATAGGACTTACCGTTTCCGCCCAGGAGTTACCACACACACACACACACACACACACACACACACACACACACATACACAGACTTGGTTATTTGGACTCAGGAGACCCTAAAACGTGTATTTCCATTGAAAACTGGAATTAGAAAATTTTTACGATCGCAATACTTTCCCTTACTATATATAGTAAGTGAAAGTAAAAATTATTGAGTTGGAGTTTCCAATAGAAATGTATATTTTAGGATACCCTGAATCCTAATGACCAAGTCCCACTAAAAGGTGTGTGTGTGCCTTTGAGTATGTCTGTGAGTGTGTGTGTGGAAAGTTTAGCACAAAAACAAAAAGTCGTATAAAACTAAAATTTCATATTTAAGACAACTATATACTTTTGATGTTACAAAATCCATGTAGCAACTTGTAAAAATCCACGAATTGAACCCACAATTTAGATTTTGTTTGCAATTCTGATTAAACCCCATGAAATCTGTCCAAATCCAAGGCTCTATAATCTATTATACTACTGGTGGACGATTAGCCCTAGCCCTGGAGGCTGTGTGTTCTTGAAATAACTGGTTTATCAAACATTATTTCTTCAACTGTTGATGATGACGAAATTCAACCGTTGGTCATAGACAACCCTCACTATACTACACGGGATATCACAGAAACTAAATAACAGAAAATATTTACGAGAATCTGAAGTTTTTGTTGAACTCACCAATAAAAAATCTGGTGCGCACAACACACAACTTTCACTTACCTTTGTTGTTAAAATCAATTTAAGAATTTTTAAATATATTTAAAGATACAAAATAAATTGTTGAAGAATTAATTATTTTGAATTTCAATAGAAACATGTGTTTTATTAAATAATCTATTATATTTTTATCTACAACAATCAGTTAGTTTTATCGGATTTTCATCAGTCTCCGTTAACTTTTACAATAGTATGTGTAAGATAATATTTTTTCTAAAATCTATAGCTATCCAATGGTATATTATACATCTGTATTACTATTCTTATGTTTAAAAACATAAAAATTGCATAAAAAATATGTTTGCACTTTCCTCCTGTAGTTGTTTATCAAATTCCCTCAACTTGCATACTTAGCTGTTAATTGTCAATGGTAACAAGATAATATAGTTATTTTTATAGAATCTACAGAATTAAACTTACTTTAGAGGAAGAAATTTCGAAATATCCGCATTTAAGCCCTGTCAGACTATTTCAATCAGAATGAAACTTACATGAAATTAAAGCCCATTAAATTTTACATCGATATAGCGAGTTTAATCAAAATGGTTTCCGAGGAAATCGAATAAAGGTGCAAAATGCATGGTATAAAGTGACTTTTCTGGTAAGCTGATCTTGATGAAAAAGGTTTTGCAACGTCTCGGAATTTCAGTTTCATATGACTTTTTGTTTCCGCCCGGGAGTTACCACACACAGACCTTTTTGCGGGGCTTGGTTATTGGGACTCAGAGGACCCTAAAAGGTGTATTTCTGTTGAAAACTAAGATTCAAAAATTTTCATGATCCCATTACTATATATAGTAAGTGAAAGTAAGTGAAAGTAAAAATGCTACAAACTTATTTTACAACCCATTATAATGCCTGATGAATGAAGGGTGAAATGGAACGTGGGGGTAAGGTGAGGAAGAAGACGACCTGTTTGCCAGACCCTGAATCATATTCAACAAATATATTGTAATATACCCATTTTTTATAATTATTGTAGTTAATTTTTTATTATTGATTATTGTGTTAGGTAGGCTAACAATAAGATAAGAAGTAAAATTTAAATTTAAATATCAGCTCCAATTTGATTTAATGTTTACAAACATAGCATCCATTTTGGATGCTAAGAAAAAAGGGTGCTAGCAGGTACCTACCAGGTAAGAGATAGGTAAAAAAGGGTAGGTATCTTTATACCTGGTCATAGTTAGTTTTCACTGGGAACTTGGAGAGTGTGGAGCTGAATATGAAGAGGGATCTTGGTTAGCCTGCATATTGTTTGTGTTATTTTGTAAGTTATTATTATGATTAAGAAGTTGTATAATACATTTGTGGCTGATTGTCAAGAACCCATACCATACCCTGAGAGTAAATTGAGTAATAATGAAGTAAATATTTGTGTTAATTGATTTTTTCTTAAAGGAAAATATTTTATGAAAATAAGAATATTATAATATTTAAAAGCTGGGCAGAAATCATGGAAAGTCATTGAAGAAGATGAGACAAATGGTGATGATCCAAGATGAATTAAGGAAGTGTGCTGAGATGAAGTGAGATCTTCACTGAAAGGCACTCATGAGCAAGAAAATGATGATTATACAGGGTATCTCATAAAATCTCGTTATATTGTAAGAGCAGATATTAGACCTTAAGTGGAATAAAATAGTTCCTATGACCCATAGTCCGATTGTCAATGTTTAGGGAGGAAAGCCAAATTTTGAGTTGTTTGTTTGTTTTGGTTTTAAGGCGTAAAACCCTAAGGTCATCAATGCCTAGACACTATATGCATATTCAACCTTTATAAGAAAGAACTATTAGGTAATGAGTAATTGAGAGAAAAATAAATAAATAAAATAATAAAATAAATAAAAATAAAGAAAACAAATTTTTTATGATAAACAATAGTTTAAAAAGATAATGCTAGTAATGCTAACTGACTAGGAATGGTCTTTATAATTTCGATAATAATGACTGCTCCTTAAGAAAATCAAAAACTAATTCAATGGTTTTCTATCTATCACCCAGCACCGCTGAAATATTCGGGCTTAGTCCAAATTTTGAGTGTTTTGCTGTTTTCAGCAGAAAAACTTGAATATATCTACTTGATGTGCACGTACAGAGAAACAAGTGGTACCAAATAAAAGAAGAGAAAATTTTCCAAACGGTAGAGAAGCCAAACCTTCTAAATAAGAAAGTAAGTGTTACACCTCACGCTGAAAATTAAATTTTAAGAATATTTGGACATTTCAAGGAGCCATTACTCTTCGATCGTTAGGTTTTCCGCATCTCCGAAAAACACTGTTATTTAATTATCTTTAAAAAAAAAAAAAAAAACTACCTTCATAGGCCAATCAAGGATGCGAAGAGGCAAGAATTAAAAGAAAAAAAGGACCAAAAGAAAATTTGTGTTTAATAAATTTCTAGTCATATTATAGGAGCTGATACTTGACCTTTAGAGAAACCAAAAAGTTTATATGAGCCATAGTCTGCGTGTCAACGGCTTGGGAGAAAAATCAAAGGGTACAGTCGGGTAAGGATGGTAAATCTGTCCCTGTGCTTTTTTGACTCAAATTGGGGGATCAGTTTGGTGTCAAATAAAAATAATTAACTAGAAGGAATTAGTCCGGATAGCGGTCGATTAATGAAACAATTAGGTAGTTTCAAACATTTATTTTCTGCCAACGTTTCGACTTCCATTGTGGGTCATCATCAGGATGTATTGTAGGCGAGTAGAAACCTTTTCATTTCCTCAGTTTCAGTCAACTCATTTTCCACTCTCCTACAATACGCACTGATGGAGACCCACAATGGGGGTCGAAACGTTGGCAGAAAATAAATGTTTGAAACTACCTATTTGTTTCATTAATTGACTGTCACCCAGACTAATTCCTTCTAGTAATTCTCAACGGTCAACTAATTATACCCAATATGAAAATTAATTAACCTAAGCTTTTAAATCAGTTTTCGAGATTTTTTAAAAAACCTTTTTTTTAGATTTTATTGTTTTTTTAACAGTATAATTTGGAATTCATTTATATTATATGATTTTTAGGAGTCAAATACATAAAAAAATGGTATGATCATGATTCTTAAACAAAAAGCCGATTTTTAGCTTTAGAAAGAAAACCAAAATATATGTTTTTTTAACCTTTTTGAAAGGTGTCAATCACGGATTTTTTTTCTGAAAATGTCTTTTATACTCCTCTATAAACAGCAATTTTTTGAAGTGGTAGAAAAATGTGAAAAAAATTAAAAACTAATTTTTTTCTGAAATCCTGCATTTAACTTATATTTCTTATCATTGACAAATGTGTAAACAAATATTTCTCACCAAAAATTCAGAATTATATTACTTATGAAACATTTTCAATCATTTTGCTACAAAATGGTTAGATATAAGCTATGTTTTTCAAAACGCACACCAGGCTAACTCCTGGCCAGCGCTCTATAACATCGTCTTGTCTATTTAGCCACTATCGATAATTTCTTTTAAGATCTAGCTTGTTCAGGTATTCTCTAGTGAGGATATATTTTGGATTAAAAAATAATTTTCCACACATTTTTCAATATCCTAAAAACAATAAATGCTGTTCAATGAAGACCATAGATAGTAATAGTAAACACTCAAAATTTGATTTTCCTCTTTAACCATTGAGAATCAACTTTATGTCATGTGAACTCTTTTCTTCCACTTAAGGTAAAGTATCTACTATCAACAATATGATGAGACATTTATAAAATACCCAGTTTAAATGCAAAATTATAAATTATCAGATAAATACTCACTCATTGCAATATCTGAAGACTCCTCTTATGTCAATTTCCCTTGTACAGGCATTGACAAGAGGTATTTTAACTTCATCTTGCCCCATTCCAACTAGTACAAAAGTACCTCCATTTCTGGTTACCTAGTACAGAATTAATACATTAGAACGGTTGGTTTATAATTAAATTTAATTTGTTTAAATATAATTTTATCACTTACCTTAAGACCAATTTTAACTGTGTTTTCATAGCCTGTGCAATCGATTGTTATGCCGGGTTTTTCTCCCAACAATTCTTCAATTCTTTGAGCTATGATATCAACATCATCTTTGGCTGAGATCTGTATGGTATGGTCTGCTCCACAGTTTTTGGCTATTTTAAGTCTGCTTTCGAGTAAATCTGTAAATTAAAACAAAAGTTTTCAACTACCAATTTACAATAATGTGATATAACAATTGATAAGTATGATCCAGATAGTTAAGAAAAGAGGAAGTAATTCTCACTCGACTCCATCCACAAAACTGCCCCCTTACCCATGATTACCTGAAGGTTAACTGGTTAACTGGGGTCCGTTGTAGCTTAGTGGCTAGCATTCTATTTCCAAGATCACAGGTTCAAACCTGCAGGTGGCCCTAGGATTTTATAATGGGAGTAAAAAGTCCTTAGTCATGCTGTCCTTCAGAAGAGACATAAAAAAGTCGCATAAGCCTATGCGATGTCAGGTACTCGTTAAAGATTCATATTAATGTAACCTGGATTGACAAAATTTAGGACTCCCACTGTAGCATCATCCGATTAGCCACAGCAGGATAAAGTGACGTTAAATAACAAACAATATGATGGTTAAAAAAGCTATGAATAGCAAAACCATTTTAACCATCAAACATGCATTCGAGGACTGTCTGAAATACATGATATCAATCTTGAAATACCATTCTCTCGCAATCTGGCAATAAGTAATCATGAAGATCTTAATGCGGATGCTTTGTGTTTATTAAAAAAAATATACAGAATGCACAGTTTAGTATAAGTAATCAAAATAGGCAAAGATAACCAATTAGAAGTTTTAGTCCTAAATATCAAATAAACAATTGATAAACTTCAATGCCATACTAAGGATTAGTTTAGATTTCTTTATTAAATATAAAACTATAAAAATCTGCTCGATGGCTAAGCGATCTCCTGTTTTCAGGAAGAGGAAATCAATTAAAAACAATAAAATTGATTGAAATCCTTGGTATGAATATGAATTATTGTCGTTCAGAACTTTTTTATGCTTGATATTCAAAATATACCTTAAAATAATTGGAAGTTGAAAATTAATCCTACCAAATCTGAAGCAGTATTGTTCACTAAACATCACTCACAAATAAACCTCCAAAACAAGATAAATTCAACTCCCATCCCATCATCAAAATCTGTACAGTAATTAGGCCTAACTTTAGACAAATCTCTTACATTCACAGATCACATCAATAGAAAAATTGATAAAGCAAAAAAAAATAATATATAATATGTTTCCTTACTTCAATAGAAAATCCCTTTTGAGCCCTCATAACAAATTAACAATATATAAATCAGTTATCCGTGTGTTAATCACATATGACTCGCCAGTCTGGAGCTCATCCTGCTAGACCAATTACCAAAAACTTAAAAGAATTCAAAACCTATTGCCCGTGTTACACAAAAATATTATCTATGCTCCAAGACTTGCAGCTTCCTACAGTCAAACAACTTGTCTATACTCAAACAGCTTCTTACTTCAGTAAAACACCATTCTCCAAAAATCCATTAAAAAAAGAAATAGGTAATTACAATAAATATTCTCTCAAACGCTACACTGATAAACGAACAAAGCATGTTTGTAATTGTAAGGATGACTCATCCAAAATCATTTATAAACATTTTGTCAATATGTAAATAAAGTTTACTTTCTTTCTTTCTTATTGAATATCAGATAACATAAATGAATTAAAAAAATGATTGTTCTCCCAATGGTTCTTTATGGGTGTGAAAAATGATTGATTTGAAAGATAAACAACCCCTTAAGGCTTTTGAGAATAAGATTCAACATAAAATGTGTGTTTTAAAGATCGATGAGGCGACTAGAGATTTAGGTGGTTAAAGATATATTGGCAACTAGTGGATCAAAGGATCACCTATGGTGTAGTGCCAAGCATGACAGCCTTCCATGTCTAAGTTAGCTGGTTCAAACCCAGTAGATGGTCCTAGGTTTTTTTAAAGGAGTAAAAACTCCTTGGGAGTCCTGACCCTGTGCAATTCAGGTACTTGTTGAAGATTCCTACAGTAATTAAACTTAAATAAAATTAATTTTGTGATTAAAAAAATTTACCTAGGCAAATTAGTGATCTGGCGCCCATGTACTTAGCAACAAGGGTAGTCACGAGACCAATTGTGCCAGCACCCAAAACCAGTACAGTAGAACCCAAAGTGACTCCTGCCCTTGAACAAGCATGGACTCCGACAGACAGAGGTTCCAAAAGAGCTCCTTCATCCAAGCTCACATGGTCTGGCAGCCTGAAAAGTATTGGAAAAAAAAAATTTATGAAACAGTAAAAATTTTGTAGAAAGTCCTCTCCGGTTTTGTACAGAAACCTCGATTTTTTGGTTTATTTAAAAAAATTAACCTTTGTAATTGACCAAAAAATAAAATTACTCCCCCCTTCCCTCAAAATTTGAGGGCTTACGTTTTAAGATAGGTAGAATCCGAATAACTAATACAAAAAAAATCTGTTTGATCCCCGGTCCACGGCTTTTCTTCAAAACTACTAGACCTTTTAAATTTGGCACAAAACAGTTGGGGATTTAACGATGATCCTAACACCTAGATGTTAATATCAGCCAAATATCATCGCCAAAACCTGGTGGTCGATTAAAAATTATTTAATTCAATAACTCAGTTATTTTTTAAAATAAAAAGTGTTATTAGAGTTTTCTAACCAAGAAACAGGGAATAATTATTTTAAAAAAAAAATATATATATATTTTACCCATAAATACGCCTATAAAACAACCTATAAAGTTATTTTTTAAGATGGAGAAAAATAAATTGTATTGAGTTTTAGGATCAAGATTGTGACGAATAAAAAGAGAAAAGAAAAGGAAAACATTTGAAATCTTGTCTATATAGCTTGAAACTTCATTATTATTGAAGTTTTGAAATTGGTGATGTACCGTTTTCCTTTGTTTTGCAATTATTTATTGCTTTTTCATATTAATTAATTGCCTTTAAACAGCTATATAAGCAGTTATACCCTAATATAGTTATTTGGAAATAATATTCCATTGTGTAATAATTTGCAGCATATTTTTTTGTTTTTTCAAAAGAGCATGTTGGCTACACCAGATTTTTATGATTAGTTTTTTGCATCGTTTAATATTAAATTTGACTTACTTGAAGCAGAAATCTGCAGCATGGGCGTAATATCTGGATAAGTTTCCATGAACTGGTGGAGTGGCACAGAATATCACATCAGGGCATAGGTTATACCTTCCTTCCTTACAGAAATCACAAAATCTGCACGGTACACCAGGCTCGATGGCTACGCGATCTCCTGTTTTCAGGAAGAGAAAATAAATTAAAAACAATAAAATTGATCGAAATCTTTGTATAAAATGAATTATTGTCGTTCAGAACTTCTTTATGCTTGATATCCAAAATATACCTTAAAATTAATGGAAGTTGAAAATTAATCCCATCAAATCTGAAGCAGTACTGTTCACTAAATGTCGACCACAAATAAACTACCAAATAAAAATAAATTCAGCTCCTGTCTCTAGGTCAAAATTCGTGGAGCACCTAGGCCTAACTTCAGGCAAATATCTAACATTCACTGAACATAACAACAGAGAAATTGATAAAGCCAGGATATAATATTGTAAACACTTCTATACTCCAACAGGAAATTCCATTTGAGACAAAGAAGCCCTTACACTCCCAGGTCGTGGTAGGGCACTACTGACACCATCAGAGCTAGCACGTCCACTAATAGAAAATGTATTTAAGAAATGGGAAGAAACTTGGAACAACAGCTATCCAAGTAAGCTCAAAGCGATTAAGAAAGAGATAAAACCTTGGAAAACCTCATGTCGCACCGACCGTAGAGAGGAGGTGGTCCAGACCCGCCTGAGAATCGGACACACACGGCTAACCATGGACACATAATATCAAAAGAATTGCCCCCAAGATGCAAGCATTGTAGGGGAACCTTGACCATAGCTCATATTTTTGAAGAATGTTCCTTCTACACCAGGCAGCTGAACAAAAATAGAATACCAAGCAACTTCGCAGATGCTTTGGAAAACAATGGAAAAAGGATTGATGAATTAATGTGTCTTGTCTCCTCTCTCAAATGGATTTTTACAAGCAAGATTTGAAATTACTATTGTTTTCCTCTTGACTTAATTGATTTTAATAATGAATTTAAATTTAAAATTAATTAAAAAAAATAACTACAATTTAAAATTAATCTTAATATATTTATTTATTATATTTACTTTTTTTTATTTTTTACTTAACTATTAATTACTTGTTTAAATATATATAATGTATTAATATTTTTTATTATTGTTTATTTTATTTACGTTTTTTTTTTTTTTTTTAAATTTATTTACTTATTTGTTATTATTCTTTTTTACATATATTATAATATCTTTTAATGAATATATCTTTTAATGTTCCAACTAATACTTTTTATCTTAAATTAATCTTCTATAAAATGAATATATCTGGCACTGATGACCGCGATGTTTTGTGCCATTAAAATTTTAAAAAACCAACCAACCAATCCATTTGAGACCTCAGAACAAATTAATAATATATAAATCAGTTATCTGTCTTAGTTTACATACGCCTCTTGTCTGGAGTTCAACCTGCTTGACTAATTATCAGTAACTTAAAAGAATTCAAAACCTATCAATACGGATAATTAATAATTAGCACCACTACACTAAAATATCATATATGCTACAAGACTTGCAGCTTCCTACAGTAAAACAATTTGTTCATACTCAAACTGCTTCTTACTTTAGCAAAACTTCAGCCTCCGAAAACCCATTAAAAAAAGAAATAAGTAATTACAATAAATATTCTCTCAAACGCTACACTGATAAACGAACAAAGCATGTTTTTTAAAATTAAGTTTGTTTGTTAAATTTATAAATTTTATATTTTCAATTATTTTATGCTTTTTTATATCTAGGTTTTTGTATAATTTTTCCTACAATTGTATTATAATTTCAGTTTTATTATTACACATAAGTCATTTAGGCTGATGAATTATAATTTACAAAAAAAAAAAGAAAAACATGGTGTTGCAGATTGCAATGATGTCTCATCCAAACATCTGTAAATTTTGTCATTGACAAAATATGTGAGTAAAGTTATTATTTATTTTCTCTCTACTTAATTTGAATTAAAAAAAAAAACTCGAAATCGAGGTCTAAATTCAAGTCATGAACCAAAAAAAAAAAAAACCTCTGAAAATTGAGGTTTAATTTCAGTTAATGAACAAAAAAAAAAAAACCTCTGAAATCTGAGTCTTAAATTCAAGTTACTAGACCAAAAAAAAAAACTCTGAAAATCGAGTCTTAATTTCAAGTTACATAGAACAAAAAAAAAACCTCTGAAAACTGAGGTCTTAAATTCAATACAAGAACCAAAAAAAAAAACCTCTGAAAATTGAGGTCTTAAATTTCAAGTTACATAGACCAAAAAAAAAAACCCGAATCTAGTCTAAATCAAGTACATAGAACCAAAAAAACAAAAAACAACCGCTTTTCGCTGAAACTACTGGATCGATTTTTCGACATCGATTTCATCCAATTAGTTTCAAAGTGGCGGGTGGTTAAAAATGCTTTAATTCAATAATTCAGTTATTTATGAAGATAGAAAAAAATGTATATAGTTTTAGAATCAGTACATAGCGATAAATTATATGAAAAAAAAAAAACAAATTGAAAATTTTACCGATACATATGCCAATAAGTTATTTATTTTTTAAGATAGATAACGAAATGTATAGAGGTTTGGAATTAGTATGCTGCGATTATTGCAAAAAATAAATTAACCTGTAGCTCTACAACCCATGAAGGGTATTGGGGTCAGTACATACAGAGATTCTGACTGTTTATAGGCCAACGGCTGGCAATGAGGTGATTAGATTACACTTAGCCGCTAGGTTTTTCCCCATTTTTGGGTACCAAATTTCAAGGGGCGCTCCATAATGGCTGAAATAACAGAAGCTTCTTGTTTGGAGTGTCTTCAATACAACAAATCTTATTAATCCGGGATTGATTCGCATTAAACAAGTAGTACTGATGTTCAATGTCCATAACAGCCTTCTATGCCTAAGGTCTGGTTCAAACCCGGCTATGACCCTAGTAATTTTTAATGGTAGTAAAAAATCCTTGGTCATACCTTTCTTTGGAGGGGAAGTTAAATGTTAGTCCTTACCAGATTCTCGTAAAGATCCCTATCTTAATAAAACATTGATAAGTAAAATTCAGGAATCCCACTGTAGCAACGCCCAATTAGCCACAGTAGCAAAAAAAAGGTGATGCTAAAGGAACAAACAAACAAACAGAAGTTAAATAATATTGAGTAATAATGAGCATTCTATATGAATATAATGGTGGGTTTGTAATTTTGTTGGAATAAAGTTAGGGTCTGATCCTAAATAATTAATTTATTCATAGTACTTAAAAACGTTTGTACAAGAGTGACTGATTGATAGTTAGCAAAGTTATATCTTTCAAATTCAATGTTAACACTAAGGCAGGGAGCGGCATGGTCTAGTGGGTAGAGCGCTAGTCTGCTGTGCTCCGGGTCCTGGGTTCGAATCCCGGCTGTGGCAGATAATTATTTATTCTGTTAATTCAGTCGGTGGGTGACCCTAGGGTATGGAGACCCTCCTGGGGTAGACCCAGTCTCTATAAAGAGGGTACCCAAAATAATTAGGGGAAAACCTGGCGACTGAGCGTGATTAAGGCCTAATCACCTCATTACACTGCCGTTGGCCTATAAACAGTACGAATCTCTATATGTACAGAGCCCAAGACCTTTCATGGGTTGTAGCAGTATGGGTTTCTTAACACTAAGGCAAAGATGTAAATTAAATTCAACACAAAATGAAGTATTCGAGACCATAACAATGGATTACACCTAGTTTTCCTCTAATATTCAATCTACATGACTATCACATATATGTATAATGTGCCTCATAAGGGTCGCTGAATGGCTGAAATAACATAAGCTTCTTGTTTGGAGTGTCTTGAAGACGGTAAATCCAAAAAACTTCTTCATAAAATATAGAAAATTCTCCCATTATTATAAATACTTAATGTTATTATTGCCTTGATACGAACTTACCCACTTTGAGATTCTTGACTTTGGAGCCAACTTTAACCACCGTGCCACTCGCTTCATGACCCATGATCATTGGTTGCCTCACAACAAAGTCCCCAATCTTTCCATGCTCTAGATAATGAACATCGGATCCACAAATTCCAACTGAGCCCATTTTTAGAAGTACCTCTAAAACAATAAATAAATAATAAAAACTTAGATTAATTCAAGCCATAATAATAATAATACATTTAATTTATTTGTATTCTTAATTATTTTTATTTTAATAATAAAGTTAACAGAGAGAGATGAAAAGCCGATAAAACTAATTAATTATTTTTGATAATAGTATAATAGAGTTTTTAATAAAACACATTTTTCTATAGAAATTCCATTTAATTAATTCTTTATTAGTTTCAACTCATTTTTATCTCTACTGTATTTGAAAATAATTTATTCAATTTTAACAACAGCGCTAAGTGAAAGTCATGTGTTGACCGCACCAGATTTTCAAGGTTGTGATTGTAAACAGTGGCAATAAACACAGGCAATTAAATCAGTTAAAATTTTAAATTTATCTGTGTATAAAGTGTGATTTTATTTAAAGCCAAAGCTTCACTAATATTTGAATTTCATGTAATATAAATTATTCTCCAGTGACACCTTGCGGACCTTTTTATTTTTAACCTAACAACAGAGACATAAATGTATAATATACCGTTGGAAAGGTAATGATTTTAGAAAAAAATATTATCTTATATAAAAAGTTGTATAAGATAATGTAAAGTGACAAAGAGGGCATACAATTATAAATGATAATTGTATGGAACAATTTGATACTGCTATATTATTTAATCTAAATCATATGTTTTCAAAGAAACTGAATAAACTTTTTATTTCAACATAACTTTATTTAATAGTTCTTAAATTGATTTTAATGACCAAGGTAAGTGAAAGTCCTTTGTTACCCACACCAGATTTTTTATATTTTCCAGTTTTAGTAGAGTATTTTTCGAAGTATGATTTGTGGTTTCAAAACCGAATGTCAGAAAAATTATGTTTTGAGTCATTCTTGGTGATTAATTAATCCTATCCGTGGGTGGGCTTGTTTATCGAAAAGAACACCTTCTTGTTAGGTTTAAGATTTATGTTCTTGTTTATTTATTTAACGTCCCTTTATGCGCTATGGTTAATCGGACAATGCTACAGTGAGAGTCTTAAATTTTGCCGATCCCGGTTTTATTAGGATAGGGATCTTGAACGAGTACCCGACATCATACAGACTCAGGACCAGCTTTTTACCTCCCCTCCGAAGGGCAGCATAACTAAGGATTTTTGACTCCCATTAAAAAATCCTAGAGCCACCTGCGGGGACCTTGGGCATAGGAGGCTGTTATGCTAGCCACCATGCTATAGGTAAACCCGATTTAAGTTCTTTTATGATCAATAGTGAAATGGTTTTTTTGGTCACTTAAAATCATTTTAGAGTCCAATAAAAATTGAACATGTTTCCATGGAAATCTACACAAAAAACATGAAAGCCAAGTATTTTTAAATATTTGTGTTATAAATTTAGTATCTTTATTAACACTGATCAGATTAAGATTGATTTTTTTGTTTATTCATTTAACATCCCTTTATGCTGCTGTGGCTAATCGGACAATGCTACAGTGGTAGTCCTAAATTCTGCTTATCCAGGTTTAATTAGGATAGGAATCTTTAAGGAGTACCTTATCATCGCATCACAGACTCGAGACCACTATTTTAGATCCCTTCCGAAGGACAGCATACCCAAAGATTGTTTACTACCTTTATTAAAAAATTTTCAGGCCACCTGCAGGGTTTGAACCCACGTCCTTGGTTTTATGCCAGCTAATACACCACAGATGACCCCTACATTATGATTAAAACAGTGTTAAAATTTACTCTATATTATGATAAAATAAAAAAAGCTTTATAAAAATCAATTTAAACAAAAATTTTCTTAAAGATAATAAATTAAGATAACAGTTTCCAAACAAAGTTAAATTTTATGATATAGAACCAAAGGATGTTTACAGTACGCTTATTGGGAGCAATTTAAATTTGGTGATAACAATTTTATGATCATGTTTGTGTAACATGATTTTTGAAAAATTTAAAATATTCATAAATGAAAAGAAAATACATTCAGTGTATTTTAAATTGATATTAAAATAAATATTGACTGATTAAAATAAATTTATTTCATAATAAATTAGTACAAGATTTTTGCATTTCCTGTTAAATTTTCCAGGAAATTTACTTTTTTAAAATTAACGTCTCGATTATTAAATAATTTATAGTAATAATAATATTTATAATTTATAAATATCCTTCCATCCTATCTCAAGTATTGGATACTTCATTTATTACTTATGGTGTATAAGGTTTGATGTATTGTTTTTGTTTGTTTTAAAAAGAACAAATTTTTTTTAATCACAAAAGTAATAAATAACCAAACCATATTTTGACAATTCAATAGCTTTTAAAAATACTCTGAGAAATAAGTTTGACAATTACAATAAAACAACACTCGAATCATGAATGCACAAAAAAAAACAAAGCATAATCTATTAAATTAATATTGTACTTTATTTATGTAGGTTTTTTAAATATATATATATATTTATAGAAGAAAGTACTATTTCACTCACTTTTGTGGTCATTGAAGTACGTTAAAAATGACATTGAAAATTTTAATGGAGGTTTCCCTTACTGTCTATATCTGCAATAAGGTTGGGTTTGTGAAAATGTTTTTAAAAACCTTTATAAATAACAAAAAAGCTGCAAATTATTACACAATGGTTTATTATTTCCAAATAACAATATTGGGGTATAACTGTTTATATAGCTGTTGATAGGCAATTAAGTAATATGAAAAGCACTAATTCAAAGCATCATATTGTAAAACTACCACTGATTTCAAAATGTCATATCTAAGCTAGTTGTTAACCAAATTCAAAGATTCTTTTTTCAATTAGTCCAAACTTTAATTCTAAATCAAACGGCACTAAAAGCAAATTTTTTTATTTGTTATTCGGATTCTAAGCATCTTGAAACGTAAGCTCTCAAATTTTGAGCTGGGGTAATTTTTTTTTTTTTTTTTTTTTGGTCAATCACAAAGGTCGATTATTGAAAATAATAAACCAAAAACCTCTACATCTCCTGAAAACTTATCAATACTTATTTAAAAGATAATCAAATTTCTAATCACATGAAAGCAAATTTATCTGGGGTTACCTGTAGTGTAGTGGCTAGCATAACAGCCTTTTATGCCCAAGGTTATGGGTTCAAACCAGCAGGCGGCCCTAGGATTTTTTAATGTGAGTAAAAAATCCTTGGTTATGCTGTCCTTTGGTGGGAACATTAAAAGGTGGTTTCGAACTTGTGTGATGTCTGGTACTAGACAAAGATCCATATCCTAATTAAATCTAGATAGGAAAATTTAGGTCTCCCACTGTAGCTTCGTCCAGCTTTGCAAGTATTTTAGATGAGAAACTCCATATAGTTAGAGTTTTAAGATCACTATTGGGTCGTTTCACATGAAATGTCCTTTTTTATAGTTTCTGAAATACATAAAGGATTTTGCAGGTCTCTGTTGTTTTCTTCCGAATGTTTACATATTTAAAGTAAACAGTTACTAATCCTCTACCTTTGTATTATAAACATTAGCTTCCCAATCAATTACCCACTTTTTTAGTATACCTCCAAATATGAACATGGAAACAAGCGATTTTTGAGTAATATTTTTTTACGAGTTTAAACTCGGCCCTTCAGCAGCTGAGGCCGCTAGAAATATTTGCAAGGCGTTTGGGGAAGGGAGTGGTAATGAACGGACCATTTGCCATTGGTTTGCTAAGTTTTCAGCTGGGGATACCAACTTGGAAAACTTGCCCCACGGAAAACCTCCTCCGTAATAGACAACGATGTCCTCAAACATACAGTAGAAGGAAACCCCTACCAAACAGTTAAAGGACTCTCAGCACAACTAAATGCAAGTGCATCTACCGTTTCCAGACATTTAAAGTGTATTGGGAAAGTAAAAAAGCTCGATACATGGGTACCTCATGATCTCACTGAGCAGCAGCAAGACCCCATGTTTCAAAACATACCGTGCGAAAATTGTAAGAACTGGGCTACGAAGTTCTTCCGCACCCACCATATTCTCCCGGCTTGTCTCCAACAGATTACCACCTGTTCAGGAATTTATACAACTTCGTCAAAGGAAAACTTTTTGAAAATAATGATCAAGTGAAAAGTGCGTTTTCAGATTTTGTTTCACTTCAAAGCTCAGAGTTTTTCAGTTCGGGGATAAAAAAGTTGGTGTCACATTGGGAAAAATGTGTAGAAAAAGAAGGTAAATACTTCGAATAAAATTATCTTGTTTTCATATCGTATTTTTAATAAAAATCCTTTACCTCGAAAACGGACATTTCATGTGACACAACCCAATATAATGTTATATCATTTCTATATAGGACATCTTCCAAGTGATTTTTATGAAATGAGTTTTTAAAATGTTAATAATTAGATGGAATAATAATGTATGGAAAATATAAATATATATTGAGCAGTGTTGTGGAATTTTTGGGAAACATTAAAACCTGCAGAAGAAGGAAGACTTCAAAATTTTTGCAGAAGAAATAATATAATTATTAATTAATACAATGAAAATAAGAAAAAATGAAGAGGAAATTACTATTTTCACAACAATATGATGCAATAGGCGTTAAGTACTCAAAATTTTTACATTTTAAAAGATGGAATTCCACTGCAAATAACAATTTCAAAGGATTATTCTTAATGAATGAATGAGTTGCATAAATCACAGAAGCACAAAAACTGAAAAGTGTAATTTTTCTTGAATGTTTAAATACATTTGAATTAAAAAACAATATAATTAGTGTATTCATTAAGCTCATTTCTTTTTTTTTTTTTTTTTAATTCAGTCTTTCCTCGTACTATATTAAAAGGCATATTATATAATTAAAAATAATAAGATGAAATTATATTATATTTTCAGTTTAAAAAAATTAATTAAAAAATCTGGTGCGATACACGACCTTCACTTATCTCTGTTGTTAAAATCAATTTAAGAATTTTCAAATGCAGTTGGAGATAACAAAATTATAAAGTATTATTTAATTGAAATTCAATAGAAAGATGTGTTTGTTTTTGATAATAATATTATAGATTCTGCTGCTGAATTAATAGATATAATCAGTTATTTTTATCAGATTTTTATACTTCTCATTAACTTTTACAAGTTTCTGTATTAGAGAACCAAGCTGGTTCTCGTACTATAAGTTAGATCAAAGGTTTTTTTTTTCAAACATTTTTATTGATATTTACAACTGTATCAACAAAAAAAAAATACATAAGTAAATGCTATAGTTATGTAATAAAGTGACATGATATACACGTAGAGAAGCTTCTCATTGGAAGCACTCTAAAAATATTCTTAACTAGTAAGTCCCGGGGCCATCGCCTTTTCACGAGCCTCAGAGGATTATCAGGAATTGAAGAGGAGATAGGATGGAACCTAGTGGATCAGAGTGAGAATGGAGTTTTTCATGAAAGGATTGATACCTGGTCCGGGCCAAATCAGTAACATAGGGAACATTAAGTTCTTTATGGATAAGTTTATTCGTGACAAAGTAAAGAGCGTTGAGGATTTTACGAAGGACTTTGGATTGTAAGGATTGGATGCGGGAAGAATTTGATGGTTTAGTAGATCCCCAAAGCTCTACTCCGTAAGTCCAGATTGGTCTTAAAATAGTCATGTAGATGAGCCTTTTGTAGTTAAGAGGAAGGTTTGACCGTTTGTCTAATATCTTTAGCTTTCTATCAGTATGTTATAAATCTATATTTCTGTTCTTCAGTTCAAAAATATAAAAATTGCATAAAAAAATAGTTTTGCTCTTTTCACCTTTCATTGGATATCAAATTCGTTCAACTTATATATTTGCACTTTTTTTTTTTTATCAATGATTACAAGGTGATATGGATATATTTTTTTTAATCTACAAAATTAAACGTACTTTAGGGGAAGACAATTTTAACAATAGGCATTTAAGCCCTGTCACACTATTTTAATCAGAATGGAATTTGTATAATATTAAAAAAAAAAAAAAAAAAAAAAACCTGTGCCATTAGAACCCATGAAGAGTCTTGGGCTCAGTACATATAGAGATTCATACTCTATCAAGGCCAAAGGCCGTACAATGAATTGATTTGGCCGAGATCACGCTCAGCTGCCAGGTTTCTTCCGCATTTTTGGGTACCCACTTTATAGAGGCTGGGTCTGCCTCAGGAGGGTCTCCATGCCCTAGGATCGCTTCCTGGCTGAAATAACAGAATAAATAATACTCTGTCACAACCGGGATTCGAACCCAGGTCCCAAAGCACAGCAGACTAGCACTCTATCCACCAGACCACGCCACTCCCCAAAAGGTATAATATTAAAGCTCATTAAATTTTACATTGACATAGAGAGTTTAATCACATTTGCCTTAAATGTGCGACTTTTCGCTTTTGTGCTAGACTTACCACACACTCACTCAACTTTTTGCGGGACTGGGTCATTTGGACTCAGGGAACCTTAAAACGTGTATTTCTGTTTAAAAATAGAATTCTGAACATCCGTCATACTATCGTCCTATCTCCCCTTTGCCCATCATGGGCAAAATCCTAGGAAAACTCCTTCTAAAACGTCTTTATCCTATCCTAGAAATGAATCATGTTATTCCTGACCACCAGTTTGGATTTCGAACATCTCATTCTACAATACAACAATGTCACCGCGTGGTGGATGTAGTGTCCTCCACATTGGAGCGCGGAATGTACTGCACTGGAGCCTTTCTTGATGTAGAACAAGCATTTGATCGAGTCTGGCACCTGGGACTGCTTTACAAACTCCGTCAATTCCTCACCCCTACATATTTCCTATTAATGCATTCCTACCTTACTGGCAGAACCTTTAAGGTAAACCACAACTTTTCCTACTCATTCACATTTTCCCTATCTGCTGGAGTGCCTCAAGGTAGTATCTTAGGTCCTATCCTCTACTCCCTTTATACAGCTGACATTCCACTCCATCCTCGCACTGTCCTCAATACTTATGCTGATGCCACGTGTGTCTTATCCGTCCATAATGATCCAACTACTGCATCCCAAACCCTTCAGTCCCACATCAAAGCCATTGAAGAATGGTGTCAAAATTGGAGGATTAAAATAAATCCCACCAAATCACCTTTACCCTTCGTCGCAAACCGTTGACTTCCTGCCCCCAGTATCCTTTAATAACATTACCCTTACTTCTGTAGAACAAATCCGATACCTAGGTCTCCATCTTGACAAGCGCCTTACTTGGAATCCTCACACAAGACTGAAACGACAAGAAACTGCTCGAAGATATCGATTACTACAACACTTACTAGACAAACGTTCAAAACTTCCAGTACATTACAAAAGACTCATCTACATCACAATTATCAGACCTATTTGGACATATGGAATCGAGCTTTGGGGCTCTACGAAACCATTTAATTCCTCCCGCATCCAGTCCTTACAATCCAAAATCCTTCGCAAAATCCTGAATGCTCCTTATTTTGTCACAAATCAACTCCTCCATAATGACCTAAACATCCCATTTGTTGCGGACATAGCCCGTGATAGATACTCCTCTTTCCATTTTAAACTCCCTGCCCATACAAACCCACTTGTCCGTAATTTATCTTCCTCAGATAGATAGGCGTTGATGACCTCGTAGTTTTACGCCTTTAAGCATCAACAAAGAAACAAACAAATCTTCCTCAGATATCCCAGATAACCCTCCAAGGCGACTAAAAAGAAGGTGGCCACGGGACCTACTGTATTAAAATAGTTAGTGAAGTGCTACCCACTGGGTTGTTCTTTCTCAAGACATTTTCATGACTGTTTATATTCATTCTTCATATTTACTTATTGTATTCTTTAGTACAGTTGTAAATTACTATAAATAAATAAAAAAAAAATAAAAAAAAATATAATTCAAAAATGTTCACAATTGCAATATTTGATATGAAAGTGAAAGTAAAATGTATAAACAAATAAAATTCGTCATTAAAAAATATAAATGAGCTAAAAAATAAAGTCAACAAGAAATTATGTTCCCATTTTTGATAAATTACTCAAAGTCTGTACTTTTGATTAATTTAGAAAACAAAGTCAGTTCAGTCCAAAACAATTTTCCATTTAAAGAATTGAGAAATTGTTTTCCAAAAGGTAAAGTGGGAAATTTTTTATGGAATTGATATTCTGACAAATATTTATTCTAATCCTTTATTTTATCGAAATATTCCATCCGATTTCATATAAATAACATTCAAGTAATTTAAAAACGCGATTAAGAAATGCATTTTTTAAAATCTGGTGCGGGCAACACACGACTTTCACTTACCTCTGTTTTAAAAATCGATTAAAGAATATCCAAATACAGTTAGAGATAAAAATGAGTGAAACCATTAAAGAATTAATTAAATTGAATTAATATAGAAACATGTGTATAATTAAAAACTCAATTATATTTTTATCTAAAATAATCAGTTAGTTTTATCGGCTTTTTATCACACTTTAATCAATTTTACAAGCTCGCGTATAAGATAATATATTTTCTAAAGTCTTTCTCTTTCAAACGGTATATTATACCTCTATATTACTGTTCTTATGTTCAAAAACAAAATTGTCGCGCTGTGCTTAATTGACAAGCCGCCAGGTTGCAGCACCATCAACATGAATTTTCCTTTTCGGGAACCCAAAAAAACAGTTAGTTTTATCGGCTTTTCATCACTCTCCATTACCCTTTACGATTCCATGAATCAGATAACATTTTTTCTAAAATATTTAGCTATCCAACGGTATATTATACATCTATATTACTATTGTTGTGTTCAAAATCACAAAAAATGCATAAAAAAATATTTGTTCCTTTTTCTCCTTTAGTTGTTCATCAAATTTGCTCAACGTGCATATTTAGCTTTTAATTGACAATGGTAACAAGATAATATAATTATTTTTATAGAATCTACAAAATCATAGGTACTTTAGAGGAAGAAAATTTAAAATATCTGCATTTTAATCCCCATCAGACTATTTCAATCAGAATGAAACCTACATGCTATTAAAGCCCATTAAAGTTTACATAAATATAGCGAGTTTAATCAAAATCGTTAGAGCCGTTTTTGAGAAAATCGTAAAAAAGTGCTAAATGCATAGGATAAAGTAGGATTTCCGATCAGCCAATTTTAGTGAAAAAGTTGCTGTAACATCTCGGGCGTATAGTTGTCTTAAATATGAAATTTCAGTTCTGTACGACTTTGCGTTTTTGCGCTAGAGTATACCACACACACACACACACACACACAAACACAGACCTTTTTGTGGGACTTGGTTATTTGGACTCAGGGTTGGTTTTTTTCAGTTGAAAACTGGAATTAAAAAAGTTTCACGATCGCAACACTTTCCCTTTCTATATATTTCATATATAGGTAAGTGAATGTAAAAAGTGATTATTACACATTTAAATTGTTCCGAATCATATTAAAACAAAAGATAATGTTATTAATGCAGTAAAAAAAAGTTTCCAGATTTTAATATGAAAAGAATCAAGTAAGTTGATTACATAATAAATTAATACAAGATTTTTGCAATTCCTGTTAAATTTCTCAGAAAATTTACCTTATTAAAATTATTGTCTCATTATACTTCTGATTAATTTAAATAATTTATGTTATTTTTTTTTTTCAACTACAATTTTTTATGAATTACAATCTATCCCAATTTGCACATCAATAGTAGTGGTGAAAGATATCATACATACTACATTCATACAATATTTACACAGCATAAAATTACAATAAAATATATATACAATAATGAATTAATACAATAAAGTCAAGAATTCACTTATACCTATATACACATACTCTCGCTCATACATACATCACATTGAGTGGAGAATCTAGCCAGTGCTTGAACTCCAATATATACATATTTACAAGAGGTCTCGAGGCCACTGCCGTTTCAACCTTCTAGGTGGGTTGTATGGATGAGTGGAGCTGGATAGGGATTGAGCTAGGGGATTAAGATGATTAATGAGGTTCTGGTGGAATTTGGAAAATTTGGATGGAATTAGGTCTGAAATAAATGGAACATTAAGGTCGTGGTGCAAGGTATAGTTGGAGACATAATAAGGAGCATTTACTATTGTTCGAAGGACTTTGGATTGAAAGCATTTGATGTTGGAACGTTTAGCGGTCTCCCACAGTTCAAGTCCGTAGGTCCAGATAGGCTTCAGTATCATCTTGTAGATTAATCATTTGTTGTCAACTGTAAGTTCAGATTTTCTGTTGAGTAATTGGTATAACTGTCTGAATCGTCAGTTGAGTTCTTGTCTAGTATGTGGGTTCAATGTCAATCTTTTGTCTAATAGTAAGCCAAGATACCGGACTGTATCTGAGGGAGGAATTGGTAATGAGTTGAAATAAACTGGCGGACAGGATTTTAATTTATTATAATAAGGACATTTATAATTTATAAATATCCTTCTAAAACCATTATAAATATTGTCTTTCCAATAACTACAAAACTATACATCTCCCGAAAACTCCTGAGAACTCATTTGAAAGATAATCAAATTTCTAACCACATGAAATAAAATTTATCTGGGGTTACCTGTAGTGAAGTGGCAAGCATAACAGCTTTCTATGCTCAAGGGTCTAGGTTCAAACCTGAAGGTGGCCCTAGAATTTTTAATTTGAATAAAAAATCCTTAGTTATGCCGTCCTTCGGAGGGGACATTAAAAGGTGGTCCCGAGCCTGTGCGATGTCAAGTGCTTGTCAAAGATCCCTATCCTGATTAAATCTGGATATGAAAATTAAGGACTCCCACTGTAGCATCGTCCAATTTACCATAGTAGTATAAAGTGATGTTAAATGAACAAACAAAAAAATTCATCTTAATCTGACCAGTATTAATAAAGGTACTAAATTTAAAAAAAAAAAATTTAAGAATATATGGCTTCCACGTTCTATTCTAAAATGATTTTAAGTGACCAAAAAAACTTTTTAATATTGATCATAAAATAATTTAAATCTTAAACCTAACAATGAAGGTGTTCTTTTAGATGTAAAGCTTCATCCACAGATGGGATTAATTAACATTAAGCAAGTTGTACTGATGTTTAACAGCTAAATAGAGGGTTTACCGATGGTGTATGGCTAGTTTTCATTGTATTAATAATTATATTATTTCTTCTGTTAAAATTTTGAAGTTTTCCTCCATCTACTTGTTTTAATTTTTTTCTCTAATTCCACAATATAACTAAACACAATTTTTAGTTAATCAAAAAAGTATAATTTATAACCTAAAGTAGTTAAATAGTCATTTTCCATGATTATTAATAAGTCTAATTATTGACATTTTAAAAACTCGATTCATAAAACTTACCTAGAGGATGTCACATAGAGAAATGTTATTCTATAATATCATAGTTATCTTAAAACCATAACTATAGGGGTACTCACTACGTTTGCTATAGCATGCTATTTGTGTTATTTTGCTAAACCCGTCGAGTTTCTACAGTTATTTCCTGTATAAAATTGATGGGTTTAGCACAATAGCACAAATAGCATGCTATAGCAAACGTAGTGAGTACCCCTTATATAGAGTTTCTCATTTAAAATACTTGCAAAGTTATACCGAATATATTTTCTTTTCATTTATGATCATTTTTTTTTTTTTTAAATCATATTATACAAACATAATCATAAAATTGTTATCATCAAATTTAAATTGCTCCCATTAAGCATACTGTAAACATCCTCTGGTTCCAAATCATAAAATTTAACAGTGTGCTGGTAAACTGTTACATTAATTTATTACCTTCAAGAAAAACATTGTTTAAATTGATTGTTTTAAAAATATTTTTTATTTATCATACAAGTGAGCCTGATTTAAGACTGTTTTAACCAAATGGTAGGGGTCATCTATGATGTACTGGCTAGCAGAACAGTCTTTTATATCCAAGGATGTGCTGTCCTTCGAGGGGAACATAAGATGGAAGTCCTAAACCATTACGATGTCAGGTAGTCGTTAAAGATCCCTATCCTAATAAAACCTAGATAGGCAAAATTCAGGACTCCTACAAAAGCATCTTCCAATAAGCCAAAGTAGCAAAAAAGCAATGTTAAATTAAAAAAAAAAAAAAAAAAGCTAAATAGCTGTTAGTAATAATGAATAAATTTGACAGATCAGTTGGGATCCGGTCCTAAATAATAATAACTTTATTCATTGCATATAAAAATATTTGTATAAGAGTGACTGATTAACGGTTTGTAAAGTTATATCTATCATATTCACTCTTACAACAAAGACAAATATGTAAATTAAAATCAACACAAAATGAAATATTCGTGAGGAAAACAGTGTTTTAATGCTAGTTTTCCTCTAATCATCAAAAGATGATTAATGCAAATCTAGTGTGTTTTAAAAACTGATTATTATGGGACAGGAAATTGATTCCGCAATCTTGTATATAAAATGACAGTATTAATGTGAAATAAAGTTGTCTTTCTTTCATTCAAAATAATAGTAATAATTAATCAATATTCAAATTGTATTCAAAATATTCATTCTTTAATATTAAACAGTCAACTGCAAGATCAAGGTTTATAAGGTTGAAATTAATTGATGTCAGTGTCAAGGTCATGTGTATATATTCCTATATGTGATAACTAGATTATTTTGTATTTTTAATTAATCTTAATTTTAAATAAAAAAAAAATCTGGTGCACGCAACACACAGCTTTCGCTTACCACCCTTGTAAAATCAATTTAAGAATTTTTAAATACCATTATAGATGAAATTAGTTTAAAGAATTAATTAAATTGATTTTCAATAGAAACATGTGTTTTATTAAATAATCTATTATGTTATTATCTAAAATAATCAGTTAATTTTATCCGCTTTTCATCACTCTCCATTACATTTTACAACTTTGTGCATAAAATAATATTTTTTCTAAAATTTTTAGTTTTCTAATGGTATATTATACATATATAATCTTTAAAGAAACAAAAATTACATTAAAATATCCTTTTGCACTTAATTCTTTTAGTTTATTATCAAATTCTTCCACTTATATATTTAGCGGTTTTTAATTAATGCTAACAACATAAAATGGTAAATTTTTTCGAATGTACAAAATTTAAAATGGAAGATACTTTAGAGGAAGAAAATTCAAACTAACGGCATTTAAGCCATGTCAGACTATTTCAATGAGAATGAAACCTACATCATATTAAAGCTTGTTAAATTTTACATCGATATAGCAAGTTAAATCAAAATTGTTAGAGCTGTTTTTAAGAAAATCGTAAAAAGGAGCAAAATGCATAGTATAAAGTGGCTCTTCAGGTTAGGCGATTTTGATGAAAAAGTTTTAGTAACATCTCGGGCGTATAGTTGTCTTAAATATGAAATTTTAGTTTCATAGCACTTTTAGGTTTTGCCTGGGAGCTACCACACACACACAGACCTTTTTATGGGACTTGGTCATTTGGACTCAGGGGACCCTAAAACGTGTATTTCTGGTGAAAACTGGAATTCGAAAATTTTCAGGATCGCAATACTTTCCCTTACTATATATTTCATATATAGGTAAGTGAAAGTAAAAGGAAAATATAAATTAAATTTATAAAAATAATTTTCAAAGATAAATAACCAAATAATGTAATTTTACTAATTTTTTTTTTAAAAATTTATTTATTGGAATTTACAACTGTATAATGGAATAAACAAGTAAATTGGAATGAAATATAAAAAGGCATGAAACACATGTAGAGAAGCTTCCCAATGGAAGCACTCTAAATTTTACTAATTAAACTATAAAAAATCTCGTGCGGGCAACACACGACTTTCACTTACCTCTATTTTTAAAATCAATGAAAGAATTTTCAAATACAGTGAGAGATAAAAATACGTGAAACTATTAAAGAATTACTTAAATTGAATTTCTATAGAAACATGTTTTATTAAAAAATCTATTATATTATTATCTAAAATAATCAGTTAGTTTTATCTTCTTTTCATCACTCTCTATTAACTTTTAAAAGCTTGTGTATGAGAAAATATTTTTTCTAAAATCTTTAGCTTTCCAACGGTATATGATACATGTATATTACTGTTCTTATGTTCGAAACGAAAAATTGCATTAAAAAAATATTTTTTCTCCTTTAGTCGTTTTTTAAATTTGCACAACTTTCATATTTACCTGTTTTTTATCAGTGGTAACAATTTATTTACAACAATATTTTTATAGAATCAACAAAATTAAAGGTACTTTAGGGGAAGAAAATTTAAAATATCGGCATTTAAGCCCTGTCAGACCATTTTAATCAGAATGAAATCTACATGATATCAAAGCCCATCAAATTTTACATCGATATAGAGAGTTTAATCAAAAGCGTCTGAATGGTTCTCAAGAAAATAAAAAAAAGGTGCTAAATGCATGGTATGAAGTGGCTCTTCTGGTAGGTCATTTTGATAAAAAAGGTTTTGTAATGTCTCGGGCGTATGTTTGTCTGAAATATGAAATTTCAGTTTCATAGGACTTACCGTTTCAGCCCAGGAATTACCACACACACACAGACATTTTTGTGGGACTTGGTTATTTGGACTCAGGGGACCCTAAAACGTGTATTTCCGTTGAAAACTGGAATTCGAAAATTTTCACGATCGCAATACTTTCCCTTACTATATTATAGTAAGTGAAAGTAAAAATTGTTTTAGTCTTGATAATGGGGAAAGAACCCCGAAACGTAAAAAAACAATGTGATAGATAGTGAAGAAAAATAAATTTGTTAGAAAAGGAGGTTAATGAGTGCTTTTTAGGGTGTGAAATATTAAAGGAAGCTTCCTAAAAAATTATAAACGAAAAGAAAAATCATTCTTTAATGTTAAATAGTCAATTGCAAGATCAAGGTTGAAATTAATTGATGTCAGTGTCAAGGTTACCTGTATATCTTCCTATATGTGATAACTAGATTATTTTATGTTTTTTATTTTATCTTCATTTAAAATTTTTTTAAAAATATGTATCAATTAAGAAAACATAATTACAAAATATATAGTAAAGAAATAAAAACTTAGACGAATCTTGATTCTGTAATTTAGAAAAAAAAAAAACAAATCAGCATATTGGTCAGCCATTTTTATTGTTATCATATTCTTTTGCAGAATTATCGCATTCATATTTATTTTTATCTGTTTTCTCTCTAATTTATTATCAACTTCCATTAAAATCAGTAAGTGTATGGGGACATCCCCGATTGCAATAAAAGTGTATTCTATTCTATTCTCTCCATTAAAATCAGTATAATGTTATTACTTTTAATTAGAATAAACCCCCAATTTTCAACTCTAATTAAATTAATGACTGTCCATTTCCTTACTTTATATGTTAATTCCTAATTAAAGGATTTATTATTTTTTTTTTTATATGATATTAGGTTTTCTTTTGAACTTCTTTATTAAATTTTAAGGTAATGAATGGAAATTACTAGCTATTATCAATGAAATAAATATTGAAATGTAGTTTTTTTTTACATTATTAAACATTTTCTTCATAATTTTAGGTAGTTAAAATGTGTTTTTTAAATCAAGATCTGGGAATATAAGTATATTCCCAGATCTTAAATTCAAATAATTATAAATTAAATATCCATAAATCATTTTAAAATTTATGAATCGTGGTAATATTAAAAAAAAAAAAAAAAAAAAAAAAAGCTTTGATCTAAACTAACAAAGCTGGGAAGCCGATTAAGACGCTAATTTTCAAAAAGTACCATGGGAGTTTTTTTTTTTTTTTTTGTTTTTTAAGAAATTTATATTTTTGACATATTTGTATTTGTATATGGAGCGGGCGTGGACTAGTAAGTCAACTGCTCTCTGAATCCCGGGTTTGAATCTCGGCTGAGGCAGAATTATTTATTCTGTTATTTCAGTAGTGGAACAACCTTGGGTATAGAGACCCTTCTGGGGCATAGCCAGTCAATATAAAGTAAAATGTGGAAATACAGAGCGTGATCTATGCCCAATCACCTAATCGCGTGGCTATTTTCCATGGAACACTACAGATCTATATAAATACTATATAATCATTTAATGTAATCCGAATCCACCTCACAATTTCATCTAAAGTACACTCAAGCTCTGTAAAAATGCAATTATTTGCAAAAATTACTAAATATGAATTTAATTTCAATACAACTCATACTGACAAATTTTCTTCCATAACGTTGAAATAAATTACTAATATATAAAAAAAAATTCTAGATGGGTTCACCTGCAGCATAATGGCAAGCCTTCTATGCCCAAGTTTCTAGGTTTGAACCTGAAGGTGGCCCTAAGATTTTTTAATGGGAGTAAAAAATCCCTAGATATGTCATCCTTTAGAGGGGACATAAAAAGGTGGCTCTGAGTCTGTCCAATGTCATTTACTTGTTAAAGATCCCTATCCTCATCAAACCTGAAAAGGCAAAATTTAGGACTCCCACTGTAGCATCGTCCGATTAGCCACAGTAGCATAAAGTGACGTTAAATGAATAAGGAAACCAAAAATTCTAGATTTTTAATAAAATAGTAAACAGTAGTAGTAAGTGAACAGTAGTAAACAAAAAAGTAGGCTGAGGCCTACGACAGAACTGTACAAAGAAACGGATGACCTGGAAATGGACATTAGGTTAAGGAGGCTGTGTTTCTATGGGCATATGGTAAGGATGAGCCAGAGCAGAATAAATAAGGAAATCTTTAGAAGAATATGGGGCTATTAAGGGGCTGGAGGGTACATTCAGCAGATAAGAAAAGAAACAGTGAGGGTGGGAATCTCAACACAGGATTGTGTCAATAGAGATGAGTATAGGAAAAAATTAGGGAAGATAAAGGTCCTTGTGGGTGCCAAAGAGGTGAGAAAGGGGAGAGTATGGAGTGAGGAACAGAGAAGATTCCAGTCTGAGAGAATGAAGAAGAGGTGGGAAGGGAGAAAAAGAGTGGAATGTGTGGGCAAAGTTGGGAGAAAATGATATTTGCATGGTCTTTAAGGCCGTTTCGCGTGTAGTAAACAGTCTAAAAAAAAATCTGGTGAGCGCAACACAAAAATTTCACTTATCTCTGTTGTTAAAATAAATTTATGAATTTTTAAATATAGTTTGAGTTGAAAAAAAAACAAAAAACATTTGTTTTGAAGAAACGTGTTTCAGATTAAATAATCTAACGATAGAAATACATCTACAATAATAACTTATTTTTTTCCGCTTTTCATCTCTCTTTATTATCTTATACATCTTCATAAATAATATTTAAAAAATATATAAAATCTTAAGCTTTCCAATGGTATACTATACATCTATATAACTATGTTTTTTTTTTTTAAATTAGCATAAATAATATTTTTCTCCTTCTTTCTTTAGTTGTAAATAAAATTCCTTTAACTTGAAAATTTATCTGTTTTTTATCAATTTTAACAAGATGAAATGCTTAATTTTATCGACTCTACAAAATTAAAGATAATTTAAGAGAAGAAAATTTAAAATATCGGCATTTAAGTCCTGTCAAACCATTTCAATGAGAATGAAACCTACATCATATTAAAGACCATTAAATTTTGCATCGATATAGCAAATTTAATCAAAATTGTTAGAGCTGTTTTTAAGAAAATCGTAAAAAGGAGCAAAATGCATAGTATAAAGTGGCTCTTCTGGTTAGCTGATTTTGATGAAAAAGTTTTTGTAACATCTCGGGCGTATAGTTGTCTTAAATATGAAATTTCAGTTTCATAGCACTTTTAGGTTTTGCCCGGGAGCTACCACACACACACACTTTTTTATGGGACCTAGTCATTTGGACTCAGGGGACCCTAAAACGTGTATTTCTGGTGAAAACTGGAATTAGAAAATTTTCACGATCGCAATACTTTCCCTTACTATATATTTCATATATAGGTAAGTGAAAGTAAAATGAAAATATAAATTAAATTTATAAAAATAATTTTCGAAGATAAATAACCAAATAATGTAATTTTACTAATTTTTTTAAAATTTATTCATTGGAATTTACAACTGTATAATGGAATACAACAAGTAAATTGGAATTAAATATAAAAAGGCTTAAAACACAAGTAGAGAAGCTTCCCAATGGAAGCACTCTAAATTTTACTAATTAAACTATAAAAAATCTCGTGCGGGCAACGCATGACTTTCACTTACCTCCATTTTTAAAATCAATGAAAGAATTTGCAAATACAGTTAGAGATAAAAATATGTGAAACTATTAAAGAATTAATTAAATTGAATTTCTATAGAAACATGTGTTTTATTAAAAAATCTATTATATTATTATCTAAAATAATCAGTTAGTTTTATCTTATTTTCATCACTCTATTAACTTTCAATAGCTTTAATTTAGCAGAGGAGGTCTCTCATCCATAGATCATTAGAGACTAGAAATATTGTGAGGTGATCACGGATTAAGTATAAGGCTACAAAAATCATAGGCAATAATAATAGAAATCCGAACACAAACAAATAAATAAATAAAAAAATAAAATGATATATATATATATATTGTTTGATCAGTTCTCGACTGTTGATAATTTAAGTTTTTGTTGTTCTCAGGTTTCAGTCAATGAATAAACAATTTTATCTATGCGACGTTTCGAGAATTTATTGTTCTACTAATCATGCCTTAACAATGGAAAAACAAAAAAATCTGGTGCGGCCAACACACGACTTTCACTTACCTCCATTTTTAAAATCAATGAAAGATTTTTCAAATACAGTGAGAGATAAAAATGAGTGAAACTGTTTAGAGAATTAATTAAATTGAATTTCTATTGAAACATGTGTTTTTTATTAAAAAATCTATTATATTATTATCTAAAATAATCAGTTAGTTTTATCTTCTTTTCATCACTCTCTATTAACTTTTAAAAGCTTGTGTATGAGAAAATATTTTTTCTAAAATCTTTAGCTTTCCAACGGTATATCATACATGTATATTACTGTTCTTATGTTCAAAAACGAAAAATTGCATTAAAAAAATATTTTTTATTTTTTCTCCTTTAGTCTTGTACGACTTTTCGTTTTCACGCTAGACAGTTCACGGTCGCAATACTTTCCCTCACTATATATTTCATATATAGGTAAGTGAAAGTAAAAAAGTTGTCAATATAATTGAAAATATTAATACAAACAAATTGCATATTGTTTTTACAGTGAATTAATCAATAGATTTTTGCACTTTCTGCGAAGTTCCTATCTAGAAATCATAGTTTCAACTGATAAGATAAAGTTATTAGTTGAAACGATTGAAAACGATATATGTGAGTATTTCTGTATAGTGTATTTTAAGAAATGCTATTTATTTATTAAATATTTCCTGTAGTGATTGTAGTTTATGTTTACATTTCTTAAAGTATGCTTATAAATTCTTAATTCTCCAAATTTTATTCTGAAGCATCTGAAAATGTTATATCATAAAATTAATGATTAATTTATTGTTTAACAGAAGATACAGTAGCTATATCATTGGCATGTTTTAATCATTGCTTTAAATAAGATTGAAATGGATTAAATGCAAAGCTCCCTCTATGTATGATAATTAATTACAACAGAAACATTAATCCTACTTATCAGTCATATAAGCCTGATTATCAATAGTCTTGTTTTGTAAATTACTGTTGTCATTTAAAATTATTAAAAAAAAAAATCTTACCATCATCTTTGGGTACTGGAATAGGCCTGTTTTCCTAAAATATAATTATGTATAATTATTATGTTATATTATCAGGAGAGATAACAGATTCTAACATAAACAATTTTTTTTTTTTGCAATTAAATTTAATTTTTAAGGATTAAAACTTCTGATTAATACATATAACTTTTAAAATAGTTAAATTATAAAATAACTGAAATATTACCAGTCTGATGTCATGTATTTTATAAAGAATAGCTGTTAGGTTATCTGTGGCCATTTTGGAGGGTATGTTCTCTCTTGAAGGAACAGGAGAAACTGAACTCAGTAATGAATGATTAGCATAGAAGAAACATTTTCAAGGTTAAAGTCATAATATTTGAAAAAGAGATAATCTGGATATAGTCTCTAAAAATAACCCCCTTACTCCCACTATTTTTATTGATCAGTTTACAGTTTGATAAAGCCATGAAATATAATTTTTAAAAATTGTTTACAACTAATTTTTTTTTCTACAACAATGTTTTCAAAATTTTTGCATAGCCATTTGAAATTATTGGTCATGCCATCTTGACTTAACACAACAATATCCCATATAATTTTAATATCACAGTTTTTAATTACTCTAATGATATTTATATGAAATATATTAAAATTTAATATCATATTGCTTGAAAATTGTTCATCTTAATTCTAAATTTAATTATTATTTTTTTTTTTTATTTGTTGTTTTTATACAGGCATTTAAAAATAAACACAATAACGAAAATGAACTAAGTATTGCATTAAATTACATGAAAAATACATAAAGATTATATGATACACTATTTTGATAAAATAAATCATTTTTTAAATTTATTTATAGTAATTTACAACTGTATAAAAGAACACAATAAGTAAATATGTAGAATGAAAATAAAAAGTCATGAAAATGTCTTGAGAAAGAACTACCCAGTGGTAGTAGTAGCTCTTCACTAACTATTTTAAGACAGTAGGTCCCAAGGCAACTTTCTTTTCAGTCGCCTTGGAGGGTTATCAGGGATATCTGAGGAAGATAAATTACGGATAAGTGGGTTTGTATGGGCAGGGAGTTTAGAATGAAAATAGGAGTATCAATCACGGGCTATGTCTGCAACAAATGGGATGTTTAGGTCATTATGGAGGAGTTGATTTGTGACAAAATAAGAGGCATTCAAGATTTTGTGAAGGGTTTTGGATTGTAAGGACTGGATGCGGGAGGAATTAGATGGTTTCGTAGAGCCCCAAAGCTCGATTCCATATGTCCAAATAGGTCTGATAATAGTGATGTAGATGAATCTTTTGTAATATACTGGAAGTTTTGAACGTTTGTCTAGTAAGTGTTGTAGTAATCGATATCTTCGATCAGTTTCTTGTCATTTCAGTCTTGTGTGAGGATTAAAATAAATAATACATACGATACTCTTATAAACTTTATCATACATACAGGAAGGAAGTCCAGATGGGGTGCAGTAAAAGAAAGAATTAAATTATTTTAACTATATAATGATCCGCACAAAAGACTGAAAAGACAAGAAACTGCTCGCCGCTTTCGATTACTTCAACACTTACTAGACAGACGCTCAAACCTTCCACTTAAGTACAAAAGGCTCATCTACATGACCATCATAAGGCCTATATGGACTTACGGAGTTGAGCTTTGGGGCTCTACTAAACCATCGAATTCTTCCCGTATCCAATCTTTACAATCAAAAATCCTTCGTAAAATCCTCAACTCTCCTTACTTTGTCACAAATAAAATCATCCATAAAGACCTAAATGTTCCATTTGTTGCTGATTTGGCCCGAACCAGATATCAATCCTTCCATGACAAACTCCTTTCCCACCCCAACCAATTAGTTTCAACCCTGGCTTCCTGTTCGATTCCTGATAATCCTCCGAGGCGTCTGAAAAGAAGAGGCCTCGAAACCTTATAGTTTAAAATAGTTACTGGAGTGCTACTGTTGGGTTATTCCTCTACAAGTCTGTCTCATGTGATTTTTCTTTTAGCATATTTACTTTTTGTAATATAAATTACAGTTGTAAATTTCAATAAATAAATAAAAAAAAAAACTATATAACGTCTGCCAATATTTGTAGATCCACATTGTGGCTCATCATCAGGGCTAAAAATATACAAAAGGAAACATATATATGTAATAGAACAATTAAAAAGAGAATATAGAAACAAGGTAATATACATGAATTTGTATAATTGATCTGTATAGCTCTTTATTTTACTGGAGTTATTGTACTTTGATTAATCGATTTCTTTACGTATCTGTTTTTATTTTTATTTGTTTAATATTGACATTCTCTAACTCAATAGTATATAAAATGCAGGGAGCTGTGTGGTCTAGTGGATAGAGCACTAGTCTACTGTTCTCCGGGTCCTGGGTTCGAATCCCGGCTGTGGCAGAATATTATTTATTCTGTTAATTCTGCCAGGGTATGGAGACCCTCCTGGAGCAGACCCAGCCTCTTTAAAGTGGGTACCCTAATTGGTGGAAAAACCTGGCGGCTGAGCATGATCAAGGCCTAATTACCTCATTGCACGACCGTTAGCCTAGAAATAGTAGTAATCTCTACTGAGCCCAAGACCATTCATGGGTTATAGAGGTACAGGTTTTTTTAAAAATGTTATTGTAATTTTTAATAATGCATTTATACCCCTATTTTTTCTTTAATTATTTTATCATAAATATACATTACTATAAACTCATTTTATTTCTTTTGTATCTTTTTAGCCCTGATGATGACCCTCAATGGAGACCTACAAACGTTGGCAGAAAATAAATACTAAAAACTATTTAATTGTTTCTTTTACTAACCGCCACCCATATTAATTTCTTCCAATAATTCTCAACAGTCAACTAATTATATTCATTATTATCTAATATTTCTGTATGTTTCCATGTCTTATTACTGTCAACTTATTAATTTGTCTTTTATTTTAAATGTGTATAGGTTGTTATCTTGTTTTTCCTAGCCCTGATGAAGGCTAAAAATTTAGGCTAAAATGTTGGTGCACAAATACAATATTTTTTCTTTTTATTGTCAATTATTTGATGACCACACCCCAATTTATCCAATCATATATATTAACATATCTTTCCTGTTTTCATGTTCCTTTTATCATTATTTGATGGAAGTTCCATGTTAAAGTAAACCTATTAGTACTGATAGTAAATTGGCCCATTTATGTTTCCTCAAACCAATAACAGAATCTTTATTCTAACTTACATTTTTATGAATTTTGGCTAATTTATTTCTTTGTTACCATTAATACTTAATTAAACTATGATTTTATAATTAACATAAAGAAAAAAAAATATTATGCTAATAATAAAAGTTAAATAATATAAAAATATAAAGACACTAGCTGACCCAGCAAATAAGACGTTCTTCCATATAAATTATTCCTAGTTAATATTTTGTTTGTTAAATAAAATAATCTGGTTGGGGCAATACACAATTTTCACTTACCTCTGGTATCGAAATAAATTTAAGATTTTTAAATACAGTTAGAGATGAAATATAGAAATAGAAATAGAAAATAAACTTTATTCTGGGACAATGTCCCTTCATAATAACATTAATGGTCAAAATAATAATTTATATCTGGCCTAAAACAATATATAACAAAAGAAAGAAGAAAAAAAATAAATAAAAGGTCATTGTGACATCTCTATGTACATATTCAAAAATAAACAAATAAGAATCAACCTAAAATATATCTTTTACACCTCATTAAAGTATATAAACAAATCATCTCACATAAATAGGCATAATAAAAATTAAAATTAGCTTACATTGGACTGGAGAGTAAGGAAATATTGAAAGAGGAGGGATTTAAATGATAGTAGGGAAGGAGCATGTCGGATGTTTGAAGGGAGAGTATTCCATAAGGCAGTGGAACGGGCTAAAAAGGAGCAATCATATTTTTTGGTTCTGTGGAAAGGAGTTTGGAGGTCGGACAGACGGGATCTTGTTTCCTGGTGATGGGTTGAGGATTTAAATACCAGAAGGCTGTAGACGTAAAATGGGTGGTGGGAGTTAATGATTTGATAAAGAAATGATCCAAGGAAATATTGTCTTCGAAAGGTTGGGGATAACCACTTTAACTCGTCGTAAAGGTGGGATACATGAGACCGTCTCGAGGTACCGAACACAAATCTTAAAAAGCAATTCATAATTCTTCTCAATCTGTCCTCCAGTACCTTCGAGAGGCCGCCATATGCCATACAACCATAGTCAAAGTGGGGGAAAATGATGTGACTAGGAGTTTACAGGTAGATAGTGGTAGGAGGTGGCAGGATCGGTGGACAAAAGGTGGGCAATTTGGGGTTTCCAGGACAGGTTTTGGTCGATGATGATGCCAAGATTTTCAACAGAGGAACTAAAAACAATAGGGTGATCATTTAGCAAAAGCGGAGGAAGGATGGTGATAGATCGGAGGAGGTATTTGGAACCAATAAGGATGGCCTGAGTTTTTGTAGGATTAAGCCTTAAGTTATTCAGGTTTACCCAGGCATTGATTTCATCTAGGTCATCCTGAATACTGGCAAATGCTACAGATAACTCGGAAGGAGGGAAGGATAAATAGATTTGGAGGTCATCAGCATATAGGTGGTAGGAAGAGTAATGGAAATGGAAGAATCAGGAAGGTCATTGATGTAGGTATTGAACAAAAAGAGAGAAATACTCGAGCCTTGGGCCACGCCTGAGGATAGGGCAAGGAAATTAGATGGGGGTTGATTAGGAATGACAACCGCTTGAGTGTGGTTGGAAAGAAAGGATTGAAACAATTGAACAGAACTGTTGGAAAAGGATAATGATTTTAATTTAGAGAAAAGGATCGAATGGTTAAGGGAGTCAAAAGCTTTGCTAAAATCTAAAAGTACCAGGACAGTTAGTTTTTTTCATCTATAGCAGTATAAATATCGTTAGTGATTTTGGTCAGGGCGGATTGCGTGGAGTAATATATAGGTAAGCTTAGGTGAAATGATTAATTATATTAAGTTTCAATAGAAACATGTATTTTATTAAATTATATATTATTCACGACAATCAGTTAATTTTATCTGCTTTTCATCACTCTCTGTTAACTGTTATAATTTCGTATATAAGATAATATATTTTCTAAAATCTTTAGCTTTCCAATGGTATATTATACATCTATATTACTTTTTTATGTTCAAAAATTGTATTAAAAAAAAAAAAAGTTTTGCTCTTTTCTCCTTTAGTTGAATATAAATTCTTTATATTTATCAGTTTTTTATCAATGCAAAAAATATGATATGGTTATTTTTATAAAATCTATGAAATCAAAGGTACTTTAGGGAAGAAAATTGAAATGATCGACGTTTAAGCCCTGTCAGACTATTTCAAACAGAACGAAACTTATCATTTTGAAGCCCATTGAATTGAAGCACATCGATATGGAAAGTTTAATCGAAATTGTAAGAGCCATTTTTGAGAAAATCGTAAAATAGTGCTAAATGCATGGTATAAAGTGGCTCTTCTGGTTAGCTGATTTTGATGAAAAAGTAGCTGTAACATCTCGGACGTATAGTGGTCTTAAATATGAAATTTCAGTCTTGTAGGACTTTTCGTTTTTCCGCTAGACTCCGTGGTAAGTACTCACTTACACACTCACAGACACACAGACCTTTTGCAGGATTTAGTAATTTGGACTCAGGGAACCCTAAAACGTGTATTTCCGTTGAAAACTGGAATTCGAAAATTTTCAATAATTATTAGAAATGAATTATTTCTAGTTGGATTTGTTCATCTTTTTTTTCACTGTAATAAAGTTGGGGGAATAAAATTGTGGTCCCGAGTCGTAATTAAACCTGGAGAAAAATTTAAGACCCTATTTAAACTATTGCAGAATGGCCAAAGTTCGTTTGCCTTGAAAATAATTATTTTGTTTTCATGGTGGAGTTTAATACGCTCTGGATTTCATACTCTTAGTCTGTTAATGCTCGTTATTGTTTTTTTGTTTTTTAATTTAGGCTATGACTATTTGGCCCTCTGTATCCTTTAGTAACGTTCCATTAATACCTTTTGAACGAATCCATTACTATGGACTCCATCTAGACAAGCGCCTTACTTGGAATCCTCACATTAGACTGAAACGACAAGAAACTGTCCGTAGATACGCTTACTAAAACACTAACTCTAAATGATCGAAACTCCCTATTTACTACAAAAAACTCACTTGCATAACCATTACCTGACCTATTTGGACCTATGGCATTGAGCTATTGGAGCCCACTACGTACGTGGCTTAAATTTCATATTAAAAACAAATGTACGCCCGAGATTTTATAGTAACTTTTTCATTATAATCAGCTAACTAAAAGAGTCACTTTATACCAAGAATTTTGCACATTTTTACGATTTTATCCAAAACGGCACTAACAAATTCGATTAAACTCGTTATATTCATGTGAAATTTAATTGGCTTTGGTATCATGTAGGTTTCATATGATTGAAATAGTCTGACAGAGCTTAAATGCTCTTATTTATTTATTTTTTAAATTTCCTTCTGGCACCAGATAGCAGTACTATACAAACTCCGGAATTCCCTCTCTCCTACATACTTCGTAATTATTCATTCTTACCTCACAAATAGAACATTCAAAGTAAACCATAACCTTTCATACTCATCCACATTTTCTTAGTCCGCAGGTGTACCTCAAGGTAGCATCTTAGGCTCAATCCTTTATTCCGTTTATACAGCTGACATTCCTATTCATCCTAGCACTGTTCTCACTACTTACGCTGATGACACATGTGTGTTATCCGTAAGTAGTGACCCAACGGTTGCATCACAATTCCTATAGTCTCATATCCAATCCATTGAAGAATGGTGTCATAACTGGAGAATTAAAATCAATCCCAATAAATCCCATCAAATTACCTTTACTCTTCGCCGCAAGCCTATGACTAACTGTCCTACTGTATCCTTTGGTAACATTCCACTAATACCTTTTGAGCAAATCCATTACCTTGGATTCCATCTAGACAAGCGCCTTACTTGGAATCCTCACATTAGACTGAAACGAAAAGAAACTGCCCGTAGATACGCTGTTTTAGCACTTACTCGAAACGATCAAAACTCCCTATTTACTACAAAAAAATCATTTGCATAACCATTACCTGACCTATTTGGACCTATGGCATTGAGCTATGGGGGTCCACTAAACTATAAAACTCCTCTCGCATTCAATCCTTGCAATCCAAAATCCTCAATGCTCCTTACTTTGTAACTAATAAACTCATCCATAGAGACCTAAATATCCCACTGGTTGCAGACTTGGCCCGCGATAGATGCACCTCCTTTAATTCCAAACTACCTGCCCACTCAGACCAACTTGTCTGTAACCTCTCAACTACATCTATTCTCGAATATTCCTGAAAAGACGGTGGCCTCGAGACCTGCTTATAAAATAAACTTTGAAGTGCTACCACTGGGTAGCTTCTTCACATATCTATTTATGCCTATTATTGTAATTCATCCATTTTACTTATTGTATTTGTAAAGGCAGTTGTAAAAACCAATAAAATATGATTTAAAAAAATAGCCTATAGTTAGTTATACTTCAGGTTTAAGTAGGTTGTAACTGCTGAGTAATCGGTATATGGGATTAATATTTGAGTTCACCGTTGTATTAATGTCAGTTGAGAATTTGTGTTTAATGATCTTTTCAATAATATCGAATTTATGCTTCAAAGTTTCGTTTTCCTGTCCAGCATTGAATTAATCTCTTCTTCCATATTTAGGGGGCCATCATATGAACTTGTGAGACCCAGTCGTATTCTACATCAGGCTTTTCTGCATCTAACATCCTTAATCTTTTGAAACACAGTTTTGGAAGTCTCTTTTCTGACATCAATGACAGTTTGGAACAATTGTTGATTGCCTTTGTCATTACTTTTGAACTTAAAGGACTACTTCCTTTCTCAAGTCTTACTATCTAGTTTGGGATGTTCTTGGGCCTTACAAATAGGTATTTAATAACTGAATAAACAATATACTATCACCATAAACGCATAAATTCATGTATATAATACTACCAAAATTTGCAAACAAAGCCGCGGGCCACAGCGTATGTATGTAAGTTAGTGAAAGTAAAAATGAATCTAAGGAAACGAAGATAAATGGGGAATGTTGATAGAACATCGGAGTTTTAGTGCTAAAGAATTTGAACAACACCCGTGCATGAAACCTTCTGAGCCAAGGATATCAGCTTTATTTATTTTTTTTAATTGCTGTTTACGTTCTTTTATATTCCAATTTAGGTGTGATAGACCGTGCGATATCCTGTCTGAATACCAAGAATGTGGCTGGCGCACACTGGGGCGAAACACCAAATTATTAGACATTGTAGTATTTTGGCCAGACTGTTAGTCATACGAAAAAAGGTTAAAAGTAGACCACCATTATTTTTTAACGAGGAATCGATTTCTGTAATCAGATTATAATTTTGATGTACAGGGTGTCCAATTTACAGCAACTTTTACTTAGAACATTTTTTTTGGATAGGAACAACCGTATAAAAGGATTACTGAGTTTTTGGACAAACCAAAATCCCCCCTTTTCCATAGAAAAGGAGTAGGTACCATTCAATTGACAATAAAAAAACATGAACGAAATCCATACGAATTTTTATTCAAAAGATTATAATTAGGCACTTTTACTATTAATGTTTGTACTTAATTATGTATTACAAAAAAAAAAAAAAAAAATTAAAATTATCTATAGGCATCTTGGTTTAGTAAAATATTTTTAAAAATTAGTAGAAAAAAACATTTTATTAACAAATTTTGAACATTAGGTGATAGTTTATTTTCACGATTCTTGAGCATTATGATAATAAAGTTAAATTATCGGAGTAAAGATGATTCATTAATTTTGGTTCAGACTAAAAAGAAAAGAACTCAACCGCAGATTCGGCCAGTTATACAGACTACTAAACAGAAAATCTCATCTTACAGTTGACAACAAATTACTAATATACAAGACAGTACTGAAACCTATATGGACCTACGGACTTGAACTGTACTGTAACTGGGACAGCTAAACATTCTAACATCAAACGCATCCAATCCAAAGTCCTCCGAACAATAGTTAATGCTCCTTATTACGTTACCAACTGTACCCTACACCATGACCTTAATATTCCGTTTGTTTTAGACCTGGTGCCATCCAAATTTTCCAAATTTCATCAGAACCTTAGTCATCATCCTAACCCTCTAGCACAATCCCTATCCAGCACCACCCATCCCTACAATCCTCCTCGAAGATTGAAACGGCAGTAGCCGCAAGACGTATTGTAAACATTTAAACTGGAATTCTGACACTGGTCAGATCCTCCACTCATGTACAGTATGTTTGTAGCTACAGCGCCCTAACTCAGCCTCCACTGGCTCAGACCAGTGATGCGGCTGAGATAGAGGCGCTGGGATCTCTTGGATTGCGCTTTTTTCTCCACAAGTGGAGGGAAAAGCGCGTGCTGGGGTCCCTTTAGCAGTTGTATATAGTTATGATTGTGTGTAACATGTTTATTTATTTGCCAACTTTTTATTTATCTTCATAATAGGTTGTTGTTTTGTTTTTTTATTTATTATTTTTTTATTGTATATATATGAATTTATTTATTTTCTATTTTATGTAATTTGACTATTATTATTATTTTATGTATATATTGTATGAACGTGGTCTCATATCATTATTATTATTGTTCATTTTGTAACAAATTGTAATATATCTCAATTTAAAAAAAATAAAAAATAAAATAATTGGTTCATCAAAATACAATAGTTGTGATAATTTTTCAAAAAAAGGACATTTTCCATGGACGGTCGTTTTAATAAGATATCTTAAGTGGAAATGTTTAATTAAAAAAAAAAAAAACTGACGATGGACAATGATAATAGAAACTAGCTTAACCAAAAAAATATGAGGAAATTCGATATTTCAGATATTGGTCATATGTTCACCGAAAGCATAGGCTCACCCCACTGTGCGGCGGTAAAATGGATTTAACGTTAGGCTAAACAAGAAGAAGATGAATGTGATAAAAACATCTTGTGCGGGCAACACACGACGGTTGTTAAAATCAGTTTGAGAACTAATAAATATAGTTAAAAAAATATGTTTAGTTTCGTTGGAAAAACATGTTTTAGATTAAATAATTTAACAATCTAAAATTGTTATCTACAACAAAGCAGTAAGTTTTATTCGTTTTTCATCAATCTCCATTACATTTTACAACTTTGTGTATAAGATAATATTTTTTTCTAAACTCTTTAGCTTTTCAGCGGTATATTATACATCTATATTACTGTTCTTATCGTAAAAAACAAAAAGAAAAGTACATTTTAAAAATATGTTTGCTTATTTATCATGTATATGGTAATCGAATTCGTTCAACTTTTATATTTAGCCGTTTTTTATCAACGCTTATAAGGTGATATGATTATTTAAAAAGTTAAAGATACTTGAAATGAAGAAAAATTAGCATTTAAGCCCTGTCAGGCTATTTCAATCAGATGAAACCTACACCATATTAAAACCAATTAAATTCCTCATCAATATAGCGAGCTTAATCAAAATCGTAAAAAAGTGCAAAACTCTGGGTATAAAGTGGCTCTTTTAGTTAGCTGATTTTAATAAAAAAGTTACTATAACATCTCGGGCGTATAGTTGTTTTTAATATGAAATTTAAGCCTCGTACGATATTTCGTTTTCCTCCTAGACTTACCACACCACTAACTTTTTTGCGGGATTTGGTCATTTGGACTCAGAAGACCCTAAAACGTGTATTTCCGATGAAAACTGGAATTCAAACATTTTCACGATCCCAATACTTTCCCTTACTATATATTTCCTACGTAGGTGAGTGAAAATAAAAACTTTATTTCAAAAAAACGCTTGTAAGAAAAAGTATTGTGTTGCGCGCGCGAGATTTTTACTTTCAGTTACTTCTTTCCCTAGAAAGATTAAAGAGTATTGGGTTTTAAAAGAGTAATGGGGTCGTGAAAATTTTCGAATTCCAGTTTTTAACGGAAATACACGTTTTAAGGTCCCGTGAGTCCAAATAATTAAGTCCCGCAAAAAGGTCTGTGTATGTGTGTGTGTGTGGTAACTCCCGGGCGAAAACTAAAAGTGCTATGAAACTGAAATTTCATATTTAAGACTACTATACGCCCGAGATGTTACCGAATCTTTTTAATCTAAATCAGATTACCAGAAGAGCCATTTTATACCATGCATTTTGCACCTTTTTACGATTTTCTCAAAAACGGCTCTAACGATTTTGATTAAACTCGCTGTATGGATGTAAAATTTAATGGGCTTTAATATCATGTAGGTTTCATTCTGATTGAAATAGTCTGACAGGGCTTAAATACCGATTTTTTAAATTTTCTTCCTTTAATGTATCTTTGATTTTACATATTTAAAAAAAAATGGAACATCATCTTAATAGTATTGATAAATAATGGGCAAATATGCAAGTTGAACGAATTTGATAAACAACTAAATGAGAAAAGTACTAAAATGCAATTTTGGCTTTTTTTAACCCAAGAATAGTAATGTAGATGTATTATATACCGTTGGATAGCTAAAAATTCTAGAAAAAATATTATTTAATACACGGAATTTTAAAGGTTAATGGAGAGTGATGAAAAGCCGATAACATTAGCTGATAAAACTGATTGTTGTTGATAAAAATATAATCGATTATTTAATAAAACGCATGTTTCTATTGAAATTTAAAAAGAAAATAATTCATTCACAATTTATTTGTATCTTTCAATGTATTTAAAAATTCTTAAATTGATTTAACAACGGAGGTAAGTGAAAGTCGTGTGTCGCGCGCACCAGATTTTTATAATATGTGATAGTGTGACATTCCTGTCAAAGCACGGCGCGGACCTGACCTTAACCTTCAGTCACACTTTTTCCGCATTCCGCACTGTTCAATATTATTGGATGGAACGAAATAGACGAAGCACAGTGCAGTTTTTACTGTATCTTCATCCCATATCCTAATCAATTAGCGTAATAGTAGCATTCTTAAAATTCTTATGAGCGAAACACACTACTGTTACTTACTCCTGTTGCTAAATTGAATTTTAAGAACTTTTGAATAAAGATGTGAGTTGAAAAGAGGTTAAAAAATCTGGTGCGGGCAACACACGACTTTCACTTACCTCCATTTATAAAATCAATGAAAGAATTTTCAATTACAGTAAGAGATAAAAATACGTGAAACTATTAAGGAGTTAATTAAATTGAATTTATATAGAATCATGTGTTTTATTAAAAAATCTATTATATTATTATCTAAAATAATCAGTTAGTGTTATGTTCATTTCATCACTCTCTATTAACTTTTAAAAGCTTGTGTATGAGATAATATTTTTTCTAAAATCTTTAGCTTTCCAACGGTATATTATACATGTATATTACTGCTCTTATGTTCAAAAACGAAAAATTGCATTAAAAAAATATTTTTCTGTTTTCTCCTTTAGTTGAGCATCGAATTTATTCAATTTATATATTTACCTGGAACAGGTGATGACAGTGTAGTAATAAGCACGTGCTCTGAATGTGTCTGTTCGAAATATGATTTACTCTTTTTTATAAATGATATTTATGTGTGATTCTTATCTCTAAAGGACCAGTTATTGACCTAGTTCAGAAAGTTATAAAAGTTATAGGATTTATATGTAAGTAACAATTAAAAAAGTGCAAAAAAATGTGAAGTGGTGGAAGGTTATAGTGCTGCAACCCATACAGTGTTATGTTAAATTGGATAAATAATTAAGAACCATTTCTTTTATGTTCGGTTGTTCAAAACAGTGCATGGTACTTTTGTATATAAATAGGATCTGTGATTGTAAGTGAATAATTACTAATAGTGAACATTTATACTTTGTGAATTTATACTCGTGGATATAAGTAGTGTGAGGGGCTATGATGCCCGAAGAAGACAGAAGTATGGAACTGCTACAAGAGGCAGGTCCTTCTGCCTCTACTGAGGAGAACAACGAATGGGAAGTGGTAACGGGAAGAAAACGGCCTTGTTCTTCAGGAAAGCTAAGAAAAATCACCAAAAAAATTAACAACATTGAAACTACAAACAGGTATGACCCACTTTTAAAAATCAATAATACAGAAGCCTACAACCAACCAAATGAAACAGACAGTAAACAAGTAAAACCGCCTCCTATATTTTTAAATGGAATTCAAAATATAGAAGCCTTAATTTCATTTTTAAAGAAAGAAATAGGCCAAAATCACTTTAATATTAAATCAACAGTTAGGCATGTGATACTTTACCCAGCCTCGCCGGAATCATACAGATCGGCCGTACGCAGTTTAAAAAAAGTGAACGCCGATTTTCACACTTATCAGTTGTCAGAAGATAAGAACCCGAGAGTGGTTATTAAGGGTCTCCATGCATCTACTCCAGAATCGATTATCAAAGAGGAATTAAAAACATTGGGGTATGACGTTTCCAACGTTACCAATTCCATATCAGCCCGAACTAAATTGCCACTAAATATGTTTTTTGTTGATATAACAAAAAATACATATAATGAAAAAATATTCGACTTAAATTATATTTATTACACCAAAATAAAAATTGAAGAGGTCCGAAAAAAGAGAGAAATTCCACAATGCTTTCGGTGCCAGGGCTTTGCCCACACCAAATCTTACTGCTACCACCAGCCACGTTGTGTACGATGCGGAGAGGCCCACGAAACATCGGCATGCCTCAAAACTAGAAATACTCCTGCCAAATGTGCCAACTGTGAAGTGGCACACCCAGCCAATTACCGGGGATGCCAGGCCCTCAAGAACCTGAGAGCACAGCGAGCCCAGAAGTACCGTCCTCCGCCGGTGACTGTCGAACCTCCACCAGACTTAGAGCAGTACCCACCTCTACCAAACAGCCCTTATCAACAGCAGCCTTCGGAACCTTTCACTTTACTTCCAAGAATGGAGCGCCCGAACTGTCCTCGACCGAACTTAGAGACTCATCAGCCTAAGACATATCCAAGATCAGGTATGAGGGAAGATAGTTGTCAGCTGGTGCAACCAGCTGCGTCTTTACCTTCCCAACAAACAAATTTATTAAATAATTTAAGTGCCCTCATCCAGCCCCTTTTGACCCTAATGAATCAAATATCACAACTAACACAAGCCCTAACTGCTACTTATGGACATCAGTTCTCTGACTGTTGGCTCCTTGTCAATCCTTCTTTGGAACACAAACGGAATACTTCGACATAAAACTGAACTGGAAATTTATATGCAACAAAAACGTATTGACATTGTACTTCTGACGGAAACACATCTAACTTCACGTAACAAACTTTACATACCAAATTATACTTTGTACAGAACAGACCATCCAGACAATACTGCCCACGGAGGGACAGCCATACTAATTAAATCTAACCTTAAACATTATCCAATACACGTAAACTCGACGGCTCAAATACAAATAACAGGAATACAGCTACAGACCAACCACAGAAACATAACAATTGCTTCTATCTACTGTCCCCCTAAATATATTTTAACAGAGCAAATGTTCGTAGAACTCTTTCAATCATTTGGTAGAACATTCCTTGCTGGAGGCGACTTCAATGCGAAACATCAACACTGGGGTTCACGTTTATGCACACCAAGAGGCAGGAGACTCATGTCTGCTGTTACTCAGTTGTCATTAAATGTATTTGTCCCCGACAAACCAACTTACTTACCAAATTCTCAGTACAAAAAACCTGATGTACTTGACATATTTGTAGCCAAAGATTTGACAACTCTACCAATTACCATTATTACCGAAACAGATCTTGTCTCGGACCATTTACCGGTAACCCTGATGTTGGGGGTAGAAAAATTCTTTGCAGAAAGGAGACCATCACTCACTTACGGCGTCATGAATTGGGACATCTTTAATGAATGTATTAATGACCAGCTTACCGTGCCTAAAGCATTAAAAACCGAAAAGGATTTAGAAGAAGCGGTTGAACTTTTCACCTCAACCATCCAAGAAGCTGCCTGGTCCTCACAAGAAATAAAAAGAAGGCAAGGAGTAAGTTTACCGTCCTACCCTCAATACATCAGGGACCTAATAAGAGCCAAGAGACGATCACGAAAACAATGACAAACTAACAGACTTCCTTCAGACAGACGAACCTTCAACAAACTTAATAATGAACTGAAGCGAGAAATACGAAAATTTAAACAAACTAACTTTGACAAATATCTGGAAAACTTGACAACGGACGACAGCAGTCTTTGGCGACATACCAAGCGCCTCCTAAAACATCGCGAAGTGTCCGTCCCATTGAGAAAAGATGATGGTTCTTGGGCTGTGTCGGACAAAGATAAATCTGTAATTTTTGCTGACTATCTTTTAACTGTTTTTAAAACTCACACAGACTTAACAGACATACAACACGAAAATTATGTGCAGAAAGTCTTAGACTCACCTCTTCCTATGTCCTTTCCGCCAAAAACCTTTACTCCTTCTGAAGTATCAACACAGATTATGAAAATGCCAAAAAAGAAGACTCCTGGTTATGACCTTATCACTGCTAAGATACTACAAAAAATCCCCAGAAAAGCTTTAGTCTTCCTTACAACACTGTACAATGCTATACTTAGGACAACTAAATTCCCTATCCAATGGAAATATTCTTCAATTTCAATGGTACATAAACCTAACAAAGACAAACATAGACCTGACTCTTATAGACCTATTAGCCTTCTTCCGGTATGTTCGAAAATATTTGAAAAACTGTTGTACGAACGGATTATTAACATACTGACAGACCACGACATATTACCAGATCACCAATTCGGATTTCGCTCTTTTCATTCCACAACACAACAGCTACACAGAGTTACCGACTACATTACTACTGCACTAGAACTAAAACAGTACGCATCTGGGGCTTTTTTGGATGTTACTCAGGCTTTTGATAGAGTATGGCACCAGGGTCTTCTTTTTAAACTAAAACCTATACTTCCAAGCACATATTACTTAGTTTTACAATCTTTTCTCTATGACCGTTTCTTCTCTGTCCGACATGGTTCTGAGACCTCATCAATAAAACCAATCTCTGCAGGTGTACCCCAAGGTTCTATCCTGGCCCCTCTTCTCTACTTAATATACACATATGACTTACCAACAGACCAAAACATCTTAACTGCGACATATGCCGACGACACTGCAATTATTACGAGAAACACAGACCCTATACAAACCAGTATGATATTACAACACCATTTGGACAACGTACAAAACTGGTGTAAGAAATGGAAGTTAAAAATTAACCATGACAAGTCACTACATATTACATTTACACTTAGACGCGGAATCTGCCCTTCAGTTTACATAGACAATCACCCTTTACCGCAAACAAATACAGTAACGTACTTAGGACTAATATTTGACAAAAGATTGACATGGGGCCCACACGTCAAGACAAAACGTAAAACGCTAAACTTTCGACTTAGACTATTATATTCAATATTACATAGACGTTCTAAATTATCCACCAGACAGAAACTAAATGTTTACACTTATTTATTAAAACCAATATGGACTTACGCTTGCCAAATATACGGACCCGCTAAAAAGACACGCATACGAAAAATACAAACCTTTCAATCGCAATTTTTAAGACTAGCAATGAACTCACCACCATATGTATCAAACGATACCCTACACACTGACTTACGTATTCCAACTACAATAAATCACATTCGACTGACTTACAAACGATTTCACGACAAACTAAATGGACATAGAAACAAAATTATACAAAACATGGCTACAACTGACATACCATACATAACTCGGCGTAGGCTGAAAAGGAGTTGGATGAGGTCCCTCCTAGCCTGAAAAAATAGTTTGTTTTTCGAATGTCAGGAGTACGCACCACTGGGTACTATCTCCCTCATGCCAACCCATGCTATGTTTATCATATATAACTCATTTGCTGATTGTAACATATACAGGTGCAAATAAAAATATTAAGTTAAAAAAAAAAAAAAAAAAAAAATATATATATATATATTTACATGTTTTTCATCGGCGTTAACAAGATAATATAGTTATTTTTATTGAATCTACAAAATTAAAGGTACTTTAGGGGAAGAAAATTTAAAATGTCGGCATTTAAGCTCTGTCAGACCATTTTAATCAGAATAAAACCTACATGATATTCAAGCCCATTAAATTTTACATCGATATAGCGAGTTTATTTGGACTCAGGGGACCCTAAAACGTGTATTTCCGTTAAAAACTGGAATTCGAAAATTTTCACGATCGCAATACTTCTCCTTACTATATATAGTAAGTGAAAGTAAAAATGAAATTCAGTTTCGACGGATTTGAAGATTAAATAATCTAACAATAGAAATTATAATGTACAACAGTGGTTCCCGAAATTTTTTTTTTCGCGGACCCCTTTATTCATTCCCTTCAATGGCAAGGAATCCCTGAATACTGAATATCGTGAATATGTATATATATCGAAGCCTGATGCTAAGCAAATGACTAACCAGAAGAAACTGAAATTAAGAAAAAACAACCTGATTCTAAGAGTTTACTTCAAACCGCAAAACATTGAATCAGTAAAATTTAAAGCTAATACATGATAGATATTTATTCAAATACTCATAAAAAATCAAAGATTGTTCATTACATCTGTCTTTTACGCTCACAATTTTCAAAATGACCAATTTAACGATTGTAATTGTGTATTATCAGTCACTGTCAGTGACCACTAGCTATTATATCAGTTAAAATGCTGAGTTTCTCCGTATACTTTTGTTGTTATTATTACAAGCTAAGACTTCACAAATTTTCAAAATATTCGATCTCGATATCACTAAATACTGCCTACACAGATTAGTCCAATGTTCACCGTTCAAGCACAAGCCCCCGAGATCAGCCTTAACACAAGCCTTCCATCGACGCTTTGGCTTACTTTTCGGACACCTACGAGTCAGTTCAGTGAATAACAACTTTTTACTTTCACTTACTATATATAATAAGGGAAAGTATTTTGATCGTGAAAATTTTCGAATTCCAGTTTTCAACGGAAATACACATTTTAGGGTCCCCCGAGTCCAACTCCCGCAAAAAGGTCTGTGTGTGATAACTTCCGGGCGGAAACGGTAAGTCCTATGAAACTTAAATTTCATATTTAAGACAAATATACGCCCGAGACGGTACAAAACCTTTTTCATCAAAATGAGCTTACCAGAAGAGCCACTTTATACTATGCATTTTCCACCTTTTTTCGATTTTCTCGAAAACGGTTCCGACGATTTTGATTAAACTCGCTATATCGATGTAAAATTTAATGGGCTTTAGTATCATTTAGGTTTTATTTGGATTAAAATGGTCTGACAGGGCTTAAATGTCGATATTTTCTTCCTCTAAAGTACCTTTAATTTTGTTGATTCTATAAAAAATAACTATATTATCTTGTTACCACAGATGAAAAACAGGTAAAATATATAAATTGAATGAATTCGATGCCCAACTAAAGAGGAGAAAACAGAAAAAAAAAAAAAAAAATAATGCAATTTTTTGTTTTTGAACATAAGAACAGTAATATACATGTATGATATACCGTTGGAAAGCTAAAGATTTTAGAAAAAATATTATCTTATGCTCAAGCTTTTAAAAGTAAATAGAGAGTGATGAAAAGAAGATAAAACTAACTGATTATTTTAGATAATAATATAATAGATTTTTTAATAAAACACGTGTTTCTATATAAATTCAATTTGATTAATTCCTTAATAGTTTCACTTATTTTTATCTCTAACTGTATTTGAAAATTCTTTCATTGATTTTGAAAATGGAAGTTAATGAAAGTCGTGTGTTGCCCGTACTAGATTTTTCGGAATCCGTTCTTCACTGAGCTCAGTAACAAATCAATTATATTCACAGCGTAATATTCCGCAATTCCGCGTTGTGAAACCTTCTAAACTCCCCAGACGTTGTTCGTCCTTCTAAGTAAGCGGCCTCGTTTCACATCCGTAAAGAACCGTCGGAAGAATAATAGTTTTATAAATAATAACCTTTAGGTATTTAGACAGAAGCCGCGGGCTAAATAATTTCACAACTGAATACTAACACGCATTTCCCGCCTTTAACCGGGACCGTTTCATATATAGGTAAGTGAAAGTGAAAAAGTAGTTTGACTTTTCCCTAACGATTATCAACTAACTTGCCCTCCTAACGAGAATGTCCTTGGTGGGTAATTAATTTACTACATCACATGTCATTTGATTCTATTTCTTTGTAAATTTCCATTGGCCAAATCGTCTATACTATTATTATGTAATACGGGTGTAGTGACGGAGTGCACACGAGTTTTTTTTGTTTTTTTTAATATGTAACTATGTCTGACATTGTTTGTAATTATATAAATTTGTATTCGCGTGGTCGAATTTGCCATGTCATTTTTAGAAATTGATTGAATGATGGTATTATGTTATATATCTTCCATGTCTTTTAACAAGATGTACTTTTAATAGCAATATTTACCTTTGGGTTTTATTTGCTTTGTTTTATTTTATTTTTTTAAATATTAGTATTTTGAAATAAGAACATTAATAATAAAATCCTGCAATCAACAGAAAACAGAATGGTCTGTTATATTGGAAAGAAGTTATGTAACCTTATATCATAGCTATCAATAATTTTGATAAAAATTTCAACTCCACATTTTTTTATTAACATTTGCGTACATACAGACGTTTGTTTGATTGTTGTGATATATTTCTAATTTAGAACATTTTTAATCCGCTTTTACATAATTAATTTGGAAAATTTTATCTGAAAAATCAGGGATAACATGGGATTTTCTATTCTTGACTTAAAGTCAAGAGATAGTTGTAATTACAATTACTTATAGTAAAGAAATAATTGTAATCACTTTGTGTGAAGAAGTAACTGAAAATACTTAGAGTCAAGAAGTAATTATGATTGTAATAACTTACCTTAAAGATGATAATGATTGCAATTAATTTGAACTATGTATTAATTAACGTTAGTGAAGTAATTGTAGTTGCATTTAATAGAAATCAATAATTATTCGCAATTACTTAGGGCCAATAATTATTATTTTCACTTAACTATATATATGAAATATATAGTAAGGGGAAGTATTGCGATCGTGAAAATTTTCGAATTCCAGTTTTCAACGGAAATACACGTTTTAGGGTCCCCTGAGTCCAAATAACCTCCTCCTCCAATGTCCATTGAGATGAACTCCTCCGAAAATTCGTCGAAGTACTTTTCCCTCAAAGACTTGTTGGTCTTGTTCAGTTCTTTTACTAATAACCCATGTTTCTGATCCATACAACAGGACAGGGCGAACCAACGTCTTATATTGATGGAGCTTAGTCGGCCTGTCTAGGAGCCGGGAGGTGAACTCTCTTCGGAGGCCAAAGTAGCACCTGTTTGCCATCAAAATTCTTCTTTTCACCTCCACTTCTGGTGCATTATCTTGCGTTACAAGAGAACCCAGATAAGTGAACTGGGCCACTTTTTCAAAGTTAAAGGGGCCAACATTGATGGTCTCACCGGGTAGGGGTTCTTCTCCTGTTGCCATGTACTTTGTTTTCCCCGCGTTTACCTCCAGTCCAAGCGTTCTGGCAGCCTCCATTAGGGCCAAAAATCCTTCTTTGACAGACTGCAACGACCGTCCTATGATGTCAACGTCATCCGCGTAAGCTAATAGCTGGATCATATGATTGTAAACGGTGCTATTTGTTTGGATACCAGCGTCCCTCACAGCTTTCTCAAGTGCCAAGTTGAACAATAGGCATGCTAACGCATCTCCTTGGCGGAGACCTTTCCTTGAGGAAAACTCTTCCGTTCGATGCCCACCTACCTGCACTGTACACTTCACATCCCTCATGATCATCTTTATCAGCCGTATCAATTTATCGGGGATACTGAACCCTTCCAGGGCTTTGTACAGTTTTTCACGATTAATGCTGTCATAAGCCGTCTTGAAATCGACAAAGAGATGGTGGGTTTTAACTTGATGTTCATTTCCTCTCTCTAGAATTGTTCTTAGAGAGAATATTTGATCAGTAGTTGATCTTCCCCGTCTAAATCCAGCTTGGTAGGCACCTTTTTTTTTTTTTTTTTTTTTTTTTTTTTTTTTTTTTTTTTTTTTTTCAATCCCTCAAACAGAAAAAACATAGAATTAATATAAAAATAATAATGGTAATATACATTAAAATTTGAGTTTACTTACAATACCTTTTTCTACCTACCGGTATTTGAAGGCTTATTAATTTATTAGTTATAAAATATACTCCCTGTTCGGGGTGTTGATATACTTTGAAAGTGAGGGGCCTCCGCTTGTTGTTTATATGGTATATAATTATATAAAGCTAAATTGAAGAAAAAACTTTGAACTAAAACATATCAAAAAAAATTAAGTGTACCTGAAAAGAAATTTATTAGACATAGAGAGGTGGGGGGGTGGGATTGGGTAATGTAGAAGATATGGGAAAAGGAAGGAAAGGAAATGGATATTGGGTGTGGGGGGGGGATTATTAAGTAGTATGCTACTTAATGATGTATATTGGATTGACAGGACCTTTACGACCCTGCCATCTCTCTGGGATCTTGGAAGGAGTGATGGATTGGAAAAGCGGGTTGTATGTCGCTTGTATGTTGTCATAGAATTTTATATGTCGTCGTGATATGTGTGTTTGTATTGTTTCTAAGTTTAAAGTCTCGTGTATGTGGTCCATGCTCCGTCTTTCGAGAGTTGTATGTTTTGTGATTTTTTGTAATATGTTGTTTTGGGTTGATTGAAGTGACTTCAGGGCTGTGGGATATAGGTAATGTAGGAGAGGTGCTCCGTGAAGGAGTGCGGGTCTGAGGATTGATTTGTATATAAGTAGTTTAAGTCTTAGTGACAGCCCTGGTGAGTATAATAGGTGATTTAATTGTGCTGCTGTCGCTCGTACAATCCGTATTCTGTTTGAAATGTGTGCTGTGAATGATAGATGTGACTCTAGTGTCATTCCTAAGTATGTGAGTCGTTTTTTGGTTTGTATAGTTTCTCCGTTTAGTTTGGGTTGGTGTTTAAGTGTTTTCATGTATGAGAAAGTAATTGCATCCGTTTTGTTTGTGTTTATTTTAATGTTTATGTCGTTCAGTTGGTTTGTGATTAGTTGAGCTGCATTTTGGGCCCTGCGCATTGCTTTATCCGCATTCATGCTGGCCGTATATATGGCAATGTCATCAGCATACGCGGCGACTTGTACTCTGTCGATTTTTTGCCCTACTATTTGGGCTGTATATATGTTGAATAGTGTAGGCGCAAGGACCGAGCCCTGTGGGACGCCGCATGTCACTTTGCGTTGGGTAGACAATTCAGTGTTCACACGGACTGAAAAAGTCCGCCCACTGATGTATGATCCTATTAAGTCGACCAGTTGGTCCGGAAATCGGTGAAGCCTTAGTGTGTCAATAAGGGTGGTGTGGGATACAGAATCGAACGCCTGTGTGCAATCGAGTGATATCATGGCTGTGGCACGGTTTTGTCTAAGGTTGTTGGCTGTATCATGCTGTAGTTTAGCAACGTGATGGTAGCAGCTGACTCCGCGGTGAAACCCAGTTTGTTCTGGGGGTATTACGTCGTGTGCGTCGCAGTGTTTTCGGATGTGTATGAGTATTAGTTTCTCATATATTTTTGAGATATGGTTGAGGAGGCTGATGGGCCGGTATTCTTCCGGGACCTTTCCTCGTTTTTTGGGTTTTAGGAGTGGAACTATTATAGCATGTTTCCACTGTTTTGGGAAGTATCTGAGGCGAGAGCATGAGTTGAAAATATTTAGGAGAAACATGTGGGCCTTTCTCGGGAGTTGTTTGAGTAGGACATATGGAATGTTATCCTGTCCTGTTGATTTGTTTCCCTTTGTTCTTCTCAATATTGCAGTCAGTTGTTTATACGTGGAGTAGAGGGGGGTTTGTGTATTGATTGTCGTGGGGTTGTGTTCGTATGTGCTGTCGGTGCGTGCTTTGTCTCTGTCAACATAATACTGTGCTAGAATGGTGGCCTGATCTGCGGGTGTGAGAAGCTCGTCGCCTCGGGTAATTTTCACCACTTTTGATTTTGTGTTGTGGCTTCTGACAAGTCTCCAGAAGTTTTTCGGGTCATAGTGGGTACGGCGTAATTGATCATGCCATATTGATGTTTTCCACTGCGACATGAGTGTGTTTACTTGTCTAGTGAGGCTGTTTACAATGGGTTTGTAAGTGGGGTCGTTTGTTCTGTACCAGCAGTTTTTAATGTTGTTTCGTTGTTTTATGAGTTGTAGTATGTGTTCTGGCGGTTTTCTTAAGTGTATGGGTGTTGGGTGGAAAGTGGGTATGGCGTCTCTAGCTGCGTCTTTGATGGTGTTTTGTAATGTATCAATGGCATTGTTAATGTCGTCGATGTTATTGAGTGGTGTGATGGTCGGTGTGTTGCTGTGAACAGTGTTTTTGTATAGTTTCCAGTCTGCGTTCTGAAAGTCATATTTTAGGTCTGTATGTCGTGTTCTTGTTGAGTCATGTCCTAGTTGGTATAGTACAGGGATGTGGTCGTTGTCACTGAAGTCAACTGTTGTGCAGTTTGTGAATCTGTGTGCCTGTTGTGTGAGTAGTAGGTCTGGTGTTGATGTGTATGATGGGTTAGCGTGGTGTCTGAAAGTGGGTGCATTGGGGTGTATGATTGTGTATTTTGTTTTGGTCAGGTGAGTTCCCAATGCATTGGGTGTAGCGCAGTTCCATGAGTGGTGTCTAGCGTTCAGGTCACCTAGTATGATATGCTGTCTGTCAGTCTCAGTTTCTTGTAGGAAAGTTTTTGTCGTTTCCGGTTTGCCTTTGGGGCTCCTGTAAATACATGTGATTTTGTATGTGTGTTTGAGTTTAACTTGTATCGTGATGGCAGTATGTTTGTCGTCACTTAGCGTATTGTAGTTTACTATCCTAGAGGGGACGCCTTTACGCACCAGTAGGGCGACGCCCCTTGACGGGGTGAGTCATGTCTGTATGTCGTGTAACCTCTAAAGTGTATTTGTGTTTGTTTGTTTAGTTTTGTGTCAGTCAGTGCTACTATTGATGGCCTGATATTGGCCAGGAGGGTTTCTAATTCGAGCTTACGTTTATTAAGCCCCGTTATGTTATAATTTAGGATAGAGTGTCTATCCATGTGTGTTTTGATTTATCATGGCCTGTACATTGGCCATCATCATCTGACACATGTTGTTTATCATGGTCTGTACCCAGGCCATGATATTTTGTACCCAGTCGGGTTGATTTGTGGTCGGGGTGGGTAGCAGCGGGGTTTTAAAGGATCTGCCCGCATAGGTGTTGGGTCCGGATGTGGTGGGGGGAGCCTGATTTGTTGGTTCCTGTGTTGTATTTGTGGGTTTATTTATTTCCCTTTTTTGTGATCTGGCCTGTATTATGGCCAGTCTAGTGGGACAGTTGCGGTATGAAGCCACATGTGGACCTCCGCAATTGGCACATTTTGGGGGTGTAGTTTTGTGGCACGCACTACTGACGTGGTTTCCGCCACAACGGACGCATATTATTATGCGCCCACAGAAGTTTCGTGTATGGCCATACTCCTGGCAATTAAAACATTGCTTGGGGCCTGTTGGGTGTCTCAGTTTCTCAACTGAGTATAACATGTGTCTATTGGACCTACTTTTTTAAGATCGTCTAAAGTAACAGTGTTGTCGGTAGTTACTATAATGTAACTGAGTTCGGTTTTCACACCGTCTTGGTTTGTTTTAACCATCCTCCAGGCGGTTTTGAACCGCTGAGTTTGGCTTTTAGGGCGTCTATAATGTTTTCTAATGGGTGTTCTATGTCAAACCCTTTTAATATATATTTATTGTCGGGCTTAGTGCCGCGAGGAGCATATGTATGGTAATCGATCTCAGGACTCTGCTCAAGTAGAGCGTGAATTTCTTTATAAGTTTTTAGGGTTTTAGTGTATATTTTTGTTTCGTTATTAAATTGTTTTATGACAAAGTCTTCTGTTATGTTATTTTCAATGAGTGATTTTTTAAGCTCTATGGCTGATATAGGCGGTCTGATTACGAAAGGTGGAGGTGTTTTTGTGTTGTTATTTGTTGTTGTTGTGTTAGTGTTTGTGTCTGTGTTGGTACTGGTCGTGGGTGTGTTTGTAAGTGGTGTATAAATATTTTTCGTTGTTATTGGTGTTGTCCTTGTAATAGGTCTTGATTTAGCCGTTAGTTTGCGTTTTGGTGTAATAAACCCTTCTTCATCCTGCTGTGGGTTTAGTCTTTTAAGTGGTTTCGATGGTCCGGGTAACGTGTCCATGTCGGTTTTTGTCATTGTTTTCAAAAATATGTTTCTAATAATTAAACTAAAATTTTAACTAGTAACTATTAGTTTTAAAGCACTAATAAAAAACAAAAATAAATAAATGTGTACTCACATTGTGACTTGACGTGAAGTACGGTCAAAATAATCATACGCTAAAAAGCCGTTAGAAAAACGGTTAGAAGGCTTGGCGTCCCCACGTGGTCTAAGCGTCGTCTCAGTAGCTCCTCACTGGTTGGCTGCTGGGTAGACACTGGTAGGCACCAAGCTTCTGCTCTGCAAATGGTAGGAGACGCTGGAATAGTATGCTTGATAGTATCTTATATCCACAGGAGAGAAGAGAGATACCTCTGTAATTCTGGCACTGAAGTTTGTCTCCTTTCTTGAAAAAAAAAAAGGCATATTATTGATTTTTTCCAATCTTCAGGCAACACTTCTTTCTCCCAAATGGTTAATATAAGACCTTGAAACCTCTTCAACAGCTCTCCACCTCCATATTTGAAGAGTTCAGCAGGCATGTCATCAGCTTCAGGGGCCCTATTATTCTTTAGCCGATTTATAGCATCCATTATTTCCTCATCATTGGGTGGTTCAATGTTGGATTCTTCATTCATCATCTTGAATTCTTCACTTGAATGCAACTCAGTGTGATGTGCAAAGGGTGCTGAACTGAGAAGATCCTCAAAGTAATTTTTCCATTGCGATAGGACGCCATCCTTGTACGCAACTATGTTCCCATTCTTTTCTTTACAAATTTCTGGCACCGTTGTGCGGGGACGTCTCCTTCTATTGATACTTCTGAAGAAGTCTCTTGACTCTTTCTCCCTCCAGAGCTCTTCAAGTTTCCCCAGTTCTTCCCTCTCTCTTTGCCTTTTCTTACTTTGATGGAGTCTCTTTTCCTCTCTCCTTTTTATTTTATATTCCTCTTCAGCTGTACGGGTCCTTTGTCTCAACATTTTCTTGTAAGCAATGTTTTTCGTGTTGGTGGCTATTTCACATTCTTCATCGAACCATGTTGATCTCGCTCCCTTTTCTCTTGGCCCCAGCACGATATCAGCTGTTTCCTTCATTGCGGCCACACAACTGTACCATAAAGATTCAACATCAGCCATGTGCACAGCTTGTGATCCGATACTCTTTGCTAGCTGTTCGGAGTACAACTGTTTGGTGTCAGTATCTTGTAACTTCTTAAGATTATAATGGTTACATTTTAGGGCCATAACTCCAATCCTTTTGAATGATAGCCTTGGTGTGAGATGGGCAATACACAAAAAGTGGTCTGAATCCACATTGGCGCTTCGAAATGTTCTCACATTTTGAAGACTAGACTTATGCCTTTTATCGACAAGGATGTGATCTATTTGGTTGACATGTTTCCTGTCAGGTGTGGTCCAGGTACCCTTGTGGATGTTTTTATGTGCGAAAAGGGTACTTCCAATGACCATGTCCCTCGACGCTGCAAAATTAATAAGTCTTACTCCATTTTCATTAGACTGGTCATGGAGACTGTATTTTCCTATTGTTGGGTAATACATCTCTTCTCTTCCTATTTTTGCATTACAATCTCCAGCAATAATTTTCATATCATACTTTGGACATTGATCAAGGGTTCGCTCCAGTTGTTCATAAAAAGAGTCCTTTTCTTCCTCTCTCGTGGTCTCTGTTGGGGCATATATATTTATAATACTAAAATTATAGAATTTTCCATGAATTATCAGAACACAGATACTAGGATTAACAGGTTTAAAGCCAATGACCAATTCTCTTTGTCGCCCTCGAACAACAAATCCCACACCGTATTCATGGAGGGTTTCACTGCGACTATAGTAGATGGTGTGTCTTCTTTTCTCAAGAATATCCTGGCCGATCCACCTGATTTCCTGGATGGCAGCTATGTCCAGTTTGAACCGATCAATTTGATCTAAGAGTAATTTCAATGCTCCGGGTCTACGTAATGAAAGAACATTCCAATATCCAAGGTTAAAGGTCCTATAAGGGTTGCCGGGTTGTTTCCGTTTGTGACAGTCAATATCCGAGGCTGATTTAGGTTCCTGTGAAATTTAAATTTCAGGCAGGGGGGCTTCTAACCCTCACTCCGTGCCTTAGTATACTGCTGGGGCTGCCACCTTGGTGCATGTATACCTGCACCCCCATCCGGGGAGGCTACCTAGGGAAGGTGGCTCTAGGGTGTGTACTGAAGATGACCTTTATTTATAGTGTAGAGGTGTGTGTAGTGTACTGTAATACGTGTAGATGTGTGGGCGTCAGTGTACTGTTCCCCTACCCTGGGGGACCAGTGGCTATTTGCGGTACTAAGACCGGGCGATGGGGCCGCCACCTCCCTACGCCTATGATGAACTCTATACAGGTTTTAAGGACAATGAAGTCGTTATGACCTTGAAGCTTGGCAGACTGCGGTGGGCTGGTCACGTGGCAAGAATGGAGGATGAGAAGATCCCTAAGGCTGTTATGACTGAACCTCTACACGGCATCAGAAGAAGAGGAAGACCGAAACTTAGATGGACGGATGGTGTGATAGCAGATGCAAGAGATATCCTGGGAGTGAGAAACTGGATGACGGCTGCACAGGATAGAAATAACTGGAGAGGGCTGGTGGAGGAGGCCAGGACTCGTCACCGAGTTGTAGCACCGGATTGATGATGATGATGAGTCCAAATAACCAAGTCCCGCAAAAAAGTTTGTGTGTGTGTGGTATATCCAGTGCGTAAACGAAAAGTCCTATGAAACTGAAATTTCATATTTAAGACAACTATACGGCCGAGATGTTACAAAAACTTTTTCATCAAAATCAGCTAACCGGAAGATAAATTTTATTACATGCACTTTGCATCTTTTTAAGATTTTCTCAAAAACGGCTCAAACGATTTTGATTAAACTCGCTATATCGATTTAAAATTTAATGGGATTTAATATTATGTAGGTTTCCTCCCGATTGAAATAGGATGACAGGGCTTAAATGCCGATATTTAAAATTTTCTCCTTCTAAAGCACCTTTAATTTTGTAGATTTAAATAAATTTAGAACATTATCTTATTAGCATTGATAAATAAAGGCTAAATATGCAATTTGATGAACAACTTTTTTTTTTTTTTATATTATTTTTATTGAGATATATTACAATTTGTTACAAAATGAACAATAATAATATTGATAAGAGACCACATTCATACTATATATACAGAAAATAATAATAATGGTCAAATTACATAAAATAGAACATAAATAAATTCATATATATACAATAAAATAATAATAATAAATAAAAAACAAAACAAATCGAAATAAAAACCTATTATTGAGATAAATAAAAAGTTGGCAAATAAATAAACATCTTACACACAATCATAACTATATACAATGTATACAATTGCTAAAGGGACCCCAGCAAGCGCTTTTCCCTCCACTTGTGGAGGAAAAAGCGGAACCCAAGAGATCCCAGTGCCTCTATCTCAGCCGCATCACCGGTCTGAGCCAGTGGAGGCTGAGTTAGGGCGCTGTAGCCACAAACATACCGTACATGAGTGGAGGATCTGACCATTGTCAGAACTCCAGTTTAAATGTTTACAATAGGTCTCGTGGCCACTGCCGTTTCAATCTTCGAGGAGGATTGTAGGGATGGGTGGTGCTGGATAGGGATTGCGCTAGAGGGTTAGGATGATGACTAAGGTTCTGATGAAATTTGGAAAATTTGGATGGTACCAGGTCTAAAACAAACGGAATATTAAGGTCATGGTGTAGGATACAGTTGGTAACGTAATATGGAGCATTAACTATTGTTCGGAGGACTTTGGATTGGAAGGATTGGATGCGTTTGATGTTAGAATGTTTAGCTGTTCCCCACAGTTCAAGTCCGTAGGTCCATATAGGTTTCAGTACTGTCTTGTATATTAGTAATTTGTTGTCAACTGTAAGATGAGATTTTCTGTTTAGTAGTCTGTATAACTGGCCGAATCTGCGGTTGAGTTCTTTTCTTTTTAGTCTTGTATGTGGGTTCCACGTCAGTCTTTTGTCTAGTAAAAAGCCGAGATACCGGACTGTGTCTGAGGAAGGAAGCGGTATGGAATTGAAATAAACCGTTGGACAGGATTTGCGTCGAAGGGTGAATGTGACGTGAGTGCATTTGCTTTCGTTCACCTTAATGCGCCAAGCATTGCACCAGTCTTCGACAAGGGAAAGGTGCTTTTGGAGATTTAGCGATGCTGCTTCAGGATCGGAATTGGATGATAAAATGGCTGTGTCATCAGCAAATGTTGCCAGAAAGGTATTGGGATCGGTAGGGATATCGGCGGTGAAGAGGATGTAGAGGACGGGTCCTAAGACGCTGCCTTGAGGAACACCGGCCTCAACAGTATATTGTTCGGAAAATTCGGAACCACAGCGAACTCGGAAGGAGCGGTTGGATAAATAGGATCGGAGGATTAGGTATAAGGATTGAGGTAAATGGGTTTTGAGCTTATAGAGCAGTCCCGGGTGCCACACCCGGTCAAAAGCTTGAGCTATGTCCAGAAAGGCACCCGAACAATACTCCTTGCACTCAAGGGCGGAGGAAATGTGGTCTACAACTCGGAGTCCTTGCTGAACCGTGGAATGTTGAGGACGGAATCCAAACTGGTGTGAAGGAAAATTGTGAAATTTGGCTAGGATTCGTTTCAATAGGAGTTTTTCGAAGATTTTGGAGAGGATCGGAAGAAGGCTAATAGGTCTGTAGGATGACGTACAGTTGGATGGTTTGCCTGGTTTTAGGAAAAGGATGATAGTCGAGTGTTTCCACAACAGAGGGAAATAGGTAGTGCGTAGGATACAGTTATAGATATATGTAAGGAATGTAATGGCTTTAGGTGGAAGTTGTCTTAGGATTTGAGGAGTAAGGAGATCGTATCCAGGGGATTTACGGAGAGGAAGCTTTTGAAGCAGATATTTGACCTCAGAGGGATTGATTGCTTTAGGTGGTAAGGAAATTGGTATCGGTGACGTAAGGAACTCTTCAACTATTGCGGTGTGGGTTGGATTGAGATCAGAATGAGGAGTGAATACCTTGGAAAGGTGTAGTGCGAATTCCTGGGCCCTATCTTTGTCTGAAGCAGCCCAGGAATTATCACTACGCCGGAGAGGATGGGATATCAGGGGGGATTTTAGGATTCTCTTCGTGACATTCCACAGGGAATTGTCACGAGTCGAGAGAGAGGAGAGGTAGGTATTGTAGGATTGGGATCGGAAGATCGCCAACTCCCGCTTTAATTTTCTACAAAAAAAGTTATAGGAGCGGCGATCCTCTGGGTGGCGGGTGCGTTGCCATAATGTTCTGGCTCGGCGTTTGCTGTTGATGAGGTCTGTCAGGTGTTGTGGTAAATGGCTTTTATAAGGAATTATTTGGGATTGTTTGGGAGAGGAGGCAGTCCAGGCGGCTTGTTGAATAGCGGTTGTAAAGGAATATACGGCGTCGTCAAGGTCATTTGGGGTTTTGAGAATCACTCTGAGGTCAATATCATTAGTGAGGATTTCGCGGAAGAGGTTCCAGTTGACAGGGCCTCTAATGAATGACGGTGGGATAGGTTTAGGAATAGGTGTTATGGATACATTTAGAATCAATGGACTATGATCAGAGGATAGTTCATCAAGGCGAGCTATGGAAAAATTAAGAGAGCCTAATCCGCTGTGGATGAAGAAGTCGAGGATGTCAGGATTACGGTTAGGATCTGTTGGCCAGTAGGTAGGAGAATCGGGAGGTAGGAGATGAAAGCGTCGGGAGTTGAGTGCAGACTGCAATGTCCGTCCACGAGAATTGGTGGTTCTAGAACCCCACTGTTGGTTCTTAGCGTTTAAGTCTGCACCCAAAATGAAGTGATTACCCAAGTAGTTGAGAAAGGATTCAAATTGGGCAGAGGAAATGGGATGTTTAGGAGGGCAGTATGCTGATGCGATGATAAGCGGAAAGGAAAAGGTTTTGATAACAATGGAAGTTGCTTGTAGGTAATCGTGGGCGGAAATTGGGTGTAAGTGATGGGTGAGGGATCGGCGGACTATGACAGCAGTACCGGCATGGGCTTTGCCGTCTGGATGGTCTGTCCGGTATGACGTGTATCCTGGTATTTTAAAGTACTGTTTAGTGGTTAGTCTAGTTTCAGTAATGAGTGCAACATCAATGTTTTTGTCTTGCAGTAAGGCTGTAAGTTCGTCAGTGTGAGTTCTAACACCATTCGCATTCCAAAGGAAAATGGATAAGGAATTAGGTGAGGTCATTTATGGTTTTTTTAAGGCAGGAATGAGATTTGATACGAGATTCGTAAGGAGTGATATTAGGGGCATAACAAGGGATTTAATTTCGGAGATAAAGGACGTCATCAAACTGGTAAGGTCTGTGGCATTTGAAGGAGGAGGGATATGAGAGATTTGTGGTTGATTAGGATTTTTAGGATTGGTTACATTTTGAGGAAGAGGTATATGTGGAATGGATTGAGGTACATTCTGTAGTTCCGGCAGGGCCACGGCTTCAGTACTTTGATTCCCACCTCCAAGTAGGTGGGCAAATGATACATTGGCATCAATAAGTTTTGAGGGTTCTCTTCTGTTTCTTACTTGTCTTGCTGTTTCATCCGGTACTTGAGGTTTTTGAAACCTGGTCCTCAGTTCCTTATAGATTTGGCATCCTTTATAGTTGGCCGGGTGGTCCTTCAGGCAATGAGCACATACAGCTGGTGTTGATTTTGGTTTTGTACACTCCACAGACTTGTGCTGTTCACCGCATTTCACGCATCGAGGTATGTGATGACAATAACTTTTAGTATGACCATATGCTTGACAGTTATGGCACTGAACTATCTCCTTCTTTATGTAAGGTTTCTCAACTCTTACGCTGGTATAGTACAATCTATTGAGGTCATAGATTTGTTCAACTCCTTCCGATGGCTCCAAGTCCACGAAAAAGAGAGGTAGTGGAATTTTGTCCTTTAGGACATTAGTGACTTGCCGCACTTTATAGCCTATCTCCGTTAATTCTTCTTTAATAGCTTCAACTGGTGTCGAGGGGTGTAAGTTTCTGATTACAACCCTTAAAGCTCTCTCTTGGCGTAGCTGGTAGGTATGGAAATCCGCTTTGGTATCAGTTAGATATTTCACTATTTTTCTATATGTCTCGGCAGTAGTAGGAGATATTTTGGTGTCATTAATTCTACTCATACAGTAGTAGCTGGTAGAATCGGTAATTTTGTTCAATTGTGTACACAATAACTGGAAATTTTTAATATTTTTGACAAATATTGGAGGGGGTCGTGGTTCACTAGGTATAGGAGCAGATTCCATGTTTTCTTTTTCGTTATGTAAAATCTGAAAAGGATTTGGGGTGAAAAACGGCGATTCGTCAGTCATCCCTTGTGACGATGTGCCAGGTTGTGGTTCAGATTCTGAATTAGTACCCGAAGGGGTTGCTTGTAATCTTTTATTAGTATCACGGCGAGGTCTTTGTTTCGTAGGAGACGGGATTGAACCACTAGATCTAGATCTTTTAGTTGAAGCTTTGGAGGACATTACTTGATGATAATATCGCATTTCATGTAAGGAAAATAATTAAATAATAACCAGATGTTGGGGGAAAAAATAATAACTTAAGAAAAGTTAAGCAAGACCAGCCTTGCCTAGCTATTGGCAATCAGCTGATATGAAGAGGTGACTCAGCATTCACTTTACGGTGCAAATTGTAGCCGAACTTACCGTTGTTTGCTCCAATATTTACTGTTGTTGTTATCCTGAAGCCTGGTGTTGTTTTCAAGACTGTTCTGAAGTGATATCCAACTGAAAAAGCAAGAAATCCAAGAGCCGACTTGAAAGATGACCGCTATACTCATGCGCATGCGCAGAACTCATGATGAACAACTAAAAGCGAAAAATGCAAACATATTTTTTTACTCAATTTTTGTATTTTTGAACACAAGAATAGCAATATAGATGTATAATATGCCGTTGGATAGCTATAGATTTTAGAAATTAAAAAAAAAAAAAAAACGGAATTTTAAAGGTTAATGGAGAGTGATGAAAAGCCGATAAAACTAACTGAGATAAAGATATGATAGATTCATTAATAAAACACATGTTTCTATTGAAATTCAAAATAATTAATTCTTTAACAATTTATTTGTATCTTTAAATGTATTTAAAATTTTTTAAAATTGATTTTGACAACGGAGGTAATTAAAAGTCGAGTGTTGCCCGCAACTGATTTTTTTTCATTGTATTTGCAATTCCTTAGCGTCAATAATTGCTTGTAATTTATTCGTAATTTTCTTTACTGAGGGTCAGGAAGTAATGATAATTACTTCACATCAAGGAATTATTCTAATTAATTAGAGCAAAAAGTAATATTAAATATTTCAAGTAAAAAAGTAAATGTGATTTCTTTACGTCAAGGAATAATTTAAATTACGTAAAGTCGAGAAGTAATTGTAACTACTGAAGATCAAGGAATAATTGTGACTACTCATAGTGAAGAAGTAATTATAACTTAAATTACTTAAAAGAAACGTGATTAAGGCCACAATTACTTTGAGCGAAGATGTAATTTACAAATATTTTACATCACGGAATAATTATAGTTACTTAGAGTCAAGGATTAGCCATAATTACATAGTGCTCATAATAATTAATAATTTAATTAGTTATAATAATTACGTATACCAAGGTGATTTTAGAAAAGATAGATCATGTCAGTGACAAATTTTGAGCCTTAAGCTATTGATCAAAAACGACAGGACTAAAAGTAAAAAGAACCTTTTTTTGGGATCACTTGTAGCTGGGTGGTTAGCATAACAGCCTCCTATGCCGAAGGTCACGGATTCAATCCCGCAGATGGTCCTAGGATTTTTTAATTGGAGTAAAAAAATCCTTAGTTATGCCGTCCTTCGAAGGGGACGTAAAAATATGGTCCCGAGCCTATGCGATGTCATGTACTCGTTAAAGATTCCCATCCTAATAAAACCTGGACAGGCAAAATTTAGGATTCACACTGTAGCATCGTCCGATTAGCCATAGTGGCATAAAGTGACGTTAAATAAATGAACAATAAACGAACAAGAAACTTTTTATCCCTTCCTTCGATTTTAAAAAGGCGTATGCTTTGGTAGATAGGAAAACACTACTTGGAGCAATAAAAGAATATGGATTGACCAGAAAACAAGGAAATTGTTAGGGCTAACTATGACAGGGACTGAATCTAAAGTTAAATTACAAGGAAATATTTGTAAATCATTTAAAATCAAAACGGGATTCGGGCAGGGAAATGGGTTGTCTCCAACACTGTTTAACGTGGTACTCGACAGGATCATAAAGGAACGATGGATAATGAACAATTCAGGTGCGACCCTAGGGATTAAGAAGAATAACTTCAAAATTGGATGCCTTGCATAGGCTGGCGACCTTGCCCTTTTATCAGAAAAAGAAGAAGAGTCCATTGCCCAGATAAACACCCTCTCAGTAATAGCGAGGAAAATAGGATTACAGATATCTTTTGAGAAGACGGAACTGATGACCTTCTTCTTTCTTCTACAGTCCAAGGTGAACTTTGACCTCTCCAACAATGATTAGTCATTCTTGTCTGTCCATGGCCCGCCTTCTCCAGTTGGTCACTCCAATTTTAGATAGGTCCTCTTCCACGTCTTTAACCCAACATTTACGTGGACGTCCCCTCTTTCTTTTTCCTGAAAACGTTTCGCGCAGAACTTTCTTTGGCATCCTTTCATCTGGCATTCGCTCGATATTACCCATCCACCTAATTCATCTCGATTTAATGAACCTTAGTATATCCTCATTCTGCATAAGGTCATCTAATTCTTGGTTACACCCTAATACGCCATATTCCATGTTTGTTTATAGGACCAAAAATTCGCCTCATAATTTTCCTTTCAAATATTCTAAGGGCTCGCTGGTCAGCTACTTTATGCGTCCACGTCTCTGCGCCATAACACACGACGGGCCTAATAAGGGTCTTATATAATTTGAGCTTTGTGCGTTTGGATAGTAATGCCGATTTTATTAGCCTTGAGAGACGATAATACGCTTTGTTGCCATACATTATTCTTCTCATTATCTCGTCACTCACCCTAACCGCATTGTTTATCTCAGTGCCAAGGTACGTGAAACGATCAACAGCTTCGAATGTATAGCCATCACATCTGAAATCTTGCTTTCTTCTTCTTGCCTCAGAGCTTGATGCTATCATGTATTTGGTTTTATGTCCATTTATCTCAAGACCCACGCTTTTACTTTCTTGAACAATCTTTGCCAGAATTTCCTTCAATGCCTTCTTACTTCTTGCCAGAACGACAATGTGATCTGCATCGCTATGTATTTGACATGAGCGAGTTGCTTAGACTTCCATCAGATACGCTGTTGTAGTGCTTTATGTAGAACAAGATTAAACAAAACTGCAGAGAGGGAGTCTCCTTGCCTTACCCCAGAGTCAATGTGTATTTTTCTACTAATCCTATTGCCAATGATTACGCTAGTCTGTGTCCGGAACATTGTCATTTTTATTAAATTTTATTAGTTTAAACGAAACTTTAAATTCTTTTAGGACATCAAAAAGCTGATATCCATTCACAGGATCAAAAGCCTGCTTAAAATCTCTGAATAACATATGAGCATCCGTATTAAGTTCATAACATTTTTCTAGCACTTGTCTTAAAACGAATATTTGATCAGTAGTACCCCTGTTAGGCCTGAAACTGATGACTACAGACGCGAATTTTAAAAGAAAACGATTGAAACAAAAAACGGAACAATTAAAGTAACCCAGAGATTTAAATACCTCGGAGAAATCATATGCAACAATGGGTCGGAGAGAGAAGGATTACCAAAATAGAGAAATTAAGCTTCGCCACCAGTGATCTTTATAAAAAAAAGAACTTGTCTCTAAAAGCTAGAATACGACATTATAACATCGTCAAGCCAGTGATACTTTACGCAACAGAAACTATTTGTCTTCCCAGCCTGCAGAGCCTTCTGAAAATAGAAAGAAGAATTTACGAACATAGGAGAACACCTGAAGGATACAGGCTGAGATCAAATGAAGAAATATATAAGGAAACCACAGATCTAGAAACTGACACTAGGGTGGAAAGGCTGAGGTATTATGGCCACATGATAAGGATGAATCCTGAAAGACTTGACCATAAAAATTTTAACCAGGTATTTCAAACAGGTTAAGGATGTTGCCATGATCAGTTGGGTTAAGATACGTCCATTGTTTGGACAGAGATTAGTACAGGAAGGGAATGAAGGTTCTGGTGCGAAACTTGTTGTGATTACTTAATCTCAAGGAATAATCTCAAATAATTAAAGTTGAGAAGTTAATTACAAATACTTAATATCAAGGAATAATTATAATTACTTAGAGTCAAGAAGTAATTGTAAAAATAATTATTTGGAGTCAAGAATTAGCTATTATTACTCAGTCCAATAATTAGTTATATTTGTAATTATTTAGAGTCAATAATGAACTGTAATTCAAATTACTTAGCTTTAAGGAGTAATTGTGGATGCAATTACTGATAGTCAAAAAGTAATAGTTATCACCTAACATCAAGGAATTATTGTTAACAAGTAATAGTAAATATATGGAGTCAAAAAGTAATTGTGATTACTTAATGTTAAGGAATAGTTTTAATTACTTAGAGTCAAGAAGTATTTGTAATTGCAATTGCTTAGCATCAACAATTAATTGCAATTTCTATTACTGAGCGTTATGGATTAACTTTGAACGCAATTAATTAGACTCAACAGATAATTTTGTTTTAAAAAACTGAGATAAACATGCTTTGATAATTAATATTTATGTTTTTAAAAAATTTTACTCAATTAATCAATGTAGTATGTTTGTTTGTTATCTATAAAACATCTAGGTCATTAGCACCTGATCCAGATAATAATTCTACAATTATCATTTTATACATTAAAAAATAAAAATAAGCTAGTAAAAAAAAAATAAATCAAAAGAAAAAATAGGGAAAGAAAGATAAAATTATATCAATAACAAGTAATTATAAAAGAAATACACATTATAATATGGGGATTACCTATAGCATGGTGGTTAGTATAACAGCCTTGTATGCCAAAGGTCACGGGTTCAAACCCTGCAGGTGGTCCTAGGATTTTTTAATGGGAGTAAAAAATCCTTAGTTTATCCTTATTGCTGTCCTTCGGAGGGGATGTTAAAAGGTGGTCTATACCCGTGTGATGTCAGGTACTCGTTAAAGATCCCTATCCTAATTAAAACTGGATAGGCAAAATTTAGGACTCCCACTGTAGCATCGTGCAATTAGCCAAAGTAACATAAAGGGACGTTAAATAAATAAACAAACAAACATTATAATATTAATAATACATTATAACATATCTAATTACATGTTTGTTTTTTCATTTTAATTTTTTTTTTTTAAATATGTTATCACTTTTGCTGCTTTGTCAGCCATTTCGTTTCACAATCGATGGTATAATTTAACAGCTACCATTATGTAATTAATTACGATTCAGTTCTGTTCCATGTTCTTATTGTATAATTATAATAGCGATGAAGGAATTTGGTAGGTTACTAATAATCTTGAAACTGTTAGACACCAATATTTTCTTATGAGACATTTTATTGAAGAAATTTTTAAAACATTGAAAGTTTTTGAATAAATACCACTTAGAAACTAAAAAAACAACAAGGATTTTCTGAAACTCTTTTCTGTACAGTAACATTTTTACAATTTTTAAAAACTAGAACTTTTTCAAAATAAAAACTATGCAAAAATGGAAAAAAAATAAATCAATAAAATAACATCAATTTAAACTACTTCAAAAATAGGGCCTGTTGGCAAAAATTAAAGAAAAGAGAATGAGTTCAATAATGTTAAAAAACATCTAAATACAAACAGACATCATAGCTAAACCTATTTTTCTTACACTTTACAGTGTCAATTTTTCTTTTTTTTTTTTTATTAAAACATACAGCTTAATAAAATTCAGATTGGAATTTTCAGTTTCTTCAAACTAATACCTTCTTTATTTGAAGATTAGTTCATTAACCAACCAATAGTAGTATAACTAACTCAAAACTCAAGCCATAATAATAAACACTAAATATATCATTAAAAAAATAGGCATACAAATATATCTTAAACTATACTCTTCACAGGCCAAGACGTTCACAGCCATGATATTAATACAAAAAACATAACATAAAAACGAGGAAATACAAAACATTATTATAAATCAATAATTTCTTTGTATATAAAAATAGCAATATATATTTATTTCTTTAATAGATTAAAAGAAATTCAACAAAATAAAAAAACCTGTACCACTACAAACCATGAAGGGTCTTGGGTTCAGTACATATAGAGATTCGTACTGTTTCTAGGCCAACAGCCGCCAGGTTTTTCCCCAAATGTTTTAGGTACCCACTTTATGAGGCTGGGTCTGCCCCAGGAGGGTCTCCATACCCTAGGGTCGTCCCCCGACTGAATTAAAAGAATAAATAATATTCCGCCACAGCCGGGATTCGAACCCAGGACCTGGAGAACAGTAGACTAGTGCTCTATTCACTAGACCACGCTGCTCCCTCAGCAAAATAAAAACTAAACAAAACATAGCTATTAATAAAACAAAAATATAATAAAATATATATTTATAATTGTGACTAAGTTATTATTGTAACTAATTAAAATTTAATATTCATTAAAAGGAGGGATAGCCAAATATATATTAAAATATTAGAGATAAAAAACTATTTGAGCTTTCAGACATGCCTTTCCTGCCTATGTGACAATAAGAAACCACTCAGGTAAGTCATAATGAGGAAAATACAACAAATATACAAACATAGATAATATACATAAAAAATTATTGTAATTTTTTTTGTTTTTTTTTTTACTACTTTTTTTTAGATAACATTATTTTGGAATGATATTTTTGTCAATAGACTTATATATTTATGTTTACAAATGCACACCCATACCTATACACTCATATACATATATATAATTATTGGGTTGTGAAATAAATTCGTAGCGTTTTTCCTAGTTATTTCAATAAAAACTTCAGATTCTTGTAAATATTTTTAATGGTATGATTTGGTAATTTAAGCAAAAATTATATATTTTTGATAATTTGTTCTTGAATATGGTTATCATCAACAGTTGAAGGACTACCCAAGCACTGAGCAAGCAAAATACCACTTAAAGATAAGGAATCTCGGTTGAAACTGATGCATAAATTAATCTTTTTTTAAAATATATAAACATTATTGACCAAGTAAACATGATTTTAAAAACACAGAGAGGATTAAATTGAAATATTGAAAAACGCTACGAATGAATATAACAACTGGATGCATTAGTTTGTAGAATACAAATTTCAGAGTTGATTATTGTTAATCACCTATTGTATTTTCCATTGTAAGTCATACTTATTTAAAAGAAATCTTTTTGATAAATCATAACGTTATTTTTTTATGAACGTGAAAAAAAAAAAAGGTTAACACTTACAAATTTATATTGATATTGACTTAAAAATTATAAATAAATAATATATATATATTGTAATATACCCATTTTTTATAATTATAGTGGTTATTAATTTATATATTTGTTGTTGAGTTAGGCAGGCTAACAATAAGGTAAAAGGTAAAATTTGAATACCAGCTCTTATTTGTTTGTTTGTAAACATAACCTCCATTTTGGATGCACGGGACATTCCAGGTAAAAACCCAGGTGGAGGAAAGATACCTGATCATGGTCAGTCAGAGAGTTGGGGTTATGAGCTGATAGGAGAGAGTTTTGAGTGGAGAGCTGGGGAGGTAGGAGTTGCTGTCTGAATATGAAGAAACATTGTTAGCCTGCCTGCATATTGTTTGTGTTATGTTTGTAAGTGATTATTATAATTAAAAAGTTAAATAATAAAAATGTGCCTGATTGTCAAGAACCCATACCATACCCTGAGAGTAAATTGAATAATAATGAAGTGTTATTTGTATTGATTGATTTTTCTTAAAAGAAAATATTTTATAAAAAATAAGAATATTATAATATATATATATATATATATATATATATATATATATATATATATATATATATATATATATGTAAAGTTGGGGTTAAAAGTTTTGAGACCAGCTATGGTTCATATCAATAAATCATGAATAACCTCTATAAATACCTAAATAAAGTACAGTGATATTGTTATTTGTATTTATTAACAAATTTGCTGATTAGGTATAAGAAAGGTTTGTGACAATTGTAAATAACAATGTATAATTTGATAAAATCTAATTTTTACTAAGACTTCTAACGGGATAAAAATAAAAAAGAATAAACAATGTGATTTTTGTGTCTGGAGATTCATTTACAGTTTAGTGATCCCCTAATAAAAATAGATATTATAAATTTTATTCTTAGTTTCATTTATTGTTTTCTCGATTGCCAAAGTTGTAAGAAGTTTACTGAACAGGTAATTTTCTTTCTTTTTTCTTTATTAGATAACGGTTTAAAATAATGTATTTTCTGTTGTATTGTGTAATTCAACCCACATAATAAACAAAGAGAAAAAGTGCTAGACAACAAAAAAATTCAAACAGATTAATCGATGTGGACCATTGGTGGTCTCTAAATTTTGACCGGCAGTGTATATATTTAATATACATTTCTTATTATAAGATATTATTTTATGTCAAAATCATCGGCATAAATTAAAACAGTATCAACTCTGAAATGTTTCCACTATAACAATTACATCCTGTTTGTATTGATAATAAGTATGATAGAAATTTATTATTACAAAATATGTTGGAATTCTGTAATGATTAAGTTAACAATTAGGTTTTAGAATCTAAATTCCTAGAGGTTAGGACTAATTTTTTCTAACAATGGTAACCTTGATTTTTGGGGGAAGATAGGGAGGGCTACTTTTGTGAATCTTCCGGTATTTTTTTATTTATTATTTTCAATAATGCACCTTTGTAGTCAGACAAAAAAAAAAAAAAAAAAAAATTATCCTCTTTTCAAATTTGAGGACTTATGTTTCAAGATACATTCTGTTTGTTTGCCATACGCCATATGCGGCTTTTCTCAGAAACTACTGTGTCAATTTTTTTGACACTTGTATTGAGTTTTATAATCAGGACACCGTTACGAATAAAAAAAAAAAAAAATTGAAATCTTGACTATATATACTTTTGTTTTTTTATTTTGTACAAACAAAAAAAAGAACCATTGATATCAGTTTAGAAATAGCAGAGATATATCGTTTTGAAATTAGCAGTAGAATTTAGATTGGCCATTTTCCTTTGAATTATTTATTGCTTTTCATATAAATTAATTGCCTTTGAAAAGATATATACCCTATATAGCTATATAGCTAAACTAAAGCAATCCTCATTGGCTCCAAACCAACCTTGAACTCCCTTCCATACTACCCGTTGCTCTTTCTTAATAAAATCCTTATTTCTTTCCAGAAAACGGTTAAAAATCTTGGAGTTAGCTTTAACCAAAACGTATCTGAAATATCCCGAAAATCCATGCCATACTCAAACAGCTCTATAGATTCCGTGAATCCTTACCTTTGGAAACCCATCAGCTACTTGTTTTCTCTATTATCTTGCTAAACTTTGACTACGGCTGCCTGGTGTACAGGGGACTAACTGATGAACTAGAAATAAAATTAAAACGACTAATGAATTGTTTTATTAGATTCATTTTCGGAGCCCGTAGACGTGATCATATTTCTGGTTATTATACCATCTTAAAATGGATCTATCCTTCTGTTCTGACGAAAATATTTCCTTGGTTCCTACTTATTCCAAACTCTAAAAAATATAAAACCTTCCTACATAATAGAGCTCATCACCCTCCGATCTGATATCCATTCGTTAAATACCAGAACCCAATCAATCAATTTTTATACCCCATTACATAAAACTGCATCCTTTCACAAATCGCTTCTAGTTCATTCCTCATCCTTCTGGAATTCGCTGCCCGCCTCTATCCGTAAAGCCACCTCTCTTTCTTCCTTCAAATATCAACTCTTCCACTACCTACTCATATCTCAATCTTCCGTTGCCATGTAAAACATAGATACATATAGTATAAATTTGCAAAGATTTACAGATATAATGAATATTTGATCCTTTACATGTATACATATTTTTTTCTTTTTTATATATATATTTTCTTTAAGTTACCAGACCATAAGGATTTATTTCTGTTCATTGTTCATTATTCTAAGGGGACTTGATCCCAGAAAAAAAAAAAGTTTTCATTTTATTTCATTTATATAAAGTTATACCCTAATATAGTTATTTGGAAATAATAAACCATTGTGTAATAATTTACTCTTGAAATTGATCAGTCAGCTAAAATGTGGCCACCATTGTATTTATTGAAGATAGCCCTTCTTATCGACCCCTTGTTGTTTCATGTCGATGTATGATTACATTCAATTCTTATCTAACATGTATTACAATTATACTTAATTTACATTATCAATATTTAAAAATGAATGAATGAAAAATATTTACAGTTCCCAAAATATATATATATTTTTTGATGGGATACAAAAAGCTATACACACATTATAAAAGGATAGGGAAATATTGAGTAAATATTCCTAATTTTAGGTAAAAAAGATAATTTTACATCTATACAATTATTAGGCTTGTTTGACAAGTCTTAATCAATAATGGGATGGGTTATTATTATTATTATTTTTTTTTAGAATCCACCAATTACTCAGATAATATATTGTTTGAACAGAAAGAGAAAATCATTATGAGGAAAACTTCAACTTTTTTAACATTATAAAGAATATATAGCAGTTGATTTCTCTTAGTTAATTTGTATTATTAATGAGTTTAATATGTGCAATGAAAATTTAATTTTAATTATTGAATGCTTTTGTGACCAACAAAACTATGAGAACAATTAAAAAAATCTAATTTTCACAACAATAAGAAAAATATCCTTTATTAACCAATGGTAGGCAAATAAATCATTTATAAACTTATTAAAACAGCTTCCTAAATATATACTAAAAAAAAGTTTTATTTTTATTTTCAAATTTTTAAACTTAGAGGTTTCATTTCTTAACACGCTTTTTAATTTATAAATTAGAAAAACTGACTGAATTAGTTAACCCTCGACAACATACAAACAGTTTCTGAAACAGCCTTAAGTCATTTTTATACTATCAGCAGTACATATAATACGGATAACCAGTTTGTTTCTGAGTTCTACAACAAGAAATAAAAAAATGTTTTAATACTTAAAAAAAAACCAAAAAAAAAATCTGTACCACTACAACCTATGAAGGGTCTTGGGCTCAGTACATATAGAGATTGTACTGTTTCTAGGCCAACAGCAGTGCAATGAGGTAATTCGGCCGAGATCACGCTCAGCCGCCAGGTTTTTTCCTCATTTTTGGGTACCCACTTTATAGATGCTGGGTCTACACCTGGAGGGCCTCCATACCTCAGTATCGCCCCCCCAGCTGATAAGGCATTTATATATTCTTATTTTTTTAGCATGGCTTAAAAGTCTGCTGAATGAATTGGAGGGTTAAATTCAGACCTAAATTCCTATTAAAAGTAATCAACTGTTTTATCGTTATTTAATGACAATCACAAGTTGACTTTTGGAAAATTAAGAAAGAAGATAGTTTTATTAAGTGTTTTCTTCTTGATTTTGTTCATCTACAAAAACAATAATGTATTTTAACTCTAAATAAATTATAAATAATTCAAAGCATCCTCAATTTTAAATCTGGAATGGCATTCATCATTTGAACAAATTGGTGGAGCAAGTTTAAATTGTTGTCAAACTGGAGTTTCGTCAAATGAGAAAGGCCTGCTATGCCTCTCCTAGGAGGTGACTAGGTAGACCCCGTGGGCGCCTCCTGGGTCGCTGTGGAATTCTTCACTGTCGTTCCTGTCCCTGGTCATTAGCTGCTCTGCGGAAACTGGTCTCAAATTTCTCTGAAAAAAAAAAGAAACATTCAATTATCAATTATTGAGATTTAGGTATAGGTTGAATATATATACATATTTTTAAATTTATTTATTATTAAGATTTACAACTGAATTTTACAGCACAACAATCTCCTCTTTATCTCTCTAATATTTCCCCATTTTGACTACTGTTGTACGGTAAATGGTGGGTATCTGGGGTTATAGAGGTAAATTTAAATATTTGATTAATTGCTTTGTTCGAATCATCTTCAGGGTCCCTAGGTAATAATAATAATAATAATAAATAAATTCTTTATTATCCTGGGACATGTCCCTTTAGAATAAAATATATAGAATGTACAAAATGTGCTTTGGAGTCTTAGAGTAAATTAAATACAAATTAAATATTTACTTATATAAAATAGGCATATTCAAATCAGAAGAAAAAAAAAGGCAACAAAAAAAAAATAATAAAAACTTATTTAGAATTCTATTGAGCCTGGATATCTATTAAGTGATTAAATATGCGGGATTTGAAGGCAGAAAGAGAGTTGGAGTGACGGATGGAAGGGGTGATAGAATTCCATTTTATTGAGTATCAGATAAGAAAGGATCTGTCGAAACGTGCAGTTCGGTGTCGCCGTACTGTATAAATCTGAAGGCCTGGAGCGTGTACAACGGAGATGGACAGAGGATTTGAATTGTAGGTAAAAAGTGTATGATGGATGGTGAGATTGGATAACTTGGTAAAGGAATGACGCAAGGAAATACTTCCAACGATTGGAAAGGTAAAGCCACTTCGACTCGCCATAAAGGTATACCTCCATATATCAATTTTATGGCGAGTTGAAGTGGTTTTACCCTTCCAATCGTCACAAGTATTTCCTCGCATCATTCCTTTACCAAATTATCCAGTCCTGCCGTCCATCATACATTTTTGACCTCCTACAATTCAAATCCTCTCTCTCTATCTCCGTTATACAGGCCCAGGCTGTTGGATTTATACACTCTGGCCCACCAAACTGCACATTTTGACAGATCTTTTCTTATCTGATACTCAATCCAATGGAATCCTATTATATTCGTCACTCCAAGTCTCTTTTTACCTTCAAATCCCATATATTAAATCATTTAGCGATTATCCAGTCACAATAGAATTGTAAATAAGATTTATTTTATTTTTTGTTCTCATTTACATATGTCTATTTCATATCAGTAATTAAAAATTAGACAGAAACTGAATACATACACATACCTTCTAAAGCCCTAACCATCCCTAACCATACGGACTTACAACAACCAACAGTTGACCAACATATACGAACACTCTATACTCGTTTTCACAGTAAACTTAACGGACACGAAATAGACTTATTAACGTCATGTCAATAGCTGAAATGTCAGTCAGACGAAGGCTTAAGAGAAGCTGGATGAGGGACCACTTCTGATAAAATAAAGCGATGGAAGCGGTGCTGCTGGGCATTTTCCTTCTTCATGCCTACCATGCCTGATCTCAATTTGTACAGCACATTTGCTGATTGTCAGATACGTTCTGACAGGCGTGAATATAGGTATAAAGAGAAAAAAAAAAATATCAGTAATTTGTAACTTGTTTATATGTGTTTAATTAAACTCTTATACTCTAAAGCGCATTTTCTACATTCTATATATGTTATTCCAAAGGGACATGTCCCAGAATAATAAAGAATTTTTTTATTTATTTAAATTAAGTAAATAAGCAACAAGAGAAATTACATGAAAAAAAAAACAAAAAAACATGAAGAGAAACTGTCCATTGGCAGTACTCCAAGACATAAACTAAACAAGAAGGTCTCGAGGCCATCTTATTTTCAGCACCGGAGGACGATCAGGATTAAAAGAGGAAGCAAGGATTGAAACTAATGAGCTAGAATGGGGGTAGAGTTTGTCATGGAAGGAGTGATACCTGTTACAGGCCAAATCTGCAACAAATGGAACAATAAGGCCTTTATGGATAATTTGATTCATGACCAATTAAGGAGCATTAAGGATTTAATATTATAAGGATTGGATATGAGAAAAAATTGATAGTTTAGTAGAGCCCCAAAGCTCAACTCTGTAAGTCCACATAGGCCTTATGATAGTCATGTAGATGAGCCTTTTGTATTTAAGTGGAAGGTTAGAGCGTTTGTCTAGTAAGTGTTGAAGTAACCGAAAGCGGAGAGCAGTTTCTTGTCTTTTCAGTCTTGTATAATAATAATAATAGGCTTAGCGAACCCGAAGGTTCGATGCCGATACCACCATATTCCGTCTGCACAGACTCGTCTAATGTTCTCCGTTCAAGCCCAAACCCCCAAGATCAGCCTTAACGCAATCCTCCCATCGACGCTTTGGCCTACCTTTCGGACCCCTACCAGTCGGATCAGCAGATACCAACTTTCTTGGAATCCGTTTCTCACCGAGCCCAACAATTTTACTCGCCCATTTGAGTCTATCAACTCAAATAAATTTACAGGATACAAATTCCGCAATTCCACGTTTTGCAACCTTCTAAACTCCCCAGTGCCCTCATCTCTCTTCGAACCAAATATTTTACGCAGTACCTTATTTTCGAAAACCTTAAGCCGTTGTTCATCCTTCAAAGTAAGCGACCACGGTTCACATCGGTAAAGAACCGTTGGAAGAATAATAGTTTTATAAATTCTAATTAAGTTTTTAGATAGAAGCCGTGAGCTAAGTAACTTAGCAACTGAATAATAACACGCATTTCCCACCTTTAACCGGGACTTTATTTCTTCCTGGATTTCATTTTTTTCTTGTTATCATTGAACCTAAGTACTTGAATTTCTCTACGTGTTCAAAAGTATGCCCTGATATATCAATATCACCAAGATAGCCACCGTTTCTGCTACTAATCATATATTTTGTCTTATCTTTATTTAATTCGAGTCCTATTTCTTTACCTGTTTTTATTAACACACTTGTATTTAGTTGTATGGTTTCCGTGTCTTCACCTAGCAGTACCAAATCATCGGCCAAAGCAGTACCAAATCATCAGTCTTGTATAAAAAACATTTATATCTCATAATATTAATACCATAAGAAGAAAATGTAAAAAATAATCAGGTAATAATCACCCTGTTAATGGCTAATTGGTTTCTGTTATGATTCAGGTTCCCAAAAGCTGCTACGGTGCTGCTTCTTGTCCTTCCAGAACCTTAAACAGACAATAAATACAAGTTTTAAGCAATAATAATAATTAATAAATTAAATAATAGCAATACATGTATCATATGAAAATCTAATTACAGTCAATCGAAATATACATCAAACCCAAAATTCATGTAATATTTACAGACTGCTTCAAATGATTTAAATTAAAAGCAGAAATTAGGAAAATTAATTATGTTTAAAGAGTTCTGAATTAAGCTACTAAAAAGTTGAAAGAAGTATAAAGCTCAACTATAAATCAAAGAGTAAAAAATATAAAATATGTTTCATATATTCTTCCTGAACAATATGCTTATCCCAGTTACCTTTTATTTAAATATTTTTCAATGAATATATATTTTTTATGAAATATATTTAAAAGAATAGATATGTGTCAGTCCAGAATTTTTGTTAAAAATAAATAATTGAGTTTACTACTAACTTTAAAGATTCCAAGATTATTATATGGTCATAAACAGCCTAAAAATGTTTTATCAAGATCTGTTCAGTTCTCTCGAAGACAAAAAATACTGTAAACAAATATTTACATTTTACAGTAGATAAAAAAATTTAACTTTCTCCCTTCCCAACCCTTCCTAACACATTCCTTTCTACCTATGCCGATGACACTTGTGTGCTATCATTTAATAACGATCCTACGATTGCCTCTCAAACTCTCGAATCCAACATTATAGGCCTTGAGGTATGGTGTTAGAATTGGAGAATTAAAATCAATTCCAATAAATCCAAACAAATTACCTTTACCCTTTGTCGAAAGATTATTCCGCTTGTCCCGGTTGGAAAGATTCGCTATTTAGGACTCCTGCTTGACAAACGCCTTACATGGAATCCACATACAAGACTGAAAAGACAAGAAACTGCTCGAGGATTTCGGCTACTCCAACCCTTACTAGACAGATGCTCTAACCTTTCATTTAACTACAAAAGACTCATTTACATCAACATCATAAGGCCTATCTGGACCTACAGAGTTGAGCTTTGGGGCTCTACTAAACCATCAAACTCTTCCTGTATCCTATCCTTACAATCCAAAATCTTTAACGCTCCTAACTTTGTCACGAATAAAATCATCCACAATGACCTTCATGCTCCATATGTTGCTGATTTGGCCTGTACCAGGTATCACTCCAACTCTTATCCATTAGTTTCAATCCTTGCTTCCTTTTCAATTTATAATAATCCTCTGAAGCATCTGAAGAGAAGATGGCCTCGAGACCTCCTTGTTTAGACTCACTACTAAAGATTGCTGCCAATGGGCAGTTTCTCTCTGTGTTTATTCCACGTGTTTTATCATTTTAGCTTTTTTACTTGTATTTTATACAGTTGTAAATTTTAATAAAAATATATTAAAAAAAAAAAAAAACTTTCTCCCTGATTGGGAAAAAGAATAGATCATGGATATCTCTATCTATAACTTATTGTTTTTCCTAGTCAGAGAGATATTGATTTGTTGGACAAACGTTCAGATTGTTGTTGTATAGAAGGTAAAGAAAGAAAGAAAGAATTTACTAATATTTATTTTTCAGACATTAGTTTTTGGCTAACCTTTTTTTCATTTAAACCAATCCTTTACCTCTCAACCCATGAAGGATTCTGAGCTCAGTAAATAAAGAGATTCAGAATGTTTATGGACCAACGGACCAACTGGCCAATGGAGTGATTAGGCATTGATTTTTCACGCCACCAGGTTTTTCCCCATTTTCCGGGTACCAATTTTATAAAGTCTGGGTGTACCCCAGGAGGATCTCCATCTACAGTGTCCGTATGAAATAACAGATTAAATAATTTTCTGCCACAACCAAAATCCAAACCCAGGACCCAGAGAACAGTAGACTAGTGCTCTATCCACTAGGTCACACCGCTCAGTATTCAAACCAATGAAACTCCTAAAAGGTAGGTCATAGCAGCAAATGTTATATAATGAAAAATAATTTCCATTAAATTTATGACACTGGATCTTGTCAAATTTTTGATAAGAGCAATGACAACTAGAGTGTGTTAAACTTGTTACATTTTTTTTTTGAGGGTGAAAAAAAAAGTAAAACCACAAAAAATATATATCCTAAGCCAAGTTCATATCCATTTCAAAAACTTTATGAATAGTATACTCTTTTATCTTAGGTAGAAATAATATTATAATATAATATTTTTATTTTGTTGACGTTTCGGCTCAAACTTGTGAGCCATCATCAGGGCATTACTGAGCCATGTCAAGCATAAACTGCTCATGGCTCAGTAATGGCCTGATGATGGCTCACATGTTTGAGCCGAAACGTCGGCAAAATTAAGTATTTAAAAAGACTGACTCCTGATTATTTCTACCAATGACAATTTTTACAGTCAAATATATATCCTTAATATATGATCTTTTATATTGATTATTTAAAAAATTCTGTTAAATTTAATGTTGATAAATGGTTTGATCAAATATTAAGTCTAAAAAAACGATGGAAAATGCCTATGGTTTGGATATGATCTGCAGAAAATAATGTTGTTTCAAAGATAGGTATCCTCAGACTACAATAAGGAATTAAATTTATTATAATAATGATGTGAACTTCAAAACAAATGAGAAAAATATACAATACATTTACATGACTGAAAATTACAGTTCCTACATTGTCTAAAATGAAAAGTGCCCAAACAAATATTTTGTTCATTATTTGTAAATAACAATGGATGGAGGATAAGTAATTCCAAATCACATAGGTCATATGTGGTATAGTGGCTAGCACAACAGCCTTCTGTGCCCAAGATTACGGGTTCAAATCCAGTAGATGGCCCTATGATTTTTTAATATAGTAAAAATCCTTGGTTATGCCGTCCTTCAGTGAAGACATATAATGGTGGTCCTGAGCCTGTATTCTGTCCTTAAAGATCCCTATCCTGATTATACCAGGATAAGCAAAATTTAGAAATCCCATAGTAGCATTGGTCTAGTAAGCCGCAATAGCATAAATTGATGTTAAATGAATCAACAAATAGTTTATTGGGTATTTTTGTTAAACCAAAGGAAACACACACACACATACATAAAATCATGTATTTTGTGTTAGTCTATCACATACAATTTGATAAATAGTCTGAAGAAGTTTATATAAATTATAACTACTCAATCAAAATAAAATAAAATAAGATATCACAGTCTACAAAACCATATAAATACTTAGAAATTTGAAAATTCATGCATTAGCTATGATATATAAGATGAAAGCAATGATTTTACAAGAATCTAAAAATTATGATACATTGTTTGCGGTTTTTTAATTTAATTATTTTCATAAAGAACATAATTAGACATTTTCATTAATGACTTTTCTTCTCTCTACATATTTAATTATTGTATTTAGGACAGGGATCCTCTGCTTATTGTATTTCTATTATATAATTGAAAATTGTTATACATACAATATGTGTTTTGATAGGAAAATAAGGATTTAAATGTTTTTTTTTTACTTAGCTCTGGATCAATTAAATTAAAGCAAGGAGCATTGAGAAGTTTTCAAAGGGTTTTAGGTAGTAAGGATTGGATATAGTTTGATGGTGTAGCTTAGTCACAATATTAGCAGTAAATTTAAAGCTCCATTCACAATTTTTTTTTTTTTCAATAGCATTAATTTTGTTAATTTGAAATAATTTAGGATGTCTGTAAAAACAGATAAATATGCATAATGAAAGAATATTATAATTAATTATTAGAGAAAACTCTTCATCTTCCCAAATCAAAATTAATTTTCAGGATATAATATGGATGAATAATAATATACCTTATGAGAACTAAAGATTTGAGAAAAATTAACACTTAACATGTAAAGCCTCAGAAGTTATGAAAAACATATAAAATCAAATTTCCTGAGAAATTAAATAAATAATTTTAAAATTTATAAGCTGTTTAAAGTGAAATTAGTGTAATGCATCAACCATGAAATTTACTTAACATGAATGAATCTTGTGACTGGCATTAGAGAAATGCACATCATCAAACTAAATCCTTCAAATCTATAACCACCAACACTAAACACTACTTGCTTAATCCATCTTCTTCAGAACGGATCTTTTCCAAATGATGTGAGTTTGTCCATAGAACTCCTTTGGGGTTCCAATCAAGTGTGGACCTATCTACTGCTCATGTAGTGTATGGCCTGTGCGGTTCCACTACTGACTTCTTATATCTTGCTCAATCGGCTTCTGCTCCAAAGTTCTTGGTTTGAGACTTTTTGGAATCATCTGATATTAAGGATATGGCAGAGAAAGCAATATGCAAATACTCACAGCTTCTATGTGACACTCATGTGACCTTCCATGTTTTAAATCCATATATATAAACACAGATATATTAAATTGGTTGTTTAGAGCCTCAGTTTCATTAATGCAGACACATCCTGGTTTCTCCAAAGTGGATAGATTTAGATGAATGTAGTATTGGCTTTTCTAATGCCTTCTCCAACATCTTTGTTTCCTCCCTTTCTCTGAGACCGGGTAAGGGATGACTTGGGCTCTTTTAATCTTTTCCTCACCAATCTTTCAGGAATCTTATGAACAAACATAGTTTGGATGGTTGAGAGAATCCAGAGGGGTAAAGTATTTATGAAAATAAAAGAAATATTTTGTGTGTGTGAAAACTAAAATTAATATGAGGTATTACTGTGCTCAACATCAGAAAATTTTAACTTTTAGTGTTAAAAGAAATAATTACTTTTTAATAATCAGGTTTCTCCAAAGCGGATAGTTGGATGAATGTAGTATTGGCTTTTCGAATGCCTTCTCCAACATCTTTGTTTCCTCCCTTCCTCTGAGACTGGGTATGGGAAGACTTGGACTAATTCAATATTTTCCTCACCATTCTGAAGACTGTCCATGACACTCGGGTTTACCCACATCTCCTTCATCTCCTTTAGGTATATTATAAGGCCAGCTTCTCCTCCTTGTTCTGGAGTTTTCAGTTTTAGCATTTATGTCTAAGAACCTCTGAGCCATAATGTAGACGTCATCAGCAAATTCTAAATCCTCCAGCCACTATGTTGTCTATTGTATTTCACTCTTTCTTCGACATAATTCATAATTCCTTCCTCATAATAGTGTTGAGCGCAGTGAAAAATAGGGTTGGAAACAGTACATTCCTACCTTACACCAGAATTTGTCTTGATAGAGCCCGACAGTTTTCCTTCATGTAGAATCCTGCCGTCAAAGTCCCAATATATATCATGATAATTCTAATGCTTTTCATGGGAAACCCTACTTTTCCAGGGAAAGCCACATGCAGCCACGGTTTACTGAATCAAAGGCCCGATCTAAGTCTATGAAGATTTTACATTTAGTGATGGAAGAATAATTGACTGTAGACTTTTTTCATTTTATTTTTCACAACATATTCTAGTTATTTGTGTTTATTACGTAATCTTGGACTGCTTGGAAATAATCCAGCACCACCTATGGTTAACAGTGTTACATTCATATAATTTTTTTCTCTTTGAGAGGAATCTAATTAATTTATAAATATGTGATTAATATTAGATAATTCCAGAGTAGGATGTAGAGGCATCAGTTAATTAATTTAGAATAATGATTGTAATAATTTTTCATAAATTAACATATAAGGAAAAAAATGTTTATTTATTTTGGACTGATTTGGTGGGCTGTGTATCAAAGAGCAACCCACTGTATTTGGGAAGCATAATATTGAAATTAAGCATTTTTCTCTCTATCAAACACTTTCCTATTCTCTTTGTTAATTATCGCTTTAATTTTTTATTTTATTCTCTGAATACTTACTATACATAATTTCTATTTAAATTATATTTATATAACTTTGTATACATATTTTTTTCTTTGCATATTTTTCAAAATAAACTTCTTGGTATCTTGTGTTTTTCATAGCCCTGAAGATGACCAAAAATTTGGGCCAAATATTGGCCCAATAAATTAAGTTAACTTAATTCAAGTGTAGTAATGACTGCACTCCCAGTCAACTTCCCTTTAAACGTATCTAAATTTGTTGAGCTTTTTTTTTTTTTAACTTATTTATTGATATTTACAACTTTATAAAAATACATTAAGTGTGATAAACATATAGTAAACTGACAAGAAGTACATGTAGAGAGACTACCCATTGGCAGCTATCTAAAAATATTCCAAACTAGGTCTCGAGGCCATCTTCTTTTGGTGAGCATTTAAAATGGAAACTTTTCAGGAATCTTATGAAGGAACATAGTTTGAGTGGTTGAGGGAATAGTGAGGGATAAAGTATCTCTGAAAATAAAAGAAATATTTTGTGTGTGTAAAAACTAAAATTAATATGAGGTATTACTTTTCTCAACATAAAAAAATTTTAACTTTTAGTATTAGATATTATTACTTTTTAATAATCTGAACAAAATTATTTTGTTTGAAATATATTTTGTTATTTAATTTTTAAATATTTTTATTAATAGTCTGTTTTTCCTTAAATTAAAATATGCAACCATTAGTGAAAAGAAGAAAATAACCGATTTAATTAATAACTAACTAATAGTTGTAACTAACTATTCTAAATATAATGAAGATACGACATGTTTGCTACAGCTAGATACGACATGAAGAAGGCCATGCAACAGAAACGGCAGAGCCTTACCTTTGACCAGTGTGATCACACACCGTGGCACAAAGAGAACTTCACCAGGCCTGCCACCAACGGCATCTGTAAGGTAATATAGGCTGATACTCGACATAACATGCGTACACCATCATGTCATCTTTATTATAAAATAAACTTTTTCACTAATTAAACAACTTATTTATAACTATTCTTTATTTATTTATAAGTATTTAAAGGCAAAGGATAAATACCTTTTACTTTTTAGTAGTCCGCATCAACTTCACCTCTCTTTATTTTATTATCTGAAGTTTCAGATGTTCATAAAAATAAAATAAGGCATACAAATAAAATGATAAAACTAAACTCCCCGTCAAAAGTATTGCAGCACTTAGAAATATTTGAATTTTACAAAAACGACCTTTTTTTTTCTTCTCCACAGTCCAAGATTCGTGTTCCCTTGCAAATCTTAATCTTTTTACACGGTGTTCAGCTGTGAGAAAAAGACCTTTTACTGGCCTTCTTGACCTGAGGTTTGACTTTCTAAGTCTTCTAATGACCGTTGATTCCAAGATTAATAACCCTCGAACACCAGCAATCAAGTTTTTAATGGAAGACGTAGTATAATTATGCTTCTGAAGTGCTTGTATTTTAATGAAGCGGTCATCCATGGAGTTAGTAACCCTGGGACAACCTGACGTTGGTAGTCTCGAACGACTACCAGTCTCCTTGTACCTTTTTATGATCCTTGAAATGGTAGAATAGTGAATCCCAAGGTGATTCACAATGTAAAGCAATGATTTACCTTCTTCATAGAGAGTGATGATTCTGATCGAATCATTTTGACTTAAACGATTGTGAATAAAATTTATTGTTTTAACTAGAATTAAGAGAAAAGAGATAACAAACGATAGACAAACATGGACTGAAAGTATATTTGAAATGAATGAAACAAAATTCCATCATTTGTTGGTTAACAGTGAATAACAATGATATGTCTAATCCCTAATATCTCTCATTTAATAAATAATATTACTATAAATATAAACAAAGTTTGGATTAAGGTCAAAACCAAGAAAATCTCGAGAATTATGTGTGTTGCAATACATTTGACTGGGAGTGTAATTATATTGAGTGTATTAAAAATCTGTTTTTTTCCCAATTGATAGTGGACACTATTTTTGAAAATCATTTGTGGTGTATCTCATCCTTGATTGCATACACTTACAGTCAATTATTCTCATATTCAAGAAATACAATTACAAGATATTAATCCATAATGTGATCTTAGGAGAAATGTTCCTCAATATCTTGAACTTGGTAAGGCATAAAAAAAAGGATAATGAAGGATTGTGAGATTGCCGTGTCGGAACAAATTTTCAATCGTTGTCTATCACGGACGGAGGTCTTTCTCGGGGCAAGTTTTCCAAGTCGGTATCCCCAGCTCAAAATTTAGCAAACCAACGGCGAATGGTCCGTTCATTAACACTCCCTTCCCCAAACACCTTGTAAATATTTCTAGCGGCCTCAGCTGCTGAATGGCCGAGTTTAAACTCGTACAAAAATATTACTCGAAAATCGCATGTTTCCATGTTCATATTTGGAGGTATACTAAAAAGTGGGTAATTAATTGGAAAGCTAATGTTTATAATACAAAGGTAGAGGATTAGTAACTGTTTACTTTAAATATGTAAACATTCAGAAGAAAACAACAGAGACCTGTGAAATCCTTTGTGTATTTCAGAAACTATAAAAACGGACATTTCATGAGAAACAACCCAATATATTGCTGCTAAGTGTGCCCAGCGAGCTCTTCTCTCTACAGACCTCTACTACTCTGCTCTACAAGTCCATGACTTCTATTATCCAGAGGCTTGGTTGAATGAAAGAAGTTTTATGGACAGGGAGGTATCACAGAGACTAGGAGAAGCTGGAAGAATGTTCCATTAGCAGACGTTACATCAACAGAAGAGATGTGACAAGAACGTCAAAGATGTCTGTATACAGGTCCACTTTTCACCTATCCTTCCCTACTTCTTGTATTCATGGACCTTCACATCAGAGCATAGGAGACAATTCCAGACCAAGGTGATGTGTTACCTGACAAAATTTGAAGGAATGACCAGGTGTGGTGGGATCGGCAGTATTTTTATTTACATCTCTTCCTCGGTTATAAGCCTACAAAGGATTTGGCTTCTGTGCATTATAAGGCTGTACACTTTTACAGCTCTGCTACTACTTCTTCTTTAGCTTTCTCCTTGTGCCTTTCAGCATAAAGTAAAGTTAGTCCAATCCAGGATCTCCTTCTTTCTCTACGTCTTTCGCAAGAGTCTTCATTCCTCTCAGAGGTAGTATAGGATAGACCTCTCTGTCGAAAACTCTTTGAGTGGGCTATGGTGGGCAACACTGGTCTATGGTGTCATTGAGTAGAATCAGTAATTCATAGCAACTGATTAGACACTTAATGAACCATACATTAAAATGTTTCAAATCACAAATATTGCATTGTTATTAGATATGGATTGTGGTACCTAAATGATCTAAAAGTAATATAATCAGCAATATTTAATTTAACTATATATGATAAATAAAACATTAGAAATAATGTAGATCAATAAAATTATTGGAAGAAATTATGTTTAATATACAAAATAATTAAGATAAAAAGTATAATAATGTAATAGATGTGTTCTTATTAGTGTTTTATTTGAAGATATTTAGAACAGCAGTCAGAAGATATAATCAACGATTGGTGAAGTGATATGGACTAATAAAAAGTAATAGTTCAATAGTGATTAGTTTATAAATTACTTAATTATAAACATATTTTATGCTTATACAATTTCGAAACATTAAAGTTATAATTTAAAGAAATTACCTGTAATTAGAAGAAAATATAATTTCTTTTAAAGCCAAGAAATCAATTCAAATAAACATGTCTCATGCATTAAAATTTCACTAGTAAGTACTCATTTATCTGATTCAAAATTCAAATAATTGAAATTAATGATTGAATTTGTGCATTTAGGCAAAAAAAAAAAAAAAAAAATAAATAAATAAATAAAAAATAAAAAAAACAATAGACCATTGCCAGAGCACATAGCATAATCTAGATTATTTACTTACTTTAAAGTTTGCTCTTCCTATTTCATGCTTATCGCTAAATAAATTTGTGACAGTGACTGTCCTAAATTTTGCCTATCTAGGTTTAATTAGGATAGGGATCTTTAACGACTACCTCACACCAAATAGGCTCAAGGACCACCAGTTTACATTCCTTCCGAAGGAAGGCATAACCAAAACTCTTAGGGCCATCTCTGGGTTTAAATCCATGACCTTGGGCCTAGAAGGCTGTTATGCTAGCCAGTAGACACCTAGTGACTCCTTCAATAATTGTTAAAAAGAAGCTGTCTGTAAAGTTTTACCTTAACTTTTTCATGCTGACTCCTTAATAATCATGAAGGTACACTCACTCAAAAAAGTTTCCATACATCCAAATATAATTGGATAAATGCAAATAAAGGAATTAGATAAATTTGCAAGTAACTTTTGACCTTCCATTTTGCCTAATAATATTAAATTTGGATTTGTCAGAGAATATGACCCTTTCCCATATATGGTTGAATTTATTTACAAACTCTCTGAAAAATTACAGCCGCTTCTTCTAGTTTATCTTACTGATGAAGGGCTTTCTTCATGCGACTCGAACCTTCCCTTCTTAAAATATTTCTGATTTTCTGGATATACTTGAATCCCATCCTCGCGCGGATCTCATTACCGCGTATGGGAAGCGACGTACGGATGGCGGATGTGGGGATGGTCAGTGGAATTTCCTCGGAAGCTCCTAACGGCTAAGTCCGATGGACTCGCTGAGCAACAATGAGAGCGGCCCCCCAGGCTTGCGTAGGTTCGAACACCCTACTCACATATTTTAGTTCACAAAATACCACCAAAAGTCATGGATTCCTCTGAGGTAAAACGCTCATTATCCGGAGGTAAACAAGTCCCCCGTTTGGGTCTCCGGGTGGGGACTGCTTCAGGGGAATCATGGCGCAAGATGAAAATTAGAGATCTAACAATAGGGACGTGGAACGTTAGAAGTTTAAATACGGCAGGTGGGTTAAAGTCGGTCGCGAATGAATTTAAGGGGTACCATTTAGATATTGTTGCATTACAAGAGGTTCGCTGGCCGGGAGGGTTCATTAACAGAAGGAAAGTATACTATTTGGTACAGGGGGAGCGTTAATTATTGTTTAGGTACCGGGTTTCTGATTAGGAATAGATTTCTTTCCGCATTACGGGACGTACAGTTCTTTAGTGAAAGAATATCGGTTGCTATATTTCAAGGGCATTGGTTTAAAATCGCGTTTATAAACATTCATTCTCCCACCGAAGACAGTGATGATGAAATAAAATGCGAATTTTATGATAAACTAGAGTCGGTTTACGATAAGTTACCGCGAAATTAGATTAAGATAATACTAGGCAACGCGAACGCACCTTGAATCCCATAGGCCTCATTTATTCTGATGGCTATTGAGGTTGCGGTAGTGTGAGGATTTGCATGGACTTCAATAAGGATGGCTCGCTTGTGATGACTCTCCAGCTTCCTAGGTCTCCCAGCACATGGCCCTTTGTAAAGGGCCTAGCGGAATAAGCATGTGAAATCTGCTCCGACTTATTTCAGAACCCAATTTATGCCATTGATTCACATCTTTAAGAAACCACCTTTTTCAAAAATTTAATCCCTTAATCATTATAATAGGGAAGTTATGGAGGGGAGAGGAGGACAAAACAAAAAAGTCTACTAAACAGCTCAACTGACTTTTAGGATAAAAAATATATGTACGGGGGCTTTCAAAAGAGTTTCAAAAAACTTTTGTAATAAAAATATTATTGAAAAATTCTTTTTCAATTTTTTCAAAAAAACATTTTTAGGTTTAGTAGGATTGGTACACCTAAAATTTATTTAATTGGAGGATCCTGCATAATATATATTTTTTTTCAATTTCATCGCAAATGTACCCCATGGTGAAAATTAAAAAAACAAATTTTTCTCCTGAACAGATCAATTCATGAATAAAAAAAAAAAAAAATTAAGGTTTTTATAAATGAGTTTCTAAAATATATTGGGTTGTGTCACATGAAATGTCCGTTTTCAAGGTAAAGGATTTTTATTAAAAATATGATATGAAAACAAGATAGTTTTATTTCGAAGTATTTACCTTCTTTTTCTACACATTTTTCCCAACGTGACACCAATTTTTTTATCCTCTCCAGTTTCCTAGGTCTTCCAGCACATGGTCTATCCTCCAGAGATTTTAACTCTCTATGTCTTTTTATTACATACTGTGCAGTAGCATGTGACTTATTTAATAAAAGTGCAAATTTTCTTAGAGGTAAGCCCTGCATTTGGTTACGAACCGTAACCTCTCTCAAATCATGAAAAACGCGCATATTGAAAATAAATCAGTTTCCCAAGCACAAGTAAAGCAAATATTGAAATAAGAGTCGAGTATGGAGATAAGATTTATACAGATAAAACTGTAAAGACTGTCATAGTACAACAAATAGAATTAATATTGAAAGTTTATGGAAACTTTTTTGACTTATCATTTACAAAAGACTTTCTGCCTTGTTTGATATTAATGTTGAAATGAAAATAAATAAATTATTTTTTTATCTAAAGAAGATTTACAGTCACAATACTTTGGTACGGAAGCAGGGAAACATCCCAGTAGATACTGAATCATTTTTAGAAAGGTATGGACTGGAAAGAAAACAGTTGCAAAGCATAGCGGAGACCATGATCCTGAACTCATTGGAATCCTGCATCACCACGTATATTGAGGCGAGGCTGGACTTATATATGTCCATGACTGAAATGTCTATGTATTTCTATTTGGCAGTATCTCCCTCTATTTGTTCTTTGAAAATTGTATTCAGGATTGATGCGGTATGCTGTGTACTCATAGCAACTTAGTGAAGTTAAGCAGCAGACCCAAATGGGAATTTCTCTCTAATATTAATAATTTGTACATTAGGAAATTGTTTAGTTGAAAATAAATAGCTCTACAAATTAATAGCATGCTGTATAGAAAGGTTTTGGAGTGAGTCTAGTTCAGGGTAATTGGGTTTTCGGCATTCCAATAACTTTCATTCAACATATATTTGATGCCAACTAGTATCGATACCCAGTAAATGAAACAGAGTCAAATTTAGAGATGGTAAAAAAGGTGGTGGCAGGGTTATTTAATCTTTAAATATCTTTCTATATTTCTATCATCTGTCTACTTTTAACATCCAGTCTCCCCTATACTTGCCTAAAACATTAAAAAAAAAAAAAAATTTTAAATTCAACAATTCCGATTTTAGAATGGTGTGGTAAAATTTTAGAATCTACTTACCCCAATGCACCTTAGGTGAAAGTGTTATTTATATTGCTATTAAAAATAAGACTATTGTGCACATGCAAGGTATACAACAGTGATTTGAAGAAAATTAAAATGATTTATACTTAAATTAATAAGAAATTCTATAGAAAAGTACTTTAGTGAATGCAAAAAAGTCTTGTAGTGCAATTGCTTTATAAGACTGAAAGAATACATGTATTTAAGACTTTGCCATCATTCTGAAAAAGTAATATTCCATTGAATATAAAAAATATTATTAAACTTTTTGTAAAGGACCTAGCGGAATAAGCAAGTGAAATCTGCTTCCATTTATTTCAGAACCCAATTTATGCCATTGATTCACACCTTTAAGAAACCACCTTTTTCAAAATTTTAATCCCTTAATCATTATTGGAGTTAAGCTATGGATGGGGGAAAGGATAAAACAAAAATTTCTCCTAAACAGCTCAGCTGACTTTTACGATAAAAATATATATCGGGGTTTTACAAAAGATTTTCGAAAAAGTTTTTTTATAAAAAAGTGAGTCAAAAATTTGTTTTCAATTTTTTCAAAAAACATCTTAGGTTTTGTTGGATTGGTACACCTACAATTTATTTAATTGGAGGATCCTGCATAATGTATATTTTTTTCAATTTCATCACAAATGCAACCCATGGTGAAAATAAAAAAAAAAAAAATTTCTCCTGAACAGATCAATTTACGAAAAAAAAAAATTAAGGTTTTTTATAAAAGTTGCTGAAATGTAAATAACTAAATATATATATATATATATATATATATATATATATATATATATATATATATATATATTATTTATTTATTTTATTTTTTTTTTTTTTTGCAAGGACGTGTCATAATTTAAAAAAAATTTCATAGATATTTTTTTAGGTTCTCTTCGATTGGAACATCTAAAATTTTTAGTTACTTTTTTTCAGAGGGTCTTGTACAATATATATTTTTTGTAAGTTCACCGCAAATATACCCCATGGTGAAAAAAAAGCCTTTTGTCAGCTCTCTTACCAGCTATGCTGTGAGTCGACTTTGGTCAGGCGTGAAGAGTTAGGATACAGCAGTAGGAATGATTTTAATTTAAAATCTCTCCATAACTTCCCTCCCATAAGGATTAAGGGTTTAAAAATTTGCAAAAGGTAGTTTCTCATAGCTGTGAATCAATGGCATAAATTTGGTTCTGATATTACGTAAGGGCAGATTTCATCACTTATTCCGCTTAGCTCTTTGTTGGATTTTTTTTAGTTCCTCATAACATGAATCATATACAGGTAATTTAGTACAAAAAAAAAAAAAAATTATCAATTGACATCAGAGGTAAGTTGCTCAATGAAAACATAAATTAAGCAAAATTTCCAGCGTACCACAATAGATGCTGTAGTATAGACGCAAAAAAGCTAGTTTAATGCAAACTACAAACCAGAAAACATGCAGGTGTTGATTTATTTATTTTAATAGGATCAGCTGATTGTCGGACTTAATAAATTTACCTGGGGTTGTTTGTTGAGGAAGAATCGTAATACACTATATTTGCCAAAGGGACAGACCAGAACTAACAGTTAAGAAAAAAAAAGGTTGTACTCATAGTTTTGGGTAAAATTATTGAAATCAAATGAGCTTCGAATTCTTTAATTTCAGACATCAGGAGACCCTCCTTGGAACACAAAACAGTTGTCTAGAAATTATTGTACCCTGAAGTTGGGGGAAAAGGGAAACCTGGTCGGTGAGTGGTGTATACAAAAAACAAAAAAACCTCTCGAATTTATTCCAGGAGGACAGATCATGGTTGACTATTATTCGAAATTACATCTAGAAATATTTTTAAATCATTTGTCCATTCTTATTATGGATATACAGCTAATTAATATTGATGAAGTGATCAATTGATCCATTTCTGCCATCGAGATACAATTAGTTTTCGTTTCAACTAATCTAAAATATGATTGTCTAAAAACATATCTAAAGACATTCTTGGGATTAGAACCTTCTAATGACCGCACGAAGAGCAAACTTCCAGCGAAACACATGGAGCTGCGTCAACAGTAAGATGGCTTCGTGTGACAATTTAATATGATTGAAATAAAATAATTAATTAGTTCAATAATAATTATATTAAGCAGTTAATTGTGAGATTATAGGATTATATTAATTTATATAGAATTTTAATGTAAATATTAGGATTTTTTTATTTCTTTGTATTAAAGAATATATGGATGTCAATATGAAATATAAACCATAATAAAAGATTTCATTGTCAAAACAGAACGTTCAAAAAAAAAAATTGTATAAAAAAAAAAAATCATCAGCTGATTGATGTTCCAAAAGTCTTGAAATTTGATAAGATGCCAACATATTAATATAGGTTTCAAATTCACTTTTTAAAATAAAATATATTAATTTATATCAATTACTATTATAGAAGAGTAATTTAGGATATGATTATATTAATTGGAACAATCTCTTCTAATTTTGTTTATATGTATTTATTTATCAAAACATGTCAATAATAAATCTTATAACGTTTCGAGGTATCCCATGATATCTCATGATACCTCATCAAGATGAGGATCTTCAGATGTTCAATATTATTTTTTATTTCCATATTGTATCTCAATATAGGTCATTTAATATTATAATTTATTCACATTAAGTTCATATATGTATAAATAGTAATTCTATCAAATTTTTAACTTTTCACTATCACATATTAATTTTTCTTGTGCACTTGCAACTATCATGTGTACTAAACTATGAGATACAATATGGAAATAAATATAATATTGAACATCTGAAGATGAGGCATGGGATACCTCGAAACGTAATAAGATTTATTATTGACATGTTTTGATAAATAAATACATATAAACAAAATTAGAAGAGATTGTTCCAATTGATATAAAAATATATTAAATATAAGTCTTAAAAAATAAAACAAAACTCTTTGTAATTCGAACATTGGTCGTAAAAAATTATAGATAATAGTTTTACATCTATACATTTATATTTTGTAGCATATATTAGAAAAAAAAAAAAAAAAAATACTTTGAAACCGAAAAATTACAAAAAAGTACCCCAAGCAATGCACTTTTGTCATCTTTAAAACATAACAGATTAGTTAAAACATAAACTAATCGAATGTTTGATGAGCTAGCAAACCGAATGTAATTGATCACTTCGTCCAATTAATTAGCTGCTTAGTAAGATTTTGAGAACCGCAATAAGTATGGTATAAACGGATTTTTAAAAATATTTCTAGATGTATGTTTGATGCGATGGTCAACCATACATCTGCCTCCTGGATTACATCCTTGCACGGCCATTGGCCAAGAAACAGTATTAATCTACATAGAATAAACTCAAGAATCTTAATGGATTTTAGAGGTACATGATTTTTATTGTTTTTTTAATTTCAAAATTAACCTGTTTTTGTTAGAAAAATTATTGTTTTTGGCCACAATTTCTTTTCTTCTCCATCCTTTCCTATTTCTCACTATATTTTTTATTTCATAAATCTCTGATATCACTCAGCCAAATTATACTCTAAGTCCAAAATAATATCGAACATAACATTATCGTTGTATGGCATACAACTTATGTTTTATTCAAAGAGTATGGATTTATTAATTTATTCTACTTCTATTGCTTCAAGACGTTGGGAAAGACAAACTTGTTAGGTTAGGCAGATTAATGAAAAACAAACAGTCATTAAAAACTGGAATGGTGATAAATTATTCAAAGTTTGGAAAGGATTTAACTACAGAACAATTATACTCCTTGCAACCAATGTATAATTTCATCATATAACCTCAAAGATATATAAACTCTGAACTACAACAATAATAAAAAAAAATTGTAAAATGACAAAGCTAAAAATCTTAAAATGCTTTTTTGTTTCTGTCATTGATATAATTTAAAGTTTTCTTATTATATCAGCTGTTATTTTAGAAAGAATAAAATTCAATTTTTCATATTTATTAGGTTAATTTTTGAAAAACATTAAATTAAAAAAGTTTTGCCCATGCTTAATCAATTAGGGTGCCATTTTTTAAATAAATTATTATTTGAACTATGAACGGGCTTAAGCACTTTCTGTAATGACATATGGGTCAATCCATTTAAAATATATGTAGTAAGGGAAAGTATTGCGATCGTGAAAATTTTCGATTTCCAGTTTTCAACGGAAATACACATTTTCCTGGGTCCAAAGAACCAAGTCCCACAAAAAGGTCCATGTGTGTGTGTGGTGACTACCGAGCGGAAACGGTTAGTCCTATGAAACTGAAATTTCATATTTAAGACAAATATACGCCCGAAACGTTACAAAACCTTTTTCATCAAAATTAGCTTACCAGAAGAGCCACTTTTTACCATGCATTTTGCACCTTTTTTCGATTTTCTCGAAAACGGTTACGACGATTTTGATTAAACTCGCTATATCGATGTAAAATTTAATGGGCTCTAATATAATTTAGGTTTCATTCTGATTAAAATGATCTGACCGAGCTTAAATGCCGATATTTTAAATTTTCTTCCCCTAAAGTACCTTTAATTTTGTAGATTCTATAGAAATAACCAAATTATCTTGTTAGCATTGATAAATAACAGCCAAATATGTAAGTTGTGCGAATTTAAAAAACAACTAAAGAAGAAAACTGAAAACATATTTTTTTTTATGCAATTTTTTTAATTTTGAACATAGCAACAGTAATATACCGTTGGAGAGCTAAAGATTTTAGAAAAAATATATTAACTAATACACGAGAGCTTGTAAAAGTTTATAAAGAGTGATGAAAAACCGATAAAACTAATTGATTCTTTAATAGTTTCGCGTGTTTTTATCTTTAAGTGTATTCGAAAATTCTTTCATTCATTTTAAAAATGGTGGTAAGTGAAAGTCGTGTGTTGCCCCCACCAGATTTTGTATACTATATTCGTGGCTACTTAGGTAATGTGTTGTAAGGACCAAAATTATATAAAATACTCTCATCATTATTCTGTTTGGTTCTTAAATATGAAAAATTGCCGGAGTTAATATTTTTTAAAGAAAACGTTATTTTAACATTTAAAAGAATCTTATAACTCCAGAACCAGCTTAGTCTCAAAGAACAAATTTATATCACTTAAACACATCGTATAGATAAGTAATCTGTACTTGTTTCATAATTTTTTACTCAGTCCCTTTTGAGATATTTCTGAGTAAACATCGCGAAAAATGGATTTTTGCCATTCGAAATTTTTACACCATGTAGGACTATGACTAAGCTATGAAGAAAAAATAATCAAACATGAGCCTCTTTTCCTTAACATACTTTTATCTCACTAAAAGTCTCGTTTTTTAGTTATTTTAGAAAAAATTTTAAACAAATTTCTTCACTATTTAGGGAATGAGCCATAGTGACAAACAATACAAAGCATGTCTTTATTTTATTGTTAATTTTTGTTTTGATTTGATATCTAAAGTACAGGAATTAGAAACATTTCCTATGACGTCTTTGCCCGTGAAGCTGACTTAAAACGGCTGCAGTACTAAAAGTATTGGCTAGCAAAAAAATGTATTTATTGTTTTATATTCACAAAACCATTCTAGCACTGTTCTCACTCCTTACGCTGATGACACATGTGTGTTATCCGTAAGTAGTGACCCAACGGTTGCATCACAATCCCTATAGTCTCATATCCAATCCATTGAAGAATGGTGTCATAACTGGAGAATTAAAATCAATTCCAATAAATCCCATCAAATTACCTTTATCCTTCGCCGCCTGTATCCTACTGTATCCTTTGGCAACATTCCATTAATCCCCATTGAACGGATCCGCTACCTTGGACTCCATCTAGACAAGCGCCTTACTTGGAATCCTCACACTAGACTGAAACGACAAGAAACTGTCTGCAGATACCGCTTACTACAAACACTTACTAGACAAACGTTCAAAACTCTCTTCTTACTACAAAAAACTCATTTACATCCCGATTATCCGACCTATTTGGACCTATGGCATTGAGCTATGGGGGTCCACTAAACTATCAAACTCCTCCCGCATCCAATCCTTGCAATCCAAAATCCTCAATGCTCCTTACTTTGTAACTAATAAACTCATCCATAGAGACCTAAATATCCCACTGGTTGCAGGCTTGGCCCGCGATAGATACACCTCCTTTAATTCCAAACTACCTGCCCACTCTAACCCGCTTGTCTGTAACCTCTCATCTACATCTACTCCCGGTAATCCTCCGAGGCGCCTCGAGACCTGCTCATAAAATAAACTTTGAAGTACTACCACTGGGAAGATTCTTTACATGTCTATTCATGCCTGTTATTGTAATTCAGCCATTTTACTTATTGTATTTGTATATACAGTTGTAAACAACAATAAAATATATTATAAAAAAAAAAATATATTTCACAAAAGAATAGAGAATAACTGATCCAAAAATCACCAAAATCAAAAATGTCGAGCTGCAAGATTTGGACGATTTCGAATGGATTGACCCATACATTTTTATATCCGTATTATTTGATTTTATATAAACAAATTTCTTACATGAAAAAGTATTCAATAAAATAAAACCATGTCTAAAATAATCATATATTTTAAGATTACAAAAAAAAAAAATAATAATCATTTTAAAAACACTGCAAATTATTACACAATAGTTTATTATTTCCAAAAAGATATATTTAAGTATAATTGTTTATAGAGCTATTAATAGGTAATTAGAAAATGAAAAACAATAAATAATCCAAAGGAAAGTGGTATATCACCACTGTTAACTTCAAAATGCAATATCTCAGTTAGTTCTGAACCAATTTCACTGATTCTTTTTTCATTATAGGTGGAACAGTCAGGAATCAGTCATTTTTTTTAAAAGTTTTCAATTTTGCCAACGTTTTGGCTCAAGCTTGTGACCCATCATCAGGGTATTACTGAGCCATGTCCAAGCATATGAGTTTATGCTTGGACATGGCTCAGTAATGCCCTGATGATGGCTCACAAGCTTATTAGTTACAAAGTAAGGAGCATTGAGGATTTTTCGTAGGATTTTGGATTGCAAGGATTGGATGCGGGAGGAGTTTGATAGTTTAGTGGATCCCCATAGCTCAATGCCATAGGTCCAAATAGGTCGGACAATCGTGATGTAAATGAGTCTTTTGTAGTAAATAGAGAGTTTTGAACGTTTGTCTAGTAAGTGTTGTAGTAAGCGGTATCTGCAGACAGTTTCTTGTCGTTTCAGTCTAGTGTGAGGATTCCAAGTAAGGGCTTGTCTAGATGGAGTCCAAGGTAGCGGATCTGTTCAACGGGGATTAATGGAATGTTGCCAAAGGATACAATAGGACAGGTATTCATAGGCTTGCGGCGAAGGGTAAAGGTAATTTGATGGGATTTATTGGGATTGATTTTAATTCTCCAGTTATGACACCATTCTTCAATGGATTGGATGTGAGACTGTGGGGATTGTGATGCAACCGTTGGGTCACTACTTACGGATAACACACATGTGTCATCAGCGTAAGTAGTGAGAACAGTGCTAGGATGGTTTTGTGAATATAAAACCATAAATAGATTTTTTTGCTAGCCAATACTTTTAGAGTTGTAGCCGTTTTAAGTCAGCTTCACGTGCAAAGACATGTCATGGGAAATGTTTCCAATTCCTGTAATTCTTTAGATATCAAATCAAAACAAAAATTAACAATAAGATAAAGACATGCTTTTTATTGTTTGTCACTATGACTCTATGAACTAAATAGTGAAGAAATTTGTATAAAAAATTCCCAAAAATAGGTAATTAACGAAAATGAAAAACAATAAATAATCCAAAGGAAAGTGGTATGTCACCACTGTTAATTGCAATATCTCAGTTAGTTCTGAACCTATTTCACTGATTCTTTTTTCATTATAGGTGGAACAGTCAGGAATCAGTCATTTTTTTAAAAGTTTTCAATTTTGCCAACGTTTCGGCTCAAGCTTGTGACCCATCATCAGGGCATTACTGAGCCATGTCCAAGCATATGAGTTTATGCTTGGACATGGCTCAGTAATGCCCTGATGATGGCTAACAAGCTTGAGCCGAAACGTTGGCAAAATTAAAAACTTTAAAAAAACAATGACTGATTCCTGACTATTCCTCCTATAATAGTTTCTACAGTCGACTATACATCCTCAATATGATTCTTTTTTCATTTTGTAGGAAATTTTATTCTATTTATTTTTGGTATTTATTAATTAATTAGGAAAAACGGATTTTTAAAAATATATTTATTCACTTTTGCAGTTCTTTGGTTAGGAAATGTTTCACGTTATCTTCGGGAAGCAGCAGCCCGTTTCTATGTACCTTGCCATAAGTTAAAAGCATGTTTGTTTGTTCTGCAAAAGTGAGTACATTTATGATGTCTCCCATGTTAATCATAAATTGAACTGTGTATTCACTCGTACTAAAACAAACAGAACAAGACAAACATACGAGCAACTACTGTCATTGCTTATCGTTCATTTGTTTATGAGGTGATTAAAACTTGTTATTTAGTATTAAACACATTAAACTTTGTACAGTCAGTCTTAATGTAGTAAATAATAAATCTTTAACCTTTGATATCTGTTTAATAAATGAGTTTGAGATATACCTTAATATGAACTTTTTGTTTATTTTGTGTTAGTGAACACATACCTAAAATAGTGTCGTGCAGTTACAAAAAGCCATGTATACTTTCATATATGATTAAGTGAAAGTAAAAAATAACAACATTGAAATCGGTTTATAAGTAACAAAGATATAGTTTAGATCGCCTATTTTGCCTGTTTTATTGGGTTGTGTCACATGAAATGTCCGTTTTCAAGGTAAAGGATTTTTATTAAAAATACGATATGAAAACAAGATAATTTTATTCGAAGTATTTACTTCTTTTTCTACACATTTTTCCCAACGTGACACCAACTTTTTTATCCCCGAACTGAAAAACTCTAAGCTTTGAAGTGAAACAAAATCTGAAAACGCATTTTTCACTTGATCATCATTTTCAAAAAGTTTTCCTTTGTCGAAGTTGTCTAAATTCCTGAACAGGTGGTAATCTGCTGGAGACTATGGTAGGTGCGGAAGAACTTCTCAGCCCAGTTCTTTAAATTTTTTTGAAACGTGGGGTCTTGCTGCCGCTCAGTGAGATCATGAGGTACCCATGTATCGAGATTTTTTAATTTCCCAATACACTTTAAATGTCTGGAAACGGTAGATGCACTTGTATTTAGTTGTGTTGAGAGTCCTTTAACTGTTTGGTAGGGGTTTCCTTCTACTGTATGTTTGAGGACATCGTTGTCTATTACGGACGGAGGTCTTCCTCGGGGCAAGTTTTCCAAGTCGGTATCCCCAGCTGAAACCAACGGTGAATGGTCCGTTCATTAACACTCCCTTCCCCGAACGCCTTGCAAATATTTCTAGCGGTCTCAGCTGCTGAATGGCCAAGTTTGAACTCGTACAAAAATATTACTTGAAAATAGCGTGTTTCCATGTTCATATTTGGAGGTATACTAAAAAGTGGGTAATTGATTGGGAAGCTAATGTTTATAATACAAAGGTAGAGGATTAGTAACTATTTACTTTAAATATGTAAACATCCGGAAGAAAACAACAGAGACCTGCAAAATCCTTTATGTATTTCAGAAACTATAAAAACGGACATTTCATGTGAAACAACCCAATAGTTTGAGATAGCACTGGTGATTGCCTGTTTCTCTTAACCCTTTAGCGTCCGACTGTACCTGTACCTGTACCTTGCTGGACCTGGTAGTGAAGGCAACTGTGCCCGCTGGACCGACTAATTTTTGACTACGCTATTATGTTTTTTTCCTTAATACTTTACAGTTTCCCAATATCCTTTTTGATCCGTGCATTGGACCGGCACATGTGGATTTAATTTTTTTTTTTAATTTAATACATTTATGCAAAATTTTAAATATGCAATATAAAGTTTAATCAGTAGTATCCTAGATACATGATCTTGATAGGAAATTGTTTTCCTTTTCAATGGCATAGAAATCTGCTCTCAGTATTATAGCCAAAAGTGGATCCGTACGATATCTGTTGTCAAGGGAACGTACTTCACATTGACAACCTGGGCACTAGGTGGCTCTAGAATCAGAGCTACTACAGCAGCTAACGGACTTGTTTGTTGTTTATTTATTTAACGTCACTTTATGTCACTGAAGCTAATCGGATGATGCTACAGTGAGAGTCCTAAATTTTGCCTATCCAGGTTTTATTAGGATAGGGTTCTTTAACGAGTACCTGACATCGCACAGGCTCGGGACCACCTCTTAACGTCCCTTCCGAAGGACGGCATAACTACGGATTTTTTACTCCCATAAAAAAAATCCTAGGACCACCTGCGGGTTTGAACTCGTGAACTTTGGCATATGAGGCTGTTATGCTAACCACCCAGCTACAAGTGACTCCTAGCTAACGGACTTGAAACGCTAGAGAAACAAAGCTACTGTAGTAGTCCATGGTCCGTGGGGTCTACCTTTCACCGGACTACTATATTAGTCCACGGACGCTTATGGGTTAAATATAGTTGACATTATATCTGTTTCGTCTCTCTTTGATTGATTGATTGCCATGCATATACATTAATTGCTTGCACAGCTGCATGAATCGTAACAATATTACACAATTATTCCAAAATAAATAAACCATTGGGTGATAATTTTTTAGTGTTTTTCAAAATGTAGACCAGAAACATTAAAAAAAAAAAAAAGCTCAGATATTCTAAATTTTAATAAATTTAAACTAAACCTGTATTCATTCTTCATCACAGATTGCCAACTAACATATAAATCTACCTGTGGACCTCCTCTGAAGCTGCTGCTGACTGGAGTTGAAGAGGTAGCAGAAACAGGTCTGACACTCTCGCCTGAAGTTCATTGCGTAGGATCCGTAGACCAGAGGGTTCATGCATGAGTTGGAGACTGCCATCAGGAACAGGGCGTCCTGTATTCGAGTGTCCACTTTCGTTGCCGTCTCCCGGTCAAACATGTACCTGTGAATTTCAAAAGCATATCATATTTCGATTAATTTGAAATTTAGACACTGAAACATCTTTCTATACATTACTAGCTTACCCAGCAAACTTCTGGCGGGGATAACTTACCAAGTCATAATTGAGAAGTTTTCGAGCGGGTTGATATAGTGATATAAGATCCCATTCACAAAATATATACAGAATACAATGATAAAGTCAAATTGAATAAAATATAATATATATATAAAATAAGAAAACAAACAACAACCTATAATTGAGATAAATACAAATAAATGATATATATAGAATTAAATAATAATAATTATAAGAACAAAACATTAACCTATAATTGAGATAAATAAAAGTTTGCAAATAAATAAACATCATACAAACAAACATAACTATATACAAAATATACAAGTGCTATAGGGACCCCAGACTGGGCTTTACCCTCCACTTGTGGAGGAAAAAGCGGAACCCAAGAGATCCTAGCGCCTCGCTCTCAGCCGCATCACTGGTGTGACTCAGTGGAGGCCGAACTAGGGCGCAATAGCCAGAAACATACATTACATGAGTGGAGGATTTGACCAGTGTCAGAACTCCAATTTAAACGTTTACAAAACGTCTCGCGGCCACTGCCGTTTCAATCTTCGAGACGGATTGTAGGGATGGGTGGTACTGGATAGGGATTGTGCTAGAGGGTTAGGATGATGACTAAGGTTCTGATGAAATATGGAAAATTTGGATGGTACCAGGTCTAAAATAAACGGAATTTTAAGGTCGTGGTGTAGGGTACAGTTGGTAACGTTATAAGGAGCATCAAATATTGTTTGGAGGACTTTGGATTGGAAGGATTGGGTGCGTTTGATGTTAGAATGTTTAGCTGTCCCCCACAGTTCAAGTTCGTAGGTTCATATTGGTTTCAGTACTGTCTTGTATATTAGTAATTTGTTGTCAACTGAGAGTTTCTGTTTAGTAGTCTGCGGTTGAGTTCTTTTCTTTTAAGTCTTGTGTGTGGGTTCCACGTCAGTCTTTTGATAAATTATTAAATTACTAACATGACTATTACAAAATATGGGTTGGTGACATGGGGTTGAAAATTTAGTTTTTTTTGTACTTTTTAATGCAATATTAAAAAAAACAACAACAACAACCCTTAGCACTTAGGGGTATAAAAAATAGATAGAAGCCGTTTCTCAGACATATTGAATATGCATATAAAATTTCATAAAAATCGGTCAATCCGTTTCAAAGTATCCGTATTTTCGAATAGAACGTTGTATTGCCATGTAAATTATTTCTAGGAAATTTACAGTGCAGAATAAAAATAAACAACTTATGGGTGTGGTATATGAGTGAAAGAGGCATGGGTCGTTGTGAACGACGAGGGAATATAAAAATAACCAAACACCAAACATTAATTTTTTTAATTGATTACAATTTATGCCTTAAAATTATATATATATATATATATATATATATATATATATATATATATATATATATATATATATATAATCAATTAATTACGACAGAAACACTAAAGAACAATATCAATCTCTTAATACTTTAGCGTGAACAGTATATTTTGTTAGCCCATCTTCAGCTAACCCCCAACAACTGATTGGTTTACCCACTCGAGAGCATGCCACGTATGAAAGTGTCCGTGTGAAAAACATAAGAAAAACATAACTCTGAGATAGCAAAATGATAATTGTAAAGGTTACTACTACCCTTGATGCATAAACAATAATAATGGCCGAAAACTGTGAAAACAGGAGACCGGATTCGGTCCCATCCCTACTCCGTGATGCTTGCTGGCTGAGAAGTGACACCGTTTGAAATTTTATGGACACTTGTATGAACTCTCTGAAGACACTTACACACCAGATAATTTCAGCTACTGGAAACCTCAAAGGCACGAAATGGGCTGAATAAGTTGGGAAATATCTTGCATATGCTGAAATAAATTTACAAAATATTACAAATCGAAACTTATTCAGACACAAATACATGAGTAGTTCAGCCAGAGGCAATGGAGAAAAGGACTGGTACAAAGTGGTCAGATGAAAATAAGAAAGACATGAGTAAAAAGATGAAAATCTTATGGACAAACCGCAGAGACTTCACGTGATCCATATAAGGCCTATTATAAAAATAATGATAATAATAATAACATGGGCGATGTTATCACTCCTTAACGGATACTGAAGTAGACTTTCGTGAATTATTAACATGGTTAAAAGTGGCAATCTCTTTCCAGAAACTGAAGGATTCCTTTTGGCTATTAAAAAGCAGGGAGTAGTCAGAGGAGCATACAGGAAGCATATCTGTGGAAAGGACGTCACTGACTTACGCCATTTATGTAAGAAAGTATACAACACATAACATCGGACGTCAAATCCTAGCTGGCAAGGAATATTTACAGAGAAATAACAATGCAGCGAAAATCATTCACCAGGCAATCGCATTATAGATGAATCTCTTGAGCATCCATTCTCCATATTACAAATACCATCCGTTACCAATTATTGCTATTTACAAAACTAAGATTTATTGGGATCACCGATTATTACCGATTATCCCCGAGTATTACCGCACTGTTCACGCCATATGTTATGGCCTGATGAGGTTTCATGACTGTTTCATGAGAAAAAAGGAAACTGTATAATTTTTATGATATTTATCAATAGATCATTTTGTATTAATCTTTATTTTTTATCTGTTTTAAAAATAGTTATTTTAAATATAATTAAAAGTTTTGAATAGAAGAGAAAGAAAAAGAAGACGATCGCACTTCAATTGTTTTTATTACTGCCTAGTGGCGGGAGGTCTTAAGCTAGGGTCTAAAGGGTAGATGTGCCTTAGACCCGAGTCTGCTCTCATACTCTGTACGTTTGCAAACGAATTTTTTCATTTTCTCATCGTTCCCTTGGAACTTGGAAAAGCCCCCTGCGGTCATTTTCAACATACCTGAGAACTTCGTCCAAGCCGCCCTGCGGTGATTTTCTACAATACTCAACTGGACTTTTTCACGTGAATATAGCCTATCTATTAATGGAACTTTTAATTTCTTAATTCTTATTCAAGAAACTGTTTAATTTTGATAACTATTATTTACATCTTTAAGCATTTAATTAAGTTAAGTTTGTTTCTCTTATTTTCTTCAATATTTTAATTAGATTTATTTTGTTTCCTACATTTTCTTACAGCTGCTTAATCATATAATTAGGTTAATTTGTTTATTATCTTTTCTTGTATAAATTTATTAGGTTAATTTGTTTCTTATCTTTTCTTATATAAATTTAATTAGGGTTAATTTGTTTCTTATCTTGTTTATATGTATTTTAGTCTATTAAATGTATTGTGATTCGTCGTTTGCTTTCATTATTTTTAAACCTATACAGTCCACTAATTTATTTCAATACAACCACCCTCAATTTTGAGTTGTCACTAAGTACTGTTCTTTCACGGATAGCCCAGCGTATACACACACCGTGCCAACTAATCGGCCAAATATCTGGTTATCGATCGCAATAAAAAACTGGCACACTTTTTATATATTATTGGGTTGTGTCACATGAAACGTCCGTTTTCAAGGTAAAGGATTTTTATTAAAAATACGATATGAAAACAAGATAATTTTATTCGAAGTATTTACCTTCTTTTTCTACACATTTTTCCAAACGTGACACCGACTTTTTTATCCCCGAACTGAAAAACTCTGAGCTTTGAAGTGAAACAAAATCTGAAAACGCACTTTTCACTTGATCATCATTTTCAAAAAGTTTTTCTTTGACGAAGTTGTCTAAATTCCTGAACAGGTGGTAATCTGTTAGAGACAAGTCTGGAGAATATGGTGGGTGCGGAAGAACTTCGTAGCCCAGTTCTTTCAATTTCTGCACGGTATGTTTTGAAACATGGGGTCTTGCTGCCGCTCAGTGAGATCATGAGCCTTTAACTGTTTGGTAGGTGTTTCCTTCAACTGTATGTTTCAGGACATCGTTGTCTATTACGGACGGAGGTCTTTCTCGAGACAAGTTTTCCAAGTCGGTATCCCCAGCTAAAAACAACAGAGACCTGCAAAATCCTTTATATAATTCAGAAACTATAAAAACGGACAATTCATGTGAAACAACCCAATAAATGGGAGGATATAACCTGTACAATACTGTACGGTAGCAACACTAAAACACCATAACCTCAATAATCATTACATTACAAATATCATATGGTCATAAGTTTTTATTAACTTATACCGCATATTTTTATTGAATATTAACTTTGCGCTTTCCAACGGTATATTATACGTTCATATGATCAGGAATACTTTTTCGATGACTTGATTACAGAGACTTTAATTTTCCCACCCAAACGTAAAGTTTATTGCAGTGTATTTTACTTATAAACTTATCAAGGTAAGAATACCCTTAACGTCAGTGAAAACCGTATCAAAATCTATAGAATGGTTTAGAAGGAGTTTGTGGAAATTAATAATCGTGGTATCATGATATATATACATCTGGTGGTATACAACATCTGCTGGACTTACCAAAGTGTCATGACGACGTATGGCGTCCAACACCAAATGAAGGCGGCCACTATCGTTATAGTCATCTTCAGCGTTCGCGAACGAGCGCGTTCAATGTTGCTCATATCGCTTCTTCGCAAGCGCATCCTCCCGCGCACCATATCGTTGTCTGTCTCATCCGCTGCAAAAAAAAAAAAAATAATAATAAAAATAAAAATAATAATAATAAAGCCAAATTACAATCATTAATAATATATGGAAACATATAAATATATGTATACATGTATTTTGATGTTTGACCACTGTGCGCTAGCCAATCGTGTCAAAAAATGAAATAGTTTTTATAATTGAGTCTGGCACCCGGGACTGCTTTACAAACTCTGTAAATTCCTCCCCCTACATACTATCTCATTATCCAGTCTTAACTCTCTGGAAGATCCTTCAAAATAAATCATAATAGTTCCTATTCATCCCTTTTTACTCAGTCTGCTGGTGTCCCTCAAGGTAGTATCCTAGGACCTACCCCTTTACACAGTCTATACAGCTGATATCCCAACCCATCCTAACACCTTCCTTTCTACCTATGCTGATGACACTTGTGTGTTATCAGTCAATAACGATCCTACTATTATCTCTCAAACTCTTCAATACCACATCCGAGACCTTGAGGTATGGTGTCAGAATTGGAGAATTAAAATAAATTCCATCAAATCCCACCAAATAATCTTTACCCTTCGTCGTAAACCTATGACATCCTGCCCTACAGTATCCTTTAATAATATTCCGCTTGTTCCAGTTGAACAGGTCCGCTACCTAGGACTTCTACTTGACAAACGTCTAACATGGAATCCGCACACTAGACTGAAACGACAAGAAACTGCTCGCTGCTTTCGACTACTTCAACACTCACTAGACAAACGCTCTAAATTTCCACTTTACTACAAAAGACTCATCTACATGGCCATCATAAGACCTATCTGGACTTACGGAGTTGAGCTATGAGGCTAAACTAAACCATTAAATTCTTCCCGTATTCAATCCTTACAATCCAAAATCCTTCAACAAATCCTCAACGCTCCTTATTTTATCACGAACAAGCTCATCCATAACGACCTTAATATTCCCTTTGTAGCTAATTAGGTATCAATCCTTCCATGACAAACTCCACTCCCACTCTAACATACTAGTTTCAATCCTTGCTTCCTCTTCTATTCCTGACGATTCTCCGTGGCGCCTGAAAAGAAGATGGCCTCGAGACCTTCTAGTTTAGATTCATAGTGGAGTGATGCCAATGGGCATTTTCTCTTCATGTATTTTTACTTTCACTTACTATATATAGTAAGGGGAAGTATTGCGATCGTAAAAATTTTCGAATTCCAGTTTTCAACGAAAATACACGTTTTAGGGTCCCCTGAGTCCAAATAACCAAGTCGCGCAAAAAGGTCTGTGTGTGTGTGTGTGTGTGTGTGTGGGTAACTCCCGGGCGGAAACGGTAGGTCCTATGAAACTGAAATTTCATATTTAAGACAACTATACGCCCGAGACGTGACAAAGGTTTTTCATCAAAATGAGCTTACCAGAAGAGGCACTTTATACCATGCATTTTGCACCTTTTTTCGATTTTCTCAAAAACGATTCCGACGATTTTGATTAAACTCGCTATATCGATGTAAGATTTAATGGGCTCTAATATCATGAAGGTTTTATTTGGATAAAAATGGTCTGACAGGGCTTAAATGCCGATATTTTAAATTTTCTTCCCCTAAAGTACCTTTAATTTTGTAGATTCAATAATAATAACTAGATTATCTTGTTAACGCTGATGAAAAACAGGTAAATATATAAATTGAATAAATTCGATACCCAACTAAAGGAGAAAACAGAATAAATATTTTTTTAATGCAATTTTTCGTTTTTAAACATAAGAGCAGTAATATACATGAATGATATACCGTTGGAAAGCTAAAGATTTTAGAAAAAATATCATCTCATACACAAGCTTTTAGAAGTTAATGGAGAGTGATGAAAAGAAGATAAAACTAACTGATTATTTAAGATAATAATATAATAGATTTTTTAATAAAACACATGTTTCTATATAAATTAAATTTGATTAATTCCTTAATAATTTCACGTATTTTTATCTCTAACTGTATTTGAAAATTCTTTCATTGTTTTTAAAAACGGAGGTAAGTGAAAGTCGTGTGTTGCCCGCACCAGATTTTTCATGTATATTATCTGACAGCTAATTTACTTGATGTATTTACTAATACAGTTGTAAATCTCAATAAATGGAAAAAAAAGAAAAAGTTTTTATGATTTTTTCTTATATTTATTTTCCGTAATCTGGGACCCCAAAGGTTAAATATGGAAACGTTTCAGAATTTTGTCCACCTAAATCGGTCATAATTTCGACTGTACGCCGTACGAAAAATATTGGTTCTGGACCTATTCGATATCAGGTACTCGTTAAAGATCCTTATCCTAATTAAACCAGAATAAGCAAAATTTAGGACTCCCACTGTAGCATAAAGTGACGTTGAAATAGTAAACAAATATTTATTCTAATCACGTTTGTAGACAAAACAGTTATCAATGTACTAGAACCTTGGTGCTTCATCTTTTCTCGATAAAATATTTGAATATTTTAAACAACTTGTCATCCGAACTGCTAAATATAAAGGTGAAAAACGTAATGGAGTAGACTATAAAAAATGGACATGGTACCGGATTTATGATTTTAAAAAGTCCTTTAGCAGTTTAAGTTCCCCAGATTTTTATTACTTGTTTTATAAACTGCGTCAAAATATGATGAGGCCTCTTAGAGAATAATTCGCCTGAGGCATTTTATGGCTCAGATATAAAATTCTACCTCTACCTCACTCTTTTATTTTAGCTTATACTTGGCCTATTAAAAAACAAAACAAAGGTTTATTATTTATTCACGTGTTATATAAAAAGACTCCCGTTTATGTTGGTTCTAAGAGGATGGCAGGTTACTGTCAATATAATCCTTGAAGGGGATACATATTAAAATAATGAATTCTTTATTTATTCTTGGACTAGCCCCTTTAGAATATTTTTTACTTTCACTTACTATATATAGTAACGGAAAGTATTGCGATCGTGAAAATTTTCGAATTCCAGTTTTCAACGGAAATACACGTTTTAGGGTCCCCTGAGTCCAAATAACCAAGTCCCGCAAAAAGGTCTGTGTGTGTGTGGTACCTCCCGGGCGGAAACGGTAAGTCCTACAAAACTGAAATTTCATATTAAAGACAACTATACGCCCGAGACGTTACAAAACCTTCTTCATCAAAATGAGCTTACCAGAAGAGGCACTTTATACCATGCATTTTGCACCTTTTTTCGATTTTCTCATAAACGGTTCCCGGCTTTAATATCATGTCGGTTTTATTCTGATAAAAATAGTCTGACAGGGCTTAAATGCCGATATTTTAAATTTTCTTCTTCTAAAGTACCTTTAATTTTATATATTTTATTAAAATAACCATATTATCTAGTTACCACTGATAAAAAACAGGTACTTATATAAATTGAATGAATTGGATACCCAGCTAAAGGAGAAAACTTAAAAAAATATTTGTTTAATGCAATTTTTCGTTTTTTAATATAAGAACAATACTACACATGTGTAATATACCGTTGGAAAGCTAAAGATTTTAGAAAAAATATTATCTCATACACAAGCTTTTAAAAGTTAATAGAGAGTGATGAAATGAACATAAAACTAACTGATTATTTTAGATAATAATATAAAAGATTTTTTAATAAAACACATGTTTCTATATAAATTCAATTTAATTAATTCTTTAATAGTTTCACGTATTTTTATCTCTCACTGTTTTTGAAAATTCATTCATTGATTTTAAAAATGGAGGTAAGTGAAAGTCGTGTGTTGCCCGCACCAGATGTTTTGTTTATATATATATATATATATATATATATATATATATATATATATATTTTTTAAATTTACTATCACATTAATATGTAAATAAGCCCTGAAAAGTCAAAGGTGATGAAAATAGGGAAAACTCATGTACCTGGAGACAGTGGAAATGTTCAAATACCTAGGAGCAGACATAAGAGAGGCATCAGAGACTGAGAAGTAAGAGAGAGAGGTTGTTTAATGCTCTGAGGAATTGCTTCGTGGGGAAACCGAGGCCTCAAAAGACACAAAGAAGGTATTTAAGACAACCCTAACTTATTCTAGTGAGTCATGGGCCCTGACCAGCAAGCATATGGGTCAGCTCCAGGCAATTGAAGGAAAAACTAGTCAAGATAGGGTGCGAAATACAACAATAAGGAACAATTCCGGCCTGAAATATCTACAGGAGACCGTGGAGGAGGATCGTCTGCGGTGGTATGGACATGTCTCGCGGATGCCGTATGGGAAAATTGCCAGGCCGATATATGACTTGCGATTGGATGGGAGAAGGAGCCGAGGACGCCCAAGGAAAACTGGGAGGAAGGAGTTAGGGAGGCGTTTGCGGCCAGAGATCTGGATTGAAGAAGGAGAAGAGAACTGGCGCAGGATCGAGCACAATGAGTCGGGCTTTACAGAAAGGACCCTCACACTGCACCAGGCGGTAGGCGAGGAGTGGGCTAAGAAGAAGGAGAAATTTACAACTGTATATTATAATTCAACAAGTAAATATAGTGATAAAGTGCATGAACAACCTAAAGAGAAACTACCCATTGACAGCACTCTAGTTGTCAATCTAAACAAGAAGGTCTCGAGGTCACCTTCTTTTCAGACGCCTAGGTAGATTATCAGAAACTGTAGAGGAAGCAAGGATTGAAACAAGTGGATTTGAGTAAGAGTGGAGTTTTTCATGGAAGGATTGATACACAGATTGGTCTTATAATAGTCATGTAAATGAGCCGTTTGTAGTTTGGTGGGTAGATTAGAACGTTTGTATAGTAAGCATTGAAGTAACCGAAATCGACGAGTAGTTTCTTGTCTTTTCAGTCTAGTGTGCGGATTCCATATAAGACGTTTGTCAAGCAGGAATCATAAATAGCGGACCTGTTCAACCGGGACAATCGCAATATCATTAAAGGATACTGTAGGGAAGGATGTCATAGGTTTACGACGAAGGGTGAAGGTCTGATGGGACTTATTAGAATTGATTTTAATTCTCCAATTCTGACACCATACCTCAAGGTCTCTGATGTGGGATTGGAGAGTTTGAGAGGAAATTGTAAGATGTGGACACGTGTCATCAGCATTGGTAGAAAGGATAGGAGAAGGTTTGAATGGTTTGGGATATCAGCTGTATAAACTGTGTAAAGGATGGGTTCTAGGATATTGCACTCGGGTTGTCTTCAACTGTTGATGATCAATGAACTGAATTCAAGCATAATTGAGCGAAAATATTAAATTTTTGATTAAATGACCAAATGATATTATTGATTAAAAGTATTTACAAGAATCTGAAGTTTTCATTAGCTATCACCAGTAAAAAAATATACTAAATAAATAAAAAATGAAAATAAAAATGTGCAAAATAGAACAGAAAATAAGATACGAAATATAAATAAATGATTCTATATGTTTTGTTTAGTTATTTTAATTAAAATTAGTAGATCTATTTAGGGTACTTCATGAATCGAAGGGACAAGAAGCGATTGAACCGACGGGTTTGAATGTCGGAAGAGTATTAGAGTCACGAAGGAATTGAATTCCTTAGGGGATTAAGAAAGATCTGTCGAAAGCTCCGATTAGATGGGGCGTTTTATACACACATCAAAAGGCCGCAAATGAGCGTTGCGGGAGTTGAAGCAGGTTTGGAATCTAATGAGATTCGAGGAGTAAGATTGGTAGAAATGGGAATTCCGGCATCATTTTATATATATATATATATATATATATATATATATATATATATATATATATATATAGAGAGAGAGAGAGAGAGAGAGAGAGAGTAAAGTCCCGGTTAAAGGTGGGAAATGCGTGTTATTATTCAGTTGCTCAATTACTTAGGTCGAGGCTTCTGTCTAAAAACTTGAAGGTTAGAATTTATAAAACTATTATTCTTCCGACGGTTCTTTACGGATGTGAAACGTGGCCGCTTATTTTGAAGGATGAACAACGGCTTAAGGTTTTCGAAAATAAGGTACTGCGTAAAATATTTGGTCCGAAGAGAGATGAGGCCACTGGGAAGTTTAGAAGGTTGCACAACGCGAAATTGCAAAGTCTGTACCCTATGAATATAATTGAGTTGATAGCATCTCGGAGACTCAAATGGGCGCGTAAAGTTGTTGGGTTCGGTGAGGATCGGATTCCGAGAAAGTTGGTATTCGCTAAACCGACTGGTAGGCGTCCGAAAGGTAGGCCGAAGGGTCGATGGGAGGATTGCATTAAGGCTGATCTCAGGGGCTTGGGCTTGCCCGGCGAACATTGGACGAGTCTGCGCAGGCGAAGTTTGGTGGTATCGGCATCGAACCTTCGGGTTCGGTAAGCCTATTATTATTATTATTATTAGAGAGTGAGAGAGAGAGAGAGAGAGAGAGAGAGAGAGGAGAGAGAGAGAGAGAGAGAGAGAGAGAGAGAGAAGAGAGAGAGGAGAGAGAGAGAGAGAGAGAGAGAGAGAGAGAGAGAGAGAGGAGAGAGAGAGGAGAGAGAGAGGAGAGAGAGAGAGAGAGAGAGAGAGAGAAGAGAGAGAGAGAGAGAGAGAAGACTTTTTATATATAGCATTTTCAAGTCAAATTAAAACTTTTCCAAGTCGAATTCAACCTTTTTCGATTTCAATAAATTAATAAAAATCATGTAAACATAATTTTATGTTTTTATTATGGTTATTTTAATGATGAATCATTTTTTTTTTTTGCAGATCCGCTATTTATGGCTCCTGCTTGACATAGAATCCGCATAGAAAACTGAAAAGATAAAAAAACGTTTTACGCTACTCTAAAGCTCTAACCTTACACTTAACTACAAAAGACTCATTTATATGACCATCATAAGGCCTGTCTGGACCTACGGAGATGAGCTTTGGGGCTCTATTAGACCCTTGAATTCTTCTCGTATGCAATCCTTACAATCCAAAATCCTTAACGCTTCTTACTTTGTCACCAATAAAATCATCCACAAAGACCTTAATGTTCCATATGTAGCTGATTGGGCCCGTACCAGGTATCACTCCTTCCATGAAAAACTCCACTTCCACTCTAATCCATCTAAGTTACAATCCTTGCTTCCTCTTCAAGTCCTGATAATCCTCCGAGGCGCCTGAAAAGAAGTTGGTCTCGAGACCTTCTTGTTTAGACTCGATACTAAAGAGTGCTGCCAATGGGCAGTTCCTCTTCATTTTTATTTCATGTGTTTTATCATTTCAGCATATTTACTTGATGTTTTTTATACAGTTGTAAATTTCAATAACAAATATATATATAAAAAAAAAAAAATCATGTTTTTAACCCAGGCTTGTTAACTGTTCTCATAGTCGTTTTTACATATAATTTTACTCACGATTTTAAGATTAAGTATCGGTTATTTGTGTTTCTTAATCCTTTTAATAATCAAAATTTCATAATTTATTTAATATGTATAGAGTTTTAGATTCAGTAAAGCACGATAAACAGAAAAAAATAAATTGAAGGATTTTTCATAGTTTGTCTTAAATTGATTTTAAATGAATGTCATGAGTTGCGCGCACCAGATGTTTTCAATAGAGTAACTCATAGCATCGCGTTTTTCCTCGTATTTATGTTCAGAAGCTTTATGAGAAAAGCGTGTGGGTTTTTGTTTTTGAAGCCACTCATGTGATCCTAGGATATAGAATAAAGACTCGTTTCCTACGTCCTTCTCGAAATACATTCTAGTGGTTGGACTAAGTCCTGCAAAGTAGAGCTTATGAAGTTGGATAACTTTTTTAAAAAGGCAGCTTTTAATGTTTTAGTGGTTATTAGAGCTTGTGAAGAGGATCAAAGGGCTTCCTGCTTTAAAAGCTTTTGTTTCTCCCCTCTTATCTCCCGGCTAATTCACTTCCTAATTTAAAAACTTAATACGTCGTATAAAATTATTTTTATTACTATTTTATTCCCCTAGGACAGTAGCTGCCAAAAGAATTTTCTCGAACCCCTTTTTACAATAACTTCAAGGTCAAGGACCCACTAAATGTTAAATATAAGGTGTATATTTAGATTTTGTGTGGGCTACACAGTATCAGGTACATTGCGTGCGAAACACCTCCACCAAAACTCTATATTCTAGAAATGGCCTTGTTGGAGAAATCAAATGAAGAAAAAAGAGCCAGACTCTAGTGGTTTACTTCAATCTGTGAAACGATGAATAATTAAAATGTAATATAGATCCTGGCAGATCGTCGTAGATTTTTTTTAAAGAGAGTGAAAAATTCTTCGTTATGCCATCCTTCAGATTAAACGTAAAATGGTGGTCCATAGCCCGTGCTAAGTCAGGTACTTCTTGAAGATACTCATCGTTATTAAATCTAACAAAACTATGAGAACAATATAAAAAAATCTAATTTTCGCAACAATCAGAAAAATATCCTTTATTAACAAATGGTAGGCAAATAAATAATTTATAAACTTATTAAAACAGCTTCCTAAATATACACTAAAAAAAGTTTTATTTTTATTTTCTAATTTTTAAACTTGGAGGTTTCATTTCTTAATTCGGTTTTTAGTTTATAAAATAGGAAAACTGACTGAATTAGTTAACCCTCGACAACATGAAAACAGTTTCTGAAATATCCTTACATAATTTTTATACTATCAGTAGGACTAATGATATGGAGCACCAGTTTATTCATTTCTTTGATTTCTATAACAAAAAAAAAAAAATACTTAAAAAGAAAAAAAAAAAAAACCTGTACCACTACAACCCTTGAAGGGTCTTGGGCTCAGTACATATAGAGATTCGTACTGTTTCTAGGCCAACGGCCATGCAATGAGGTAATTTAGCCGAGATCACGCTCAGCCGACAGGTTTTTTCCCCATTTTGTGTAACCAATTTATTGAGGCTGGGTGTGCCCCAGGAGGGTCTCCGTACCCCAGGATCGCCCCCCGGCTGAAATAATATGAAATTTTCATATTATTATATGTTAATCAAAAAAGTTAACAGTCGACAGGCTTTTCGTCGAACACTTCATGCAAGTCTGTCATCATAACTTTTTTGATTAACATATAATAATATGAAAAAATATATATTAAAAAAATCTTTTTAGTTACGTTTTATATGAATATAGCATATAGTGCTGTGTAGTAGTTATCCAAGTAAAAAAAATTAACTAAATGCAAAAAAAAAAAAATATATATTCGATCCAATATAAGATATTTATAATAATAGGTATAATAAATAGTATGTATGTGCATAGTGTGTAAATGATATCTAATGACATTACGATCCCACAGCTAGGGATAGAGCTCTTCATGCGTGACCAGCTTCTACTCAGAGAGCTGAAAAAATGCTGTTTTTTTTTATTTTTCCTTATTGGGTACATTTTAGACCAACTTGAAAAAAAAAATATTGTGCAGGACCCTCCAATGAATCAAATTAGTAAAAAATTGTTGGTTTACTAATCCAACATAATTTAAAATTTATTTTTGAAAAATTAAAAATAAAAATTTTGACTCACGTTTTCGAAATAAAAAATTCAAAAAAATGTTTTTTGAAACTCTATTAGAAAACCATTAACATATATATTTTCGTGAAAGTCGGTTGATTCGTTCAGGGGAAAAAATTGTTTTTTTTATTTTTCACCATGGGGTACACTTCCGATAAAATTGAAAAAAATATATGTTATGGAGGACCCTATAATAAAATAAAGTAGCGAAAAATTGGAGGTGTACCAAACCATCATAACCAAAAAATATTTTTTTTGAAAAATTCAAAAATTTTTTGGGACCAACAATTTCGTGGAAAAAAATTTTAAAAAAAATATTTTTTGAAACCTATTTATAAAATCCATAACATATATTTTTTTCGTGAAAATCGGTTGAGCTGTTCAGGAGAAAAACAATTTTTTTTGTTTTATCTTTCTCCCTCCATAACTTCCCCCCCCGTTAGGATTAAGGGGCTCAAAATTTGCGTAAGGTTGTTTCTCATATGTGTGACTCAATGGTATAAATTTGGTTCAAATACACGCGGGGGCAGATTTCACATGCTTATCCGGCTAGGCCCTTTATTTGATCTGCTTAAGTATGTTTAAAAAAAATATTGATATTTACAGCTGTATAATAAAATACATTTAGTAAATAAGATACAAGATTATACTGTCATGATTCACATGTAGAGATATTACCCATTGGAGATCTCCAAAAACTAGAAGGTCTCGGGGCAATCTTTTTTTCAGACGCCTCGGATTGTAAAGATAGCAAGGTTTGAAACCAGAGGGCTAGTCAGCAACATAGGGAACTTAAAGGTCTTTATGGATGAGTTGATTCGTGACAAAATAAGGACCATTCAGGATTTTTCAAAGGATTTTTTATTGTAAGAATTGGAAACGGGAAGAATTTGATGGTTTAGTAGTCCCAAATCTCTACTCCGTAAGTCCATATAGGCCGTATGATAGTCATGAAGATGAGTCTTTTGTAGTTAAGCGGAAGGTTTGAGCGTTTGTCCAGTAAGTGTTGCAGTAGTCGAAAACGTCGGGCAGTTTCTTATCGTTTCAGTCTTGTGTGAGGATGCTTAGGTATGTTTATGTATGAAAATTACGGAAGTATATGTTCATAAGTTTACGGGCTTATAACAACTTTCTATTAATGTGAACGACTAATTTTAATGTATACTAGCTCGAGGGTATTTCATTTTTGTCCATTTAATCATGTCTGCGTTTGGGTTGCCATCAGGCTCCGATACAAACATATAATAAGGTAGAAATACATAAAATAGATAGTATACGCAAGTTTGCAAGCAAAAGCAGTAAGCCGAAAAAAATGCAATATAAATAAATAAATAATTTTTTTATTATTCTGGGACAAGTCCCTTTAGAATAACATTTAAATAATATATAAATTGGGCTTCAGAGTCTTAGAGTAATAATTTATTTATAAACAAGTTAACAAAAACCAATAGAAAACAGACATACGCAAATATGTAGAGTATAAAATAAAATAGAGTCTTATTTACAATTTTGTTCAGACTGGATGGTCATGAGATGAATGAATAAGCGGGATTTGAATGTAGGGAGAGAGTTGGAGTGACGGATAGAAAGAGGAATATAATTCCATAGGATTGAGGATCGGATAAGGAACGATCTGACAAAATGTGCAGATTGGTGGGCCGTTGTGTATAAATCTGAAAGCCTACAGCGTGTACAGCGGGATGGACAGAGGATTTGAATTGTAAAAGGTCGAACATGTATGATGGACGGTGGGATTAGATAACTTGGTACAGGAATGATGCTAGGAAACACTTGCGACGATAAATACTTGGAAGGGTAAAGCCACTTCAACTCGTTATAAAATTCGGAGACGGAGGTGTACCTCGGGACCCCGAAGATAAATCGAACAAAGCAATTAATTAGGCGTTTTATTTTTACTTCGAGATCCCCAGAAACACAACCGTATACGGTACAGCAGTAGTCGAAGTGGGGAAATATTAGAGAGGTAACGAGGAGCTTCCGGGTTTCATACGGGAAGAGGTGACGAAGGGAATTCAGTCGTTTTAAGGTGGAAAAGGTGCGGCGGGAAATTTCGGAAATATAGTTCTTGAAAGAGAGGGTTTGATCAAAGGTTACTCCCAGATTCCTGACGGTCGGATAAAACTTTATAGGGTTACCATTAAGGAAGAGGGTTGGGATATGTGGAACAGTTTTCAACAAGTGATGGGATCCTATTACAATGGCTTTTGCTTTTTCAACATTTAATTGCAGTTTATTGACTACAGCCCAGTGACTTATTCGATCTAAGTCCTCTTGTAGTCTTTTTGTAGCTGGTAATAGGTCGGAAGGTGGAAAGGAAAGGTAAATTTGAAAATCGTCAGCATAGAGATGTGAATATCCAGATATTAAATTGTGTCCGATTTATTCACTTGAAAAAGGATGTAATGAATTAACTTAACTTGATGGCTGTGTTAAGGTGAGTAAGCTTAAAATATTCACTCTTAGCCGGCCTGGAAATGTAAACACTCACCGCCCTAAACCCACACCGCTTCCGAACTGAGTAGGCTTAATGAGTAATTAGGGCTTCCTTTGCTCTGGGGTTTGTGCTCTACCGGATAGGTAAATATTATCAAGGAGGGTTTTAACTTAAATAAATATTACCTTATTTTCTAAAAAGAAAGGAGGTTTTTCGTTTTGGCACTACGGTCCTGTAAAAACCTGGACTTATCTTCCTACTCTCATCTACTTCGTCCTGGCAACTAAGACTTGGTCTTCCTCTGTCAGATCGATCCTCGAGAAGGCGTTTGGCGTTCCTCACACAGGAATCAAACCAAATCGGTTTTTTCCAAATCTGTTATTTGGCGCAGAACTTCCTAGGTACGCATTCTCCATTGGCCATCATTGCACAATGGGCCACAAATCTTACAGTTATACAATGATTAGGGCTGGGATTCCTAAGTAAATACATATTGGCTCCTGACTTCAATATCATCATGTAACAACTCATAGTATATGTTTAAAGGCAATGGGGATCAAATTGAGCCAATTTAAATTTAAATATTTTTTACACACTTTGCTAAATTTTCCAAATTTTACTCCATATTTGTTCATTTTTACTTTCACTACCTATATATACGTGGTAAGGGGAAGTATTGCGATCGTGAAAATTTTCTAATTCCAGTTTTCAACGGAAATACACGTTTTAGGGTCCCCTGAGTCCAAATAACCAAGTCCCGCAAAAAGGTCTCTGTGTGTGTGGTAACTCCCGGGCAGAAACAGTAAGTCCTGTGAAACTGAAATTTCATATTTAAGACAAATATGCGCTCGAGACGTTACTAAACCTTTTTCATCCTTACCAGAAGATCCACTATATATCATGCATTTTTCACCTTTTTTCGAGATTTCTTGAAAACGGTTCCGACGATTTTGATTAAACTCGCTATATCGATGTAGAATTTAATATCATGTTGTTTTCATTCTGATTAAAATGGTCTGACAGGGCTTAAATGCCGATATTTTACTTTTTTTTCCTGTAAAGTACCTCAAATTTTGTAAACTTTGTAAAAATAAATATATTTTCTTGTTACCACCGATGAAAAACACATAAATATATAAGTTGAACGAATTAGATATCTCACTAAAGGAGAAAACTGAAAAAATATCTTTTTAATGCAAGCTTTTATTTTGAAAATAGCAAATAGTAATATAAACGTATAATATACCGTTGGAAAGCTAAAGCTTTTAGAATAAATATTATCTAATGGACAAACTTGTAAAAGTTAATAAAGAGTGATGAAAAGCCGATAAATATTATTATTTTCGATAAGAATATAATAGATTTTTTAATAGAACACATGTTTCTATATAAATTCAATTTAATTATTTCTTTATTGGTCTCACGCATTTTAATATCTAACTGTATTAGAAAATCCTTTCATTGATTTTAAAAATAGAGGTAAGTGAAAGTCGTGTGTTGCCCGCACCAGATTTTTATATTTCTTCGCAACAAATCTGAATTAAGAGTGCATGAAGAAACATATTCACTAGAATCGGCCGTTCTATTGCAGCAGTTAATTGCTTCTTAAAACCAAACCCTACAAAACGATTCTGAGATTCCATTTCTCTTGATTTCGGCTATGAATAAACAGAACCAAACCTATTTCTTATTTAGTGTATATCTGTGAGTCGTAAGTGCGTGTATGTATTGCTAAACACGATTTGAAAATTATGTTTTATTATTTATCCAATTTTATTTGTGACGGGCCTGATGTGTGTGTGGGAGTGAGGTTTTTTTTTTTTTTTTTTTTTTTTTTTTTTTTTTTTTTTTTTTTTTTTTTTTGCCTGCTAATTTAATGGACTGCAGCCAATTATTAGGCTTATTGTGCGCCGTCCAATCTACTGTTAATATAGGGCTAGCGCCTTGGTGAATCTGACTAACCTGTTGGGGTTAATCAGTTCACGCAACTTAGGATCAGGGATACGGTCAACACCAAAGTGGTAAAACCGTATCCTGGCCATCTCTGGGCAGCTGCATATCACATGAAATGCAGTTTCATCATCCTTCTTGCAGAATCTGCAAGTCGGTGAGGCCACCAAACCCATTAGGGAGTGAGGCTATAAACACACAGCTGATGGGAGCAAAGAGGTTATGTAAAATGGATTTGTCATTGCCTCAAACATGTTTATATTTTAGTTATCTTTAAATTTAATTGAAGCTCATTTTTATTTCTTATTTTATTTCTGTATCTTATTATAATAGAAAGATTATTTTATTTTCCAATGACAAATCCATTGCAACCTCTCACCAGCTGTTGTCATCTATCTCTATTGTTATTATTGTGCGCTCCTTATTTTGTCTCTCTTCTGTGTTAATTTATTCTTCTTCATTTCCTATCGAGTGTACCTACAGGACAATAAGAGAATATTTTTGATACCATTGTGCACCTATTATTCATTTCACCCTCACCTCCTCAAAACATTTTGTCGAGATGGTAAAAGTTGCAAAAAAAAAACAAAATCAACAAAGAACGAGTTTTACAATATCTTCGCGAGTTTCTAAACTAAATATTCTGAGGTGATGGAGACATGATGATGTTCTTCCTGTGAGAAGGCTGTATCCACTGCGCAACGATTCAAAGTTACCTTGGTATAACACACACAGGATCTCACAAATCGAGCAAAGAGAAAAAGTCATAATTGAAGGAAAGGAAAATCTACCTAGAGAAACAATTATCTGTAAGAAACTCTTGCAAAAATACGAGAAAATATCAAGGAGGGCCAATTTGGTCTAAACTAAGGCCTAATCGACGTAGTTTTACGTTTGAAAATGCTCTTAGTTTCAAAATTTTTTACTTTCACTTACCTATATATGAAATACTAGCTGTGACACGCAGCTTTGCTCGCGAATATTGCATTTCGTATTAATTTATGTGCGTTTATGGTAAGATTGGCTATAATAAATATCAACTATCAGCTACTCTTTGTTATCATTTAAAGCCCAATCTTGACTTCTTCCTGTCAAATTTACAATAGCAAACCAGTAGAAGTGGTTATACCCATAATCACTTAATATGTAAAAATAATCGTCACAAACCGTTGACAACCTAAATACGAATTAATGATATTCATCGGTAAAACCTTACACCTGAATCTGAATCTGAATCATTTTATTAGAATTCAGAAATTATGTTTTTTAAATTAATAGTTTTTTAGACAATTGAAATAATTTCTAAAAGATAAATAACAATTGAATTATTTTTATAGGAACCTACACTCGAAACAGATATGAAACGCAATATGCCTAAATATCAGATTACGACAATTTTACGTTTAGGTTGTTGTCGACCACTTTTTGAGCGATTTTTAAATCCTGCCTTATTACACATCTAGGCAGTAAGACGAACCTCCAGAAAAAAAATTTAGCCTTACAACCATAGTAATTTTTTAAATACCAGAAAATTAAGAAACTTTCTTTTATAAATATAGACATACAGCTAATAAAAGTCCTAAATATGCTTATAATGATAGTTCTGATTATTATACTCGAATAATAGTTTTATTTTTTTTGTGGCAGAAGAACATACTGATTTCCTCCTCAACCCGATCTTGACGTAAATCTATTCCTACGTGTTTAAATGTTTATCTCTGTGATTAATTGTTACGGAAAAATATAAAGAAAAATTGAATTATTTAAAAATAATAGGTAAATCATTTGGAATAATCGGGATGCGAGGTTTTTTTTTCTCCCAAATTTTTCCCGTTTTTTCCTAGATTTTCGACTGATTCTTCGGTCCTATTGGTCGCAGCGTGATATTATATAGCCTATAGCCTTTCTCGATAAATGGGCTATCCAACACAAAAAGAATTTTTCAATTAGAATCATTAGTTTCTGAGATTAGCGCGTTCAACAAACAAACAAACTTTTCAGCTTTATGATATTAGTATAGATATAGTATGGGAAAGCATTGCGATGGTGAACATTTTTTAATTCGATTTTTCAACGAAAATACACGTTTCAGGGTCTCCTGAGTCTAAAATAAAAAAAGTCTTTGTGCATGTGTGTGTTTCTGATGGTCCGTGTGTCTGTGGTAAGTCCAGCACAAAAAAGAAAAGTTGTACGAAACTGAAATTTCATATTTAAGACAACTATAAGCCCAAGATATTACAAAACCTTTTTCATCAAAATGAGCTTACCAGAAGAGCCACTTTATATCATGCATTTTTCACCTTTTCGTGATTTTCTCAAAAACGGCTCTAAAGATTTTAATTAAACTCTCTATAAGGATGTAAAATTTAATGGGCTTTAATATCATGTAGGTTTTATTCTGATTGAAATGACAGGGCTTAAATTTAAATAATAATTTAAATTTTCTTCATCTAAAGTACCTTTACATTTGTACATTCCAAAATATTAACCATATCATCTTAATAACATTTATAAAGGACGGCTAAATATACACGTTGGACGAATTTGATGACCATCTAAAGGAGTAAAGTGCAAAACTATTCTTTATAATGAAATTTTTTGTTTTTTTGATAATAAGAACAGTAATATAGATGTAACCACTACAAATTTCAATGGATTCCAAGTCACGTAGGATTATCTGGAAATGAGGCTGCTGACAGAGCTGATGGGACAACGCAACCATTGAAAAAGAACGCCAAGGTACCCATGAAGGATCTCCTAAGACACTTAAGGAAAGAAGAAATAAGAGAATGGCAAGATAGGTATGACTGGGAGTCACAATCAAGAGGGAGATACTTCTATAAGGTACAACCTACTGTGAGCCTTGTTCCATGGTTTGCTAGGCATCAGCAACTTACAAGAACGAGTATCGTACGAATCGTAAGACTGAGGACTAACCACGGGTGTACTTACAAGCATCTTGCTCTTATGAAAATAAAATAAGATGGAAAATGTGAAGTCTGCGGACAGCTAGAAGACCCGCGACACTAAGTTTCAGGTGCAAAAAATACAAAAGAGAACGGGACATCAAACAAGAGAAAGAAGCTGAATTTTTAAAGAACTTGGACAAAGTGAATATAAAAAAGATAGAACTGTTCTTTAAAAAAAATACAAATTGTAAACTTTAATTTTAAACACTGCTTCCAATAACTCTGTACTTGTACATGCATCTCTTTTAAATTGTTCTCTGACCAAATAGGATTTGTTATCAAGTCTTGAGGGTCATTTGTAATATAAATAAATAAATAAATAAATATAGATGTATAACATACCATTGGAAAGAGAAAGATTTTAGAAAAAATATTATCTTATACACAACAGAATGATGAAAAGCCGATAAAACAAAATGATTGTCGTAGATAATAATGTAATAGATTATTTAATAAAACTCATTTTTATATTGAAATACAATGTAATTAATTTTTCCACAATTTATTCTGATTTAGATTTAAAAGTTTATTTAAAAACTATTTAACTTGATTTTAACAACGAGGTAAGTGTAAGTCGTGAGTTGCGCGCACCAGATGTCTTTGTAATATTTTTAGCCATCCAACGGCAGATTATACTTTATGTGTTTTTTTGCAACCATATAATTAGAGTTGTCAATATCAATAAGATAAAGATAAAGATACTTTATTTATTTACACAATATTTACAATGTACACTCAATACAAACATGTTTGGTTTCATGATTTCAGTGAACCTTTTTTCATGATAACAGAGTTTCAATCATCCTTTGAATATACTAATTATCATACAATATTTTTTTAAGACAGTAGGAAAGGTAACAACAAAAAAATACCTACACAATATAAATTACAATATTAGTTTAAAAGTTAACCTTTTCCTAAACAATACTCCTATCTCTTTTCATTCATTTGTCAAGAACTTAGGTATTACTCTTGATCAAACTCTCTCTTGGAAACCGCACATCTCCCAAATATCCCGCCGAACCACAGCAACCCTAAAGCAATTCCGTCGCCTCCATCACCTCCTACCATTCAATATTCGTAAACTCCTTGTTTCTTCCCTTGTCTTTCCCCACTTTGACTACGGATGCGAGGTGTACAGCGGACTTTCAGGTGAGCTCGAAGCAAAACATAAGCGTATTATGAACTGTGCAATACGGTTTGTATTCGGGATCACCAGAGACACGCATATAACCCAGTATTACGCCGAGTTAAGGTGGCTTTATCCTCGTTACAGATGCCAGTATTTTCTAGCTTCCTTCCTCTACCAGGTTATCAGAACTCATCGTCCCAGCTATATCTTCCAATCCCTTCAATTTAAATCATCAATTCAGTCCCGTTCTAACAGATCCCGTCTTTCTGACCTCTGTCCTCCTGCTCACCGTACACCCCTGCCTTTGACAAGTCCTTTCTAGCCAAAGCAACCACTCTTTGGAATTCTATTCCTCCTGAGATCCGTATGTAAGTACTGCTTCCTCCTTCAAATCGCTACTTTTCAACCACCTTCTCCTTACCCAGTCAAACAGACAATAACTTCAAACTGCAGATGCTATAAATACCAATTATTTTTTTTTTTTGTGTGTGTGTTTATATTACTCTAATTATCATTGATGAACCAGCTATTTCTGTTTTTTTTGTTTTTCTTATTCTGAAAGTCTGACTTGTAAAGATGTACCTATATTACTACCTTAATTATTTTTTAGTTTAGTATTTTGTTATTCTAAGCCATGACCACACTGTTCCGGTCATCAATTATGTATGTTATTTTATTCTTAAGGGACTTTAGTCCCAGGATAATAAAGAAGTTTTTTCATTTCAAAAGTACATGTTTGGTTTCAATATTAATAAAATATATTCTTAAAATATTATGTTAGCAGTTAATGGCAAATAGAGAATATTTCAAAACCAAAACATTAAGTCGGTTAAATTAACTTAATAATAAAATTAAGATGACATTATTATTGTTCTCAATAACAGCTATTGGTTTAATTATAACTTTGGCGGGAGTGACAGGGAAATTGGGCGAGCTTCATCAAGGAACTTGGAACTTAATGAAGCGGCAAACCAATATTGATAGGTAATGAGCCCTTGTTTACAAACTGGGAGAATCAGAGATCGTCTGTGGTGTAGTCTTCAAGGTGCGGTCTTAGGAAGTAATCATAGGGTGGGGTAAATATTAGAATTTAATTAAAGTTTATTGGAATAAAAAAGAAAACAAATCTGGTGCGGACAACACACGACTTTCACTTACCTCCCTTTTTTAAAATCGATTCAAGAATTTTGAAATACCGTTAGAGATAAAAATGAGTGAAACCATTAAAAAATTAATTAAATTGAATTTATATAGAAACATGTGTTTTATTCAAAATCTATTATATTACTAGCTGTAACCGCGGCTTTGCTCGCTAATATTTTATTTTGACTTTATTTAAATTTGCGTAAGTGCGTTTATGAGTGGTGACTATAAAACGCATATGATGGAGCAGTTGTTTGGGGATGTGTAAACAAAGAAACTACCAATAAAACAAACTTTTTTATTATTTTCTTAGTAGTGTGTTTTCTTGGTGGCTTCACCCTCAACCAACTTCTTTACCATATAGTCAAAACGGTCAACTACTACTCCAATAATATAAGACGTATAAATTTTCAAGAAATATAAATATTATATTTTTAACAATTACATTTATGAAAGTTGTTTTCAATTGAAAATATCCCCATTCGTTGTATCAATGTATATCAATCACATTTATGTTAGAAAGGTGACAATATACCACGATTATGTTACAACTAAAATATATTGAGTAATTTTGGGTATGCCTACTGGATCGCTATTGTATATTTAACAGAATAAAATGGCAACTTATTATACTAAAGTTAGAATTACGGTTAATGAGGAAAATAACTTAACCTATTACTATAATTAATCTAATACTAGCTTGAACCGCAGCTTGCTAGCGAATATTGCATTTCGTATTAATTTATGTGCGTTTATAGTAAGAGTAGCTATAATAAATATCAACTATCTGCTACTCTTTGTTATTATTTAAAGCCCGATCAAGACTTTTTCCTGTAAAATTTACAATTTCAACCACTTGTAAGTTGAAGATTTTCAAACCCAGCCTTATTGCACATCTAGACACTAAAGCGAACCTCCAGGAAAATTTTTAGCTTCACAACCATAGTCATTTTTTAGATACTGCGATGACCAGAAAATTTATTGATATATTTTATAAACATAGGCATATAGCTAATAAAAGTCCTACATATGATTAAAATAATAGTTCTGATTATTATACTCGAATAATTCAAAAGAAATAATAATTTATTTAAATTTATAGATGTATATGCTTCAAGGTAATAAAGATTAAAGTTCAAAATGACTCTTGAAATAAAACATGACTTATATAATAATATAGATTGATATAAATATAGTCTCCGCAATCTTCTTTACACCCTAGTGGCCTCATCTCTCTTCGGTCCAAATATTTTGCCTGTAGTACCTTATTTTCGAAATTTTTAGCCGTTGTTTGTCCTTCAAAGTAAGCGGCCACGTTTCACATCCGTAAAGAACCGTCGGAAGAATAATAGTTTTATAAATTCTAACCTTTAAGTTTTTAGACAGAAGCCACGAGCTGAGTAATTTCGCAACTGAATAATAACACGCATTTCCCGCTTATAACCGGGACTTTATTTTCTCCTGGACTTGATTTTCTCTCGTTATCATTGAACCTAAATGCTTAAATTTCTCTACGTGTTCAAAAGTATGCCTTGACATATCAATATCACTAAGATCGCCACTGTCTCTGCTACTAATCATATATTTTTTCTTTTCGGTATTTATTTCGAGTCCTATTTTTTTTACCGGTTTTTATTTTATTAGTTTCCGTATCTTCCCCTAATCATCGGTTTTTCTAAAATCCCCTAATCGGCGTTTCCTAGAACCGGAATTTTATCAACCAGATTTAATCCTTTCTCACATTTTCTTTGACATATACTAAAGCGATTTTGTCTGCGTCAATTTCTGTTATTATGATCGCTATTAAGAAGTTTTTAAAAGAATATATTTGAAAGAACTTCCGCGTAAATGACATTTTTAGTTTTATTTTCATGTGGTATTTTGTTGAAGACATGAATGGAAGAGTAGGAGGAATCAATAACAAGAACCTCGGAGTCATGGGCCCTTATGGAGGAGAAAAAACAAGGAATGACAATGGGCAGAGAATATTGAACTTGTGCACAGATAATAATCTACTTCTGGGCAACTCCTGGTTTAACCACAAACATATCCATAAAATTACATTTGTGGGTGAAGGAAGAAATGTTACTAGTATCATTGATTATTTTATATATGATGAACAGTTAAGGAGGTATGTAACTGATGTCAAGGTGATAAGAGGAGCAGAGCTGAACACACATCATAGGCTACAGGTCATGGATACAAAAATGTCTCTAAATAAAGGTAGGAACTCTCAGGCTAAAAAGTACGAAAGAATTAAAGTTGGAACTTTGCGAGATGAAAGAAAAAGAATGCAATATGAGGAAGCTCTCAGCAGGAAACTTAGCGAAGTAAATGCAGATAAAAGCCTAGATGAGATGTGGGAGATGATTAAATCGACCATTATTACCTCAGTAACAGAAGTTTGTGGAGTTAGTAAAATAGGACCACAAACTAAGAGAACAAATTGGTGGAGTGAGGAGGTCAAACAGATTGTAGCACAGAAGAAAGAAGCCTGGAGAAACTACTTGCGCTCAAAAGATCCACAAGCATGGCATTTATATGTTGAAAAAAAAACCGTGTGAAATTGGTGATCAAACAAGCAAAAAAGAAGGCGTGGGAAGAGTTCGGAAGGTCTGTGCAAAACAACTACAAGGACAATACCAGAAAGTTCTGGAACACTGTTAAAGCGCTGAGGGGTAGAAAGGGAAAGCCAGTCAGAAGCATTAAAAATAAGGATGGATTGATAGTAACTAGAGACGAGGAGATACTGGAGGAATGAAGAAAACACTAACAGGAAAAATTTGCTGAAAGATCTGCTCCTAATGGTGACCAAGGAAGAGTAAGACAAAGAGATGTGGAGGATATGGATGACTGTATCAGTGAAGAGGAGATGGAACTGGCAATACAGAGACTAAAACTGGGTAAAGCCTCAGGAAGAGACAACATAGTGCCTGAATTTATAAAGTATGGAGGCGAAGAAATAACAAAGACACTCCAAGTGCTGTTTCAAAAGATATGGGATGAGAAGAAGATGCCCCGAGATTGGGAGTACAATATTATTGTACCTATCCATAAAAAAGGATCTCAAACCCAATGTGAAAACTATCGGCCTATATGTCTCTCACCGGTTGTGTATAAAATATATACCAGAATTTTAGAACAAAGGTTGAGGAAACTCATAGAGGAAGATCTGGAAGAGGAACAGGCAGCGTTCAGACCCGGTAGACAAACACAAGACCATATATTCTCCCTCAAAATGATAATGGAAAAGACATGGGAAGTAGGGAAGGATATTTATTTGGCCTTTATAGACCTCAAAGCTGCATTCGATTCAGTTCCAAGGGATGAAGTATGGGCAGCTTTGCAGTATAAAAATGTTCCCTCAAACCTTATTGCAGCTATGCAGTCCATTTATCAGAGTCCAAAAGGAGTAATACGCCTAAATGGAAAAGAATCCCAGCCTTTCTATTTTCATGTTGGGGTCAAACAGGGGGACAGCCTTAGTCCTTTGCTATTTATAACCTTCATGGACGAAATATTAAAAATGTGTAAGAGAAGGACTACACGAACCCTGATTGGGTATAGAAACTTGATGCCTGTATCAGCCCAAGCCATGATTTTCGCTGATGATATAGTTCTAGTAGCAAATTCACAGGAGAACCTACAACAAGCAGTTAATGAGTGGAGAGAAGAACTATATAGAAAGGGTATGGCTATAAATGCTCAGAAAAGCAAAATCATGAAAGTAGGGCGAGACGAAACAAACGTGAATGTGACCTGCAATGGTGAATTGCTCGAAACTGTAAACACATACGAGTATTTGGGCACAACCGTAAGCAATGATGGAAGGATAGAACATGAAGTAAATAGCCGGATTAGAAAGGCCAACCTCACAAACTACCAAATCAGCCACATTATAGGAACAAAAGAAATAACTAATGCCACCAAATTAGTCCTTTATAAAACAATTTTCCTTTCTATCCTGCTGTATGGAGCAGAGCACTGGACAGGCCCAAAGCAAGTTATAAATAGAATGACGGCCTCAGAAATGAGATTCCTGCGAAGGATAGTTGGAAAAACAAGAAGGGACTGCGTTAGAAACGAAGTCATCAGGGAAGAATTGAAAGTGGTGGCACTGAAGGAGACAATAGAAGAACGCCAACTACGCTGGTTCGGGCACGTGTGCAGACTCCCAGAAGACAGAAGAGTGAAATGGTTCATGGAAGCCAAACCAATAGGAAAGAGAATGGTTGGCAGACCCAGAACTACGTATATGCAGTACCTGGAGGGACTCGGAAGAAAGAGAGGCAAATCAGTTACCCAAATGAAAAATATGGCCATTCAAAGGGATGAGTGGAAGCGATGGACTGAGGCTGGTGCTCCACGCTGAAAGGCACTAAGGAGCTTGGGAAAGAAGAAGAAGAAGGTATTTTGTTATTGTATACGTTTATTTATTTTGATTTTATTTTATGTAATTTGACTTTCTTTTTGTTTATATTGTAAATATTGTATGAATGAGATCCTGTAGCACTATTATTATTGTCTATTATGACAAATTGTAATAAATACGAATAAAAAAAAAAAAAAAAAAAATTACAATTAAAATTGCTACAAATTACGAAAGATGTTGATAGTGACTATGTTGAGTGAGGTGATATAAAAGAAATACAAGTGAATAGCAATGAGCTATTCTGGTTATGACAAATAAAAGATTATTATTTCATGTCAGATATCAATTTTATTTACTCAATGTTACAATTACATACCAGTACCAAGTAGCCACATCCAAATTGTTCAATAACATCGTTCTATCTTTTAAACATAACCGTTCTATATCATCATAACTCCTTTGCAACTCATAACAACTCATAATGTTTCTGGAAATGTATAGTAATATGTTTTTTATTATAACTGGAAACTATAATGTGAATGTATATTTTATAAATAAGAACGCATAGAAACAATCAACACATACTTATATTTGAATTAATAATCACACCTGTGAAGATATGGGAAGGTTGCTGGGGGGGGGGGGGAGGGACCAGTGTTGCCACAGTTAAACAAATTTTTTATTACGTTTTAGAGAAATATATTTTTCAACCATTTAGAATAGTAAAATAAACTATCCTATCATTTAAGTTGGACCAAATAACAGATACTTGCGAAGTTTGATCAAAGTCGATTCGGTAGTTTGAGAGTTTATCGCGAACAAACATTGTGACTCGAGATTTTTATATATATATAGATTATCTAAAATAATCAGTTGGTTTAATCGGCTTTTCATCACTCTCCATTAACCTTTACACGCCTATGCATAAGATAATATTTATCTTTTTAACGGTATATTAAACATCTATATTACTGTTCTTATGTTTCAAAATATAAAATTACATTAAAAAAATATTTTTCTCCTTTAGTTGGCTGTCGAATTTGTTCAACTTATATATTTACCTTTTTTTTTTTATCAATGGTAACAAAATGATATGATTATTTTTATATAATCTACAGAATTAAAGGTACTTTAGAGGGAAAAAATATAAATTAAAATATCGACATTTAAGCCCTTTCAGACTATTTAAATCAAAATGAAACCTTCATCATATTAAAGTCCATTTAATTTTACATCGATATAGCGACTTTAATCAAAATCGTTAGAGCCGTTTTTGAGAAAATCGTAAAAATGTGTATAAAGCTGGTATTAGGTGCACTTCTGTTTCAGACGATTTTGATGTAAAAGTTGCTGTGACATCTCGGGCGTTTGTTTGTCCTGAATACCAAATTTTAGTTTCGTACGACTTTTTGTTTTTATGATAGACTTACCACACACACACACACACACACACACACACACACAATACACACACACACCCACACACAGACCTTTTTGTGGGGCTTGGTTATTTGTACTTTGGGGACCCTAAAACGTGTATTTCCGTCGAAAACTTGAATTCGAAAATTTTCACGATCGCAATACTTTCCCTTACTATATATTTTATATATATACGATAGCTGACCGGGCAAACTTTCTGCCGTATAAACTATTTCTAGAGAATATTTTGATTGTTAAATAAAATATAACTAATGTGGTGTAAGTAAGTGTGTGGGGTAGGAACGTAAGAGGAATATAACACTGTAGACGAAAATCATCGAAAAAAAAAAAAAAAAAAAACCATCCTTTCATTTTCTCAATTAAAATTATTTCACATGTGTTAACTACGAACTGGCGTTAACATATACCATTGGAAAGCTAAAGATTTTAGAAAAAATATTATCTTACATGCAAATTTTTAATGAAAGTGAAGAATAGAGCTTAAGTTTATCACTGATTATCTATCTATCTATAGAAAAATAGATATATATTAGGTTGTGTCACATGAAATGTCCGTTTTCAAGGCAAAGGATTTTTTATTAAAAATACGATATGAAAACAAGATAATTTTATTCGAAGTATTTACCTTCTTTTTCTACACATTTTTCCCAACGTGACACCAACTTTTTTATCCCCGAACTGAAAAACTTTGAACAATCTGAGCTTTGAAGTGAAACAAAATCTGAAAACGCACTTTTCACTTGATCTTCATTTTCAAAAAGTTTTCCTTTGACGAAGTTGTCTAAATTCCTGAACAGGTGGTAATCTGTTGGAGACAAGTCGGGAGAATATGGTGGGTGTGAAAGAACTTCGTAGCTCAGTTCTTTCAATTTTTACACGGTATGTTTTGAAACATGGGGTCTTGCTCCCGCTCAGTGAGATCATGACGTACCCATGTATCGAGCTTTTTTACTTTCCCAATACATTTTAGATGTCTGGAAACGGTAGATGCACTTTCATTTAGCTGTGCTGAGAGTTCTTTGACTGTTTGGTAGGGGTTTCCTTATGTTTGAGGACATCGTTATCTATCTATGTCCGGGGAAACCACAGCTGAAAACAAACCAACGGCGAATGCTGCCGTCCAGTGAAATCATGAGGTACACATTTAGTTGTGCTGAGAGTCCTTTAACTGTTCGGTAGGGGTTTCCTTCTACTGTATGTTTGAGGACATTGTTGTCTATTTCGGACGGAGGTCTTCCTCGGGACAAGTTTTCCAAGTATGTATCCCCAGATGAAAGAAAACAGCAAACCAACGGCGAATGGTCCGTTCATTATCACTCCCTTCCCCAAACGCCTTGCAAATATTTCTAGCGGCCTCAGCTGCTGAATGGCCGAGTTTAAACTCGTTCAAAAATATTATTCGAAAATTGCGAGTTTCCATGTTCATATTTGGTGGTATACTAAAAAGTGGGTAATTGATTTGGAAGCTAATGTTTATAATACAAAGGTAGAAGATTAGTAACTGTTTACTTTAAATATGTAAACATTCGAAAGAAAACAACAGAGACCTCCAAAATCCTTTAAGTGTTTCAGAAACTATAAAAACGGACATTTCATGTGAAACAACCCAATAAATATTAATACAAAAAAAAAATGATCTTATGATAAATTATGATATAAATAGCGTGAACAAACATGCCATTCTCTAGAGATGGCATTGAATTTCCTGTCAAGCAAGGAATTTATCAGATTTCCTCGTAAAGGTTAGCGCCGAAAGGTGTATCGTCAAATTCCTTAGCTAGTTTCCTCCAAAGCAGGCTGTGGTTATTAATTTGGAGATGTCTAGCCTTTGGAACGGAGGGAATATTGGAAGGCAAGGAATCCTTGCACCCTTAATTGGCCTATGGAGGTAGCTTTGTTTTGTACCATTTTAAAGGTAATTAAATGAACAAGTTTTTCTGAGATCCGGAAAATCTAAAACCTTACGATATAAGAGTAATAGCTCCTTGAAATTTACGATTATTCTTAGAAATATTAAAATTTAATTTTCTGCATGACCTTGTGCGATAATAACTTTCTTATTTATTACTTCTTAAACGTTTGGAAAGTTTATCTTCTTTCATTTGGTACCACATGTTTTTCCGTGCGTGTTCATCAAGTGGATATATTTGAGCTTTTCTAATGAAAAACATTGATAAAATTAAATGAAGGTTTATATTATTTTGAGACATTTTGTCCTCTAAGTATAAGTAACAATGTACATATAATGTCCAGTGTTTCTGGCATTTTATTTTTTATAATTACATACATTAGCCTTATTTAGTGATAATTATATTACGTATATATTTATAGCCTAAAACGTATTTATAAACTAAAACCTCACTATACGAGAGTAATAGCTCCTTGAAAGTTCCGATTATTCTTAAAAATATTAAAATTTAATTATATTAAATTTAATTAAAATCCGTAATAGGAAGCACGACAGGTAAGAGGTGCCGCTGGGCATCTTCTCTCCATCATGCCTACCACGCCAACTATCATTCCTTCATCATCACATTCGCTGATTGTCAATCATTTATTGACAGGTGTGAATGAAAACATTTAAAGATAAAAAAAAAAAAATTATATTAATATATTACTATCTACGGAAGATCTAGGTAGATATTTGGGCTGATCAAATCACCAATTCAACGTTTCAGGATCTCACTCCCAAGACTCTACAAGTAAAATTAACAATTACAAATTACATTAAAAACAACTTCTGGAAACAATGCCCAAACAGATGGTTAAAACCGTATCAAAATCCGTCTTGTGTTCAGAAGGAGTAAGCGGTGGGATTGGATGATCGGACTTCGATGATTTAAATAATGTAATGATTTCATAATACAATGATTAATATGCTTTCTGAGAAGCAGTATGTGCCCTCGATTAAAGATTAATTCGAATGATTGAAATAATCGAATGATCCGATAATCGATTATGCCCACCCCTAGTAAGCGGAAACCATTATAAATATGTAAAATGATCCAGTAAGAATATTTCTATTGTTTCCAGTGTTAGTTATTATTTATTTTGTTTTTTTACATTCATACATATGAAATATATAGTAAGGGAAAGTATTGCGATCGTGAAAATTTTCGAATTCCAGTTTTCAACGGAAATTTTTTTTTCCACTTTTTAGGATCCCCTGAGTCTAAATAATCAAGTCCTACAAAAACGTCTGTGTGTGTGTGTGTGTGTGGTAACTCTCGAGCTTAAACGATAAGTCCCAGGAATCTTAAATTTCATATTTAAGATAACTATACGTCCGAGATTTTAAAGAATTTTTTTCATAAAAATTGGCTGACCGGAAGATCTACTTTATATTGAGTTGTTTCATATGAAATGTCCGTTTTTATAGTTTCTGAAATACATAAGGGATTTTGCAGGTCTCTGTTGTTTTCTTCCGAATGTTTACATATTTAAAGTAAAAAGTTACTAATCCTCTATCTTTGTATTATAAACATTAGTTTCCCAATCAATTACTTACTTTTAAGTATACCTCCAAATATGAACATGGAAACACGCGATTTTCGGGTAATATTTTTGTACGAGTTTGAACTCGGCCATTCAGCTGCTCAGACCGCTAGAAATATTTGCAAGGCGTTTGGGGAAGGGAGTGTTAATGAACGGACCATTCGCCGTTGGTTTGCTAAGTTTTCAGCTGGGGATATCGACTTGGAAAACTTGCCCCGAGGAAGACCTCCGTCCGTAATAGACAACGATGCTAGTTCTTCCGCACCCACCATATTCTCCCGACTTGTCTCCAACAGATTACCACCTGTTCAGGAATTTAGACAACTTCGTCAAATGAAAAATTTTTGAAAATGATGATCAAGTGAAATGTGCGTTTTCAGACTTTGTTTCACTTCAAAGCTCAGAGTTTTTCAGTTCGGGGATAAAAAAGTTGGTGTCACGTTGGGAAAAATGTGTAGAAAAAGAAGGTAAATACTTCGAATAAAATTATCCTGTTTTCATATCGTATTTTTAATAAAAATCCTTTACCTTGAAAACGGACATTTCATGTGACACAACACAATACCATGCATTTTGCACCTTTTTACTATTATCTCAAAAACTTCTCTGACAATTTTGATTAAACTCCCTATATCGATGTCAAATTTGATGGGCTTTAATATCATGTAGGTTTCATTCTGATTGAAATGGTATGACAGGACTTTAATGCCGGTATTTTAAATTTTCTTCCCCTAAAGTACCTTTAATTTTGTAGATTAAAAAAAATATTAGAACATTATTTTATTAGCATTGATAAGTAACGGGTAAGTATGTATTTTGGGCGAATTAGATAAACAACTAAAGGAGAAAAGTGCAAACATATTTTTTTATACAATTTTTCTCTTTTTGAATAGTAATATAGATGTATAATATACCGTTGTATAGCTAAAGATTTTAGAAAAAAATATTACCTAATACACGGAATTTTAAAGGTTAATGGAGAATGTTGAAAAGCCGATAAAACTGACAAACTGTTGCAGGTAAAAACATAATAGATTATTTAATAAAACACATGTTTCTATTGAAATTCAAAATAATTAATTCTTTAACAATTTATTTGTATCTTTAAATGTATTTAAAAATTGATTTTAACAACGGAGGTAAGTGAAAGTGTGCTGCGCGCACCAGATGTTTTTTAGTTGTGTTGTTTTAAAGAAAACAAGGTAAAATTAAGAGTTACAAAATAGAATAGAATTTATATCTGGGCACACAAATATAATAGTTCTTCCTTATTATTGTTTTATTTCTTCATGGCCACACAACCAACCCAATTATCTATCATTTATTTACTATGGTCAATAAATACTCCATATAACAGGAAATGTATTTCAGTGGAAAAAGGAATAGAGAAAATACAGCGAAACAAGGGAAGATATGAGGTGTGTAAGGATTGAAGGTAGTTTGGCCTCGACTAATGGATCAGCTCCGGGACTAAGGAAAATTGGGGATTACTCCGAGAGTCAAAGCTTGTGCTTCGTCGGGGCAAGTAAGTAAGGAAGAGAGATTGAAAAATAAAAACACCTCCGGAGTTTTTGTCTCGCTTGGGACTGCTTTATTCTTTTACTTACTATATAAAAGGAAATACAATATATTTTATAAAATATAACCGAAACAGAAGAGCTACTCCTTGTTTTAGTTTTCTAGCTATGTTGCTATAATCATTTTATCAAGAAAACAAAAATCGAGCAACACACTATCGAGCAATTTTTATCTATATATAGTAAGTGAAAGTATTGCGATCGTGAAAATTTTCGGCTTCCAGTTTTCAACGGAAACACACGTTTAGGGTCCCCTGAGTCCAAATAACCAAGTCCCGCAAAAAAGTCTGTGTGTTTGTGTGTGTGTGTATCCGTGTGTGGTAACTCCCGGGCGGAAACAGTAAATCCTATGAAACTGAAATTTCATATTTAAGACAGATATACGCCCTTATTTTAAGATCTCGGAGTCCAAATTTCAGTATAACTTACTTTTTTTCCCCCATCGTCATAAAGAACTTATTTATTGACGAAAGACACATAATATTGAAACCAAACGGCTGATGTTCCGAGGATCATCACTGGATTTCTGAAATTATATTCCCACAGTTTAAGAGAAAAGTCGGAGGGATTATATTAATTTATTATCTGAATTTTACAGTTACCTTAAATTTGGAGTATTTTTTCTTTCACTTATTATATATAGTAAGGGGAAGTATTGCGATAGTGATAATTTTCTAATTCCAGTTTTCAATGAAAACACATGTTTTAGGGTCCCCTGAGTCCAAATAACCAAGTCCCGCAAAAAGGTGTGTGTGTGTGTGTGTGTGAGTGTGTATCCGTGTGTGGTAACTCCCAGGCGGAAACAATAATTTCTATGAAACTGAAATTTCATATTTAAGACAGATATACGCCCGAGACGTTACAAAACTTTTTTCGTTAAAATGAGCTTACCAGAAGAGCCACTTTATAACATGCACTTTGCACCTTTTTTCGATTTTCTCGAAAGCGGTTCCGACAATTTTGATTAAACTCGCTATATCGATGTAAAATTAACCATTGTTATCTATAGTTTTTGAAAACATAAATTGCAATCGAGTATTTTTTTTCAATGGGAAAATTAATTTTCTTTTATCTATGCTTCACGTTATAATAATAAACCAATTTTTCATTTCTGTTGGTGATTAAATATAATGATCGGGATCAATTGTAGCTAAGTGGCTAGCATAACAGTCTCCTATGCCAAAGGTTACGGGTTCAAACCCGCAGGTGGTCCTAGTATTTTTAGTTATGCCGTCCTTCGGAGGGAACATTAAAAGGTGGTTCCAAGCCTGTGCGATGTCAGGAACTCTTTAACGATCCCTATCCTAATAAAACCTGGATAGGCAAAAATTAGGAATCCCGTTGTAATATGGTCCGATTAGCCACAGTAGCATAAAGTGACGTTAAATAAATAAACAAAATATAATAATGAATAGTCGTTATAAAATGAAAGATTTTTTCTTGCTAATTGCACATTCCGTTACGAGGAAATAAAACCACCAAAGCGATAAACACTAAATCGGCCGTACAGAGCTTTATCAAACATAAATTATAACAACTCATTCAAATTGATCCCATGCGGAGGAGGAGCGGGTCTACTAGTTAAAAAAATGTGGTGCGGGCAACACACGAATTTCACTTACCTTCATTGTTAAAATCCATTAAAGAATTTTCAAATACATTTAGAGATAAAAGTTAGTGAAAATAATAAATAATTACAGTAAACCCTTATTTTAACGAACACCAAGGGACCTTCTGTGTTCGTCATAAAAGAATTCTTTATATCCGAAAAATATATTGTGTGTATAAATTGAGGTGGTTAAAACGAAATATTTTCAATACAGCATTCGCTTTCATGCACATGTTTATTTAGAAACAACAAAAGCAGTTAAAACTATGCACTATGTACATGTATCTATCTTATTTCACATTTTACATATTACTTAAAAATTAACATAAACCATCATTCAAAATACAAAACTTAAAAAGGAACTTACAATGGCAAAATCACAGCAATTCATATAAAGTTGAAATGATAAACATTTTTTTGCACATTCCGATGAAGACGCAACGGAGGCATCGATTTTATCTTTATTAGCGATAATCGTTGATAGAGGAGATTTCGATATCCCGTATTTTTCCGCAATTTTCGATTTCGACTCAACTTTTTTATCCACTTCATGGAGAATCGCCAACCTTGTTTTTAAATTAATGGATTTTCTCTTGACCTCGTAGGAAACTCGAATTAAAGCAAGTAATAAAATCAATAAAATCAGAAAAACTAGCTGAAACACTAAAAACCAGAAGCTGTCACACAATTGAGCTGAATTGAGAGAAGAAGTAAGAAGGATTTGGACAAAAAGGCGTAGCTCTTTACTGGGAATTAAGACGTTTCGTAATTTTTTTCTTCTTTATTTTTCGTAATATCCGAACAAATTCACTTCTGAGGTCCACAAAAGCAGTTCGTTAATTCGTTATTAGAGAATATTTCGTTATAAACGAGGAGAAAGCATTTCTATTCATTTTTCAGGGGGTGGCAACGATAGTTCGTTATAAGCGGGTGTTCGTTATAACCCGAACACGTTAAAAAGAGGGTTTACTGTAATTGAATTGAATTTCTATAAAAACATGTGTTTTATTAAAAATTCTATTACATTATTATCTAATATAATCAGTTAGTTTTGTCGGCTTTTCATCACTATCCCTTAGCTTTTACAGTTCCGTGTATTAGATAATATTTTTTCTAAAATCATTAGCTATCCAACGGTATACAAGTATAATACATTGTATGTAACAAAAAGTATGTTGTCTCTTTCTCTCCTTTCTTTGGTTATGAAATTAGTTCATTTTAAATATTTAGCCGTTTTCTAGGAATGCTAATTTTTATAGGAGCTACAAAATCAAAGGTACTTTAGAGGAAGAACATTTAAAATATCGGCATTTAAGCCTTGTCAGACTATTTCAATAAGAATGAAACCTAGATGATATAAAAGGCCATTAAAGTTTTCACCGATATAGCGAGTTTAATTAAAATCGTAACAGCGGTTTATGAGAAAATCATAAAAATGTGCAAAATGCATGGTATAAAGTAGCTCTTCTGGTTAGCCGATTCCGATGAAAATATTTATGTAACATCTCGGGCGTACAGTTGTCTTAAATATGAAATTTTAGTCTTATAGGACTAATCGTTTTTGTGCTGGAGTTAAACACACACACACACAAACACAGACCTTTTGTACTCAGAGGACCATAAAACGTGTATTTCCGTTGAAAACAGGAATTCGACAATTTTCACAATCGCAATACTTTCCATTACTATATATTTCATATATAGGTAATAATGAAAAATGTAATAATGAACTAAAATGATTATTACAGTACCTATAACCCAGATTCTGTATATATAATTCCATTTTAGGCTCGCGTATACCCAGATGGTTATCCTGGGACAAAGGACATCTTGGGCCATTGGAACCCGAAATAGGATCAAGGTTGGGATAAGCGGGATCATACACAGGGGAGATAAGCCATCAAATCCGACCGCGTAGAATTGTCCCTCGGTCCTAGGTCGCATCCCTTCGATAAGGGCCTAGTATGTATGTATGTATGTACGTACATCCTGCGTATTCTCAATGAGTGTATGGAACATCCCTCCAAACTGGATTATCGCAAACAGTAAAATAAAATGTTATTTTAAAATTTATTTAAAGAAATTTACAACTGTATTTATTTAATATAACAAGTTTTTTTTTAATTATTTGTTTAGAATTGTTTTGGCCTGTAAAATTAGTTTTTTCCTTCGCAATATGCTATATAGGCGGCGATACACGGTGAGAAATAGGGTATGTGTAGGTGAGGTGAAAGTACTCTCGCGAGAGTAGAGGGTTGTGAAAACTGCGTGAGAGTAAAAATGTGCGCGTGTATACGGTGAGAGTACGCAACAGTACTCGGCAAAATGGCGGATGTGTGAACAGCTGATTATTCAGGAAAGTTGTTGAAAAGGTTGGTTAGCTCTGTTTAGGTTACCAAGTTCTTATGTAAAGATGAATGTTCAATTGGTGTCATCTTGTTTTAATAATAATAAGAGTAACGTCTAAAAATGTTTTCGACAGTTTTATACAAATTTACTTACTAACCAACTACAAACGTTAACAACAACAACACAAGTGACAAGTGATGGGAACATGCACGCCACCTTTGACAGCAACATTGCTTTGTAAAATCACTTTCAATTTTTTCTATTTCGAGAATAATAAAGAGTGATAATGAATGGTTTCTTAGTGTGTAATTATTAAATAGCATTAATAATTATATTTTATACAAAATATAAGAAGATATAATACAAAATAAAAAAAAATCTGGTGCGCGCAACACACGACTTTCACTTACCTCCATTTTAAAAATAAATGAAAGAATTTTCAAATGCAGTGATAAAAATACGTGAAACTATTAAAGAATTATTTAAATTAAATTTCTATAGAAACATGTGCTTTATTAAAAAATCTATTATATTATTATCTAAAAACAATCAGTTAGTTTTATCGGCTTTTTATCACTCTATGTTAACTTTTACAAGCTCTTGTGTATTAGATAATATTTTTTAAAAAAATCTTTAGCTTTCCAACGGTATATTACAAATGTATATTACTGCTCTTATGTTCAAAAACGAAAAATTGCATTAAACAAATATTTTTTCCGTTTTCTCCTTTAGTTGCTTTTCAAATTTGCTCAACTTGCATATTTAGCTGTTATTTATCAATTCTGACTAAATAATATGGTTATTTTTATAAAATATACAAAATTAAATGTACTTTAGAAGAAGAAAATTTAGAATATGGGCATTATTAAGCCCTGTCGGACTATTTTTATCAGAATAAAACCTACATAATATTAAAGCCCATCAAATTTTACATCGATATCGCAAGTTTGATCAAAATCGTCGGAACCGTTTTTGAGAAAATCATAAAAAGGTGCAATATGCATGGTATAAAGTGGCTCTTCTGGTGATCTCATTTTGAAGAAAAAGTTTTTGTAACATCTCGGGCGTATAGTTGTCTTAAATATAAAATTTAAGTTTCATAGAACTTTTTGTTTCCACCTGGGAGTTACCACACACGGACACACACACACACACAGACCTTTTTAAGGGACTTGGTTATTTGGACTCAGTGGACCCTAAAACGTGTATTTCCATTGAAAACTGGAATTCGAAAATTTTCATGATCGCAATACTTTCCCTTTCTATATATATTAAGTGAAAGTAAAAAATAAGAAGATATAATACAAAATAATAACAAATATATATAGATAATAGTTTAATTTAAAGGTCTTGGCTACCGCCTGATAAGTTGTCGGGGGAAGGGAGAGGGTTTTGTACGTGGTGGTGGATTTAAGTGTTCGGGCCGATAGGTTCATGTAGTAAGTCAATCTGTTGTGAAAATGTTTATAATATTTTGTTGTAGCATCAGAAACTGTAAGTCCAAGTCCTTGTGAAGTACTTCGTTTGTCACATGAACTGATGCATCCACAATTTTTCGTAATATTTTGGATTTAAAAAACTGTATTATTCGGATGTTGGAGGTTTTGGCAGAGCCCCATAACTCAATCACATATTACACTCTATATATAAGGGCTTAATCAGTACTTATAAAATAGTAATTTTGGTTTTCAAGGACAATTTTGATCGTTTGTCAAGTAGCCTGGATAATAACTCCAAATTGTCAGTTCGGCTGTTTTTTCTCAAATCTAATGAGGGTCCTCCACGTTAGTCTTTTGTCCAAGTACAGTCATAAATATCTGAAGTTGGAGTAGGTGTATCGTTGAAACTAACTGTTTACATTAACCATGTCTGAGCGTTCTTTTTTACTTTCCATCTTTTAACCCAACTACATAAATCGTCGTGGTCTTGAAACATAAAAGATACCAGAACTGGGTTGTAGTGGAATGTCAAAAGACCTGTGTCGTCTGCAAAAATGGCTAGTATAGTATGTGTATGTCAATTATGTCTGACGCTTAGATATTAAATAGTAATGGCCCCAATATACTACCTTGACTATGATAAAACAAGTAAACAGGATTAATCCATGGTTAAGATACATGATAGTCCTGTGGAGAAACTACCCATTGGTAGCACTCCATTGTCTAATTTATGGTAGGAAGTATCTTGGCCATCTTTTTTAAGTCGTCTCGGTGGATTGTCAGGAATAGATATGGCTAATGAGTGGTCATATATATTGTGGATTTGAGTTCGAGATAACGCTTATCAGCCGGTTTCTCTTTTATGTTTCGACCCCTACTTCATAGAGTCTGAGTGAGCCACGAGAAGTTCTCTCTACCCCATGGTCGCAAACCACGGCTGAAATAATTATCCTGCAACAACCGGTTTTGAACCCGATACCCGAAGAACACTGAGCCACTCTGCCCCCGCAACGATTGCCTTAACATAACATTATTCAACGATAACGGAAAGAAGTAGTAAATGAAAGACTATTTTTCAGTCCATGAAATACTCTTAAAGAATAATTATCATTAAGCTAGGAAATTGAATTCTCTTCAAACTTCGAACTTTGGAAGGACTTTCATTATGAAGTTTATATTGGTAGAGATGAGAAAGTTCTTTAACTTAAGGGACTTATTCAATAAAAGGTGTTTAAAAGCTTATTAGTATTGTAACAGGTAATTTCCCAACTTTAAGCGTTTGTCGCTTACAATTATAACTTAGCAAAACGCAACAAAATATTACCTAGCGGTTTATTATTATTTTTGATATTAATTTTTTATTATTTTTTTAGGAAAGGAAGAAAAAAATAAACTTTATTTACATATTTACAAAATATTAGAAATGATTTCGGATGAGATATAATCAGAAAAATGTTTTTAGTTTTTTTGAAATTATAATTCATTAGCCTAAATAACTTTTATGTAATAAATTGAAATAGAAAATAAAGTACAGTCGTAGGAAAAATAATACAAAAATCCTACATATTTTTTATTGGTTATTTGGGCACTTTGCTTGTCAAGAACTGCTAAAACTCTATACGTTGTCTTCTCTATCTTCAAACAATAACAGAGTTTTATATATATATATATATATATATATATATATATATATATATATATATATATATATATATATATACATATATATATATATATATGTGTGTGTGTGTGTGTGTGTGTAAAAATTCAATATTTTTTAAATGTAATCGTGGTGTCCTTATCATTCTCTATGTTTTTTCTCCCATCTTCAAAAATAGTTGAATGATAGGATGTTTAATTGACCGCCATTTTGAATCTATTCGGCTGACGTTAACGATGAAGTGTTAGGATCTATTATTTCGGCACCAAGTTAAAATACAAAAAATTTTCCAATAGTTGTGGAGAAAAGCCACCGACCGTATATAGGAAATATTGTATTTATTATCGGAGAGTAAGGTGGATATACTAGGTCTGAGTCCAAAGTTGTTTAAACTTGTCCTACAGAAAGGGCTTTCTTCTAAAATGTTTCTGATAGTGAGAATATTTTTACAGTATTGGCATTTAGGGGGTGGTCGTTTGGTAATGAGATGAAGACGAGTCATGTACAGGATTGTGTTAGTGATATACTTCCATTTAGTACGCAAGATTTTAGAAACAATATTACGTATCGAATTGTAACTAAGCTGTTAATATAACTGTTAAGTTGTTATAAATCTATAAACTAACATTCTTATTAATTATTAAAAAAAAAAAAACTACAACCCATGAAGAGTCTTGTGTCTTGTGCTCAGTACATATAGAGATTCGTACTGTTTCTAGGCCAACGACCGTTCAATGACGTGATTAGGCCTTGATCACGCTCAGCCGCCAGGTTTTTTCCCTAATCTTATTGGGTACCCACTTTATAAAGGCTGGGTCTATCCCAGTAGGGTCTCCATACCCTAGGGTCGCCCCCCGGCTGAATTAAAAGAATAAATAATATTCTGCCACAGCCGGTATTCGAACCCAGCACAGTAGACTAGTGTTCTATTCCGCCGCACAGTGGGAAAAAATCACGATTTAGTGGCCAAAATTCTATAAGTTTTGATTTCATCAAGACAAATTAAAAATTATTTTTTCATTTATGAGTAGAGTATGTCCTTTATTAGTGAGTGTAAAATTACTCTCGTTACATTTTTTAATATTTTTAATTATTTTTCAAAGTTACTGATTTCATACATTTTTTTGTATTTAATCAATTTACTTTATATGGGAGCATTCGAATCGACAGAAATTATCTATTATCCGCTTCTATAGAGTTTTCTGCGTTTATAATTTCCTTACTCAGGAATTTACGACGTATGCATAATTTATAAGGAATGATTGTTTAAAGGCAAAAAAAAAAAAAAAAAAAAATACCGTGATACAATTTGATCGATCAAATGCGATCGATCAGTGTTATATAGATTTAAAGATTTGATGGGGATCACTTGTAGCTGGGTGGCTAGCGTAACAGGCTCCCATGCTAAAGGTCACGGGTTCAAACCCGCAGGCGGTCCTAGGATTTCTTAATGGGAGTAAAAAATCCTTAGTTACGCCGCTCTTCGGAGGGGACGTTAATAGGTGGTCCCGAGCATGTGCGATGTCAGGTACTCGTTAAAGATCCCTATCCTAATAAAACCTGGATAGACAAAATTTAGGACTCCCACTGTAGCATCGTCTGGTTAGCCATAGTAGCATAAAGTGACGTTAAATAAATAAACAAACAAAGATTTGATGCCATATTGTTTAATATTAATTTAAGAAAAATACTAAATTTGCCTCATATTTCATAACTTGTCTTTTCTTTGTTCCATTGGAATAACCGAAAAAAAATTATTCACTGGATAAGTATCGAAAAAATATTATTTTGTTAAGTTAAATTTGTCGATTTTTTGCCTTTAAACAATAATTCCTTATAAATTCTTTATACGACGTAAATAAACTACAAACGTCAACAACACAAGTGACAAGTGACGGGAACATGCACGCCACCTATGACAGCAACGTTGCTTTGTAAAATCACTTCCAATTTTTTCTATTTCTATTCCAAATATTAACCCCCCCAAAAAAATTATATAATACAAAAATATATATAATATGATTTCTAATAAACAACTATAGAATTCAAACGTAATATCCAAACAGTGAAAATATACATATTATTAAATATTGGTTTTGGAATCTAGAAACACAATTAAATATATATGAATATAAATAAACTATTTTTAGTTAAAGTTTTACCAAAATAATATAACAAATGATATTGTTATTAATTATCGTTATGGAAGGTAGATGAAAGTGTGATATAGTACATCAACTATCACGATATTTACTTCCAAAAACTTTTCAGCACGCTCAACGATGTGAATATCGCCATTTCACCTAACCTATGTGTTAGCTTCCAAATTGTTATATATTAAATGTAACAGATGTTTAAAAAAAAACAGCTGTTATAATTGTGAGAATAATAAAGAGTGATAAAGAATGGTTTCTTAGTGTGTAATTATTGTTCCTTATAAATTCTTTATACAACGTAAATTCCTGAGTAAGGCAATTATAAACGCAAAACTCTATAGAAGCGGATGGAAACTTAATTTGAGTTTTAAAATTTAATTTAAATAGTTCATTTGGAAAACGAAATAGAAATAAAATAGGTACCATTGTTATTTATGTAGTTTTTGAAAACATACATTATAATCAAGTTTTCTTTATATGAGACAATTAAATGTTCCGTTTTAGCTATATAATATGATTTTATAATTATTTCATTGTACAATTATTAATATTATTGTGTAATAATTTGCAGCATTTATAAACTATTTCAAATAAACTTTAGTAGTTTGGAACTAGTATAGAGAACTAGAAGTAAGGGAGAGAGAACTAGAAATGCCAGAGGCAGGCGTCGCAAACATTCTATTCACTGATTCTTCTGGATCAATCTTTTCATGCATTCCTAGCCCAACTCCTTTCCATGAATTCCCGTCACCTCCAGGCGACACGGAGATAGTGTTGGAAACTTTTACGGTGGCTTGGAGATGAAAGAGCTAAAGGATATCGGGAGATTGTAGACTGTAGAACAGCCATCTCAGGGTCTGAGCTGTTGGAGTGTGATGAACGGCCTGACCTTCAGGGCAGATATTTCATTAAGGCTGACCCTCATCCAGCTTCTTTTCATTCTTTGTTGAAGGCTGTCACGGGTGTTTATTTAGTAATTGTCTAAGGTTTTCCCTCCGGGGATTGACTGCATAGAATAATAATAAAAACGCTGCAAATTTATACAGAATGAATGGGTTTATGATTCCATGCGAATTCATTAAAATATTTTAAGATATTTGACACGTTAGGGTTAGGGAATTGGAATAGGTGCTCAGCCTCTTGGTTATTAGCACCGAATATATTTATATTAACACAATTTTTTGTAACTAGTTTAAAATGATAAAACACACAATTTTTACTTTCACTTACTATATATAGTAAGGGGGAGTATTGCGATCGTGAAAATTTTCGAATTCCAGTTTTCAACGGAAATACACGTTTTAGGGTCCCCTGAGTCCAAATAACCAAGTCCCGCAAAAAGCTCTGTGTGTGTGGTAACTCACGGGCAAAAACGGTAAGTCCTATAAAACTGAAATTTCATATTTAAGACAACTATACGCCCGGGACGTTACAAAACTTTTTTCATCAAAATGAGCTTACTTTATAACATGCATTTTGCACCTTTTTTCGATTTTCTCGAAAACGGTTCCGACGATTTTGATTGAACTAGCTATATCGATGTATCATTTAATGGGCTTTAATATCATGTAGGTTTTATTCTGATTAAAATGGTCTGACGGCTTAAATGCAGATATTTTAAATTTTCTTCCCCTAAAGTACCTTTAGTTTCGTAGATTCAATAAAAATAACTATATTATCTTGTTAACGCTGATGAAAAACAGGTAAATATATAAATTGAATAAAATCGATAACCAACTAAAGGAGAAAACAGAAAAAATATTTTTTTAATGCAATTTTTCGTTTTTGAACATAAGAGCAGTAATATACATGTATGATATACCGTTGGAAAGCTAAAGATTTTAGAAAAAATATTATCTCATACACAATCTTTTAAAAGTTAATAGAGAGTGATGAAATAAACATAAAACTAACTGATTATTTTAGATAATAATATAATAGATTTTTTAATAAAACACATGTTTCTATATAAATTCAATTTAATTAATTCCCTAATAGTTTCACGTATTTTTATCTCTAACTGTTTATGAAAATTCTTTTATTTATTTTTAAAATGGAGGTAAGTAAAAGTCGTGTGTTGCCCGCACCAGATTTTTTATTTATCTATTGTTTAAAAATTAATTTATTCCAAATTTTATTTGTTATTAATCTTTTTATTCATTTATTTATTTTATTTTATTTTTTTCCTTATAGTTCCTGGAGCAGATGAAATTCTTTAATGAACCTCAGTAGTGAACTGATTGTTCCACTAGGGTCCTTCAAGCTCTCACACAGCGATCTTGGTAGCTGAAATTTATCCATTAGTTCATGGAATTTGGGGCAGTTCTCAATTATATGTTCTATTGAGAGAGGCACTCTGCACAAGTCACACATTGGTTTAGGCTGCTTGAGAATGAGATGGAGATGTGTGAGTCTGCTATGTCCGATGCAAAGTCTCGCCAAAGCAGTTTCCTCGCGGCGATCACTTCACAATGATGTCTTCCAGGGAGAATGTACTGGCTTGATTTTCCTTTATTTATTTGTGTTGTCTACTTCTGACCACATCTGTTCCCAAGCCTGATATATTTTCACCTTTAGATAATTTTTTACGTATTCCTTGATGTAAGTTGGGTGGATTTGGACGTTTGATAATGCAGCTTCTTTCGCAGCCCTGTCCGCTTCTTCATAGCCATCAATGCTAAATGGAATCCACAAGAACACTAATTTGACACATTTGAAATTCGACACGTTGTATCCTGTCTTATAGTTAAGATGATAAGCAAAATTTTTTTTATTCTATCTTGAATAGTTTTTCAATTTAAGTCCACCCAAACTTCGGCTTTTTCATAATCTCGGCGCTCTTATAGCAGCTGGTTTACTCAAAGAAATAAAATTGTACTATCGTTATTATTACTTTTAATTACCTATATATGGAATATATAATAAGGGATTGATTATTTGATCAAACCCGCAGGTGGTCCTAGGATTATTTAATAAGGGTAAAATGAGTTATGCCGTCCTTCGAAGGGGACGTTAAAAGGTGGTCCTGAGACTGTACGATGCCAGGTACTCGTTAAAGATCCCTGTCCTAATTAAACCTGGATAGGCAAAATTTAGGACTCCCACTGTAGCATCGTCCGATTAGCCTTAGTAGCATAAAGTGACGTTAAATAAATAAACAATATAGTAAGGGAAAGTATTGCGATCGTGAAAATTTTTGAATTCCAGTTTTCAACGAAGATACACATTTCAGGTTCCCCTAAGTACAATTAACCAAGTCCCGAAAAAAGGTCTCTGTGTGTGGTAAATCTAGTCCGAAAAAGGAAATTCTTACGAAATTGAAATTTCATATTTAGGACAACTATTTGCTCGAGATGTTGCTGCAACTTTTTGATCAAAAAAAGCTAACCATAAAAGCAACTTTATACCATGCATTTGTTTATTTATTTAACGTCACTTTATGCTACTATGCCTTATCGGACGATGCTACAGTGGGAGTCCTAAATTTTGCCTATCCAGGTTTTATTAGGATAGGGATCTTTAACGAGTACCTGACATCGCACAGGCTCGGGACCACCTTTTAACGTTCACCCGAAGGACGGCGTAACTAAGGATTTTTTACTCCCATTAAAAAATCCTAGGACCACCTGCGGTTTTGAACCCGTGACCTTTAGCATGGGAGGCTGTTACGCTAGCCACCCAGCTACAAGTGATCCCATATACCATGCATTTTGTACTTTTTTTCGATATTCGAATAGCTTTTAATGGAATTTTAGAGATTTGTTGTTTTAACGAGCGTGATTAAGGATCATCAGTATCAGGGGTAATCCCACAGCTGAAAAAGATTTTTTTTTGCCACAGTCGGGGTTTGAATTCCTAACCTAGGAAACAGTAATTAAGTGATGGGGTTTATGCTAGGACATGGCTCAATAATGCCCTGATGATGGCTCACAAGCTTGAGCCAAAACGTAGGCAAAATTTAAAAAAAATTCAAAAAATGACTGATTCCCGACTATTCCACCTATAATAGTTTCTACAGTCGACTATACATCCTCAATATAATTTCTCTCTTATACATTTTTTGATATAATTAATTTAACGTCACTTTATGCAACCGTGGCTAATCGGACGATGCAACAGTGGGAGTCCTAAATTTTGTCTAATTGAAGGTTAACTAAGATAGGGATTTTTAATGAGAGAGTACCTAACATCGCAAGGGATTGGGACAACCTGACTTAAGGACTGCATAACTAAGGATTTTTTGCTCCACCTGCTTGGTTTGAACCCCTTTATACAACATACAAGGCTGTGACTGATGTCGCGTTCTACTTGAAATGATAAAAAAAAATCTGGTGCGTTAAACACACGACATACGACTTTCACTCACTTACGTCGGCTGTTAAATTCAATTTAAGAACTATTAAATAAACTGATTAAAGTTATTTTAAATAGAAAGTTTATCTAATTTCGTTGGAAACATATGGTTTAGATTAAAATATAACAATTTTAAAATGTTGCGTAAAATTATGAGTAATAATTTTATGTTTTATTTGTCTCTTTACGTTACCTTTTACTTTCTATAAAAAGATAATAACTTTCTACATTATCTTTAGCTTTCCAATGTTATATTATACATCTATGTTGCTCTTCTTAGTTTCAAAGAATCTCAAATTATATTAAAAAAATTATTTTTGCTATTTTATTTTAGTTATAAAAATCCGTTCAATTTGTATTTTTTATATGTTTCTTTATCAATGTTAATAAGAAGATATAGTTATTTTTTTGAAATCTACAAAATTAAATGTACTTTATATGAAGAATATTACAAAAAGTCTGTGTTGAGGCCTTGTCAGACTGTTCAATGAGAATGTACCTATGTGCTATTAAAGCCCATTTAATTTCACATCGAAATGAGTTTAATCAAAATCGATATGTTTTTGGAGGAAAATCTTAAAAAGGTGCAAAATACATGGTATAAGTAGCACTTTCGGTTAACCGATTTGGTGAAAAAGTAGCTATAATATTTCGGCGTATATTTGTCTCAAATATGATATTCCATTACACACACACTCACAGAGCTTTTTGTGGGACTTGGTTATTTGGACTCAGGGGATCCTAAGAAGTCTATTTCCGTTGAAAATTATAATAATAATATAGGATTACCGATCCCCGAAGGTCGATGCCGATACCACCATTTTTCGGTCTACACGACTCTTCCAAATTTCTCCCATCAAGCCCAAGCCCCAAAGATCAGCTTTTAACGGCAATCCTCCCATCGACGCTTCGGTCTACCTTTCGGACGTCTAACTAGTCGGATCAGCAAATACCAACTTTCTCGGAATCCGTTTCTCACCGAGCCAACAATTTTACTCGCCATTTGAGTCTCCGCGACGCTATCAACTCAATTATATTCAAAGGATACAAGTTCCGCAATTCCGCGTTGTGCAACCTTCAAAACTCCCAGTGCCCTCTCTCTCTTCGGACCAAATATTTAGCGCAGTACCTATTTTTCGAAAACCTTAAGCGTTGTTCATCCTTCAAAGTAACGGCCACGTTTCACATCCGTAAAGAACAGTTGGAAGAATAATAGTTTTATAAATTCTAACCTTTAAGTTTTTAGATAGAGCTGTGAGCTGAGTTACTTAGCAACTGAATAATAACACGCATTTCCCACCTTTAACCGGGATTTTATTTATTCCTGGATATTTCCGTTGAAAATTACAATCCGAAAATTTTCACGATCACAATACTTTATTTTACTATATATTTCTTGTATAGGAAAGTTAAAGTAAAAACCTAGAACCATGGTTGTAAACTGTTACATTAAGCATCGTAGAGTAAGGTTAAGTTAGCCACTACACCACAGGTGACTCCTGATTTGAAATTTTGAAGTAGTTCACGGGTACTATAGCTTCCTTGAAACGTGTTTATGATATCGATGGTATGTTAATAAGATGGGATTAGGATAATTTACGATGGTGTTTGCTTTAGGAGACCGTGTAATAACTGTTTGAAGTAGTGGCGATATTCTGTAACCAGGAACTGTTTGTCCTCGTTAATGAGCCCTTGTGGCAGTGTTGCCTTGGGATTGGATTACTTTTATGGTATCTTGCGTTGGCTATGGGATTATCCAGGATTTATGATGCAATTGAAGTAAGCAAAACAATTATTTTTAATAAGATATCCGCTCGAATAAACATTAACTGTTTCTGGAAGGAATTAGTCCGGGTAGCGGTCATTAAATGAAACAGCTTTTAGTTAGTTTATATATTAGTTTCAACTATTTATTGTTTGCCAACGTTTCGACCCCCTTTGTGGGTCATCATCAGGGCTGGAGGTGTAGAAGTGATGACTTGTTGAGATGAGAATGCCTGCTGTTGTTGAGATGTAGATAGTATTTCCTGCTTGCTATTTTGTTTTCTGGCGCTGCGGCGGAGAGTTGAGGTGGATGTATCTTTTCGTAATTCCCGTGTTTGGCAAACAATAAATCGTTGAAACTATTTAGCTGTTTCATTTAATTACCGCTAACCGGACTAATTCCTTCCAGCAATTCTCAACGGTCAACTAATTACATCCACAATTAACTGATTATATTTTATTTTATTTCGCAATTTGCCCATTACAATATACAACAAATCCTTTCCAAGTAATTAAGTGATTAGCTCCCTAGTCATTTAAATTGGATAGTTGAACTAAGATATAATGGCTTGAAATTGACCAATAATAGGACTGCAGTTAGAGTCGTAAGTCAGAAGGTCTATTGGCGAACTTCTTTTTAGACGAAAACTTGTAACATCTACAACCTCTGAAGGGTCTTGGGTGGTATTATTTATACTTGTTTCATTGGTACTTTTCTTGTTCAACAGCTCTGCAAGGAAGTGATTAGGCTAAAATTAAGTTTAGCCACTAGGTCTCCCCCCGCCCCCACTTTAAGACGATGTGTGTGCGCCAGGGCGTCCTTCGGAGGAGACCTAATATTATGGTAGTCAGGGCGATGAAGGGAGCCCATGGCTAAGTTACTACCACGCTAGTGTTGAGGTTGTGAGTTCGAATCCCAGTCCCGGCGGGACTTTTATAAGGATGTAACGAAAAAGGGATTAACTCACAGTCTCTCTCCCGTCAGCCACATGGTAACCACTCACAAAATTAGAATCGATAGCATCGAGAAACGTGAGTGTAATCTCCCAGGAAGAAGAAGAAGAAGGGCGATGAAAGTCGTTGAAGATCTCTTTTACAATTGAACCTGGATTGGCTAAATTTAGCACTTCCCCTGTGATACCGTATGATTAGCAAAGGTTACTATTATATATACATATATATATATATATATATATATGTATATATATATATATATATATATATATATATATATATATATATATATATAAATTCTTTATTCTGGGACCATGTCCCCTTAGAACAAAAACAAAAACATGAAAAACAAAAAAAAAATTATTATGGTCTAGATAATTTTCAATAAAATAATTCAATAAATTTAAAAATCTTTGTAAAGCTATATACACGTGGAACACGCTCTTATAAATACACATATTTACACTTTAAACACCTATATTTACAATGGAACGGAAGATTGAGATTAAAGTAGGTACTGGAAGTGTTAATGTTTGAAAGAAGAGAGAGAGGTGGCTTTACGGATAGAGATAGGCAAGGAATTCTAGCAGGATGAGAAGCGAACGAGAAAATATTTTTGAAAGGATACAGTTCTATGTGATGGAGTATAAATATTGATTGATTGGGGTCTAGTATTTAACGAATGGATATCAGAGCGGAGGGTGAGGAGCTCAGTTATGTAGGAGGGTCTGGAATAGCTAAGGAAGATAGGTTACGGACAAGTGGCTTTGTGTGGGCCGGGAGTTTAGAATGAAAAGAGATATATCTATTTCGGACTACTTCTGCGGCGACCTATCTATCAAACCGCTGCTTCCGAGTTCACTGTGGCGCAGAATATTCCGATTCTTATTCAGTCGAATTCGGTGTTCCCCAAGGCAGCGTTCTTGGTCCTATCATCTACAATATATACACGGCTGATATTCCTGTTTGCCCTAATACCTTCCTTGCAACGTTCGCTGATGACACAGCTATCCTACCCTCTCACTTAGATCCCTAAATTGCATCCATGGGCCTCCTAACGCACCTTTATCAAATTGAAGACTGGTGTAACAACTGGAGAATCAAAGTCAATCAATCCAAATGCAAACATGTCACCTTTACCCTTCGAAGACAATCCTGCCCTCCAGTTCTCTTTAACTCCATTCCGCTCCCTTTCTCTGACACAGTCCGGTATATTGGCTTCCATCTAGGCAAGAGACTAACTTAGAACCCGCATACTAGACTTAAACGACAAGAACTTAATCGGCGATTAAGCCAATTATACAGACAACTGAACAGAGATTCTAAACTATCTATCGGAAAAAAACTGCTAACATAGCTGACAGTACTGAAACGTATATGGACCTACGGACTTGAAATGTGGGGGACAGCCAAATTTTCAAACATTGAACGCATTCCTTCATTTAAAATTCCAAACCTTCCAATCCAAAGTCCTCCGAACAATAGTTAATGCTCCTTATTATGTCAACAACCATACCTTACACTGCGACCTAAATATTCCATTTATTTTATACCTTATGCCACAAAAATTCTCTAATTTCCATCAGAATCTTATCCATCGCCCTAATCCGCTAGCTCAATCTTTATCCAACTACAGACTTGCCAGGCATAGGCTAGATTCTCCACTCACGTGCTGTATGCTTGAGAATTGTATATAGGTATGAGTGACTTTTGTATATATTCTTATTGATTCTGTTTTATATGTATGTATATTGTATTATACATGTAATTACACATATTTGTATATTAACGGAAAACGGTATGTTATGGCAGTTAAGTAAAAGTAAAAAATAAATAAAATCATATCCGTAGATATGAAAAAGTATTTAATGATATTTATATTTCTAAAAAATAAATTAACTCTTTAAAAATAAATTTGTAATAATAAAGGATGAACATCCGTCTACAACCGAGGCGAAGGCGAGAATATCGTGTTTTTGGACAAACACAACCTTTAGGCTCGGAAGGTTCCTTATACCTTACTTATTCATACTCACTCAACGACGCGAGCCATCTCACTCAGAAAAGTAATTTTTTTTCTAAAATTATATACAAATTTCTTCATAAATTATTCTCGAAAATATAAGAAAGCTCCTCTATTTTTAGTAGTAACGAAGCAAAATGAGTAAATTTGAGGAATCTCATAAAAATGCTTCTACACCTTCTCGCTTTGGTAACCGACGTTTTGGTAAAGAAAAAATAACACGAAGCTCTACAACACAGAAAAGGAAGAACAAATTTCCAACTAAGTGTAAAATTAACAACTGCGAAGTCAAATTATCAAAAAAATTTGCTATCTTTGACAGGCATTTAACATTTTAGGTCATTCCAAAGAGCCAGACCGGGAATGGACCATGAGGAATTGAAACGCAAAAAATTGCTGGTTACTTAAATGAAAGAACTAACAAGCTTTTTCATTTCGTAAAAATCTTCCCTCCTGGAATACCTCAACGGTGGCAAAAATATTTTGAAAGGTAAATGCTGTGTTGTTGTTTTTTTAAATTTTTTTATTAAGAGATAATACAATCTGCCACCTTCTGTGGCAATGGGTATTACGGTTAAAAGAAATCATTCATCCTATATGTTCATTGTAAATATAAAAATTTAAAAAAATAAATAAATAAAAAAAGATAAAATAGAAATAAATAATATATATAAAGAAAATAATAATAATCTTGATCACATTCATACCTATTTACAAACTGCCCCTGGGATCACCGAATCGAACCCCGAGATCCGCTAGTGGATGTCGAGGCACAATGCCAGGAGATCCCAGTGCCTCTCACTTAGCCGCGTCACTGGTCTTGAGAGCCAATGGAGGCTATAGCCTATCTAGATGGCGCTAGAGCCACAGACACTCAGGGCATGAGTGGAGAAGCCAGCCATTGCCAGCACTCCAATGACATATTTACAAGAGATCTCTGGGCCACTGCCGCTTCAACCTACGAGGAGGGTTATAGGGATGTTTGGAACTGGATAGGGAGTGTACCAGGGGATTAGGAAGGTGAGTAAGCTTCAAATTCTATGTTTAGAATTTTAGTTTTTTAAGTCTGATACAAACTAAAAAGTGAGCCCCACACCTGTTTATAATTTATAAATTGGGTAAACAATAGAGATTATCGTAAGTTCTTTAAAACTCATATTAGCGAACAAAGGTAAATCCTCAGTAATAACAAAGATATAAAGAAAAATTAAATAAGGGGCTATGAATAGAAAAAAAAAAAAAAACTACAACCCACGAAGGTTCTTTGGTTCAGAATTCCCTCATTTTCCGGGCCAAAAAAAAATGTTAATAATTATTTAAAAGAATATCATTAAAACTTCCGAATTAAAACGTTAGAATCAGTGCTACTGAATGACATTTTATTGACAAAGGCTAAACATAGGTGAAATACGCAGGTCAAATATATTCAGAATGTTATTTTTTTAATTTTTATATAAACCTATGACTTCCTGCCCTACAGTATCTTTTAATAACACTCCACAAGTCCCTGTTGAACAGATTCGATACCTAGGACTCCACCTTGACGAACGTCTAACTTGGAATTCCCATACAAGACTGAAACGACAAGAAACTGTCCGACGTTTTCGCCTACTTATTGGAAAAACGGTCCAACCTTCCACATAATTACAAAAGACTTATTTATATGACCATCATAAGACCGATATGGGGAGCTATGGGGTAAACCATCGAATTATTCTTGTATCCAATCCTTACAATCCGAAATCCTTAACGCTCCTTAATTTGTCACGAATAAACTTATCCACAAAGACCTTAATATCCCATAAGTTACTGAATTATCCCGAACCAGGTATCAATCATTCCATGAAAAACTTCATTCCCACTCTAACCTACTAGTTTCTGGAAAATCCTCTGAAAAGAAGATAACCCCAAGACCTTCCAGTTTAAAATATTTTTAGAGTGCTTCCAATGGGTAGTGTCTCTACATGTATTCCTTGTCCGTTTACTATGTCTATTACATTTACTTGATGTATATAATACAGTTGTAAATATCAATAAATATGTTAAAAAAAACAAAACAAAAAAAAAACTAATTTTATGTTTAGATTTTATCATCTATTCTATCCAATTGACTAAACAAGGATTTTCTTACCTTCTTCAGGTTATTTGTGATTTTAGTTTAATGGATCAATGGTCATTATTATTACATTTATCTTAAGTAAACCTGGACAAAATCTTTTATAATTAAAATAAAAAAAAAAAAAAAAGTGAACTTCTAGTAACGTTTGATGATTTTTATATTTCATCAGATATATAATTTTTAGTCTTGCTCATTTGCCACCCTCCTTAACAAAATCACTATTTAAAAAAAATATAATGCAATATCATTAAATTAAGTTAATAATTATTTTTAAAGCCCTGCAGCTTTAGCTATGAACTATTTTTTTTTTTTAAATAAGCAGTTTTGAAAAGTGATAGTTTATATGACTGTCCAGTTAAACAATCAAGATCCATTTCTAAATAACACTTATGATCTCAAATTTTTCCTTGATGTAATTTTTAATTTTCATGTATTTCTGTGGAAATCTTAGTTACAAAATAAACATTTTTTAGGTATAGGCATCAAACATAAAAAACAAGTAGTCAATAAATTTAAAAAAAAATGTGTTTGGGCCTAAATCTTCCTTTAAGCTTGCATTAATGTTTAATTAAATAAAAAACAAAAACATGTTTCAAATAAAATTCCACATAATGCAGATATTTTTAAAATAATTTTTCATACTCAATTTTCTGAATTCTTCTTAATTCTCTTGAAGAGGTTTCACTAAACCATATCCTTTCGAATGGCAAAAAAATATATATAAATAATTTTTAAAAAAAATATCATGCGAACTTCCAAATTAAAATGTAAGAATATAAGGAAAATATTCGGGAATATGATATGTGATTCTGAGAAACATTTAAATTAAAGTCTTTGAGCTTGATTTTTTTTTAATTTCAGAATTTTTTCACTAACGAAATCTTTAAATATAGTCATATATTCATCCCAGTTGAAATTAAAAATTCCTTTAAAGGTTCTTTAGATCTTTAAAAACCAAAAACTGTGTTCCCTCCTCAATCCCCTCATAACCTCACTTCTCTTTGAAATAAAGTCTTAGCTAAAAATTTCTTGTATATTAATAATTTTCCTCTTTTATGCAGCCTATATAAATTAAATTAGTTTGTATCATATAAATTACGTAACAGTAAGAAATGAATCATTCCAATCACTTTTTTACTTTCACTTACCTATATATCAAATATATAGTAAGGGAAAGTATTGCGATCGTGAAAAGTTTCGTAATTCCAGTTTTCAACGGAAATACACGTTTTAGGGTATCCTGAGTCCAAATGACTAAGTCCAGCAAAAAGGTCAGAGTGTGTCCCCACGTGTCTTTGGTATTTTAGCGCGTTAAGTCCTATAAAACTTTTTTTTTTTAACTTTTATTTATTTAGAAATAATACGATCTGCCACAATCTTGGGCAATAAGTATTAGTGATATTAGAATTCATTCATTCCTTATGTACACAAAATAAAGAAATAAAAATAAATGAATACAAAATAAACAGAAATAAATAAAATATAAAGATAAAAAGAAAAAAAAAAAATAATAATCTTGGACACATTCATACATATATATACAATATTTACATACTGCCCCTGGGAACTCCGAATTAAACCCCGTCCAAGGCTAGGAGATCCCAGCGCCTCTCAGTCAGTCGCGTCACCGGTCTAATAAGCCAGTGGAGACTGAGAGAGGGCGCTAGAGCCACAGACTCTCAGGCATGAGTGGAGAAGCTGGCCATTGCCAACACTCAGCATTGCTTAGTTATAAGAGATCTCTAGGCCACTGCCGCTTCAACCTACGAGGAGGGTTATAGGGATGGCTGGAGCTAGATAGGGATTGGGATAAAGGATTAGGAAGGTGAGTTAGCCTCTGGTGGAAGTTTAGGAATTTAGATGGGATTAAATCGAGGACAAATGGGATATTCAGATCATTGTGTAAGGTCTTGTTTGTAACATAATAGGGAGCATTGACTATTGTTCTAAGGACTTTGGACTGAAAGGATTGGATACGCCTGATGTTCGAAAATTTAGTTGTCCCCCACAGTTCGAGTCCGTAGGTCCATATCGGTTTTAGAATCGTCTTGTAAATTAATAGTTTATTAGCAACAGAAAGTTTTGATGTTCTGTTTAGTAGTCTATATAGTTGGCCGTATCGTCTGTTGAGTTCTTGTCGTTTAAGTCGAGTGTGTGGGTTCCACGTTAGTCTTTTGTCTAGTAAGAATCCCAGATACCGGACTGTGTCAGAGCAGGGAAGGGGTATGGAGTTAAAATTGACTTGTGGACAGGATCTGCGGCGAAGGGTAAAGGTGATGTGCTTACATTTGGATTCATTAATTTTGATACGCCAATTAGCGCACCAAAATTCAATCAAGGATAGATGTCTTTGTAGATAGGAAGATGCAATTTCGGGATCTGATTGGGTTGATAAAATGGCAGTATCGTCGGCAAAGGTTGCTAAGAAGGTATCAGGATCCGTAGGTATGTCAGCTGTAAATAGGAGATAGAGGACAGGACCTAGAACACTGCCTTGAGGTACACCAGCCTCGATCAGGTAACTATTGGAAAATTCTGAACCAGAGCGGACTCTGAAGGAACGGTTTGAAAGGTAGGATTGTAGGATTAGATATAAGGATTGGGGTAAATGGGTTTTTAGTTTGAAAAGCAAGCCATCGTGCCAGACCCGGTCGAATGCCTGAGCAACGTCCAGAAAGGCACCAGTGCAATATTGCTTGTTTTCAAGTGCAAAGGATATATGGTCAACCACTCGTAGGCCTTGTTGTACAGTGGAGTGCTGTGAGCGGAATCCGAACTGGTGGAAAGGAATTTCAATTAACTGTAGGATACGCTTGAGAAGGATTTTTTCAAAGATTTTTGAAAGGATCGGAAGGAGACTAATATAATGAGGTGTTGTTGGGAGGTTTACCAGGTTTGGGAAAAAGGAGAATGATGGAGTGTTTCCACACCAAAGGAAAGTGGGTTGTACGGAGGATACTATTATAGAGGTAGGTAAGGAATATAATTGCTTTTTGGGGCAGTTGACGAAGGATCTTAGAATTGAGGAGGTCGTAGCCAGGAGCTTTTCGAGGTTTTAGTTTCTTTATAAGGAATTTGACCTCCGTCAAAACACCACAAAAGACACTCGAGTGTTCTTTCAAAGCTTGTAGGCTAAACATGCCTCATTAAGACACTATTTTGTCCAAAATTGCATGATTATGAGAACAATAAATTCTCGAAACGTCGCATAGATAAAATAGTTTATTCATTGACTGAAACCTAATAACAACACGAACTTAAATTATCAACAGTCGAGAACTGATCAAACAATATATATATATATATATATATATATATATATATATATATATATATATATATATATATATAAGTAGAATCAACAATAAAGTCAATTTTTTAAGGAAGTTTATTAAAGAAGTTATTCTTTAAATTATCTATATTATAATTATTTCGTTGCGATTGGTTACTTTTAGAAAAAAAATCTGTTCCTCGCAACACACGACTTTCACTTACCTCCGTTATTTATATCAATTTAAGAATTTTTAAATACATTAAGAGAAAAAAAATAAAATTTTAAAGCATTAATTAAATTGAATTTCTACAGAAATATGATATTTATTAAAATAATGATTATATTATTATCCAAAACAATCAATTAGTTTTATCGGATTTTCACCAGTCTTTATCAACTTTTACAATTTTATGTATAAAATAATATTTGTTCAAAAAACTTTAGCTTTCCAACGGTATATCATACATGTATATTACCGTTCTTATGTTCAAAAACAAAAAATTACATTAAATTTTTTTTTTTAGTTTTCTCCTTTTATTAGCCATCGAATTCGTTTAACTTATATATTTACCTTCTTTTTTTTTTATCGTTGATAACAAGATTATATTGTTATTTTTTTAGTATCTACAAAATTAAAGGTACTTTAGAGAAAGAAAATGTAAAATATCGGCATTATAAGCCCTGTTCCAATCATTTCAATTAGAATAAAATCTACATCATAATAAAGCCCATCAATTTTTACATCGATATATAGAGTTTAATCAAAATCGTTGGAGCTGTTTATGAGAAAATCGTAAAAAGGTGCAAATTGCATGGTATAAAGTAGATCTTCCCGTCAGCTGATTTTGATGAAAAAGTCATCTCAGGCGCATAGTTGTCTTAAACATGAAATATAAGTTTCATAGGACTTACCGTTTCCGCCCGGGAGTTACCACACACACACACACACACAGACCTTTTTGCGGGACTCGTTATTTGAACTCTGGGGACCCTAAAACGTGTATTTCCGTTGAAAACTGGAATTCAAAAATTTCCACGATCGCAATACTTTCCATTACTACAAATTTCATATATAGGTAAGTGAAAGTGAAAATGGGATTTTATCAGGTAATTAAATCAACACACGGTGCCCAGATATGAATATAAGAACATAACATTCTCGAAACGTTGCCTAAATATTATTGTTTATTTATTGACTGAAACCATTTATTGATCAACAGTCGACAACTAATGAAATAATATATATATATATATATATATATATATATATATATATATATATTCATATTTATTTGAAATAAGCCGAATTTTAAGAAATGACACGCAAAATTTTTATTAATTAATTAATTAATCTTCATTCGTTAATAGTTGATATACATATATATAAAGAGAGTGTTCTTTCAAATTTTGTGGTCTACACATCTCTATTTAAGACACTATTTTGTCCAAAATTGCATGATTATGAGAACAATAATTTCTCGAAACGTCGCATAAATAAAATTGTTTATTCATTGACTGAAACCTGAGAACAACAGAAACTTATATATATATATTTATATATATATATATATATATAGCATTTCCAAGTCAATTGTAACCTTTTCCAAGTCAAATGTAACTTTTTCCAAGTCAAATGTAACCTTTTCCAAGTCAAATGTAACCCTTTCCATTTCAAATGTCACCTTTTCCAAGTCAAATGTCACCTTTTCCATTTCAAATGTTACCTTTTGATATAGGGATTAATTATTTTGCTTTCGGGTGGTTATGATTACGTTTTTCGATCTGTATTTTTTATCGCTCATGCGTATTTCAACTCGCATTTACTTTTAATGTTATATTGATATAGGGATTACTCAATGTTCTTTCGGGTGGTTATGATTACGTTTTTCGAGCTGTATTTTTTATCGCTCATGCGTATTTCAACTCGCATTTACTTTTAATGTTTTTTATTGATATAGGGATTACTCAATGTTCTTTCGGGTGGTTATGATTACGTTTTTCGAGCTGTATTTTTTATCGCTCATGCGTATTTAAACTCGCATTTACTTTTAATGTTTTTAATTGATATTGGGATTGATTGTTTTGTTTTGGGTTCTCATTATAACGTTGCTGGAATATACATCGTTTAGGTTTTTTTTATTTTTTTTTATTATTATTATTATTTTATAAAAGGATTAGTTATAGTTCCTTTTCTAGCGTCCTGAGTAATTTTTTTCAACTAAATCTTTTGTAAAGGGTCCGCTTCCTAACTCGGTCTTACAATTATTTGATAATTTAATTGAGGAATCGTTTATTCTATTTTCGGGTGTTCTGATAACATTATTTGAACCAAATTTGTTACTCATTTTAAGTTACTATTTCTATTTCATAAATATTCGATAGAGGGATCGTTTATATTGTTTTCGGGAATACTAATAGAGTTTATGACATTTATTTATAGCTAGTGCACATTTTAACTTAAATGAAAAGTGATCTAGAAGAATGCGCAATCGCGATGTAACGTCCAAATCAAAAATGTAATCAGATCCTGCAAAAAAACAATAAATAATTTTTACATCATATTATAACATAATACCTACGGTTTGTAGAAATTCCCAAGCGCATAAAAGAATAAAGTTCAAAACACGTTATGAGAATCCCCTAAAACAAAAACAAAGAAAGACCACTGCAAATGCAAGTTGAAATGAGAGCAAGCGACAATAAAAACAGCTTAAAAAACGTAATCACAAGACCCGAAAAGATAATTACAAACGTCTATAACAATAAAAGATATCAAAAGTAAATCCGAATTGAAATACGCATAAGCGATAAAAGATACAGCTCAAAAACGTAATCATAACCACCCAAAAGCACATTAATTATCTCTATATATATATAAAACATTAAAAGTAAATTCGAGTTAAAATGCGCGGGAGCGATAAATAAATAAAACTAAAAAAACATAATTATAGGACCCGAAAACACAATTTTCAACACCTATATCAATATGAAACATAAAAAGTAAATATTAGTTAAAATAAGCGAGAGCGATAAAAAATACAGCTCGAAAAACGTAATTATAGCCACCCGAAAGCAAAAAAATGAATTCCTATATCAATAAAAAATATTAAAAGTAAATGCGAGTTGAAATACGCATAAGCGATAAAAGATACAGCGCAAAAAACGTTATAATGAGAATCAAAAACAAAACAATCAATCCCAATAACAATATCAATAAAAAAATATCAAAAATAAAGGCGAGTTGAAATCCGCACGAGTGATGATAAAATAGCTTTTAAACATTTTCATAACCCCGCGAAAACACATGGATAGATCTCTATAAAAAAAAAAGATTAAAAGTAAATAGAAGTTGAAATACGCATGAGCGATAAAAAATACAGCTCGAAAAACGTAATCATAACCACCCGAAAGAACATTGAGTAATCCCTATATCAATAAAAAACATTAAAAGTAAATGCGAGTTGAAATACGCATGAGCGATAAAAAATACAGCTCAAAAAACGTAATCATAACCACCCGAAAGAACATTGAGTAATCCCTATATCAATAAAAAACATTAAAAGTAAATGCGAGTTGAAATACGCATGAGCGATAAAAAATACAGATCGAAAAACGTAATCATAACCACCCGAAAGCAAAATAATTAATCCCTATATCAATAAAAAACATTAAAAGTAAATGCGAGTTGAAATACGCATGAGCGATAAAAAATACAGCTCGAAAAACGTAATCATAACCACCCGAAAGCACATTAATTAATCCCTATATCAATAAAAAACATTAAAATTTAATGCGAGTTAAAATGCACGCGAGCGATAAAAAATACAGCTCGAAAAATTTAATTATAATACCCGAAAACACATTAATTATTCCAAAAAACTACCCCTCCTCTCTAAAAAATCAAAATCAACAACTATCTTAAAACTAAATAGACGATAATTAATTTTTTTAAATATTAGCTAGTAAAAAACAGAACTTGATATCAAATATCTAAGAGACCTAAAAAAAATATCAATTATTATATGCCAAAATTATTAAAAAAGTCATAATGTTAATTAAACTAATTATTTTTCAATAAATAAATAAATAAAACGGAATATTTAAGGCTAGAAGTGAAGAAAAAGGTGAAATTTGACTTGGAAAAGGTAACATTTGAAATGGAAAAGGTGACATTTGACTTGGAAAAGGTGACATTTGAAATGGAAAGGGTTACATTTGACTTGGAAAAGGTTACATTTGACTTGGAAAAAGTTACATTTGACTTGGAAAAGGTTACAATTGACTTGGAAATGCTATATATATATATATATATATATATATATATATATATATATATATATATATGTATATATATATAAATAGTTTTCCTTGATATATATTTTATATGTAGGTTGTTTTAAAAATACATAGTTTTTAGAAAGTTTATTAATGAAGTTATTCTTTCAATAATTTATATTATAATCGTTTAGTGCCTATTGGTTATTTTTTGAAAATACATTTCCTCTTATTGTATATTGTTATTTGTTATCTATTTAATATATTTTATAGGTTATTATATAAATTAGGTTATTTGATATATGATAAGTGCGTGTCTAATTTTACTGATAGGAGACCAAATTATGGTTTGGCAAGAAATTGTTTTTCATATGGATCAGATTATCTAATGAAGATTTATTAGGGCCTGGTATGGCACGCATCAAGTTTACTTTTTAATAAAATAATAGATAAGATTTAATCTTGATTTCGACAGTTCACACAAAACTCGTTAATGAGTTATATTTTATTAAAAACCATTAATGAATAACATTAAAACTCGACGAATATCTCAAAACTTGATCGATTTCTATTAAAAGGCATTCATTTACTTAAATGTAATGATTATAGATTAGATTTACAATTTTAAGGAGATACAGCAAACCGCGATAAAACTTATCACTTATTTATAAAAAATATATATTTATATTGTATTATTATTATATAAATTTATTGTTTTGTATATATCGTGTGAATGCAGTATGAATGTTGTACTTTATCCCTATTAAAAATGTCCTAAATTGGACAGATTGTAATATTGCTCAATAAAGAATTGTTTTAAAAATTTATAAAAAATAAATTATGACTTAAACATAGTCAAATATATGATGTACGGATTTCGTGGTACATCTTATATAATAAACAATACAACATAGGATGCGTGCAACTCATGACTTTCACTTACCTCCGAAGTTAAAATAAATTTAAGAATTTTTAAAAAGATGAAAATAAATTTTTTATCAATTATTTTTATAGAGGAGTAATTTTAATTATGAATGTATTAGTTGGAACAATCCTTTCTTTTTATCTATATATTTATTTATTATAACATATATAAAACTTGATTATAACAACGTTTCGAGGTACTATCTATGCCTCATCTTCAGATTATTAAAAATCATATATATTTCCATATTATATCATAATATTGGTTATATATAATGTACTATTATTCATACATTATTTTGTCAATTTTCGTTAAAATAATCTCTACTTCACCATTACATAATAATTGTTTTAACATTTTACTGCTAAATAATTGCAACTATGAAGCAGTAAAATGTTAAAACAATTATTATGTAATGGTGAAGTAGAGATTATTTTAACAACAATTGACAAAATGTTTCGTATATAAGGGCTATGTATGAATAATAGTGCATTATTATATGACCTATATTATGATATCATATGGAAATATATATGATTTTTAATGATCTGAAGATGAAACACAGAAAGTACCTCGAAACGTTGTTATAATCAAGTTTTATTTATGTTATAATTATATAACACATATTTCCCAACGTGACACCATCATTTTTATCCCCGAACTGAAAAACTCCTAGCTTTGAAGTGAAACAAAATCTGAAAACACACTTTTCACTAGATCATCATTTTCAAAAAGTTTTCCTTTAACGAAGTTGTCTAAATTCCTGAACAGGTGGTAATCTGCTGGAGACAAGTCGGGAGAATATGGTGGGAGCTGAAGAACATCGTAGCCCAGTTCTTTCAATTTTTGCAAGGTATGTTTTGAAACATGGGATCTTGCTGCCGCCCAGTGAGATCATGATGTACCCATGTATCGAGCTTTTTTACTTTCGCAATACACTTGTGCTGAGAGTCCTTTAACTGTTTGGTAGGGGTTTTCTTCTACTGTATGTTAGAGGACATCGTTGTCTATTACGGGAGGAGGTCTTCCTCGTGGCAAGTTTTCCAAGTCGGTATCCCCAGCTGAAAACTTAGCAAACCAACGGCGAATGGTCCGTTCATTAACACTCCCTTCCCCAAACGCCTTACCAAGATTTATAGCGGCCTCAGCTGCTGAATGGCCGAGTTTAAACTCGTACAAAAATATTACTCGAAAATCGCGTGTTTCCATGTTCATATTCAGAGGTATACTAAAAACTGGTTAATTGATTGGGAAGCTAATGTTTATAATACAAAAGGTAGAGGATTAGTAACCGTTTACTTTAAATATGTAAACATTTGGAAGAAAACATCAGAGACCTGCAAAATCCTTTATGTATTTCAGAAACTATAAAAACGGACATTTCATGTGAAACAACCCAATATAATACTTTTATGTATTGAGCCTGAAGAAAAAAAAACATGTTCTCGCAGTAAGCTCTCTGGGATTGCGGCTATAGAAGTTGTATCCATGCGGTTACAGAAGGTTTGTTCTAAGACATGAATAAACGTTTCCCGACCACACGCGCCACCAACTTCTATATATAGTTGATTCCACGGTCCTATAATATCCCATCATTAGGAAAGTTTTTAGTATGGATCAGTGGCTAAGTCACTGGTTAATAAATGAATTCCTAATGAAGGTTAATAAGTTTTAAATTAGATTATTATAAAATTAGAATTTTATCTTTAAATAATATGAAAAAAATCTGGTGCATCAACACACGACCTTTATTTACCTCGGTAGTTTTTTTCGTATACAAGTTACTGTCGAAATTTGACACCAAATCCTATATGGTCAATACATGTTTGCCATAATTTAATAGAAACTTAGGTTACGAAACCAAAAAATAAATTAAAAAAAATCAATAAATTAAGTAAATAGAGAATAAAATAAAATAATGTAAATAAAAGAGGAAGGTGACTCAAAAGAGATAGAAAAAATAAAATGATAATAATATTAGAATTAAAATAAACTTTTCCTACTCATCCATATTTTCCCAATCTGCTGGAGTGCTTCAAGGTAGCATCTTAGGTCCTATCCTCTACTCCCTTTATACAGCTGACATTCCACTCCATCCTCATACTGTCCTCAATACTTATGCTGATGACACGTGTGTCTTATCCGTCCATAATGATCCAACTACTGCATCCCAAACCCTTCAGTTCCACATCACAGCCATTGAAGAATGGTGTCAAATTGGAGGATTAAAATAAACCCAAACAAATCCCACCAAATCACCTTTACCCCTCGTCGCAAACCGATGAGTTCCTGCCCTCCAGTATCCTTTAATAACATTACCCTTACTCCTGTTGAGCAAATCCGATACCTAGGTCTCCATCTTGACAAGCGCCTTACTTGGAATCCTCACGCAAGACTGAAACGACAAGAAACTGCTCGAAGAATCGATTACTACAACACTTACTAGACAAACGTTAAAAACTTCCAGTATATTACAAAAGACTCATTTACATCACTATTATCAGACCTATTTGGACATATGGAATCGAGTTTTGAGGCTCTACGAAACCATCTAATTCCTCCAGCATCCAGTCCTTACAATCCAAAATCCTTCGCAAAATCCTGAATGCCCCTTATTTTGTCACAAATCAACTCCTCCATAATGACCTAAACATCCCATTTGTTGCAGACATAGCCCGCGATAGATACTCCTCTTTCCATTCTCAACTCCCTGCCCATACAAATCCACTTGTCCGTAATTTATCTTCCTTAGATATCCCTGATAACCCTCCAAGACGACTGAAAAGGAGGTGGCCTCGGGACCTACTGAGTTAAAATAGTTAGTGAAGTGCTATTGCTTTGTAGTTCTTTCTCAAGACATTTTCATGACTTTTTTTTTCATTCCTCATATTTACTAGTTGTGTTCTTTAATACAGTTGTAAATTACTATAAATAAATAATAAAAAAAAAGAAAAGATTTTACACTGAGCGTTGATGAAGAATTGCTTGTTCATCATAAACTTTTGTAAAAACATGGCTTCTGTTTCTAGGGGAACCATCGCTTCTCTTTGCTTCCCATATTTCCTGCATCGGAATAGAATGTGGCGCGGATCTTAGGGACTTGGCATGTTACACAATTGCCATAATTTTCTATTTTCATTAAATTGAGATATTTTTTTTGTGCAGCCGTGGTTAGTCCGTAGCCTTACTAATTGTGAAATTTACTTTCTATCAAGCTGTTGGTTCTTGGAGAATACCCACATGATATTAAAGCCCATTGAATTTTACATCAATATTCAGACACAACACTCCGAATCAAAAGTTTTACAATTTTTAATTTGAAGAGTTTCCTAAATGATATAAAATACATTAGCAGGTTTCAGCAACTGCAATCCATAATTAATTTTTTTGTATTATTTTTCACATATTCTGGGACTTTAAACGTAAAATGTAGGGAAGTTTTAGATTTTATCAAATAAATTTGATGTTTGTGCGCTCGCCAATCGTGTTAAAAAAATTAATCAGTTTTTATAATGTTTAATTATAATTTGTCACATTTTTCCGTATTCTGGGACCCCAAAGGTTAAATATGGGCAAGTTTCAGAAATTTGTCCACCTGAATCGGTCATAATTTCCACTGTGTGACGGACAAACGGATTTTTACTTTTTTTGAATTTGTTATTCTATTATGCCCCACTGTATCCTTTAATAATTAATACCCCACTCATGTTGAACAAGTCCGATACCTAGAACTCCATCTTGACAAACGTCTTACATGGAATCCCCATACGCGACTTAAACGACAAGAAACTGCCCGTAGATACCGATTACTACAACATTTACTAGACAAACGTTTAAAACTTCCAATTTATTACGAAAATCTCATTTATGTTACCATCATCAGACCTATCTGGACATATGAAATCTAGCTTTGGGGCTCTACTACAATCTTTTATAATCCTTACAATCCAAAATCCTTCGCAAAATCCTAAATGCTCCTTATTTCGTTACGAATAAAATCATTCATAATGACCTAAATATCCCATTTGTCGCAGAACTAGCCTGAAACAGATATGCCTCTTTTCATTCCAAACTCCCAACCCACACGAATCCTCTTGTACGCAACTTATCATTCCCATCTATTCCTGACAACCCTCCGAGGCGATTGAAAATACGATGGCCTCGAGACCTACTTTAATTTATGCCAAAGGTCACGGGTTCAAACCCGCAAGTGGTCCAAGGATTTTTTAATGGCAGTAAAAAATCCTTAGTTATGCCGTCCTTCGGAGGGAACGTTAAAACGTGGTCCCGAGCCTGTGCGATGTCAGGTACTCGTTAAAGATCCCTATCCTAATAAAACCTGGATAGGCAAAATTTAGGTCTCCCATTGTAGCATCGTTCGATTAGCCATAGTTGTATAAAGTGACATTAAATAAATAAACAAAAAACCTACTTTAATTTAATTGACATTGAAGTGCTACCATTGGGGAGTTTCTTCACAAGACGTTATCACGCCCATAAGTTTTGTACACAATATTTATTGAACAAATAAAAGAACGTATTTACACTCCGAGAACAGGTTATAACCTCTATTATCTCACCAACAACATTAACACATGTTTTATTACCAAACACTTTTAAAGATCGATTATTCCAGCCACTGTAGATTTGTCTTGCAACGGGGCTCTTCTGCTACATCAATAAAATATTAAAAAAAAAAAAAAAATATTCTAGTTCTACGCACCCTCAATTTTTTTTTCTATTACGAAGGTTCATCATTGAAAATAATAAACCAAAAGAAAAAATATGTAACGAGAAAGTTTTTCTATTATTTACATTCGGTCAGCTGAACTGAAGAAAATGTAACACACTGCTGGATTTTCCAGGTAATCTGATTTTACCTTTCCAGCAAACTTTAATTACGAGAGCAGAGCAGCTCCCCATCGACCTGACAGCGAGACCTCTACACCCATTATCCCCGCCCCTTACAAACGATAGCCCCCTCGACAAACCGAAGCCGCCGTCATGACAAAAGTCGGGACGGATGGTGCTTCACATCGGTCGAGGACAGGGTCGATTCTCGGAAGGGTGGGCCTAATGAAGGCGGTCGGGAACCACAATAGCAACCTCTCTCCGCCTCCTTTGGTTTTTAGCAATTGGGTCAGCCACGGGCGCCTTCATGTCCCGAATTTCGAAAAATTTGAATTAGTTAAAATCAACTCAGGATTTTCAAAACAAAGAGTTGAAAGAAGGTTAAACAATTTTTTTTATAACTTTTATTTATTTAGAAATAATACAATCTGCCACAATCTTGGGCAATAAGTATTAGTGATATTAGAGTTCATTCATTCCTTATGTACACAAAATAAAGAAATAAAAATAAATGAATACAAAATAAATAAAATATAAAGAAGAATAAATAACCGTAAATAAAGATAAAAAGAAAATAAAAGAAATAAATAATAATAATCTTGGTCACATTCATACTTATATATACAATATTTACATACTGCCCCTGGGAACTCCGAATTAAACCCCGACGCACACAAGTGGGTGTTGGGGCCCAAGGCTAGGAGATCCCAGCGCCTCTCAGTCAGTCGCGTCACCGGTCTAATAAGCCAGTGGAGACTGAGAGAGGGCGCTAGAGCCACAGACTCTCAGGCGTGAGTGGAGAAGCTGGCCATTGCCAACACTCAGCATTGCTTAGTTATAAGAGATCTCTAGGCCACTGCCGTTTCAACCTACGAGGAGGGTTATAGGGATGGCTGGAGCTAGATAGGGATTGGGATAAAGGATTAGGAAGGTGAGTTAGCCTCTGGTGGAAGTTTAGGAATTTAGATGGGATTAAATCGAGGACAAATGGGATATTCAGATCATTGTGTAAGGTCTTGTTTGTAACATAATAGGGAGCATTGACTATTGTTCTAAGGACTTTGGACTGAAAGGATTGGATACGCCTGATGTTCGAAAATTTAGTTGTCCCCCACAGTTCGAGTCCGTAGGTCCATATCGGTTTTAGAATCGTCTTGTAAATTAATAGTTTATTAGCAACAGAAAGTTTTGATGTTCTGTTTAGTAGTCTATATAGTTGGCCGTATCGTCTGTTGAGTTCTTGTCGTTTAAGTCGAGTGTGTGGGTTCCACGTTAGTCTTTTGTCTAGTAAGAATCCCAGATACCGGACTGTGTCAGAGCAGGGAAGAGGTATGGAGTTAAAATTGACTTGTGGACAGGATCTGCGGCGAAGGGTAAAGGTGATGTGCTTACATTTGGATTCATTAATTTTGATACGCCAATTAGCGCACCAAAATTCAATCAAGGATAGATGTCTTTGTAGATAGGAAGATGCAATTTCGGGATCTGATTGGGTTGATAAAATGGCAGTATCGTCGGCAAAGGTTGCTAAGAAGGTATCAGGATCCGTAGGTATGTCAGCTGTAAATAGGAGATAGAGGACAGGACCTAGGACACTGCCTTGAGGTACACCAGCCTCGATCAGGTAACTATTGGAAAATTCTGAACCAGAGCGGACTCTGAAGGAACGGTTTGAAAGGTAGGATTGTAGGATTAGATATAAGGATTGGGGTAAATAGGTTTTTAGTTTGAAAAGCAAGCCATCGTGCCAGACCCGGTCGAATGCCTGAGCAACGTCCAGAAAGGCACCAGTGCAATATTGCTTGTTTTCAAGTGCAAAGGATATATGGTCAACCACTCGTAGGCCTTGTTGTACAGTGGAGTGCTGTGAGCGGAATCCGAACTGGTGGAAAGGAATTTCAATTAACTGTAGGATACGCTTGAGAAGGATTTTTTCAAAGATTTTTGAAAGGATCGGAAGGAGACTAATATAATGAGGTGTTGTTGGGAGGTTTACCAGGTTTGGGAAAAAGGAGAATGATGGAGTGTTTCCACACCAAAGGAAAGTGGGTTGTACGGAGGATACTATTATAGAGGTAGGTAAGGAATATAATTGCTTTTTGGGGCAGTTGACGAAGGATCTTAGAATTGAGGAGGAACTTTTTTGGTTACTTTCCAGAGGGAATTGTCGCAGATAGATAGTGAAGAAAGATAGGAATTGTAGGATTTGGATCGGAAGGTATCTAATTTCTTTTTAGCTAATTTGGTGTAATAATTGTAGGATTTACGATCGTCTGGGTGCCTGGTTCTCTGCCAGAGGGTTCTAGAGCGTCGTTTGGTATGGATTAGATCTAGGAGGTTTTGGGGTATAGGATTCTTCTGGTAGTATTTTGGGGAAGGAGAAGGTGAAGATGCATTCCAGGCTGCTTGTTGGATAAGGGTAGTAAAGGAATCAACTGCATCGTCAAGATCTTGTGGAGATTTGAGGGATACTCTGAGGTCTATTCCATCCGTTATTATTTCGCGGAAGAGGTTCCAATTAACTGGGCCTCTTAGGAATGATGGTGGAGGGAGTTTCGGAATAGGAGATAATGAGAGAGTCAGGGTAAGAGGGCTATGATCGGAGGAAAGGTCATCGAGCCGGGAAACGGAATGATTTAAAGGTCCTAGCCCTTTGTGGATAAAATAATCAAGGAGGTCGGGGTTACGGTGAGGATCAGTAGGCCAATAGGTAGGGGAATCGGGGGAGAGGATATTACAGTGAGTGGAATAGAGTGCAGACAGCAATGTTCGCCCGCGAGAATTTGTAGTTCTGGCTCCCCATTGCTGGTGTTTGGCATTTAAGTCCGCACCTATGAGGAAATGATGCCCTAAGGAATTAAGGAATAAATTAAATTGGATTTCGGAAATAGGTATTTTTGGAGGAGAGTATGCTGCAACTACTGTTATAGGAAGATGACGGGTTTGTATAATTACAGCAGTGGTTTGGAGGAAGTTATGGACTGGTAAGGGTAATAAATTATGGGAGAGGGAGCGATGGATGATGACAGCAGTGCCGGTATGAGCTGTTCCATCGGGATGATCAGTTCGGTATATTTGGTAGTCTGGGATGTTGAATGATCGTTTGTTAGTTATTCGTGTTTCAGTGATAAGAGCTACGTCAATACGTTTGTCGTGTAGTAATAAAGTTAGTTCATTAATATGATTTCGAACACCATTCGCATTCCAGAGGAGAATGGAAATGGAGTTGGATGGAATCATTTAGGGCTTTTTCAAGGCAGGAATTAAATTTGATACTAGGTTTGTTAGGACTGATATCAGAGGCATAACTATTGATTTTATTTTTGAGATGAATGATGTCATTAAACTGGTGAGGTCTGTGACATTTGATGGAGGAGGGATAGGAGAAATTTGATGCTGGGGAAGTTTTTGAGAATTAAAATTTTGAGGTGGTTGAGATTCAGGTTCGGGATGCTTGAGTGTATGTTGAACCGGCGTGGGCTCACACTGAGTAGACTGGTCACCAGCACCAAGTTGTTGGGCGAACGAAACTGTCGGGTCGACGAATTTTGATGGGTTTCTCCTCGGTCTAGTCTCCTCTTGGCGCTGGGGCTTCAGAAATCTTGACTTGAGATTTTTGTAAATCTCGCAGCCTTTGTAATTCGCCGGATGTCCCTTGTGGCACAGAGCGCAAACTGCTGGGATTATCCGAGATTTATTGCACTGCTCAGACTTGTGCTGTTCACCACATTTAACACAGCGCGGTATGTGGTGGCAATACGTTTTCGTGTGGCCGTATGCTTGACAATTGTGGCATTGTATAATGTCTCTTTTTACATAGGGCTTTTCAATCTTTACTCTCGTGTAATAGAGTTTTTCCACTTCATAAATTTTTTCTACTCCTGGAGACGGTTCTAAGTCCACAAAAAATAGAGGTAAAGGAATTTTACTCCTGTCACCTGATTCTTCTATAATATCTTTCATGACATTAGTTATCTGACGCACTTTGAACGCAAGAGACGTCAGTTCTTGCTTTATTTCCTCAGCTGGTGTAGAGGGGTGTAAATTTCTTATTACCACCCTTAATGCCCTCTCCTCTCTTAGCTGATACGTGTGAAAATCAGCTTTTGTTTCTGTAAGATATTTTACTATTTTGCGGTACACATCAGCTGAATCGGGTGATATTTTTGTGTCATTGATACGCGTAAGACATGTGTAGCTTTTGTTATCAATGATTTTATTTAATTGGGTGCATAGTAGTTGAAAATTTCTTATATTTTTAACAAATATGGGAGGAGGGCGGGGATCTCTCGGTGTAGATTCTGATTCCATGACCTCTTTCTCGATATGGAGTACTTGGTAGGGGTTAGGAGTAAAAAAGGGAGATTCCTCAGTCATCCCTTGCGATGAAGTCCCGGGTTGTGGTTCCTGTTCGTTAGAAGCAGCTGATGAGGGGGGCGTAGGGCGTTTGTTATTACGTCTTTGCCTTTGCTTGACCGGGGAAGCAGAAGAGCCAGCTGACCTGGAGCGTTTAATGCTTGCCTTTCCCGCCATGACTTGGTGATAGTATCTCATTGATACATAAAAAAAAAAAAATAAATAAAAAATAAAACAAAAAAAAAAATACGTCCGCGCGACCTTGACCTTGTTGTCTGGAGCGCGACGTGGCCCCTCCAGGGGTCAGTGGAAGACTGGCAAGCTGAGGAAGCTGAGTGGGGATCGCAATATGGCGAAAAAGATAAGGCTTCTCAGCTCTACTTCATACGACAACTAAGTAATCGTAAATATTACTACTTACAGTCAGTAGGATTAGTCCATTGTTGACAACGAATGTTGTTGCACAATCACTAATTGTTTATATGTAATAAAAACAATTATTACACACTAAAAACTGTTCATAAAGAAGAGACGATATAACGACGTATGTTAATGAACTAGCGCAAGCGCAGAACTGTTAAACAATTAACTACGTTAAGTTTTGTTGGATTATCTTATTAATAATTTATTGAAAAATCCGGTGCGCGCAACACATGACACGAAACCTAGGACATGTGATGTCAGCATGTTGGCAACGATCAACCGTGGCTTGAAATCAAATGAAGAGCCCACGGAAGAAAGGGGGAGAGTCAATTTTTTCCGAATTGTAGTTTTATATACATATATATATATATATATATATATATATATATATATATATATATATATATATATATATATATATATGAACATATTATTAAGATTCGTCCTCATCAAGAGGTCTCATCTGACCCATTTTTAGGCCGAGTTAAAGTGGCTTCTTCCCCCAATTCGCAGACAATATTTCCTAGGATCATTCCATTACCAAATCATTAACCCCCAACATCCTCCATACATTCACAGTATCCTACAATTTAAATCCTCAGTCCACTCACTTGAAACTAGATCGCGCCATTCCGACCTTTTCTTTCCTACCCATAGGATTAAAACATTTAATCGTTCCTTCCATGTCAGCTCCTCTACTTTCTGGAATTCTCTAACTACTCATATCCGCCATGCTGCTCCCCTCTCCTCATTCAAAACCCAACTTTTCCAATACATTTTATTATCGAAAAAAGACGCTTAAAAACTGTGATATTTATATTCCTGACACCACACCTTGAAAGAAGAGTAATATTTGTTCATTGTCTATATTTAAACGCTGTTATCTAGTAATTTATTTTTTATTTTGTTCCACACTATATTTTCTAAGAATTTTTATTTTATCATTGTATATATTTTGTATATGTGTGTATATGCGTGTGTGATATACACATATTAATCTATATTATTAGGTTTTTAATTTTTATAATTGTAATTAGTTTTTAATTATGTTCCTTCTGTCTGTTGACCAGACATGTTGTATATTGTATATATATAATTGTTCGTCTAGTTGGGTAGAATATGTTGGTGAAAAGACACGCAAAAAAAAAAGAAGGAAAATGATATCTTAAAAAATTGAAGAAAAATGATAAAACATACTTAAATAATTTACGATCCAAACCTAAAAACTCTATTTTCTCAGAAAACACTCCAAATGACATTCCCCTTTCTTCCGTGGACTCGTATATCATCTTAAATTTAGACATCGTAGTCTGAATGTAACTGTAGAATGTGAGATTCATTTTGTATTGATAAGTCAACATTATGTAGTACACGTCGCACATTTTCTTTTTTTTATGGAAATTCGGACATTTAGGAATATGCTTTATTAATGCTTCTTAACATTGATCTATCTCTGGTAGAATTAAATCAATCGGTCTTTTGTTCACGAAATGGATATCCTATCTCTAGAGGACAGGTGTACATAGACCGCTGCGCATGCGCCAGCCTAGGTCATGTGGCATCACCATATTGGTAACGAACAACCGTGACTCGAAATTAAATGTTTTCCACTGCCAAAAATCGCATAATGTGCTATAAAAGTTTTCACTTCATAAAATATCATTTTGTTAAAAAAATTATTTTTTTTCTCTTTATATCTATATTCACGCCTGTCAGAAAATATCTAATCTATATATAAGAGTATAGCGGTCATCTTTCAAATCGGCTCTTGGATTTCTTGCTTTTTCAGTTGGATATCACTTCAGAAAAGTCTTGAAAACATCACTAGGCTTCAGGATAACAACAACAGTAAATATTGGAGCAAACAACGGTAAGTTGGGTTACAATTTACACTGTAAAGTGAATGCTGAGTCACCTCTTCATATCAGCTGATTGCCAATAGCTAGGCAAGGCTGGTCTTGCTTAACTTTTCTTAAGTTATTTTTTTTTTCCCCCACATCTGGTTATTATTTAATTATTTTCCTTACATGAAATGCGATATTATCATCAAGTAATGTCCTCCAAAGCTTCAACTAAAAGATCTAGATCTAGTGGTTCAATCCCGTCCCCTACGAAACAAAGACCTCGCCGTGATACTAATAAAAGATTACAAGCAACCCCTTCAGGTACTAATTCAGAATCTGAACCACAACCTGGCACATCGTCACAAGGGATGACTGACGAATCGCCGTTTTTCACCCCAAATCCTTTTCAGATTTTGCATAATGAAAAAGAAAACATGGAATCTACTCCTATACCCAGTGAACCACGGCCTCCTCCCATATTTGTCAAAAATATCAGAAATTTCCAGTTGTTGTGTGCGCAATTGAACAAAATTACCGAATCTACCAGCTACTACTGTATGAGTAGAATCAATGATACCAAAATATCTCCTACTACTGCCGAGACATATAGAAAAATAGTGAAATATTTAACTGAAACCAAAGCAGATTTCCATACCTATCAGCTACGCCAAGAGAGAGCTTTAAGGGTAGTAATCAGAAACCTACACCCCTCGACACCAGTTGAAGCAATTAAAGAAGAACTAACGGAGATGGGCTATAAAGTGCGGCAAGTCACTAATGTCCTAAAGGATAAAATTCCTCTACCTCTCTTTTTTGTGGATTTGGAACCAGCAGAAGGAGTTGAAAAAATCTATGACCTCAATAGATTGTACTATACCAGCGTAAGAGTTGAAAAACCTTACATAAAGAAGGAGATAGTTCAGTGCCATAACTGTCAAGCATATGGACATACTAAAAGCTATTGTCATCACATACCTCGATGCGTGAAATGCGGTGAACAGCACAAGTCTGTGGAGTGTACAAAACCAAAATCAACACCAGCTGTATGTGCTCATTGCCTCAAGGACCACCCAGCCAACTATAAAGGATGCCAAATCTATAAGGAACTGAGGACCAGGTTTCAAAAACCTCAAGTACTGGATGAAACAGCAAGACAAGTAAGAAACAGAAGAGAACCCTCAAAACTTATTGATGCCAATGTATCATTTGCCCACCTACTTGGAGGTGGGAATCAAAGTACTGAAGCCGTGGCCCTGCCGGAACTACAGAATGTACCTCAATCCATTCCACATATACCTCTTCCTCAAAATGTAACCAATCCTAAAAATCCTAATCAACCACAAATCTCTCATATCCCTCCTCCTTCAAATGCCACAGACCTTACCAGTTTGATGACATCCTTTATCTCCGAAATTAAATCCCTTGTTATGCCCCTAATATCACTCCTTACAAACCTTGTATCAAATCTCATTCCTGCCTTACAAAAACCATAAATGACCTCACCTAATTCCTTATCCATTCTCCTTTGGAATGCGAATGGTGTTAGAACTCACACTGACGAACTTACAACCGTACTGCAAGACAAAAACATTGATGTTGCACTCATTACTGAAACTAGACTAACCACTAAACAGTACTTCAAAATACCAGAATACATAACATACCGGACAGACCATCCAGACGGCAAAGCCCATGCCGGTACTGCTGTCATTGTCCGCCGATCCGTCACCCATCACTTACACCCACTTCCCGCCCACGATTACCTACAAGCAACTTCCATTGTAATCAAAACCTTTTCCTTTCCGCTTATCATCGCATCAGCATACTGCCCTCCTAAACATCCTATTTCCTCTGCCCAATTTGGATCCTTCCTCAACTCCTTGGGAAATCACTTCATTTTGGGTGCCGACTTAAACGCTAAGAATCAACAGTGGGGTTCTAGAACCACCAATTCTCGTGGACGGACGTTGCAGTCTGCACTCAACTCCCGACGCTTTCATCTCCTACCTCCCGATTCTCCTACCTACTGGCCGACAGATCCTAACCGTAATCCTGACATCCTCGACTTCTTCATCCACTGCGGATTAGGCTCCCTGAACTATTCCGTAACTCGCCTTGATGAACTATCCTCTGATCATAGTCCATTAATCCTAAATGTATCCATAACTCCTATTCCGAAACCTTTCCCACCGTCATTCATTAGAGGCCCTGTCAACTGGAACCTCTTCCGCAAAATCCTTACCAATGATATTGACCTCAGAGTACCTCTCAAAACCCAAACTGACCTAGATGATGCCTTATTTTCCTTTACAACCACAATTCAACAAGCTGCCTGGACTGCCTCCTCTCCCAAACAATCCCAAAGAATTCCTAACAAAAGCCATTTACCACAACACCTGAAGGACCTCATCAACACCAAACGCCGAGCCAGATCATTATGGCAACGCACCCGCCACCCAGAAGATCGCCGCTCTTACAACTTTCTTTGTAGAAAATTAAAGCGGGAGTTGGCGATATTCCGTTCCCAATCCTACAATTCCTACCTCTCCTCTCTCTTGACTCGTGACAATTCCCTATGGAATGTCACGAAGAGAATTCTAAAATCCCACACCATTTCCCACCCTCTTCGGCGCTGTGATAGTTCCTGGGCTGCTTCCGACAAGGATAAAGCCGAGGAATTCGCGCAGCACCTTTCCAAAGTTTTCACTCCTCATCCTGAGCTCAATCCAATCCATACTGCAACAGTTGAAGAGTTCCTTATGTCACCAATACCACTATCCTTACCACCTAAAGCAGTTAATCCATCTGAGGTTAAATATCTTCTTAAAAAGCTTCCTCTCCGTAAATCCCCAGGATACGACCTCCTTACTCCTCAGATCTTAAGACAACTTCCTCCCAAAGCCATTACATTTCTTGCATATCTCTATAACTGTATCCTACGCACTACCTATTTCCCTCTCATATGGAAACATTCAACTATCATCCTTTTCCTAAAACCAGGCAAACCTTCCCACAGCACTTCATCTTACAGACCAATTAGCCTGCTCCCGATCCTCTCCAAAATCTTCGAAAAACTCCTATTAAAACGAATCCTAGCCAAATTTCACAATTTTCCTTCACATCAGTTTGGATTTCGTCCTCAACATTCCACGGTTGACCAAGGACTCCGAGTTGTAGACCACATTTCCTCCGCCCTTGAGTGCAAGGAGTATTGTTCGGGTGCCTTTCTGGACATAGCTCAAGCTTTTGACCGGGTGTGGCACCCGGGACTGCTCTTTAAGCTCAAAACCCATTTACCTCAATCCTTATACCTAATCCTCCGATCCTATTTATCAAACCGCTCCTTCCGAGTTCGCAGTGGTTCCGAATTTTCCAAACATTATACTGTTGAGGCCGGTGTTCCTCAAGGCAGCGTCTTAGGACCCGTCCTCTACATCCTCTACACCGCCGATATTCCTACCGATCCCGATACCTTTCTGGCAACATTTGCTGATGATACCGCCATTTTGTCATCCAATTCCGATCCTGAAGTAGCATCGCTAAATCTCCAAAAGCATCTTTCCCTTGTCGAAGACTGGTGCAATGCTTGGCGCATTAAGGTGAACGAAAGCAAATGCACTCACGTCACATTCACCCTTCGACGCAAATCCTGTCCAACGGTTAATTTCAATTCCATACCGCTTCCTTTCTCAGACACAGTCCGGTATCTCGGCTTTTTACTAGACAAAAGACTGACGTGGAACCCACATACAAGACTCAAAAGAAAAGAACTCAACCGCAGATTCGGCCAGTTATACAGACTACTAAACAGAAAATCTCATCTTACTGTTGACAACAAATTACTAATATACAAGACAGTACTGAAACCTATATGGACCTACGGACTTGAACTGTGGGGGACAGCTAAACTTTCTAACATCAAACGCATCCAATCCTTCCAATCCAAAGTCCTCCGAACAATAGTTAATGCTCCTTATTACGTTACCAACTGTACCCTACGCCATGACCTTAATATTCCGTTTGTTTTAGACCTGGTACCATCCAAATTTTCCAAATTTCATCAGAACCTTACTCATCATCCTAACCCTCTAGCGCAATCCCTATCCAGCACCACCCATCCCTACAATCCTCCTCGAAGATTGAAACGGCAGTGGCCACGAGACCTATTGTAAACATTTAAATTGGAGTTCTGACAATGGTCAGATCCTCCACTCATGTACGGTATGTTTGTGGCTACAGCGCCCTGACTCAGCCTCCACTGGCTCAGACCAGTGATGCGGCTGAGATAGAGGCGCTGGGATCTCTTGGATTCCGCTTATCCTCCACAAGTGGAGGGAAAAGCGCTTGCTGGGGTCCCTTAGCAATTGTATATATTGTATATAGTTATGATTGTGGGTAAGATGTTTATTTATTTGCCAACTTTTTATTTATCTCAATAATAGGTTTTTGTTTCGATTTGTTTTGTTTTTTATTTATTATTATTAATTTATTGTATATATATGAATTTATTTATGTTATATTTTATGTAATTTGACCATTATTATTATTTTCTGTATATATAGTATGAATGTGGTCTCTTATCAATATTATTATTGTTCATTTTGTAACAAATTGTAATATATCTCAATAAAGAAATAAAAAAAAAAAAAAAATATGAAAAAAATTTTTAATTTTGAAGATTTAGATAAAAGTGAGTATAGTACTTTCAGTCGGTGGTTAAAAATTAAATGTTTTTTTTTTTTTAATATTTTACTCAAACAATGTATATTTAAAAATCTTCAGCTGTAGTAGTCAATCCAGGTTTAATTAAGATTGAGATTTTTAATGAGTTTCAGACACCTCACAGGCTCAGCACTATCTTATTACGCTCCCTCCGAAGGACAGCATAACCAAGGATTTTTACTTTCTATAAAAAATCCTAGGGTCATCTGCCTGTTTCGAACTCAAGACCTTGGAATAAGAAAGCTCTTACGCTACCCACTATACAACAGGTGACCCCCTTTTTATGTAGTATATACTCGAGAAAAGTAATTATATATACGAAAACGTCTTATTGAGACGAAGAATAGGTTATTTCTGTTTGGATGCTCCAATGCAGCATGAACTAGTTCAATTTTTAAAAAAAGGTGTCAAATCAGGTTAAAAGTTGTGTCAGATACGATAATTTCTCACTACCTTGTCCATACTCAAACAGCTTCTTACTTCAGTAAAACACCAGTCTCCAAAAATCCATTAATAAAGGAAATCGGTAGCTATAATAAAACATCTCTAAAAAGCTACACTCATAAAAGAACTAAACATGTGTTGCTAACTCAAGCTATTTTTTTTTAATTTCTAATTTTATATTATCAATTATGTCATCCGTTTTTATTTGTAGGTTTTTGTATAATTTTTCCTACAACCATATATAATCACAATTTAATTTTAACACATATTATAGATTAGTTAATTAGATTATAACTATCAAATGAACCAAACATTTCCTGATTGTAAGGATGTCTCATCCGAAATCATTTATAAATATTTTGCCAATTTGTAAATATGTAAATAAAGTTTATTTTATTTTCTTTCTTCTTCTCACTACCTTTAGCACGAAGCAGTGCTGTCTATGAGCTACTCAATGTAATAAGCCTGAATGGCTCAATTAAATTGAAAAGTATGTTAATTCCCCTTTCAATACGATATTGCAAACATCAAACCTCCCTCTTCCCCAAAAAAACCTGTCTAAAGATCCACCACTGTTCACCAGTAAGGAGTACTAATATAAAGAAATCTCCCACGTAGTTTCAAACTGATATGGCATAATGAAGCCTGATTGAGATTTTCCTTAACTCCTCGCCAGTCTTAATTACCTTAGGTTTCCCGAAGTTACTTCCTAAGCCTTTAGGAATTACAAGTTTTGGGCTTGAGCGAAACCTCTTCACCCTATTAAAATGTTACTCGTTGCAGGTTTCATCATATTACGCGTTCTCTTTCTTGGCGTATTTACGTAGACTGTATTATATCATAGAAGGTTAAAGGGAAAAGAACAAGATCACTTTTTTTATTTTCAATAGAATAAGATAAAACATTGCATTCTTCCAAAGAGATGGAATGTGGGGAAAACATGTTTATTGTTGATATGGAGGGGTCTTTTACCTGAAGGTAGAGATTTTTGTTGAGTAAAAATTCTTTAAGTCCTACCTTTTAGTAGTTATATGATTTGAATGAAAACAGTCACTTTACAACGTTTTTTACATGTACTAACTCTGTTGATGTTGCTTACTTTAAAAAAAATACGACAATTATCAGATCAGTAATTGAATCGTTTTTAAAAAATATATTTTTATTGAAATTTACAACTGTATATTACAATGCAACAAGTAAATATGCTGCTAAAAGATAGTGTACATGAAAAACATGAAGAGAAACTGTCCATTGGCAGCACTCCAGTAGTAAATCTAAACAAGAAGGTCTCGAGGCCATCTTCTCTTCAGACGCCTCGGTGGATTATAAGGAATTGAACAAGAAGCAAGGCTTAAAACTAGTGGATTAGAGTTGTAATGAAATTTTTCATGAAAGGAATGATAACCTGGTACGGGCCAAATCAGCTACATATAGAAAATGGAGGTCTTTATGAACGATTTTATTCGTGACAAAGTAAGGAGCGTTGAGGATTTTGCGAAGGATTTTGGATTGTAAGGAGTGGATGCGGGAAGAATCGGATGGTTTAGTAGAACCCCAAGGCCGGATAGGCCTTATGATTATCATGTAAATGAGTCTTTTGTAGTTAAGGGAAAAGTTAGAGCGTCTGTATAATAAGTGTTGGAGTAGCCGAAAACGTCGAGCAGTTTCTTGTCTTCTCAGTCTTGTATGCGGATTCCATGTAAGACAGGACGAACGTCTTGCATGGAATCCGTACGGAGTCCTAAATAGCGGATCTGTTCAACCGGGACAAGCGGAATATTATGGAAGGACACTGTTGGGAAGGATGTCATAGGTTTTCGACGAAGGGTAAATGTAATTTGTTGGGATGCATTAAAATTGATTTTAATTCTCCAATTCTGACACTATAACTCAAGGTCTCTGAGGTGGGATTAAAGAGTTCGAATAGGCAATTGTAGGATCGTTATTAACTGAACACGCAAGTTTCATCGATATAGTAATTGAATGTGAAATATTTGTTGTATACACGTTTTAGGGTCTTCTGAGTCCAAATCAGCAAGTCCCTCAAAAAGGTCTGTGTTTGTTTGTTTATTCGTTTAACGTCACTTTTATGCTGCTATGGCTAATCGGACGATACTACAGTGGGAGTCCTAAATTTTGCCTATCATATATATTTTATTAGGATAGGGATCTTTAACGAGTACCTGACATCACACAGGCTCGGGACCACCTTTTAACGTCCCCTCCGAAGGACGGCATAACTAATGATTTTTTACTCCCATTAAAAGTGCTAGGTCCACCCGCGGGTTTGATCCCGCGACCTTTGGCATAGAAAGCTGTTATGCTAACCACTTCGCTATGGGTGGCCCCTGTGTGTGGTAACACCCGGGCTAACACTGAAAGTGCTATGAAACTGAAATTTCATATTTAAGACAACTATACGCCCGAGATGTTACAACAACTTTTTCATCAAAATCAGCTAACCAAAAGAGCCATTTTATACCATGCACTTTGCACCTTTTTACAATTTTCTCAAAAACGGCTATAACGATTTTGATTAAATTCGCTATATCGATGTAAAATTTAATGGGGTATAATATCATGCTGGTTTTATTCTGATTGAAATAGTCTGATGGGGCTTAGATGCAGAGATTTTAAATTTTCTTCCCCTAAAGTACCTTTAATTTTATAGATTTAAAAAAAAATGGAAGATCATCTTATTACCATTGACAAATAACGAATTAATATGCAAGTTGAGTTGAGCTTGCATCTTTAAATGAATTTAAAAATTCTTAATTTGATTTTAACAACGGATTAAGTAAATTCGTGTGTTGCGCGCACCAGATTTTTTAAAAAAATTTTAAAGTGAGTGATGTAAATTAATTTTTTTTACTAAACTTATTAAATATTCTACATGCACTTACAATGAATGATTTATTGAAAATTGATGTTATATGTTTCGGAATTAGTTATTTATATTTAGAAGCTTTATTATTTCTATTATGTATGTCATGTAAGGTCATATTTGAGCAAAGATAGCTAAGGGTTTTGCCCTTTAATATTTTACATGTAATTGTTAATAAATTAAATATTAACAAAAATATGTATGTGACAGTAAAAATCTTTCGTACTAGAAATGCAATTTGTTTCTCTATCAGGATTAAACAAACATATAACTCAAGACTTTCGTTTTCTGAAGGTAGCGGCACAAAAGTGCAGCTGAGGTCTGATGACTTTAAACCTACGGCCCAGGAGTAATATAAGGGGGAGCCTATCTGTCTTCGAACCAGCGAGATTCAATCTATGGCGAACGTGACTTGAGAATGCGAGGTGTTGTCGCAACAACAGCCAACCACAGAATACTTCTCTCAGATAAATTATTACTTTTCTCCGAACAGAGGGTCTGTGGTGCTTACTAAGTAACAGTTCCATCTTCGGATGAGAAATAAGACAATGGGGTCGTTAGGATATGAAACCCTATGGTTGGCTTCGCAAGATATCGATTTCGCCGACGGAAAAGCGTATTGTTGAATAATATTAAGTAAAGATTATGTAAAATTAAGAATTTTATTATTCTCGATTTCATTATCATATGTAAATATTTCACCAAGGGAGGTTATATCTCTGTTATGTTAGTTGAATGTATTAATCAAAGGACTGTTAAACAATTCTTTATTCAAGGATTGATTATTTTATTTCCAACAAATTGTAATTAATTAATCTTTATTCTAGCATCGTTTAATTCCTAATTCATTTAAATTAGAAAAAGAATTACAGGCCGTACTTCGGAAATTGTTCCAAAAGAGTTGGAAAGGAACATAATTTACAGACAGATAGAGCAGAAGCGTTCAAGAACTCACAAAGAAGTTTTGAACGGAACAAGAGCAGAGTAGACCAGAAAAGAATTGATCATGAGTTTAAAAATGACTAAGTCCCCAAAATGGTTTGTGTGTGTTTAGTAAGTCTAGGTTTTTTATAGGAAAAGTCGTACGAAACTGCAATTTCATATTTAAGGCAACAATACGCCCGAGATGTTACAGCAACTTTTTCATCAAAATCAGCTAACCAGAAGAACCACTTTATACCATGCATTTTGCACCTTTTTGCGATTTTCTCAAAAACGGCTCTAAACATTTTGATTAAACTCGCAAATATCAAGGTAAAATGTAATGGGGTTTTAATATCACGCAGGTTTCATTTTGATTAAAATGGTCCGGAAGGGCTTAAATGCCAATTTTTGTTTCTCCAAAGTACCTTTAATTTTCTAGGTTCCAACTACTTAAAACTAGAAATTAAAACAAAAAAAAATATCATTTTATTAGCGTTTATAAAAATAGATAAAGATACGAATTTAACGAAACTACAGCGCATGCTTAGGGCTGTAGTACAATAAAAGATAGAGTCAATTAAATTAAAATAAACACAATTTTCTTTCATCATCATTATTATTATAATTACTATATAATTCTTCAATATTAGTCGATTTATATATATTTATAATATATGACTTATATTTATTAATTCTTTAACAATTTTTTTTTATCTGTCAGTGCATTTAAGTCAGTGGGGGAGCCGGTGGCGGAGTGGCTAGCGCACTAGTCTCCCACGCCCGAGTTGTGAGTTCGAGTCCCAGTCCCAGCAGGTCTTTTATAAGAATATAATTAAATGGGGACTCACTCAAAGCTTCTCCTCCGGGTAGTGTGACTCGTCAGCCAAGGCAGACAGAGAGGAGGCAACTCGCGAAAATAGGCGTAAGGAGTGATGACCCTACCCTAAACATTTTCATCGAGAAACGTGAGTATATTCTCCCAGGAGTCTATACCACGCGGCTAAGGGCCTACACGGCCTGTCGCGCCAGAAAAAGAAGAAAGAAGTCTATTTAAGATTTCTTAAAAACTATTTAAATTGATTTTAACAACGGAGGTTAGTGTGGACCAAATTTTTTTTTTTTGAAAAGCTCATTATATATATATATATATATATATATATATATATATATATATATATAATAATATAATGATATACATACATTATACATAGCAGTGCTAGTCTCCTACGGGTGAAACCAGCCGTTGCAAGCTAATTAAATCAATAACTTTCAATAACTGTGTATAGAAAATTATGACAAAAACAAATAAATCAGTAGTCACTAAAGTATTGATTTCCATTTATACATTAAAATCGATAGTTTTTGTTACGTTTTTCTTCTGGAACTTTTTCCTAAGCTACAAGTTTCGACTTATGAAAACTTCCATCTACTATCGAGAATTTCCTCTTAAAAAAAGCATTAAAAGTTTGGGTGACTGAATTATTCTGACGACCGATTGCTTTATTTTCCTTCGCAAAACTACTTCAACGAACAGGATTTATAAGTTTTAGAAAGGAGAGGAAATAAAGCAAATCGGATTTAACAAACTTTGATGTTTATTGATTAAATCTAAAAAAAAAATTACCTATCAAATATTTCAGAATGAATATTACAGTAATATTTTTTTATTTTTAGATATTTAGCCGTTTTGACAGTATTTCATAAGTTGCTATCAGCAAAAATGTTTATATATAATAATAAAACATATTGTTTGCTCTTTTGTCCTTAAGTTGTTATCAAATTCGTTCAACGTTTCGATCAATGCTAATAAGATGACCCTGATTACTTTTTTGTATACAAAATTAAAGGTACTTTAGGGAAAGATAATTTATTTATTTTTATTAATATAGGTATACTACTGTATTAACAAAACGAAATACATCAAGTAAATGTGATAGTTACACAATACAATGACATGTTATACATGTAGAGAAGCTTCCTATTGGAAGCACTCTAAAAATATTCTAAGCTAGAAGGCCCATTTCAGGCGTCTCGGAGGATTATCAGGAATTGAAGGGATTGAAACTAGTGGGTTATGGTGAGAATGAAGTTTGTCATGAAAATATTGATACCTAGTCCGGGCCAAATCAGTAACATAGGGAACATTAAGGTCTTTATGGATGAGTTTATTCGTGACAAAGTAAGGAGCGTTGATGATTTTACGAAGGATTTTGGATTGTAAGGATTGAATGCGGGAAGAATTTGATGGTTTCGAAGAGTCCTAAATCTCAACTCCGTAAGTCCAGATAGGTCTTATAATAGTCACGTAGATGAGCCTTTTGTAGTTAAGAGGAAGCTTTGACCGTTTGTCCAGTAAGTGTTGAAGTAGCCTAAAACGGCGAGAAAAAGAATTTTTTTTTTTTAAATCATTTATTGAAATTTACAACTGTATGTTCATACATCAAGTAAATATGCTGCAATGATAATACACATGAAAAAAAAACATGAAGAGAAACTGCCCATTGGCAGCACTCTAGAGAAAAAGAATTTAAAATATCTATAAGCAATATCAGATTTTTCAATTAGAATGATACCTATATTATATTATATTAAAGTCCATTAAATTAAACCTCATTATGATAAGCCATTGAAATCGATATAACAAACTCGTTCAAGCGGTTTTTGAGAAAATCATAAAAATGTGCAAAATTCATGATATAAATTAGCACTTCCGGATTTGATTATTTTCACTCAGGGGATCCTAAAATGCGTATTTCCGTTGATAACTGGAATCCGAAAATTCATGCGATCAGTATACTTTCCCTTACTATATATTTCATATACAAGTAAGCATAAGTAAAAATTAAATTATGAAGTCGATGCATAATGTTATTCTAGAGCACATTTTAAATAATCAGAAGTTCATGATGTATCTGGTAATAAAGCTTTTAGTAAAAAAATACTAAAAGTAAAAATAAATTTAATCCTTAGACAAATTTATTCTCTTTCCTGCACACACATAAATTATGAGAAGTTAATCGAATCTAAGAAAATGTTTAATATCATATTAATATTTATATTTTTCATCTATTTAAAAGTGTCTTAGTTTATTTCAACTAAATTACGGCGCACACCGGATTTTTTATTACGTTCGGTTGAGAAACCGATCCTCTTAGCTTCACAAAATTATTATTTTATATTATTTGGACATTGTAAATATTTCATTTTTTGTGCCTAAAATTATAGTCATACATAAAAATCAATAATAAAACTGTACATGACTACTCAAAAATAATATCCGAGCGAATAATACCGACAAAAATGTAAGTGCAATGAGTTGACAAAAGCTTTTCCCCATAAATCGGTTGTTTTTTCTGGTGTCATACATCGTCCATTGTGGCAGAAAATTGAGTCGAGTTTGAAACAACACGCTGATGTCAATGTTTATTTTGTGAATCGGCTAGCTCTGGTCGGGGCTTCTGTCCTTTTCGACGTTCTACATTAAAAAAATCTGGTATGGGCAACACACGACTTTCACTTACCTCCATTTTTAAAATCAATGAAATAATTTTCAAATACAGTTAGAGATAAAAATAAGTGAAACTATTAAAGAATTAATTAATTCGAATTTATATATAAACATGTGTTTTATTAAAAAATCTATTATATTATTATCTAAAATAATCAGTTAGTTTTATCGGCTTTTCATCACTCTCTATTAAGTATAACCTATGTATGAAATATGTAGTAAGGGGAAGTATTGCGATCAATTTTCGAATTCCAGTTTTCGACGGAAATACACGTTTTAGGGTCCCCTGAGTCCAAATGATCCCAAAAGTCCTGCAAAAAGTTCTGTGTGTGGGGGGGGGGAGGAGGGAGGGAGGGGCTAACTTCCGGACGAAAACGAAAAGCTCGAGATGTTACAAAATCTTTTTCATCAAAATCAGCTGACAGCAAGATGTACTTTTTACCATGCATTTAGCACCTGTTTACAATTTTCTCAAAAACGGCTCTAACGATTTTGATTAAACTCCCTCTATCGATGTAAAATTTAACGGGCTTTAATGCCATATAGGTTTCATTTTGACTGAAATAGTCTGACTTGGCTTAAATGCCGATATTTTAAATTTTCTTCCTCCAAAGTACCTTTAATTTTGTAATTTTTATGAAATAGACCATATCATCTGATTAGCATAGCTAAAAAACAGATAAATATATAAGTTGAAAAAAATCGATATTCAGCTAATAGAGATATGTGCAAAAATAGTTTTTATTGCAATTTTTTTTTTTGAACTTAAGAACAGTAATATACATGTATAATATACCGTTGGAATGCTAACAAAATTTAGAAAAAGATAATATCTTATACATAACGTAGTAAAAGTTAACGGAGAGTGATAAAAAACCGATAAAACAAACTGATTGTCGTTGATAATAATATAATAGATTATTTAATAAAATACATGTTTCTTTTAAAATCCAATGTAAATAATTCTTTAACAATTTATTTTCGTTTCTTAATTTGTTTAAAAATACTTTAATTGTTATAAATAACGGAGGTAAGTGAAAGTCGTGTGATACGAGCACCAAATTTTTTTAATATTAATTTTCACTATACAATATTATTTTTTGTTGAGTAATGAGCATTTTTTAAAAACAGGTGGCAAACATTATTTTTATTGAGGTATGCAATCTCCACGACTACGGCTGTGTAAGTACGGTGTCCGCACCAGATTTTTCACCACTCCCTCAGACCCTGGAGCCCCTGATGGCTATAACGCGAAAAGGTAAAGGAAGTAGGCATCGGGTTTGATTATTCTTCATACTGATTGGATGAGATTCATTCGAGTTTGTTTATTCGGCTTGTCACCAGTAAAAAAAAATTGCTTTTTTTTATTTATTTTTTGTTTTTGTTTATATATATCATTTCCGCCTACGTCCCCGTAATACCTTTGAGACGATTTTTTTTTTTCTTTTTATTACTTTCCTTGTTGACGTTCTTTCATCTCTCGGCTCGTTATGAGCGTAGTGTAACATTAAAAATATACAGGATTTATTTTTTGTTTATTTATTTAACGTAACTTTATGCTACTATGGCCAATCGGACGATGCTACAGTGGGAGTCCTAAATTTTGCCTATCCAGATTTTATTAGGATGGGGATCTTTAACGAGTCCCTGATATCGCACAGGCTCGGGACCACCTTTTAACGTCCCCTCCGAAGGACGGCGTAACTAAGGATTTTTTTACTCCCATTAAAAAATCCTAGTACCACCTGCAGGTTTGAACCCGTGACCTTTAGCATGGGAGGCTGTTACGCTAGCCACCCAGCTATAAGTGATCCCAGATTGGATTTATTTTTACTTTCACTAACTATATATAGTAAGGGGAAGTATTGCGATCGTGAAAATTTTCGAGTTCCTGTTTTCAACGGAAATACACGTTTTAGGGTCCCCTGAGTCCAAATAACCAAGTCCCGCAAAAAGGTCTGTGTGGTAACTCCCGGGCGGAAACGGTCCTATGAAACTGAAATTTCATATTTAAGACAAATATACGCCCGAGACGTTACAAAACCTTTTTTATCAAAATGAGCTTACTAGGAGAGCCACTTTGTACAGTGAATTTTGCACCTTTTTTCGATTTTCCCGAAAACGGTTCAGATGATTTTGAATAAACTCGCTATATCGATGTAAAATTTAATGGGCTTTAATATCATGTAGGTTTCATTCTGATTAAAATGGTCTGACAGAACTTAAATGCCGATATTTTAAATTTTCTTTCTCTAAAGTACCTTTATTTTTGTTGATTCTGTAAAAATAACTATATTATCTTGTTAACACTGAATAAAAACTGGTAAACATATAAATTGAATGAATTCGATACCCAACTAAAGTAGAAAACAGAAAAAAATATTTTTTTTAATGAAATTTGTTTTTTTGAACTTAAGAACATTAATATACATGTATGATATACCGTTGGAAAGCTTAAGATTTTAGAAAAAATATTGTCTTATACTCAAGCTTTTTAAAGTTAATAGAGGGTGATGAAAAGAAGATAAAACCAACTGATTATTTATTATATAATAGATTTTTTAATAAAACACATGTTTCTATATAAATTCAATTTAATTAATTAATTTTTTCATAGTTTCACGTATTTTTATCTCTTAATGAATTTGAAAAGTCTTTCATTGATTTAAAAAATTGAGGTAAGTGAAAGTCGTGTGATACGAGCACCGGATTTTTTTAAATTAAAAAAAAATGATTGACGCGAGCCTTCTGTTGATGATGTTTTATATCAGGAGTGCTTAGGGCATGCTCGTAATATCGCCAAGGGCTGAGAAATGTAAATAAGTTAAGCGCAGATGTTCGCGATTCGCGCCTGAGACTCTAATAAAGGATTTAATTAAGAAAAACAAGCGAATTGGCCTTCAACAAACGCGACCCAAATCCAGAACAATTCTCTCCTTTGAAGTCTTAGAGTTGAGGCTAATTTCCTTCGCTGGAGAATATTTGTACGTGCTAATTGTACTTTACAATAATCAGGTGTGTGCCTCGCACAAATCTCACTTAATTCTCTACTTAAGATTAAATGTAAGTATTGATGAATTTCTTGGGACAGGTGATAATAAAGGTTTGCGATCGTGAAAATTTTCGAATTCCAGTTTTTAAAGGAAGTACACATTTGAAGGTCCCCTGAGTCCAAATAATCAAGTCCCCCAAAAAGGTCTGTGTGTGTGTGTGTGGTAACTCCCGGGCGGAAACGGTAAGTCCTATGAAATTGAAATTTCATATTTAAGACAACTAAACGCCCGAGACGTGACAAAACTTTTTTCATCAAAATGAGCTTACCAGAAGAGGCACTTTATACCATGCATTTTTGCAACTTTTTTCTATTTTCTCGAAAACGGTTCCGACGATTTTGATTAAACTCGATCGATCGACAAATCGATGTAAAATTTAATGGGCTTTAATATCATGTAGGATTTATTCTGATTAAAATGGTCTGACAGGGCTTAAATCCCGATATTTTAAATTTTCTTACCCTTAAGTACCTTTAATTTTGTAGATTCAATAAAAATAACTATATTATCTTGTTAACGCTGATGAAAAACATGTAAATATATAAATTGAATAAATTCGATACCCAACTAAAGGAGAAAACAGAAAAAAAAAAATGTTTAATGCAATTTTTCGTTTTTGAACATAAGAGCAGTAATATACATGTGTGATATACCGTTGGAAAGCTAAAGATTTTAGAAAAAATATTATCTTATACACAAGCTTTTAAAAGTTTATAGAGAGTGATGAAATGAACATAAAAATAACTGATTATTTTAGATAATAATATAATAGATTTTTTAATAAAACACATGTTTCTATATAAATTCAATTTAATTAATTCCTTAATAGTTTCACGTATTTTTATCTCTAACTGTTTTTAAAAATTCTTTCATTGATTTTAAAAATGGAGGTAAGTGAAAGTCGTGTGTTGCCCGCACCAGATTTTTTTTTTATTAAACTAGCGATCCATATTTTTCACTCAACCAGCCTTTCTTTCTTATTCTGAAAATTATAACAGCTGTTTTAATTAATATTTTACAATTAAACATATGTTTTATTTGATATATAATGAAAGCATTTGAAAAAAAAATCTAAAATCGATTAGAGAATTTTGAAATACAGTTGGAGATAAAAATGAGTGAAACTAATAAGGATTAATTAAATTCAGTTTCTATAGAAACATGTGTTTTATTAAAAAATATATTATATTATTATCTAGAACAATCAGTTAGTTTTATCGGCTTTTTATCACTCATTATTAACTTTTACAAGCTTGTGTATAAGATAATATTTTTTCTAAAATCTTTCGGCTTCTAACAGTATATTATACATGTATATTTCTGTTCTTATATTCAAAAACAAAATTTTGTTTTGAAAAATATTTTTTCAGTTTTCTCCTTTTGTTGTTTATCAAATTCGCTCTAAAATTCGCACAACTTACATATTTAGCTGTTATTTATCAATGCTAACAAGGTAATTTGGTTATTTTTATAGAATCTACAAAATTAAAGGTTCTTTAGGGAAGGAAAAATTAAAATATCGGCATTTAAGCCCTGTCAGACTATTTCAATCAGAATGAAACCTACATAAAATTAAAACCCATTAAATTTTACATTGATATAGAGAGTTGAATCAAAATCGTTTTTGATAAAATCGAAAAAAAGGTGCAAAATGCATGGTATAAAGTGGCTCTTCTGGTAAGCTTATTTTGATAAAAAAGTTTTCGTAACATATCGGGTGTATATTTTTCTTAAATATGAAATTTATGTTTCATAGGACTTTGAGTGTGTGTGTGTGTGTAAGCGAATAAACGAAAGCAATAAACAAAAAGACCTTTTTGCGGGACTTAGTTATTTGGACTCAGGGGACCCTAAAACGTGTATTTCGGTTGAAAACTGGAATTCGAAAATTTTCACGATCGCAATACTCTCCCTTACTTTCATATTTAATACATGGGTACGTGAAAGTAACAAACTAAAATTATTCCTAAATGGTTTATGATTTTTGATAAAGGTTCATTATTTAAATAAGTTTATTCTTTGATATATATTATATATATCACGATAATCCATATTATAGCATATTACTAATAGGTCAGAAATCATAGTGTAAGGAAAAGTAAATAAAAGATATAAGACGAATTCAGTGGACTGTTTAGGTAAAGGAAAAGTATTCCATTTTCACCTACTACTATGTTTTCTAATTTTACTGTACAGGTAGGTAGAAACGAAATGGAAGACAGTGTTTCTATCTTTTTACATTCACTTACCTATATATGAAATATATAGTAAGGGAAAGTATTGCGATAGTGAAAATTTATCAATTCCAGTTTTTAACGGAATTATACGATTTAGGGTCTTCTGAGTCCAAATGACCAAGTCCAGCAAAAATTTCTGTGTATGTGTGTGGTAACTCCCGGGGGAAAACGATAAGTCCTGTGAAACTGAAATTTCATATTTAATTTTATATTTAAGACAACTATACGCCTGTGATGTTACAGAATCTTTTTCATTAAAATCAGCTTCTTTTATACCATGCATTTTGCACCTTTTTATAATTTTCTCAAAAACGGCTTTAACGATTTTGATTAAACTCCATATATCGATGTGAAATTTGATGGGCTTTAATATATACGTATAATATACCTTTGGAAAGCTAAAGATTTTATAAAAAGTATTGTCTAATACACAAGCTTGTAAAGATTAAAGGAGAGTGATGCAAAGCCAATAAAACTAACTGATTGTCGTTGATAAATATAATAGATTGTTTAATTAAACACATGTTTCTATTAAAGTTCAATTTGATTAATTCTTTAACGATATTATTCATGTCTCTAAATGTATTTGAAAATTCTTAAATTGATTTTAACAACGAAGGCATGTGAAAGTCGTGTGTTGCGCGCCCCAGATTTGTTTTCATATATCTAGTCATCATAAGGTGGCCATCGACGTGCAGTTGCTTGTGTTAAAGAATGAGATCAACTGAACTCCTATAGTAATTTTTAGTAACTGGTTTCTTAATATTTAAATATTCAATATTTTCTTTGTCTCTTGAAATATTTTATTAATGTTAACATACAAAATACAATAAGTAAATGGGCTAATTACAATTATAGACTTGAAAATGTCTTATGAAGAACTACCCAGTGGTAACACTTCAATGTCAATTTAATTTAGTATGTCTCGAGGCCATCGTCTTTTCAATCGAATAGATGGGAATGATAAGTTGCGTACAAGAGGATTCGTGTGGGTCGGGAGTTTGGTATTAAAAGAGGCATATCTGTTTTGCGATAGCTTTGCGACAAATGGGATATTTTGGATTGCAAGGATTGAACGCGAGATGAATTAAATGGTATAGTAGAGCCCCAGAGCTCGATTCCATATCTGTCTGATGATGGTAACGTTAATGAGCTTTTTGTATTAGATTGGAAGTTTTGAACGTTTGTCGAAGTAAGTGTTGTAGTAATCTATATCTAAGGGTAGTTTCTTGTCGTTTTAGTATCGTATGAGGATTCCAAGTAAGACGTTTGTCATGATAGAGTCCTAGGTATCGGATTTGTTCAAGGGGTATGAGTAGGTGAGTGAGGTATTATTAAAGGATACAGTGGGGCAGGAGGTCATCGGTTTACAACGAAATGTAAAGGTAATTTGGTGGGATTTTTTAGGATTTATTTTAATTCTCCAGTTCTGCGACGATTCTTCAATGGCTGTGATGTGGGACTGAAGGGTTTGGAATGCAGTGGTTGGATCGTTACGGACGAATAGAACACAAGTGTCATTTGCGTAAGTTGTGAGGAAATTGCTATTAAAATATTAATATTTAAGATACAAAAAGTACGAAGTATGCGGCTCCCTTACTTTGCCTACCTCCTAAAGCCTTGAGGGGCTTTCGCCCGAGATAACTTACACTTACCTGGACTCATATTTCAAACATCTTACCTACAGGAAGTACTTCGACATTATGTATTTTATGCGAAACTATAGTTCACGCGATACTTATCCCTTATTTAACATTTTCCGCCTTTCTTGATCCCTCAACTATCCCTTCGAATAAGTATCCTGCAGATTTCAGAGACAGATTATGTTAAGATGTTGTGTTAAAATAATAGATTTTAGAAATGTTTTAATTAACTTTTAGGATCCTGAAGATGGGTGTAATACCCCGAAACGTTGGTTATGTCTTCTTAAGGTAAAATAAAATGATTTTGAAAGAAATATAAGAATATCACTCCTACTTTTTCTTCCTCAGTTAATAGTAACATTTAATAACTTCCTTTGTTTATTAAAATATTTATGATACCTAAGACTACCTCCGATAGCCCTAAACCAGCTACCTAGGACTTGGCCAGTACAGACAAAGGAACCCTCACCTGTACATAGACCCCAATACCCAACACCTGCATTACTCATAATAACACTTCCTTTGACCGAACTCTGCTGCCTTCCTGATCTCCCATATAACACCTTTGGTTTTCTACATTAAATATTGCTTAATTTCTTCCGGTTACTAGGAATATAGCATTTCCAAGTCAATTGTAACCTTTTCCAAGTCAAATGTAACTTTTTCCAAGTCAAATGTAACCATTTCCAAGTCAAATGTAACCCTTTCCATTTCAAATGTCACCTTTTCCAAGTCAAATGTAACCCTTTCCATTTCAAATGTCACCTTTTCCATTTCAAATGTTACCTTTTCCAAGTCAAATGTCACCTTTTTCTTCACTTCTAGCCTTAAATATTACGTTTTATTTATTAAAAAATAATTAATATAATTAACATCATGACTTTTTTAATAATTTTGGCATATCTTATCGGTATTGTTTTTTGTTTTTTTAGATATTTGATATCAAGTTCGGTTTTTTACTAGCTAATATTTAAAAAACTAATTATCGTCTATTTAGTTTTAAGATAGTTTTTGATTTTGAGTTTGTAGAGGGGAGGGGTAGTTTTTGTGAATAATTAATGTGTTTTCAGGTATTTATAATTACGTTTTTCCAGCTGTATTTTTTATCGCTCGCGTGCATGTTAACTCGCATTAACTTTTAATGTTTTTTATTGATATGGGAATTAATTAATGTGCTTTTGGGTGGTTATGATTACGTTTTTTGAGCTGTATCTTTTATCGGTCATGCGTATTTCTTCTCGCATTGACTTTTAATGTTTTTTATTGATATATGGATTAATCAATGTGTTTTCGGGTATTATAATTACGTTTTTCGAACTGTATTTTTTATCGCTCGCGTGCATGTTAACTCGCATTAATTTTTAATGTTTTTTATTCATATAGGGATTAATTAATGTGCTTTTGGGTGGTTATGATTACGTTTTTTGAGCTGTATCTTTTATCGGTCATGCGTATTTCTTCTCGCATTGACTTTTAATGTTTTTTATTGATATATGGATTAATCAATGTGTTTTCGGGTATTATAATTACGTTTTTCGAACTGTATTTTTTATCGCTCGCGTGCATGTTAACTCGCATTAATTTTTAATGTTTTTTATTCATATAGGGATTAATTAATGTGCTTTTGGGTGGTTATGATTACGTTTTTTGAGCTGTATCTTTTATCGGTCATGCGTATTTCTTCTCGCATTGACTTTTAATGTTTTTTATTGATATATGGATTAATCAATGTGTTTTCGGGTATTATAATTACGTTTTTCGAACTGTATTTTTTATCGCTCGCGTGCATGTTAACTCGCATTAATTTTTAATGTTTTTTATTCATATAGGGATTAATTAATGTGCTTTTGGGTGGTTATGATTACGTTTTTTGAGCTGTATCTTTTATCGGTCATGCGTATTTCTTCTCGCATTGACTTTTAATGTTTTTTATTGATATATGGATTAATCAATGTGTTTTCGGGTATTATAATTACGTTTTTCGAACTGTATTTTTATCGCTCGCGTGCATGTTAACTCGCATTAATTTTTAATGTTTTTTATTCATATAGGGATTAATTAATGTGCTTTTGGGTGGTTATGATTACGTTTTTTGAGCTGTATCTTTTATCGGTCATGCGTATTTCATCTCGCATTGACTTTTAATGTTTTTTATTGATATAGGGGTTAATCAATGTGTTTTCGGGTATTATAATTACGTTTTTCGAACTGTATTTTTTATCGCTCGCGTGCATGTTAACTCGCATTAATTTTTAATGTTTTTTATTCATATAGGGATTAATTAATGTGCTTTTGGGTGGTTATGATTACGTTTTTTGAGCTGTATCTTTTATCGGTCATGCGTATTTCACTCGCATTACTTTTAATGTTTTTTATTGATATAGGATTAATCAATGTGTTTTCGGGTATTATAATTACGTTTTTCGAACTGTATTTTTTATCGCTCGCGTGCATGTTAACTCGCATTAATTTTAATGTTTTTTATTCATATAGGGATTAATTAATGTGCTTTTGGGTGGTTATGATTACGTTTTTTGAGCTGTATCTTTTATCGGTCATGCGTATTTCTACTCGCATTACTTTTAATGTTTTTTATTGATATATGGATTAATCAATGTGTTTTCGGGTATTATAATTACGTTTTTCGAACTGTATTTTTTATCGCTCGCGTGCATGTTAACTCGCATTAATTTTTAATGTTTTTTATTCATATAGGGATTAATTAATGTGCTTTTGGGTGGTTATGATTACGTTTTTTGAGCTGTATCTTTTTATCGCTCATGCGTATTTCAACTCGCATTACTTTTAATGTTTTTTATTGATATAGGGATTAATCAATGTGTTTTCGGGTATTATAATTACGTTTTTCGAACTGTATTTTTATCGCTCGCGTGCATGTTAACTCGCATTAACTTTTTAATGTTTTTTATTCATATAGGGATTAATTAATGTGCTTTTGGGTGGTTATGATTACGTTTTTTGAGCTGTATCTTTTATCGGTCATGCGTATTTCAACTCGCATTTACTTTTAATGTTTTTCATTGATATAGGGATTAATCAATGTGTTTTCGGGTATTATAATTACGTTTTTCGAACTGTATTTTTATCGCTCGCGTGCATGTTAACTCGCATTAACTTTTAATGTTTTTTATTGATATAGGGATTAATTAATGTGCTTTTGGGTGGTTATGATTACGTTTTTTGAGCTGTATCTTTTATCGGTCATGCGTATTTCAACTCGCATTTACTTTTAATGTTTTTCATTGATATAGGGATTAATCAATGTGTTTTCGGGTATTATAATTACGTTTTTCGAACTGTATTTTTATCGCTCGCGTGCATGTTAACTCGCATTAACTTTTAATGTTTTTTATTGATATAGGGATTAATTAATGTGCTTTTGGGTGGTTATGATTACGTTTTTTGAGCTGTATCTTTTATCGGTCATGCGTATTTCAACTCGCATTTAACTTTTAATGTTTTTCATTGATATAGGGATTAATCAATGTGTTTTCGGGTATTATAATTACGTTTTTCGAACTGTATTTTTATCGCTCGCGTGCATGTTAACTCGCATTAACTTTTAATGTTTTTTATTCATATAGGGATTAATTAATGTGCTTTTGGGTGGTTATGATTACGTTTTTTGAGCTGTATCTTTTATCGGTCATGCGTATTTCAACTCGCATTTACTTTTAATGTTTTTCATTGATATAGGGATTAATCAATGTGTTTTCGGGTATTATAATTACGTTTTTCGAACTGTATTTTTATCGCTCGCGTGCATGTTAACTCGCATTAACTTTTAATGTTTTTTATTGATATAGGGATTAATCAATGTGTTTTCGGGTATTATAATTACGTTTTTCGAACTGTATTTTTATCGCTCGCGTGCATGTTAACTCGCATTAACTTTTAATGTTTTTTATTGATATAGGGATTAATCAATGTGTTTTCGGGTATTATAATTACGTTTTTCGAACTGTATTTTTATCGCTCGCGTGCTGTTAACTCGCATTAACTTTTATGTTTTTTATTCATATAGGGATTAATTAATGTGCTTTTGGGTGGTTATGATTACTTTTTTGGCTGTACTTTTATCGTCATGCGTATTTCAACTCGCATTTACTTTAATGTTTTTCATTGATATAGGGTTAATCAATGTGTTTTCGGGTATTATAATTACGTTTTTCGAACTGTATTTTTATCGCTCGCGTGCATGTAACTCGCATACTTTTAATGTTTTTTATTGATATAGGGATTAATCATGTGTTTTCGGTATTATATTACGTTTTTCGAACTGTATTTTTTCGCTCGCGTGCATGTTAATCGATTAACTTTTAATGTTTTTTATTCATTAGGGATTAATTAATGTCTTTGGGTGTTAGATTCTTTTTTGAGTGTATTTTTATGTCATGCGTTTTTCAACTGCATTTATTTTATGTTTTTATTGATAAGGGTATTAATCATGTGTTTTCGGGTATTAATTACGTTTTTCGAATGTATTTTTATCGCTCGGTGATTTAATCGCATTAACTTTTAATGTTTTTTATTATTAGGGTTAATTAATTGCTTTTGGGTGTTATGTTAGTTTTTTGAGTGTATCTTTTATCGGCATGGTATTTCAACTCGCATTTACTTTTAATGTTTTTCATTGATATAGGGATTAATCATGTGTTTTCGGTATATAATTACTTTCACTGTTTTTTATCTCGCTCATGTTAACTGCATACTTTAATGTTTATTTTAGATTATTATGGTTTGTTTATGATTAGTTTGGTGTATCTTTATGTCATTTTTCACTGCATTTACTTTTATTTTATTGATATAGGATTAATAATGGTTTCGGGTATTATAATACTTTTCGAACTGATTTTTTGCTCGCGTGCATGTAACTCGCATTAACTTTTAATGTTTTTTATTGATATAGGGTTATATGTTTTTGGTTTAATCGTTTTCGCGTATTTTATCGCTCCTATTTAATGCATTAATTTAAGTTTTTGATAGGATTATATGTTTTTCGGTATTTATTACGTTTTCAACTGTATTTTTATCTGGGATTTAATGCTTATTTTAATGTTTTTGATATGTTAATCATGTTTTTCGATTATTTAGTTTTCATGTATTTATGTCGGTGTTATATATTTTATGTTTTATTATTATTATCGTTTTTTCAATTAATACTTTAATGTTTTTTTATGTGTCATGTTATCGATAATTAATGTTTTTCATTATTGGTTATATGTCTTTTTATGTTAGTTTGGTTATCTTTTGTGGTATTTAACTGATTTACTTTAATGTTTTTTATTGATTTAGATTAACTTGTTTTATTATAATTAATTTTTCAATTATTTATTCGTGATTTATCCCTTTTAATCCATTAGTTAATTATGATTAGGATTAATCAATGTGTTTTCGGGTATTATAATTACGTTTTTCGAACTGTATTTTTTCGCTCGCGTGCATGTTAACTCGCATTAACTTTTAATGTTTTATTATATAGGGATTAATTAATGTGCTTTGGGTGGTTATGATTACGTTTTTTGAGCTGTATCTTTTATCGGTCATGCGTATTTCAACTCGCATTTACTTTTAATGTTTTTATTGATATAGGGATTAATCAATGGTTTTCGGGTATTATAATTACGTTTTTCGAACTGTATTTTTATCGCTCGCGTGCATGTTAACTCGCATTAACTTTTAATGTTTTTTATTATATAGGGATTAATTAATGTGCTTTGGGTGGTTATATTACGTTTTTTGACTGTATCTTTATGTCTGCGTATTTCAACTCGCATTTACTTTTAATGTTTTTATTGATATAGGGATTAATCAATGTGTTTTCGGGTTTATAATTACGTTTTTCGAACTGTATTTTTATCGCTCGCGTGCATTTAACTCGCATTAACTTTTAATGTTTTTTATTGTATAGGGATTAATAATGTGTTTGGGTGTTATATTACGTTTTTGACTGTATTTTTATCGTCGCGTATTTAACTCGCATTACTTTTAATGTTTTTATTGATATAGGGATTAATCAATGTTTTTCGGGTATTATAATTACGTTTTTCGAACTGTATTTTTATCGCTCGGTGCATGTTAACTCGCATTAACTTTTAATGTTTTTTTGATATAGGGATTAATAATGTGTTTTCGGTTTATATTACGTTTTTCGAACTGTATTTTTATCGCTCGGTGCATGTTAACTCGCATTAACTTTTAATGTTTTTTATTGATATAGGGATTAATAATGTGTTTTCGGGTATTATAATTACGTTTTGACTGTATTTTTATCGCTCGTGCATTAACTCGCATTACTTTTAATGTTTTTTATTGATATAGGATTAATAATGTGTTTTGGGTGGTTATATTACGTTTTTGACTGTATTTTATCGTCATGCGTATTTCACTCGCATTACTTTTAATGTTTTTTATTGATATAGGGATTAATCAATGTGTTTTCGGTATTATAATTACGTTTTTCGAACTGTATTTTTATCGCTCGCGTGCATGTTAACTCGCATTAACTTTTAATGTTTTTTATTGATATAGGGATTAATAATGTGTTTCGGGTTATATTACGTTTTGACTGTATTTTTATCGTCGCGTATTTAACTCGCATTACTTTAATGTTTTTATTGATATAGGGATTAACAATTGTTTGGTTTATATTACGTTTTGAACTGTATTTTTATCGCTGCGTATTTAACTCGCATTACTTTAATTTTTTATTGATATAGGGATTAATAATGTGTTTTGGGTTATAATTACGTTTTCGACTGTATTTTTATCGCTCGCTGCATGTTAACTCGCATTAACTTTTAATGTTTTTATTGATATAGGGATTAATTAATGTGTTTTGGGTGTTATATTACGTTTTTTGACTGTATTTTTATCGGTCGCGTATTTCAACTCGCATTACTTTTAATGTTTTTATTGATATAGGATTAATAATGTGTTTTGGGTTTATATTACGTTTTTCGACTGTATTTTTATCGCTCGCGTATTTAACTCGCATTACTTTAATGTTTTTATTATATAGGATAATTAATGTGTTTTGGGTTATATTACGTTTTTTGACTGTATTTTTATCGCTGCGTATTAACTCGCATTACTTTAATGTTTTTATTGATATAGGGATTAATAATGTGTTTTGGGTTTATATTACGTTTTTCGACTGTATTTTTATCGCTCGCGTATTTAACTCGCATTACTTTTAATGTTTTTTATATATAGGGATTAATAATGTGTTTTGGTGTTATATTACGTTTTTGAGCTGTATTTTTATCGTCGCGTATTTAACTCGCATTACTTTTAATGTTTTTTATTGATATAGGGATTAATCAATGTGTTTTCGGGTATTATAATTACGTTTTTCGAACTGTATTTTTATCGCTCGCGTGCATGTTAACTCGCATTAACTTTTAATGTTTTTTATTGATATAGGGATTAATTAATGTGTTTTCGGGTGTTATATTACGTTTTTGACTGTATTTTTATCGCTCCGTGCATTTCAACTCGCATTTAACTTTTAATGTTTTTTATTGATATAGGGTTAATTAATGTGTTTTCGGGTATTATAATTACGTTTTTTCGAACTGTATTTTTATCGCTCGCGGCATTTAACTCGCATTAACTTTTAATGTTTTTTATTCATATAGGGATTAATTAATGTGCTTTTCGGGTGGTTATGATTACGTTTTTTGAGCTGTATCTTTTATCGGTCATGCGTATTTCAACTCGCATTACTTTTAATGTTTTTTATTGATATAGGGATTAATCAATGTGTTTTCGGGTATTATAATTACGTTTTTCGAACTGTATTTTTATCGCTCGCGTGCATGTTAACTCGCATTAACTTTTAATGTTTTTTATTGATATAGGGATTAATCAATGTGCTTTTCGGGTGTTATATTACGTTTTTCGAGCTGTATTTTTATCGCTCGCGTATTTAACTCGCATTAACTTTTAATGTTTTTATTGATATAGGGATTAATTAATGTGTTTTCGGGTGGTTATGATTACGTTTTTGAGCTGTATTTTTATCGTCATGCGTATTTCAACTCGCATTACTTTTAATGTTTTTTATTGATATAGGGATTAATCAATGTGTTTTCGGGTATTATAATTACGTTTTTCGAACTGTATTTTTTATCGCTCGCGTGCATGTTAACTCGCATTAACTTTTAATGTTTTTTATTGATATAGGGATTAATCAATGTGTTTTCGGGTATTATAATTACGTTTTTCGAACTGTATTTTTTATCGCTCGCGTGCATTTAACTCGCATTAACTTTTAATGTTTTTTATTCATATAGGGATTAATTAATGTGCTTTTGGGTGGTTATGATTACGTTTTTTGAGCTGTATCTTTTATCGCTCATGCGTATTTCAACTCGCATTACTTTTAATGTTTTTTATTGATATATGGATTAATCAATGTGTTTTCGGGTATTATAATTACGTTTTTCGAACTGTTTTATTTTTATCGCTCGCGTGCATGTTAACTCGCATTAATTTTAATGTTTTTTATTGATATAGGGATTAATTAATGTGCTTTTGGTGGTTATGATTACGTTTTTGAGCTGTATCTTTTATCGCTCATGCGTATTTCAACTCGCATTACTTTTAATGTTTTTTATTGATATAGGGATTAATCAATGTGTTTTCGGGTATTATAATTACGTTTTTCGAACTGTATTTTTATCGCTCGCGTGCATGTTAACTCGCATTAACTTTTAATGTTTTTTATTGATATAGGGATTAATCAATGTGTTTTCGGGTATTATAATTACGTTTTTCGAACTGTATTTTTATCGCTCGCGTGCATGTTAACTCGCATTAACTTTTAATGTTTTTTATTGATATAGGGATTAATTAATGTGCTTTTGGGTGGTTATGATTACGTTTTTGAGCTGTATTTTTATCGGTCATGCGTATTTCAACTCGCATTACTTTTAATGTTTTTTATTGATATAGGGATTAATTAATGTGTTTTCGGGTATTATAATTACGTTTTTCGAACTGTATTTTTATCGCTCGCGTGCATGTTAACTCGCATTAACTTTTAATGTTTTTTATTGATATAGGGATTAATCAATGTGTTTTCGGGTATTATAATTACGTTTTTCGAACTGTATTTTTATCGCTCGCGTGCATGTTAACTCGCATTAACTTTTAATGTTTTTTATTGATATAGGGATTAATTAATGTGTTTTGGGTGTTATGATTACGTTTTTTGAGCTGTATCTTTTATCGGTCATGCGTATTTCAACTCGCATTTACTTTTAATGTTTTTCATTGATATAGGGATTAATCAATGTGTTTTCGGGTATTATAATTACGTTTTTCGAACTGTATTTTTATCGCTCGCGTGCATGTTAACTCGCATTAACTTTTAATGTTTTTTATTGATATAGGGATTAATCAATGTGCTTTTGGGTGGTTATGATTACGTTTTTTGAGAACTGTATTTTTATCGCTCGTGTGCATGTTAACTCGCATTAACTTTTAATGTTTTTCATTGATATAGGGATTAATCAATGTGTTTTCGGGTATTATAATTACGTTTTTCGAACTGTATTTTTATCGCTCGTGTGCATGTTAACTCGCATTAACTTTTAATGTTTTTCATTGATATAGGGATTAATCAATGTGTTTTCGGGTATTATAATTACGTTTTTCGAACTGTATTTTTATCGCTCGTGTGCATGTTAACTCGCATTAACTTTTAATGTTTTTCATTGATATAGGGATTAATCAATGTGTTTTCGGGTATTATAATTACGTTTTTCGAACTGTATTTTTATCGCTCGTGTGCATGTTAACTCGCATTAACTTTTAATGTTTTTTATTGATATAGGGATTAATCAATGTGTTTTCGGGTGGTTATGATTACGTTTTTTGAGCTGTATCTTTTATCGGTCATGCGTATTTCAACTCGCATTTACTTTTAATGTTTTTTATTGATATAGGGATTAATCAATGTGTTTTCGGGTATTATAATTACGTTTTTCGAACTGTATTTTTATCGCTCGTGTGCATGTTAACTCGCATTAACTTTTAATGTTTTTCATTGATATAGGGATTAATTAATGTGCTTTTGGGTGGTTATGATTACGTTTTTTGAGCTGTATCTTTTATCGGTCATGCGTATTTCAACTCGCATTTACTTTTAATGTTTTTTATTGATATAGGGATTAATCAATGTGTTTTCGGGTATTATAATTACGTTTTTCGAACTGTATTTTTATCGCTCGTGTGCATGTTAACTCGCATTAACTTTTAATGTTTTTCATTGATATAGGGATTAATCAATGTGTTTTCGGGTATTATAATTACGTTTTTCGATCTGTATTTTTTATCGCTCGCGTGCATGTTAACTCGCATTAACTTTTAATGTTTTTTATTGATATAGGGATTAATCAATGTGTTTTCGGGTATTATAATTACGTTTTTCGATCTGTATTTTTTATCGCTCGCGTGCATGTTAACTCGCATTAACTTTTAATGTTTTTTATTGATATAGGGATTAATCAATGTGTTTTCGGGTATTATAATTACGTTTTTCGATCTGTATTTTTTATCGCTCGCGTGCATGTTAACTCGCATTAACTTTTAATGTTTTTTATTGATATAGGGATTAATCAATGTGTTTTCGGGTATTATAATTACGTTTTTCGATCTGTATTTTTTATCGCTCGCGTGCATGTTAACTCGCATTAACTTTTAATGTTTTTCATTGATATAGGGATTAATCAATGTGTTTTCGGGTATTATAATTACGTTTTTCGATCTGTATTTTTTATCGCTCGCGTGCATGTTAACTCGCATTAACTTTTAATGTTTTTTATTGATATAGAGATTAATTATTTGTCTTTCGGGGGGCTATGATTACGTTTTTTGAGCTGTATCTTTTATCGGTCATGCGTATTTCAACTCGCATTTACTTTTAATGTTTTTTATTGATATAAGGATTAATTAATGAGCTTTCGGGTGGTTATGATTACGTTTTTTGAGCTGTATATTTTATCGGTCATGCGTATTTCAACTCGCATTTACTTTTAATGTTTTTTATTGATACAGACCGTAGGTATTAGGTATTATGTTATAATTTGATGTAAAAATTATTTATTGTGTTTTTTGCAGGATCTGATTACATTTTTGATCTGGACGTTACATCGCGATTGCGCATTCTTCTAGATCACTTTTTATTTAAGTAAAAAAGTGCACTAGCTCTAAAAAAAATGTCATAAACGCTATTAGTATTCCCGAAAACACTATAAACGTTCCCTCTATCGATTATTTATGAAATAGGAACAGTAACTTAAAATGAGTAAAAGCGATAACAAATTTGGTTCAAATAATGTTATCAGAACATCAGAAAATAGAATAAACGATTCCCAATTATCAAATAATTGTAAGACCAAGTTAGGAAGCGGACCCTTTACAACAGATTTATTTAAAAAAATTTACTCAGGACGCTTGAAAAGGAACTATAACTAATCCTTTTATAAAATAATAATAATATAAAAAAAAGTAAAAAAAAAAAAAAAAAAAAAGCTAAACGATGTATATTTCAGCAACGTTATAATGAGAACAAAAAACAAAATAATCAATCCCAATATCAATAAAAAATATCAAAAATAAAGGCGAGTAGAAATCCACACAAGTGATAATAAAAAACCTTTTAAACATTTTCATAACCCCGCGAAAACACAAGGATATATCTCTATAAAAATAAAAAGATTAAAATTGAATTCGAGATAAATGCGTGGGAGCCATGACAAAATTAAACTGAAAAAAAGTAATTATAGGACCAGAAAACACAATTATCAACCCCATTGAAAGTAAATTTTAGTTAAAATAAGCGCGAGCGATAAAAAATACAGCTCGAAAAACGTAATCATAACCACCCGAAAGCAAAATAATTAATCCCTATATCAATAAATAACATTAAAAGTTAATGCGAGGTAACATGCACGCGAGCGATAAAAAATACAGTTCGAAAAACGTAATTATAATACCCGAAAACACATTGAATAATCCATATATCAATAAAAAACATTAAAAGTCAATGCGAGTAGAAATACGCATGACAGATAAAAGATACAGCTCAAAAAACGTAATCATAACCACCCGAAAGCAAAATAAATAATCCCTATATCAATAAAAAACATTAAAAGTAAATGCGAGTTGAAATACGCATGACTGATAAAAGATACAACTCAAAAAACGTAATCATAACCACCCGAAAGCACAATAATTAATCCCTATATCAATAAAAAACATTAAAAGTTAATGCGAGTTAACATGCACGCGAGCGATAAAAAATACAGTTCGAAAAACGTAATTATAATACCCGAAAATACATTGATTAATCCCTATATCAATAAAAAACATTAAAAGTAAATGCGAGTTGAAATACGCATGAACGATAAAAGATACAGCTCAAAAAACGTAATCATAACCACCCGAAAGCACATTAATTAATCCCTATATCAATAAAAAACATTAAAAGTTAATGCGAGTTAACATGCACGCAAGCGATAAAAAATACAGCTCGAAAAACGTAATTATAATACCCGAAAACACATTAATTATTCACAAAAACTACCCCTCCCCTCTACAAACTCAAAATCAATAACTATCTTAAAACTAAATAGACGATAATTAGTTTTTTAAATATTAGCTAGTAAAAAACTGAACTTGATATCAAATATCTAAAAAAACAAAAAAAAATACCGATATGATATGCCAAAAATATTAAAAAAGTCATAATGTTAATTAAACTAATTATTTTTCAATAAATAAATAAATAAAACGGAATATTTAAGGCTAGAAGTGAAGAAAAAAGTGACATTTGACTTGGAAAAGGTAACATTTGAAATGGAAAAGGTGACATTTGACTTGGAAAAGGTAACATTTGAAATGGAAAAGGTGACATTTGAAATGGAAAGGGTTACATTTGACTTGGAAAAGGTTACATTTGACTTGGAAAAAGTTACATTTGACTTGGAAAAGGTTACAATTGACTTGGAAATGCTATATAACAATTAATACTTACTATGATTGATGAGTCAATTTGTTTCTAAACAACCCAAAATTGCTGATTGTATATTATAAAAGTCGTGATGAGCCTAAGAGTTATTAAAATATAAATCTACAATATGAAAGGAATTATGAAAACTGACCCCTGGTTTCCCTGCTCTTTTTGGATATCTCCCACATGATGCAGGTGTAGGCGAAGATAATGACGATCAAGGGGATGAAGTACATGGCCGAGACGCAGAAGAGGTTGTACGCAGTCTCCAGTGCGGGTTCGAAGACGTTGAAGCTCACGCACTGCTTGAAGCCGGGGTAGTTAGGGTGCTCCGAAACGTGAAAAACCATACTCTGAAACAGAAGGTATAATAACAATCAGAATATAATAATATGATTTTATCAATAATAAGCCATGTAAAAGACGCTCTGAAAATAAGGCCAGAAAGGTTATATTTTAATGTAGAATAGAATGAATATATTAGTATACGGGTCTTTAACTGAGTTGAGTTTCCATTCGCCTACAATACGCCCTGATGATGAACCCCAATGGGAGTCGAAACGTTGGCAGAAAATAAATGGTTGACACAAACCTAATTGTTCCATTCACTGACCGCCACCCGGACTAATTCCTTCCAGTAATTCTCAACGGTCAACTAATTATATCCATTATGATCTCTCGAAATGTGAAGAACTGTGGGCCTTAGTGTATAAATCTGAAGGCCTAGAGCCTGGATAACGGGAATGGACAAGGATTTGAATTGTAGAAAGTCGAAAATTTGTGATGGACGGCGAGATAGGATATAACTTAGTAAAGAAATGATGCAAAGAAATACTTGCGACGATTGGAAGTGTAAAGGCGCTTTAACTCGCTATAAAATTGGAACACAGAGGTAGACCTAGGGACCCCGAAGATGAATCGAACAAAGCAACTTATAAGTATATAAATTTCAAAATTAGGTACTTTTAACATACTATCATATTCTACACATTTACATTCACTTACATACATATAAGAAATATATAAGTATACAAAAATACGATCGTGAAAATTTAAATTTTCACCCAAAATACACGTTTTAGGGTCAAATGAATCCAAGTGATCTATTCTTGCAAAAAGGTCAGTATAAAATTAAATGGACTTTAATTTCATATAGATTTTATCCTCATTGGAAAAAAACTGACTGGGCTCAAATCATTTTATTTTTTTGGTCAGGTATTTCTTCAATTTGAAGGTTTCCTCAACCAAACTCCTGCCCCAACAGGTCTTTTTATGTCTGCCGGTCCATCGCGTACTCCTCCGACAGCCCCCTACCAGCCATACTCTCCATCACTCTAGGGGTCCTCCTCTCCTTCATTCTAACATCTGCCTCCCAATCCATAATTATTTTAGGTAAGCGATTGTCTCCCATTCGTTTCACATGGCCGTACCACCTCCTTTAGCTCAAATCATCAATAATTAAAATTTCTTCCTCAAAAGTACCTTTTATTTTGTTGATTGGGAATAATTAAACTTGTCTGCTTGTTAGGATTGATAAAACATAGGTGAATCAGAAAAATGAAAGTATATGATTATTAACTGAAGGAGAAAGCAGAAATATTTTTACAGGTAATTTGTTTTCAGTCAAATAGAAATAAAGATGTATAATATACGGATTAGAAAAACTTTTACCATATGTACATAGCTTTATAAGGTGATCGAGAGTATGTTTATATCATGTATGTGTCATTCTGATGAAGTCCACCATTTTAGCTTGTTCATTCATTCATTATCGGCGCAAACAGACACATAAAGCAGAAACTGACCTGCTGGACCACCTCTTCCCCAATCCTCTCTGTCGCTAGCACGCCTCACTGATATTCCCGCTTTCCTCGGATCCAGGTAGACGCTGTCCTTCCGTCTTCCCTTCGGCCTTCCACGAGGTCTCCTTCCGCCAGGGTTTCCATAGTACGATCTTTTGACGGTCCTCTATTCGTCCATTCTGATTATGTGTGGAGACAGTCAAGTCATCATGGAGTGTGTACAGCTCTGCGTTTTTGCTGAGTCGAAACAGACCATATTCCTCTACAGGCCCATATATACGCCTTAGGATCTACTGGTACTTAAGTTACACTTAAGCTGAACGGGTGGAGGGGCGGGGGCGGGAGGGGGGTGGCGGCTCTTTGGGCTTGCGGGGGCTGTGCCGGGGGTCACGGGGGCGCTACTCGTCTCCCAGAGCGCGTTAGCTCCGAGGAGTTGAGGGGATTTGGACTTTTCCACGTATAGCTACCAAATTGTAAACATTGGTGAATGTACTAATGTAAGGATGAGCATAGGACTACGTGGTTTTTATCCAGATCCTCAGAACGACCCTCGTATTCTCAATACTACTTACACATCTACCCTTTAATATGGTGGACTTTGGCGCCTTCTGACCCTCGTCGGGCCACTCGGGGGTCTGGGTGTCGCCTTTCCCCTTTTGCCATCCCCCTCTCTATCTGGAGTGATTAAACCTAGAATGAACCATACCTAACCATCGGGCGTTGATGACCTTGCTGTTTTACGCCCTAAAACCAAACGAAACAAACAAACGCCTTAGGATCTACCTTTCGAACCTTTCAATGCGGTCAGCAGATGCTTTGCTCAGCGTTCAGGTTTCGGGTGTATATGTTAAGACGAGCGTCTGAGTTTGGTTGTGCGACTGAGCAGTCTACTTCTGAAGAGTTTAGATGGACTGAAATAGGATCGGTTTGCTGTCATTATACTATTCCTTATTTCCTCTTCCTCATCTCATTGATCATCGATCCTAAGCACTTGAAGCTGTCGACACAATCATATCTGCATTATAGCTTGTTAGCATTGATAAAAAATCTGGTGCGTGCAACACACGACTTTCACTTACCTTGGCTGTTAAAATCAATTTAACAACTATTAAATAAACTTAGAGTAGAAATAAAGTACTATGTTAATTTAAATAAATATACTTCATGTGAAGGTAGGATGGATTACCTGTAGCACCATTACTACTATGCCCAAGGTGGGGGTAAAAAATCCTTAGTTATGCAGTCCTTCGGAGGGAACGTTAAAAGGTTGTCACAAGCCTGTGCGATGTCTGTCAGGTACTCGTTAAAAACCCCTATCCTAATTAAACTCGGATAGGCAAAATTTAGAATTCCCACTGTAGCATCGTCCGATTAGCCACATCAGCATAAAGGGGAGTTAAAAAAATAAACAAACAGTATAATATATAGGTAAGTGAAAGTAAAAGTGTTTTTAGTTTCGTGAGAAAAATATGATTTAGATTAAATAATAGCACGATATTAAATTATTTCGTATTATAATCAGTAATAAGTTTATACCCTATTCGTCAATTTACATTACCTTTAACGACTTTGTGTATAAGATACTATTTTTTCTAAAATCTCAAGCTTTCCAACGGTGTATCACACATCTATTATTATAGATAATAATTTGTTTTGTTAGATTATTTAATATAATTTTAATAAAAAGTTCTTAAATTTATTTTAACGAAGGAGGTACATTTAAGTAGTTAGTTGCACAGACAACATTTTTAAAAAATATTTCTGAGAAAATCTTTCAGTAAGTTTTGGAATGGAATTAAATGTGTTTATTATACTTTTTAGAATTTTTTTTTTTTTTTTTAAACATTTTATTGATATTTACAACTGTACATATAATATATACAACAAGTAAATGGGCTAATTTACACTTATGGGCGTGATAATGTCTTGTGAAGAAACTACCCAGTGGTTGCACTTCAATGTCAATTTAATTAAAGTAGGTCTCGAGGCCATCGTCTTTTCAATCGCCTCGGAGGGTTGTCAGGAATAGATGGGAATGATAAATTGCGTACAAGAGGATTCGTGTGGGTTGGGAGTTTGGAATGAAAAGAGGCATATCTGTTTCGGGCTAGTTCTGCGACAAATGGGATATTTAGGTCATTATGGATGATTTTATTCGTAACGAAATAAGGACCATTTAGGATTTTGGATTGTAAGGATTGAATGCGAGAGGAATTAGATGGTTTAGTAGAGCCCCAAAGCTCGATTCCATATGTCCAGATGGGTCTGATGATGGTAACATAAATGAGCTTTTTGTAATAAATTGGAAGTTTTGAACGTTTGTCTAGTAAGTGTTGTAGTAGTCGGTATCTAAGGGCGGTTTCTTGTCGTTTAAGTCGCGTATGGGGATTCCATGTAAGACGTTTGTCAAGATGGAGTCCTAGGTAACGGATTTGTTCAACAGGTATGAGTGGGGTATTATTAAAGGAGACAGTGGGGCAGGAAGTCATCGGTTTGCAACGAAGGGTAAAGGTAATTTGGTGGGATTTGTTAGGATTTATTTTAATCCTCCAGTTCTGACACCATTCTTTTTTAGAAATAAATGCAAGTTTATTTTAGTGTAAATCGGATTATAGACTGTTTTATAAAACAGAACGATCGGAATACACGTATTAAAAAAAAACATTTCTTAAAAAATGTTATTTCAATTTATTATTTATATTGAGCGATTTATAGAATTGAGTGAATTTTTTTTTTTTTTTTTTTTTTTTTTTTTTTACGATTCTGGTATCCAATAGTTTACACAATTCTGGAATGAGTATACAGTTCACAAGTGAAGGACATTTTATTTAAGCTATATATTTGTAACTGACAGAAGGAAATGCAAAACATTTACAGAGCTCTTGACGGTTGCATGTAAAAATATCGAATGTGATAAATTCAATATTTGAGAAGTCTTATCACTCAATAAAACCCTGGCATGGTTTTAAAATAAATTGATTTCAAGCATTTAAATTTTTTCTTATTGAATTTTAGTTTTGTGCCATTTCGGATGAATTAATTATAATTAAGGATTATTTTAGTTACTAATAAGTTTAAACAGTATAAAGTCTTACATAGAAGTGTATGGATATTAAAATTTCACAATATTGTTTAAAATTGTTAGTAAATGGTTAACAATTTCTTTTATATATATTCATGACGTGATATGAAATATATAGTAAGGAAAAGTATTGCAATCGTAAAAATTTTCGAATTCCAGATTTCAACGGAAATACACGTTTAGGGTCCCCTGAGTCCAAATGACCAAGTCCTGATTAGAGGTATTTGTGTGAAGTCAAGGATGAAAACGAAAATTCGTAGGAAACTGAAATTCCATATTCAAAACAACTATACACTCCAGATGCTACAGCAACTTTTTCACTAAAATCGGTTTGCCGAAAGTTCTAATTTATACCATGTATTTTGCACCTTTCATGATTTTCTCATAAACCGCCTTAACGATTTTTATTAAACTAGTTATGTCGATGTCAAATAATTTATATAATGTTTCATATCTCGTGTAGGTTTCATTCTGATTTAAATAGTGTGAAAGGACTTAAAAGTCAATATTTTAAATTTTTTCTCTAGTTATACAATACATATTTTATTCGGATATATTACAATTTGTCCTGTAACATTGTACTGTAAATATTTCTGCCTCTAAAGATAATTTTGTAAATTTTATAAAAATAAAAGAGCAGACATATTTTCTTATACAATTTTTAGTTTTTTTGAAGGTATGCACAGAAACGTAGGTGTATAATTCACTGCTGGAAAGATAAAGATTTTAGAAAAAATATTATCTTATGAACAAAGTTAAAAAATGTAACGGAGAGTGATGGAAAAACAGATAAAACAAGGGCTCACTTGTAGCTGGGTGGTTAGCATAAAAGCCTCCTATGGCAAAGGTCACGGGTTGAAACCCGCAGTTGGCTCGGGTCCGCCCAACCCGCCTTCGGATGGGACGTTAAAAGGTGGTCCCGAGCCTATGCGATGTACACGTTAAAGATCCCTACCCTAATAATACCTGGATAGGCAAAATTTAGGACTCCCACTGTAGCTCGTCCGATTATCCACGGTAGCATAAAGAGACGTTAAATAAATAAACAAACAAACAGATAAAACAAACTTATTGTCATAGATATTAATATAATAGATTATTTAATACAGCACATGTTTCTATTGAAATTTAATTCTACCAGAACTCCGTCCTCCAGCGGTTCGTCCGAGGCACTTCGCTCCAAAGGGCACGAAATAGCCACATCCATGAGGAGCTCCAGCTACTCCTAGTGCCTGAGTATATAGCGGTGGAGGCACATCAAGTTCTTTGATGGGCTAAAGGCCTGTGACAACCCTCTCTTCGGAGATATTGCACTGCACCACCACCCAGGCCTGGGAGGTGGCAAAGCACTGTCTCTTTAGTCGACGTTCTCGCTGAAAGAAGGGGTCTGGACTCTGCAGTCTGAATCCATTATATTAACATAAGCCTGGAAGATAGTCTCTCCCTATCCAGTATTGTTGAGGCGAAAGCCTGCAGTTGGAACCACCACATGCAGTGGAGTTAGGAACGCCAAACTTGAAATGCCTCAATGGTAGCATAAGTTAGGATAAGGCCTGTACTGTTGCACTAATTTGTTTTGCAACATTGTTTTCTTTTTTTTTTTGGAGTTTTTTTTAACAATAAAGGAGATCAGAAAAAAATGAAATTTAATTAAATTGATTTGTTAAAAATTTATTTTCATCTCTAAATCTATTTAAAAATTATCAAATTGATTTTAATACCGGAGGTAAGTGAAATTCTTGTGTTTCGAGCACAAGATTGGCTTTTCAGAGGAACTTTGAATAAAATAAGAAATAAATTCTTGTTTCGGGTAGTTAAATTTGTAGCCCTACTTGGGATTAGAGATATTTTGAGTTCAAAGTAAAATGAAGAAGGTAGGCTCTGAACTGTGGCTGACAATTGCCGAGGTACAGCGGACAGTCGGAATTAGTTTGCCCAGCACCTGCCCTTACAAAAGCTCATCGTCACTGTTTGTCTCCTCAAAGGATTGTCCACTACAAGCTTTTTGAATTTCAAAGGTTTCTTGTGAGTCGAGATAAATACAGCATGAAAGAAACGTAAATATAGTCGAGCTTAAAAAGCATGACAACCCTGAGCAAAAATTAGTTTTTTTTTACTTTCGCCTACCTATATATATATATATATATATATATATATATATATATATATATATATATATATATTTATATAAAAAAAAAAAAAAAAAAAAAAAAAAAAAAAAAACCTGTACCACTACAACCCATGAAGGGTCTTGGGCTCAGTACATATAGAGATTCGTACTGTTTATAGGAGTAACAGTGCTCTGCAATGAGGTGATTAGGCCTTAATTGCGCTCAGCCGCCAGGTTTTTCCCCAATTAATTTGGGTACCCACTTTATAGAGGCTGGGTCTGCCCCAGGAGGGTCTCCATACTCTAGGGTCGCCCCCCGACTGAATTAACAGAATAAATAATATTCCGCCACAGCCGGGATTCGAACCCAGGACCCGGAGCACAGCAGACTAGCGCTCTGTCCACTAGATCACGCCGCTCCATATATATATATATATATATATATATATAGAAAGAAAAATTATTGCGATCGTGAAAATTGTCGAATTAGAATTTTCACCAGAAATACACGTTTTAGGGTACCCTTAGTCCAAATGACCCAGCTCCGAAAAAGGTGTGTGTGTGTGTGTGTGTGTGTTAAGTCTAACAAAAAAAAAAAAAAACGCTCCAAATTATTACACAATGGTTTATTATTTCCAAAGAACAATATTAGGGTATAACTGTTTATATAGCTGTTGATAGGCAATTAATTAATTTGAAAAGCAATAATTAAAAGGATAATATCTTATCACTACCGCAGATTTCAAAACGCAATATCTCAGCTAGTTGTTAACCAATTTCAATGATTCTTTTTTTGGTATTTATTTTTCTATCAATCATTTATTAAATCTTTTCGATTTTTATCTATCTTCCATAATAACTTATTTGAAAACTCTGTACATATTTAGCCCCATCTTCAAAAATAACTGAGTCATGGGCGTATTTATAAGTTAAATTTCACTTTTTAAAATAATTATTCGCGGTTTTTCAGTTAAAACAATAATGAATTTTTCCCTATCTTCGAAAATAATTGAGTTATAAGAGTATATATAAGCAAGATTTCAATTTTTTTTTTCATTTTTCTTTTTTTTTTTGTTTATCGCGCTTTACTGATTCTTAAACTCTATACATACATTTCTCTATATTAAAAAATAATTGAGTTGTGAGCGTATTTAGGTGTAAAATCCATTTTTTTTTTTTTGGTTAAAAAAAACTGATACATTTTTTCTCTATCTTTAAAAATAACAGAGTTATTGAATTAAATCTCTTTTAATCGGTTACCATTTTTAAAATAAACAGCTTATATCAACGTCTAGGTGTTAGGATCATCGTTGAATGGACCAGTATTTTTATGGTGAATTAAAAAAAAATTGGTCCAGTAGTCTCGGAGGTATACTAATTTTTAATCAAAATCATTTAACCGAAGTGCTGCTTCTTATTATGTATTTTGTACCTTTTTACGATTTCCTCAAAAATGGATTTTTATTAAACTCTCGATATCGATGTAGAATTAAATAGGCTTTAATTATAAAGGTTTAATTATGATTGAAGGGTGAGATTTGAATGCCAATATTTTAAATTTTCTTTCTCTAAAATGTTTATGTTTTTGAAGATAAGAACATTAATATATATTTTTAATATACCTTTAGAAAGTTAAAGATTTTAGATAAAAATGTTATCTGATACACAAAATAGTAATAGTTAATAGAGAGCGATGAAAAGTGGGTAAAAAGTAACTGATTGTCGTAGATAACAATATAAGAGATTATTTAATAGAATACAGGTTTCTATAAAAACTCAACGTAGATAATCCTTTCACCATGTATTTGATCTTTAACTTTATTTAAAAGTTCTCAAATTGATTCAACCAACGGAGGTAAGGTCGTCTGTTGTACAAATACAAAACATGACAGAAAACAATAGAAAATAAAGTTGAATGTTGTGACGCCTGCTCAGCTCACCCAATCACTCTGAAGAAGGCCTATAATTTAGGCCGAAATATCGGCACCAATAAATTAAGGTTATTCTTAATTGTGTGTTATATTGACTGCACCCTGAACCAACTTCTCTCAGAAAATAAAGAAGTTATAAATTATCCAGGTTTAAGATTTTTTAATTCAAATCATTGACTGTAACTAATGAGAACAACGAAAAACAACATATTCTTAAATATTCGAACGCGGCCTAAAATAGCTATTCAACATAAGATAATTTGGTCCGCCGAAGTGCTAGTTAATCATCTATTTCTGTTACACTTGCATTCTGCACTTGTGTTTTTCTTTCTCCTAGTTTTCTCTTCTATTTGCAAATGAAGTTGATAAAACTTAGTGTCAATGGTTTCTGCATATTTGCTTCTCTACAATGTATTTTCGAAGTTAATTATGAAAATGAACGACTAGTTACTTAATTAACCTCGATGCATCACTTTTCTAAGGCATCTATTCCGGCTGATATTTTTTCCATAGTTAATGAATCAGATATTGATATTCATATAAATATATTATATAAAATATTCATATTAAAATAAGTATAATTATTTAATAAAGGGGTTAAATACAACAATATAAAAATATATTTTATCATTATAAAAGAGAAGTTCTAGATAAATAATCATTACCTGTCTATGAACTAATCTAACTAAAATAGATAAACCTAAAGCACCTTCACAAATAGTAAATAATGAATGAATTATAACTAATAGTTAATGAATTACACAGTGGAGATGTTTAGATAATACTTTTATTATGAGAAAATAAATCTTCTGAATACATTTACACTGGTGAGTTTTTTTTTTTTTTTAGTTTTTTAATGAAATAAAGTTTATTATTGACCTGTTACATTTAGGACCAAACTGGTCCTCTCTTACAATGAACAGGAATTGTATATACATTTATATTTAGTCTTGAATCAGGTATTTAAAGTCAGTACTTACTATTTATATATTCCTAGTATTAATACTATTTAATGGTTAAGGAATCATCAAAACAAAATAAAATATCCAATTTGAGATTAAAATAAATACACATAAAAGGAAATTTAACTCTCTATTATTCTGTTCACATAAACGTTTCTAATACTGTTATATAAGCTATATACATTACAGACTTTAATAACACAAAATTTAAAATATATTTATTTACAAATATTAGTTAAATCCTTCTAACATAATAGTATATCGTTGTTAAACTTTTTTTTTGCAATTTTTTTTTATTTTTATTGAAATTTACAACTGTACAAAAAATACATCAAGTAAATATGCTGTAATGTTATAACACATGGAATGAACATGAAGAGAAACTGCCCATTGACAGCACTCTTTGGTAGTGAGTCTAATCAAGAAGGTCTCGAGGCCATCTTCTTTTCAGACGCCTCGGAGGATTATCAGGAATGGAAGAGGAAGCAAGGATTGAAACTAATGGATTAGAGTGGGAGTGGAGTTTTTCATGGAAGGTGTGATACCTGGTACGGGCCAAATCAGCAACATATGGAACATTAAGATCATTGTGGATGATTTTATTCGTGACAAAGTAAGGAGCGTTAAGGATTTTGCGAAGGATTTTGGATTGCAAGGATTGGATACGGGAAGAGTTTGATGGTTTAGTAGAGCCCCAAAGTTCTACTCCGTAGGTCCAGATAGGCCTTATGATGGTCATGTAAATGAGTCTTTTGTAGTTAAGTGAAAGGTTAGAGCGTCTGTCTAGTAAGTGTTGGAGTAGCCGAAATCTTCGTGCAGTTTCTTGTCTCTTCAGTCTTGTATGTGGATTCCATGTAAGTCGTTTGTCAAGCAGGAGTCCTAAATATCGGATCTGTTCAACCGGGACAAGCGGAATATCATTAAAGGACACTGTAGGGCAGGATGTCATAGGTTTCCGACGAAGGGTAAAGGTAATTTGTTGGGATTTTTCGGAATTGATTTTAATTCTCCAATTCTGACACTATACCTCAAGGTCTCTGATGTGGGATTGGAGAGTTTGAGAGGCTATTGTAGGATCGTTATTAACCGATAACACGCAAGTGTCATCGGCATAGGTAGAAAGGAATGTGTTAGGATGGGTTGTTGTTAAACTTAAAATTATTTCTCATTTATTATTTCTTTTATATATTTTTTAAATTGTTTAATAGTCATTAATGATTAATTTAAATTAATTTTTTTAATGAAAATATTAAATATCTACATGCACTTACAGTGAATGATTTATTGAAAATCGATGTGTTATGTTTCGGAATCAGTAATGTATATTTAGATGCTTTATTATTTCTATTATGAATGTTATGTAAGAAGATCATATCTGCGTAAATATAGCTCGGGTTTATGCACTTATATTTGCACTAATATTTTACATGTAATAGGTAATAAATTAATTACTCTTTTTGACCTTATCTTCATCCAGTTTAACTGCTTGTAGTAAGGTGTGATATGTTGATTTATTGGAGTTTGCGTTATATAAAGTATAAAGTTATTACTAGCATTTTCCAAGATTCAGGAGGACCTGGATAGAATCAACGCCTGGGGAATTCAGAATAACCTTAAGCTAAATGCCATGAAGACACAAGCAATAGTAATAGGTTCCAATTCCCTTCTCAAATCTAATTCCAATTTTCCAAATCTAATCCTTAATAATTACCCAATTACGTTCAGTTCCACTGTCAAAAACCTAGGTATCACCATCGACCAATCCCTCTCCTGGAAACCCCATATTGCCCAAATCTCCCGAAAAACAATAAGTACTCTTAAATTTTTCCATCGCTCCCGTCATCTCCTTCCCCTATCCACTCGTAAGCTCCTCGTTTCTTCACTTATTTTCCCCCACTTTGACTATTGTTGTGTGGTGTATGACGGCCTCCTGACTGTGCTCGAAGACAGACTAAAGCGCATTATGAACATTTCCTTAAGATTTGTCTTCGGTACTTCAAGGAGGTCTCATGTTACCCACTTATACGGTGAATTAAAGTGGCTCCTCCCCTTAACCCGCAGACAATATTTCCTTGGATCATACCTCTACCAAACTATTAACTCCCAGAATCCTTCCTATATCCACAGTCTCCTTCAATTTAAATCCTCAGTCCACTCCCTTGAAACTAGATCGCGACAGTCTGACCTTTATCTTCCTACCCACAGAACCAAAACTTTTGATCGTTCCTTTATTGTTCGCTCTACCACACTCTGGAATTCTATACCTATCCACATCCGCCATGCTGCCTCTTTATCCTCATTCAAATCCCAACTTTTCCTATACCTTCTGTCATCCCAAATAGACGATCAGCAAATGTGATATGATATATGATAGAAATCTACATTGAGTGAATGAAGATTACTGTTTACCGCCCAAATTTTAATTTGCTTTTGTTTGAATAAAATTTTAGTTTTTCATAAGATAAAATTAGAAGATATATATTTTTCATTAATTTCTTTGTTATTTTTTATGTATGGTATTTTTCTTATTGTAAATAATTGTAATTTTTTGTAAATAATAATTAATCATGCTTCTTGTCTGTTGGCCAGACATATTACATATTTCTATTGTACATAACTGTTATTCTTAGGGGACCTAGTCCCAGAATAATTTTTTTTTCTATTTTATTCTATTCTATTCTAAAGTACGGCTGCATTCTGAGCTCTTTGAAGTCTATTTAGTTTGGTTGATTACAGGAGTACATTCCAAGATCTCTTCCTATAAGTTTTACACAGCAGTGTAATAATAACAAGAGTGATTTGAGGATCCGTGAGAGTAGATATAGCAAGAGATTTTATATGGTGAAGGTCAGGTTGTGGTCTAAGTACAGGTGAAGGTTCCTTTGTCGGTACTGGCCAAGTCCTAGGTAGCTGGTTCACGATTATCGGAGGTAGTCTCTGGTATTATAAATACAGTAAACGATCTTTTTAACGAACACGGTTGTTACGAACACCCGTTTATAAGAAACTATCGTTGCGGTCCCTTGAAAAATGAATAGAAAACTATGCTTTCTCCTCGTTTATAACGAAATATTCTCTTATAACGAATTAACGAACTACTTTTGTGGACCTCAGAATTTAATTTGTTCGGTTATTACGAAAAATAAAGAAGAAAAAAAAATTACGAAACGTCTTAATTCCCAGTAAAGTACCTCTTCCTTCTACTCAGCTCAATTCTGTGATTCATAGTCTATAACTGCTTCTGGTTTCTAGTGTTTCAGCTAGTTTTTAATGCTTTTATACTTGCTTTAATTCGAGTTTCCTACGAGGTCAAGAGAAAATCCATTGATTTAAATACAAGGTTGGCGATTCTCCAAGAAGTGGATAAAATAATTGAGTAGAAATCGAAAATTGCAGAAAACACGGGATATCAAAATCTCCTCTATCAACAATTATCGCTAATAAAGATAAAATCGATGCCTCCGTTGCGTCTTCATCGGAATGTGCAAAAAACAAAAATAATTCTTATCATTTTAACTTGAATTGCTGTGATTTTGACATTGTAAGTCCCTTTTTAAGTTTTTTATTTTGAATGATGCTTTATGTTAATCTTAAAGTATTATGTAAAATGTGAAATAAGATAGATATATGTACATAGTGCATAGTTTTAACTGCTTTTATAGTTCCTAAATAAACATGTGCCTGAAAGCGAATGCTGTATTGAAGATATTTCATTTTAACCACCTGAATTTATACATACAATATATTTTTCAGATATAACGAATTCTTTTGTAACGAACAGAGAATTTTTTGGTCTCTTGGAGTACGTTAAAACGAGGGTTTACTGTATTTTAATAGACAAAGGAAGTTCTTAAATGTTAAAAAGGTTATTATAATAAATTACTATGATTGGTGAGTCAGGTCAATATAACTCATGAAGGGTGAAGTGTTTTGAAATATTATTTTTTATTTATTTAATTACAGAACTAGGTGTAATAATTTGATAGTTGCTGGAGGTCACGGGTTCAAACCCACAGGTGGTTCTAGGATTTTTTAATGGGAGTAAAAAATCCTTAGTTATGCCGTTCTTCGGAGGGGACGTTAAAAGGTCCCAAGCCTGGGCGATGCCAGGTACTCGTTAGAGATTCCTATCCAAATAAAACCTGGATAGGCAAAATTTAGAACTCCCACTATAGCATCGTCCGATTAGCCTCAGTAGCATTAAGAAACAACAAGTTTGCTAGTTCACATCTCAATGCTAGAAGGGCTTTTTCATGGATATAATTAAACGGGAATTAACTTTTATTCTCTCCCGAATGCTATAAGGTCATTTACGAAAATATGTCTTTGACAGCAAACTCCATTCCCAATCTAACCCAATTTTTTAATCATTTCCTCTTCTTCAATTCCTTATAATCCTTCGAGACATTTCAATATTTTTTTAAAAATATTTTATTACATTTAAAAATGCTTATTATATCATTCCACTAACCCCTAATTGCCATTTAATCTTTTTATATCCTAACAGGATTTCTGTAATGTTATATACTTGCTATCTTTTGTTAATTTATCAATAAAATACAACGAATTGCATGATTACAACGAGAGAAAGATATAAAGATAATGAATTGGTTGTTATGTAATAACTGTTTGTAGTCTTTCGCAATGATCAACTTTTCATAAATTAAAATTTGTTCGATTCGATGATGATCCCGGCCCTCGTAGGAAAATTACTTATACTAAAATTTACCAAAACATTTCAACAAAAGCCCGAATATTTCAGCGGTGCTGGGTGATAGAGAGAAAACCATTGAATTAGTTTTTGATTTTCTTAAGGAGCAGTCATTATTATCGAAATTATAAAGACCATTCCTAGTCAGTTAGCATTACTAGTATTAGCTTTTTAAACTATAGTTTACATAAACATTTTTTTTCTTTCTTCATTTTTTTTTTATTATTTTTTTTATTATTTATTTATTTTTTTTTTCTTTCTTTCTCTCAATCACCCATTACCTAATAGTTCTTTCTTATAAAGGTTGAATATGCATATAGTGTCTAGGCGTTGATGACCTTAGGGTTTTACGCCTTAAAACCTAAACAAACAAACAAACAAACCAAAACATTTAGCGGCACATGTATTTTTTTTAATTGTAATTGCATTTCATTCTGCTGACGTTATTTTTATAATACTTTAATTCCTTATTACATTTTTCTACTAACCACTAATTGCCTTTTATAGCCTTTTGCATCGTAACGAGATCTCTTTAATATGATACACCTGTTATCTTTTGTAATTTATCAATAAAATACTACGATGTAGATAATTGCGATAAGAGAAACGATATGAACATTGTGCGTTGGTTGTAATTTATTACTCGTTTGTAGTCTTAATCCGTAATTAACTTTTTTTAAATTAAAATTTCCTTTTCAACTTTCCGAATATGCCTTCAACTACTAAGATCACTTGATGGGCCCTCGAACATAGTTTAATTACATAATCGAACATTTATGTTATGACCCGAAGAGGTTTTATGGCTGTTTAATCGAAAATAAAAAGAATCTGGTGCGGGCAACAAACGACTTTCACTTACCTCCGTTTTTAAAATCGGTTAAAGAATTTTCAAATACAGTTAGAGATAAAAATAAGTAAAACTATTAAACAATTAATTAAATGTAATTTCTATAGAAACATGTGTTTTATTAAAAAATCTATAATATTATTATTTTAAATAACAAGTTATCAGCTTTTCATCACTCTTTATTAACTTTTAAAAGTTTGTGTATAAGAAAACATTTTTTTTCTAAAATCTTTAGCTTTCCAACGGTGTGTTATACATCTATATTACTATTCTTGTGTTAAAAAATACAAAAATTGCAAGAAAAATATTTTTGCGTTTTTTTTCCTTTATTTGTTTATCAAATTCGATCAACTTGCATATATCTAGCTGTTAATTATCAATGGTAACAAGATAATATAGTTATTTTTATATAATCTACAGAATTAAAGGTACTTTAGAGAAGGAAAATTCAAAATATCGGCATTTAAGCCCTCTCATACAATTTCAATCAGAATGAAACCTACATGATATTAAAGCCCATTAAATTTTTCATCGAAATAAGGAGTTTAATAAAAATCGTTAGAGCCGTTATTGAGAAAATCGTGAATAGGTGCAAAATGCATAGTATAAAGTAGATCTTTTGGTTAGCCGATTTTAATGAACAAGTTTTTGGAACATCTCGGGCGTATAGTTATAGTCTTATCTATGAAGTTTCAGTTTCATAGGACTTTTCGTTTGTTATTTGGGCTATGTTATTTGGACTCTGGGGACCCTAAAACGTGTATTTCCGTTGAAAACTGGAATTCGAAAATTTTCACGATCGCAATACTTCCCTTACTATATATAGTAAGTGAAAGTAAAAAGAGTAATTAATTTATTACCTATTACATGTAAAATATTAGTGCAAATATAAATGCATAAACCCGAGCTATATTTACGCAGATATGATCTTCTTACATAACATTCATAATAGAAATAATAAAGCATCTAAATATACATTACTGATTTCATATGGAAGGAAGTGAAAGTAAAAAATCCATATTTTTTATGATATTTATCATAAGATCATTTTTTGTATTTATTTTTATTTTATATTGTTTTTAAAAAATAGTTATTTTAAATATAATTATAAGTTTTTGCCACGAAAGTGAAAAACAGTAGAAGAGAAATACAGAAGAAGACTATTTTATTCCAATTCGGATTATATTCCATTTTCCTTTGAATTATTTGTTGCTTTCCCTAGCCTATTGTGTTAATTGCCTATACACCGTTATATAAACAGTTATATCTTGATATAGTTATTTAGAAATAATAAACCCTTCAGTAATAATTTGCAGAGTATTTACTAGTGAAGAGGAAATACTACAGCCATTTATTTTTTTTATTTTGGCACAATCCTATCGCCTCTATCGTTCTAAAAATCCCTTGCCCCCATTGGATCCTGCTAGAGACCGACATTGAGATAGATGCGACCTGATTGGCTGAGCTAAGCTCATGTTGTTATCACACCGTGCTCTGATTGGCCACTGATAACGACTTGCGTGACTTCGTTACCCCTGACATGGGATCTATTCCTCGCAGGGCTTCAAAGTCTTCCCTAACTCTATTCTACTTGCCTAAATTATTCGGAAAGGCTTTGGTTCAAGTTTGGTTATTCCGCTCAAATATTTATAATTGAAGTTTACTCAGGTTATAATTTCATTATTATTGCTACTATCCGTTTTTGGTTAATTGTTTTAAATAATTAATCATTGTAATCGACCTAGAAAAATGTTAATTTCTCCTTGACTCTAAAAAAATAATAGATTATGAATATGTCTATTCATTTAGTTGTTTTCTTTCTTCCGCTAAAAATTGGCTTTTCGTTTACGAATCATGACCATATAATTTATTCATGTCTTTGACTCCTAAGAATCAGAGAAAAAATTATCATTAATTAATTTTAAATTTTACTCAAAAAAAGGCACTTTTTTAAAAATCTCGAAAAATAGTTTTTAGATTATCGAAAAATGCCTAGAAAATTATTTTTTTTTTAACCCAAAAAAATACCTTCTCAATAGAGATAGGCATAGATAATACCTGAACAAGCGAGTCCTTTGAAGAATTGAATGATACTGTCTAAATTAGTGTCTGAATTTTTGTTGAGAAATATTTATTTCCACATTTTTCAATAATAATAAAAATATAAGTTAAATGCAAGGTTTCAGAAAAAATATGTTTTTATTGGAACATTTAAAAAAGCACATACTGCCTTCCATTCCTCATAAAGTCACTTTATTTCACAAGTCTTTAAACATTTTTTTCATCCTAGTCGACGTTTCGGGGTTGTTTCCCCATTTTCAAGACTTATTCCTTTTTCCTTATAAAATTGTTACATCATTTTTCATCTTTCACTACATCTCTTAGCACACTGCTACTTGTCTATATTGGCTCACACTGCTAGGTGAGACATCCTTCGGAGGGACGTTAAAGGTGGTCCCGAGCCTGTGCGATGTCTGGTACTCGTTAAAGATCCCTATCTAATAAAACCTGGATAGACAAAATTTAGGACTCCCACTTTAGCATCGTCCAATTAGCCATAGTAGCATAAAGTGACGTTAAATAAATAAATAAATAACTGATTATTTTAGATGATAATATATTCGATTTTTTAATAAAACACATGTTTATATAGAAATTCACTTTTATTAATTATTTAATAGTTTCACTAATTTGTATCTCTACCGTTATTTAAAAATTCTTAAATCGGTTTTTTAAACGGAGGTAAGTGAAAGTCGTTGGTTGCCCGTAGCAGATTTTTTCTTATTTGTAAGCATTCTGTGATAGCTGTTTAAAAATAAGGGAAAAAACACTATCCATTATTCTGTGATAACGGTAACCCATATGGCTAATCGGACGATGCTAAAGTGGGAGTCCTAAATTTTGCCTATCCAGGTTTTATTAGGATAGGGATCTTTAACGAGTACCTGACATCGCACAGGCTCGGGACCACCTTTAACGTCCCCTCCGAAGGACGGCGTAACTAAGGATTTTTTACTCCCATTAAAAAAATCTTAGGACCACCTGCGGATTTGAACCCGTGACCTTTGGCATGGGAGGCTGTCACGCTAGCCACCCAGCTACAAGTGATCCCTAATAATCAGTTAGTTTTATCGTCTTTTCATCACTCTTTATAAACGTTTACAAGGTTATGTATTACATAATATTTTTTTCTAAAATCTTTAGCTTTCCAATTGTATATTACACATGTATATTAGTATTCTTATGATCAAAAACAAAAAAAAATGCATTAAAAAAATATTATTCCAGTTTTTTCCTTTAGGTGGGTATCAAATTCATTGAATTTATATATTTCCTTGTTCTTCATCAGTGGTAACAAGATAATCTTGTTATTTTTATAGAATATATAAAATTAAAGGTACTTTAGAGGAAGAAAATATCAAAATTAAAATATCGGCATTTAAGCCCTAAAAATAAAAAAATGTCGCTAACTATATATCATGATGGATACTATCATTACTGCTATATATTTACTACCCTACAAACTACATACCCTTCCTCCAGGAAAATTGTCGATGTACGACAGGTGTGAATAAAAAAAAAACTAATTAAAAAGAAGTTTATTTCATGAAACAGATTTTATGCTTCTCATAGGAATTTTAATTACTAAAACTATTTAATCCCGCACATAGCTGCATCTACCCCACTCGACACGTTGTACTTAAAGTAGGATCAAATAATTTAATGAAAATTCTTTTATTCTAAGCAAAAAATAGAAAACTCGACCTAATTTCCCGACTTTACTTGGTTAAGAGAGATAATCGAATGAAGGTTTTATTCAAATTACCGTTTCTTCATTGAGTTAAAGTGTGAGAGAAGACAATGAAAATAACTTTGATTAATTCAAGGGCCGTATGAAGGCTTTTACATTGGACGTCTAATTTTAACTAAATGTTTGATACTGTATCGATAAATCTTCTGATAAAGTTTAACAGATAATTTTCAGAACTAGAATATACCCAATAATATTCTAGTTCTGAAGATTATCTGTTAAATGTTTCACATGAAATGTCCGTTTTTATAGTTTCTAAAATACATGAAGGATTTTTCAGGTCTCTGTTGTTTTCTTCCGAATGTTTACATATTTAAAGTAAACACTTACTAATCCTCTACCTTTGTATTATAAACATTAGCTTCCCAATCAATTACCTACTTTTTAGTATACCTCCAAATATCAACATGGAAACACGCGATTTTCCAGTAATATTTTTGTACGAGTTCAAACTCGGCCATTCAACAGCTGAGACCGCCAGAAATATTTGCAAGGCGTTTGGGGAAGGGAGTGTTAATGAACGGACCATTCGCCGTTGGTTTGCTAAGTTTTCAGCTGGGGATACCGACTTGGAAAACTTGCCCTGAGGAAGACCTCCGTCCGTAATAGACAACGATGTCCTCAAACATACAGTAGAAGGAACCCCCTACCAAACAGTTAAAGGACTCTCAGCACAACTAAATGCAAGTGCATCTACCGTTTCCAGACATTTAAAGTGTATTGGGAAAGTAAAGAAGCTCGATACATGGGTACCTCATGATCTCACTGAGCGGCAGCAAGACCCCATGTTTCAAAACATACCGAGCAAAAATTGAAAGAACTGGGCTACGAAGTTCTTCCGCACCCACCATATTCTCCCGACATGTCTCCAACAGATTACCACCTGTTCAAGAATTTAGACAACTTCGTCAAAGGAAAACTTTTTGAAAATGATGATCAAGTGAAAAGTGCGTTTTCAGATTTTGTTTAACTTCAAAGCTCAGAGTTTTTCAGTTCGGGGATAAAAAAGCTGGTGTCACGTTGGGAAAAATGTGTAGAAAAAGAAAGTAAATACTTCGAATAAAATTTTCAATCTCGTTTCAAACTTGCAGTTAGCTTCCATGGCTTGGCTATTATTATTGACTAGAATTTTGTTTCATTTCATCTACAATGCCGCAAATTATTACACAATGGTTTATTATTTCCAAATAACAATTTTTTTTTTCCAGTGGGACTTGGATTCGAACTCAGAATCTGTAGCATTAAAGACTAGCGCGCTAGCCACTTAGCCACGGGCTCCCCAAATAACAATATTAGGTTATAACTTTTTATATGGCTGTTGATAGGCAATTAAGTAATGTGAAAAGCAATAATTGTAAGGATAATATAATATCACTACCGCTGAATTACAAACGCAATATCGCAGCTAGTTGTTAACCATGATTCTTTCTTCATTTTGTCGAAAATATAATTCTCTAAAAGCAAAAGGCCTATTTACGGGTGTAATCTCTTTTATTTTTTCTCTTTTTGATACTTATTCGCGGTTTTTTGGCTAAAAAACAATAATAATTTTTTTTCTTTATCTTCGAAAATAACGTAGTTACAAGCATTTTTACATTTTTTTTCGCGCTTTACTGATTCTAAAACTTTATGCATACTTTTCTCTAAAAAAAACAACTGAGTTATGATTGTATTTATGTGTAAAATTTTAATTTTTTTCTTTTATTTTTTCTCTTTAGTATAATTATTCGCGTTTTTTTTTTAAATTAAAAAACTCTTATAATTTGGTTAAAAAAAAAAAAGGTTGTAACATCTCATACATATACCCATAAAAAATATGAAATTTCAGTTTCCTGTGACTTTTTGTTTTCGTGCTAGACTTACAACAAACACACACACACACACACCATCGGACACACACACAAGCACACAGACCTTTTTGCTTGACTTGAGTATTTGAACTCATGGGACCCTGAAACGTGTATTTCAGTTGAAAACTGGAATTTGAAAATTTTCACGATCGCAATACTTTCCTACTGCATATTTCATATATAGGTAAGCGAATGTAAAAATGTTTTACTAAATGTAAATTTCGAATAACGAACATAGGTAGAAATATTCGGTAGTCTGTGGTGTTAAAAATATGTAAATTTTGTCGTCGTGAAAAAAGAATAAAATTACAGGACTGACTCCCGATAATTCCTACCTATGGTAATTTCTACAGTGGACCATATGTCCTCAATATATCTCAATAAAGAACCCCTACCTCTTTCCATTTTTATGTTTTTTTCGTTTTAATATAAGTAAATCAAAATAACTATGATCCTAATACTTCGAAGTATATTTTAACCGGTCAAAAATGTTTTAATTTCATAACTCTGTTATTCTTAAAGATAAAGACAAAAATTTAGAGAGTTTTAGAATCAAGATAACTCAAATAATTGAAAACAAAAAAATATTTTTACCCATATCTACGTATACGTATATATACCTGTTCACGCCATATGTTATGGCCTGCTAAGATTTTTATAGTTTTTCAATCGAAAAATGATAAGTTCATAATTTTATCTGATATTTATAATAAGATCATTTTTTTTGTTTAAATTTTTATTTTTTAATTTCTTTTTAAAATAGTTATTTTAAATATAATTAAAACTTTTTAAACGAGAGCAGTAGAAGAGAAAGAAAGAAGACGATCGTTTTCAATTGTTTTTTGACTGCCTCGTGGCCAGTCGAGTCTTAAGCTAAGCGTCTGAGCGGTGAAGATGTGCCGTATATAGACCCAAGATTCCTCTCAACGTTTGAACGTTTGGAAACGAATTTCTTCATCTTCTCATCGTCCCCCTTGGAACTTGGAAGAGCCACCTTGCGGTCATTTTCAACACCCAAGAGAACTTCGTCCAAGCCGCCCTGCGGTAATTTTCTTCAATACTCAAGACGACTTCGTTCAAGCCGCCCTACGGTCGTTTTCTTCAACACTCAACTGGACATCTTTACGTGAATATAACCTATCTTTATCCATTAATGGAACATTTAATTTCTTAATTCTTATACAAGAAACTGTTTAATTTGATAACTATTTTTTTTACATCTTTGAGCATTAATTAAGTTAAGTTTGTTTCTTCTATTTTTACAATATTTTAATTAGGTTTATTTTGTTTCCTACATTTTCTTACAGCTGTTTAATTATAATTAGGTCAATTTTTCTTATATAAATTTATTAGGTTAATTTGTTTCTTATCATCCTTATATGTATTTCAGTGTATTAAATGTATTGTGATTCGTCGTTTGCTTTCATTATTTTAATTTATTTTAAATCTATACAGTCCACTTATTTATTTCAATAGAACCACTCTTAATTTTGAGTTGTCACTTGGAAGTACCATTCTTTCACGGATAGCCCAGCGTATAAAATACTCATATATACTCTAATTATTTGAAGTTTCTCTAATAGCTCTAGAAAATTATACTAGAAAGAAAAGTTAATTTCCTTTCCAATATCCTGATTTAATGCCTAATTGTAAACAAAATGGCAAATCAGTAGTTGAATATTTAGCATTTGAGTGAAAAGCTTTATTCATTTGCATTGCTGGTCACCTATATATCCCTGTTTAATCAATATGCTGGTTTTCCTCAAGGCAGTATTTAAGGACCCATCCTTTACACAGTTTATACATCTGATATCTCATCCCATCCTGACACTTTCCTTTTTACCAATGCTGATGACACTTGTGTGTTATCAGTAAACAATGATCCAACTATTGCCTCCCAAACTCTTCAATCTCACATCACAGACCTTGAAGTATGGTGTCAAATAACCTTCACCCTTCGTCGTAAACCTATGACATCCTGCTCAATAGTATTCTTCAACAGCACCCCTCTTGTCCTGGTTGAACAGACCCGATATCTAGGACTGCACCTGGACAAACGTCTTACTTGGAACCCTCATACAAGACTGAGACGACAAGAAACTGCCCGACGTTTTCGACTACTTCAGCACTAACTGGACAAACGATCAAACCTTCCACTTAAGTACAAAAGGCTCATTTACATGACTATCATAAGACCGATATAGACTTACGGAGTAGAGATTTGGGGGTCTACCAAACCATCAAATTCTTCTCCTCTCCAATTCCTCCAATCAAAAATCCTTCGAAAAATCCTCAATCCTCCTTATTTTGTCACAAATAAAATTATCCATAAAGACCTTAATGTTATCTATGTTGCTGACCTGGCTCGAACAAGGTACCGCTCCTTTCACGAGAAACTCCATTCCCATTCTAAGCCACTAGCTTCAATCCTTGCTTCCTCTACAATCCCTGATAATCCTCCGAGGCGTCTGAAAAGAAGATGGCCCCGAGACCTTCTAGTTTAGCATAGTCTTTGGGGAGCTGCCAATGGGTGGTATCCCTACATGTGAATCATGACAGTATATCTAGCATCAAATTTACTAAATGTATTTTATTATACATTTGTAAATAGCAATAAAGATATTAAAAAAAATGCTGGTCCAATCAGGTTGCTATAATAACACAACATTCTAATCAATCCCTATTTGGATATATTTGACATACACAATAATACCTTAAAAAGCGTAAAAGGAAACGTGATAAAGGAAACATGGGACTTTTTTTATGGTTTTAATTTTGTTTTCTTCAAGTGAATGGCATTCGTTGTGAATTTTGTTCCGTTTAAATAGGCCAACAATGGAAAGTGCTGATTGGGAATTTTAGTAATGGAGCAGTTGTAAGAATTGACTATAGATTTGATGGCCATCGAGATGGTTTCAAGGCCCATCAGGTTCACAGTCGGTCGATCGAACACAAGATCCTACGTGCTGTTGCTTCGACGCTTTAGTGAAAATATCTTTCTGAATGCTCCATTGCACTGCTCTCTCTAAAAGGAGTATTATGTTTTTCTTTTCACTTACCTAGTATGAAATATATAGTAAGGGAAAGTATTGCGATCTTGAAAATTTTCGAATTTCAGTTTTCATCGGAAATATATGTTTTAAGGCCCTCTGAGTCCAAATAACTAAGTTACACCTAAACACTGTGAGCGTGGTATGTTTCGCTCGATAAGGATAAGTTTCTATCATTATTCAATATGAAATTTCATATTTGAGATAACTAACTATACGCATGAGATGTTACAGTAACTAACAAGTGTTACTTTATAGCATGCATTAAGCAACTTTTTACGATCGCTTATAGCGAAATTCGAGCTATATTACTAGCTTTGCAAGCTCTCATAAATATAGATGCAAAGAGAATAGTCTTTTTTGTGGATTCACAGGCGGCCATCATAGCAGCTACGCAGCCAACTGCATCTCAAGAAAATGACGTTGTGAACTGCCAATTAAAAATTGAACAGCTGCTTCAACAAGGTAGACAGGTGGTTTTCCAATGGGTACCCGGCCACTGTGGTATCCATGGGAATGAAGTAGCCAACAAGCTTGCAAAAGAAGGTGCAGCTTCGGAACAGTTGGACAATCGAATTTCATATCGTAGAGCTAGGGATGAATTTAAGAGGGCATATCATGCTCTACTGACGGATTCCATTAGATTTGAAAAGAAAAGATGCTGCTGCACAGTTCCGAATGATTACTGACTACCTCGCAAAACACTTGCATCGGATCGGAGTGGTAGAGTCTCCACTATGCTGCCTTTGTCATGCAAATAGTGAAATGGATGCAGCGCATCTAGAAGTATGTCACCGATTACAGAAAATAAGAGGTGAAACCCCATCCAGATCGGAGTGGTACTGGGCTGCCAGATCCCTTATTGTAGAAGGCATAATTAAAAAAAACAAAAAAAAAAGAAAAAAAACGATCGTCTCAAAAACGGCTCTAAGGATTTTGATTAAACTCGCTAAATCGATGTAGAATTTAATATGACGTAGGTTTTATTCCGATTGAAATAGTCCGACAGGGCTTAAATGCAGATATTTTAAATTTTATTCGTCTAAAGTACCATTTAATTTGTAGATTTGAAAAATTATCTTCTTTAAAAAAAAAATAATCTTTTTAGCATTGAGGGTAAGGAGTCGGAGAGGCCAGAATAGCATAGTATATATATATATATATATATATATATATATTTATATATGGGATGGATAAAGAGTTATTTTGTTTACCATTTTCTTATATTTTATTATCGCCACCCGAATCATATTTTAGCCAAAAACCCCTGAATAATTATAAAAAAGATAAATAAGAAAAAAAAATGAAATTTTACTCATAAATACGCCCTTACCTCAGTTTTTTTGTAAGAAAGAGAAAAACCCTTTAAAAATGAGTTAATTGCTTATTAACAGGGTTATAAACAGCTATACCTTAGTATCGTTATTTGGAAATAATAAACTATTGTGCAATGCAGCGATTGTATTTTAATTCGTGGAAAAGATGCATGGTATAAACTGCAACTTCTTGTTCGTTCATCTTGGTTTTTAAAAAATCTACGTTACATCTTTTTTTTTTTTTTTTTAGTCCGGATAAAGACCTGCATTGTGGGACGAAACTTTGAATATTAAATAATTTCTTTAATATTTTCGAATATTTTATTATCGCTATTCGAATTATCTCATTTGTCAAATTAACCAAAAATAAATTATTCAATCATTAATAGAAATAAATATGTTTACTTATGTCATTAATATGGTCACCTATATCATATTGGTTAGCATAACAGCCTCTTATGCCAAAGGTCACGGGTTCAAACCCGCAGGTGGTCCTAGGACTTTTTAAAGGGAGAAAAAAAATTCTTAGTAATGCCGTCGAAGGTAAAATATTTATTAAACTCCCACTGTAGAAAGTTACGTTAAGTTAAAGTAGTAGAAAGTTACGAAAAAAAAAACAAACAAACATATGAGAATGTTTAGACGTCTAGACCATAACATCTGCCATCTATTTTATAGAGTGACTCATACATCCAAAAATATTAAATGAGAAAACGGAAGGTCTGAAATTTAATGCTCTGACCTAAGAAAAGTTGGAATAAAGAAGTAAAATAAATGGGCCATAGAAAAAAAAAAAAAAAATGCAATAAATTTGGTTGCATGCTGTTAGGCCAATGCACTATAGGTACTTTACTTGATTGCTTCAGTGACGTTGTGCCATTCAAGGGGAAAATATATTTTATTCTTCCACACTCTTTATTTAATTGTTTCCACTCCGGCAACCATTAACAATATTTGAAATTTGAGAATTCTTTAGCAGCAGTTAAATAGAACCCATTTAGCTTAGACGTAAAAAAAAAAGTACATATATATATATATATATTACAGAAGCTGGTTAAATAATTAATCATATACTAGAGTGAGCGTCGCAAAAATCTGGTGGAAACACCCGACTTTCACTTACCTGTTAAAATTAATTTAAGAACTATTGATTAAATATAAATTAAAAAATGTTAATTTAAATAAAACGTTTAAATAGTTTCGTAGGAAACATATTATTTAGATTAAATAATTTAGCAATATCAAATTCTTACGTATAAGTATCAGTCATAACTATATGTCCTAAATAATTCAAAAGAAAATGGCATATCACCATTGCTAAGCCCTTTATCTATAATATTGGGTTGTTTCACATGAAATGCAAGCAGCTAAAGCCGCTAGAAATATTTGCAAGGCGTTTGGGGAAGGGAGTGTTAATGAACGGACCATTCGCCGTTGGTTTGCTAAGTTTTCAGCTGGGGATACCGACTTGGAAAACTTGCCTCGAGGAAGACCTCCGTCCGTAATAGACAACGATGTCCTCAAACATACAGTAGAAGGGAACCACTACCAAACAGTTAAAGGACTCTCAGCACAACTAAATGCAAGTGCATCAACCGTTTCCAGACATTTAAGTGTATTGGGAGAGTAAAAAAGCTCGATACGTGGGTACCTCATGATCTCACTGAGCGGCAGCAAGACCCCATGTTTCAAAATATACCGTGCAAAAATTGAAAGAACTGGGCTACGAAGTTCTTCCGCACCTTCCATATTCTCCTGCCTTGTCTCCAACAGATTACCACCTGTTCAGGAATTTAGACAACTTCCTCAAAGGAAAACTTTTTGAAAATGATGATCAAGTGAAAAGTGCGTTTTCAGACTTTGTTTCACTTCAAAGCACCGAGTTTTTCAGTTCGGGGATAAAAAAGTTAGTGTCACGTTGGGAAAAATGTGTAGAAAAAGAAGGTAAATACTTCGAATAAAATTATCTTGTTTTCATATCGTATTTTTAATAAAAATCGTTTACCTTGAAAACGGACATTTCATGTGACACAACTCAATAGTTTTTTGAGTTTTTTTCCATCTTGCAAATAATTCAATTCCCTTAAATAATTTAATATCATTAATAACATTGGTATTAATTTATTTATTATGTAAACCCTCAAATTTTGAGAGGTGGTGATTTTATTTGATCGATTACAAAGGATCATTATTAAAAATAATAAACCAAAAGCATTTATACTAGACTGTATTACTATTAAATTTTCTTTTCTTTCGATTTTCATTTAGTAGAATTTAAATAAAATTTCCTGATTCTAGAAAACCTTACATTTTTTCTCTATCATCAATAATAACCATGTTATAATGGAGCCACATCTTTTTTCTACGATAAACGAAAAGGAAAAGGCGTTGAAGGCTACTGAAACCCGAGGAGCCGATCTATCACAGCACTACCTAACCTAATCTTACCTAATTGAAATATGATCTCTAATTATTATTGTTCCCTCTGAGAATTGCGATCGAACTTGAATCCACGGTTTCATATTGCTTTTATCAATTACTTTTTATCTTCTGAGAATGCTCATTTTTCATTTTATCTGACCATTTTTTACTGAGTTGTCGGAATGTTCATAGATCAAATTTCATATTACTTTCACTTACCTATACATGGAATATATAGTAAGGAAAAGTATTACGATTGTGAAAATTTTCAAATTCCAGTTTTCAACGGAAATACACGTTTTAGGGCCCCCTGTGTCCAAATAACCAAGTCCCCAAAAAAGAACTCTGTGTGTGTGGTGAGTCCAGCGTGAAAACGAAAAGTCCTATGAAACTGAAATTTCATATTTAAGACAAATATACGCCCGAGATGTTACAGAAACTTTTTCGTCAAATCTAGCTAACCAGACAAGCCACTTTAAACCAAGCGTTTCTCACCTTTTTATGATTTTTTCACAAACGGCTTTAACGATATTGATTAACCCCTATATGTCGATGTAAAACTTGATGGGCTTTAATATCATGCAATTAAGTAATTTCATTTTGATTAAAATAGTCAGACATGGCTTAATTGCAAATATTTTAAACTTTTTACCTCTGAAGTACATTTAATTTTTGTATATTAAAAAATAAAAATTAGGCACATCGTCTAATAAGCATAGATAAATATGGAAGTTGAGCGAATTTGATAAACAACTAAAGGAGAAAAGCGCAAAGATATTTTTTCATGCAATTTTTGTGTTTTTGAACACCATATTAATATAATTGTATAATATACCGTTGGATAGCTAAAGATATTAGAAAAACAAATATTATCTGATACCTGGAATTGTAATGGTTAATGGAGAGTAATAAAATGCCGATAAAACTAACTGATTATTATACATAAAAATATAATAGATTATTTAATAAAACCGATGTTTCTATTTAAATTCAATTTAATTAATTCATTAATAATTTATTTCTATCTTTACATGTATTTAAAAATTCTTAAATTGATTTTAACAACTAATTACTAATTAATTAATTACTTCTCCATATCCATATAGCAAACGTTTACTGTATTATTTTTTTATATTAATGTGAAAACTTATTAATCCTTCTCAAAACGATAATGTTTTTTTACTTCTATAGTATGTCGCTGCTTGAAAATCATTTAGTCTTTACTAACTTTACTTTCAGGCAGTAAAAAGCCGATTAATGTGCAGTAAAAACCTTTTTTATAATATATATTTTTATAATCAGTATTCCTCTGATAATTTAAACTAAATAATCAGAGGAATACTAAAGAGTTTTAAACAGAGAATTTAATAACAATGAACGTCTTCTAATTCTAAAGTGACGTTAAATGAATAGACTTCTGTTTGTTGTTGAACAAATAAAAACAATGAAAAGTGAAGCCTTAATATTTCGGTTAATTTTTCTCTTCTTAAATAATGATTTAATTCTAGATTTAACCAGAGAAAGATGATAAAATAAAATTTTAAAAATTTATTAGTATATCTATGTATTTTAAGGGGGATCCTGTGGCTGAGTGGTCTCTCATACTGAAGGTTGTGAGATCGAATCACAGTTTAAGAGAGACTTTTTCAAGCATTAAACTAATGGGGATTCACTCACAGCCTCTCCTCCGGGCATGGGAGACCCGTCAACCAAAGGCGTAGGTAATGATGACCCTACACTAAAAAATGCATCAAAAAACGTGGGTATAATCTCCCAGGATATTAGACTACGAGGCCTAGGGCCTACAGGGCCTGTCGTGCCATTAGATAAATAAAATATCTATGTATTTTTATTAAGCGAAATTCGGTTCGATCATTTGAGATAATAAAATTAATTAATCAAATTTAAATCAAAAGTTCAAAAACTGCGACAAAAAGTACAATTAAGCCCAAAAAGCTCAAAACGTGCAATATAAAATTGTAATATAAATTATTCCCTATTACAAAAAAAAGATAGCTGTTTAGAGCAGATACAGGCAAGCAATTAAAACGTGCAAAATCATGAAAATACGGTCTCTAGATATAACTTATGACTTTATAAAGAAGATAAAGGAACCATATATTTAGGTAAATTCTTTACAGGAGGAATAAAAAGTTTCCAACACGTTAGCAGAAATGTATTAATTGTAGTTCAGACTATTTTAGATTAAAAAAAAGTTTCACTACAACCCATGAAGAGTCTTAGGCTCAGTACATATAGAGATTGGTACTGTTTATAGGAGTAACAGTGCTCTGCAAGGAGGTGATTAGGTCGAGATCACGTTCAGCCGCCAGTTTTTTCCCAACTTCATAGAGGCTGGGTCTGCCTGAAGAGGGTCTTCATACCCTAGGATCGCCCCCCAACCGAAATAACAGAATAAATAATATTCCATCACAACCGGGATTCGAACCCAGGGCCCGGAGCACAGTAGACTAACGCACTATCCAATAGACCACGCCGCTCCCTAATTTGATTTAAACAGTTGAAATCCTTGGTTTGTTTTTTTCATTTTAAACCAAATATGATGCCTTAATTTTGCATATATTAAGTGAAAAAGCTCCTATTATTCCTAGATGGAAAAAATGTGATTTAAACAACGTCCATCCTTCTCGGAACTCCAGTAAAATATGGAAATTAGAAAAAGAGTGGGTTTAAGCATCGAATAGCTTTCCAAGCGGTAAAATTAAAATAATAATGGGTTTGTGGAAGAGCAAAACGTAATAATTCACGTTTAATTACTGGTGATGATCCTCTGAAATCCGTAACACACATGACATCCCTCGGATATATAACTTATCGCCTCTGTGCTTTTGTGAGTTTGGACCGATAAAATCAATATCTTGTGCGCGTAACACAATTAAAACGTGCAAAATCATAGATTTCAGGTCTCTACATATAACTTATGACTTTATAAGGAAGATAAAGGAACCATATATTGAGTGTTGAAATTTTTTTACAGGAGGAATAAAAAGTTTTCAACACGTTAGTAGAAATGTATTAATTGTAGTTGAGACTATTTTAGATTAAAAAAAAGTTTATCTTCAACCCATAAAGAGTTTTAGGCTCAGTACATTTAGAAAATCGTACTGTTTATAGGAGTAACAGTGCTCTGCAAGGAGGTGATTCGGCCGAGATCACTCTCAGCCGCCAGTTTTTCCCCAATTTTCGGGTACCCACTTTATAGAGGCTGGGTCTGCCTGAAGAGGGTCTTCATACCCTAGGATTGCCCCCCAGCCGAAATAACAGAATAAATAATATTCCGTCACAACCGGGATTCGAACCTAGGACCCGGAGCACGGTAGACTAGCGCACTATCCAATAGACCACGCCGCTCCCCTAATTTGATTTAAACAGTTGCAATCCTTGGTTTGTTTTTTTCATTTTAAACCAAATATGACGCCTTAATTTTGAATATATTAAGTAAAAAAGCCCAAATTTCAGAACCTTATATAATTAAAATAGGACTATGATATGGGGACGGACAATCCCCTATCCTCTTTAGTATGATTGATATATAGTGTTGATTAAATCTACATACTTTTATGATATTACCTTGGTTGTGCCAGGAAAGTACTCAGAAAATTATTCATAGATGGAAAAAATGTGATTTGAACAACGTCCATCCTTCTCGGAACTCCAGTAAAATATGGAAATTAGAAAACGAGTGGGTTTAAGCATCGAATAGCTTTCCAAGCGGTAAAATTAAAATAATAATGGGTTTGTGGAAGAGCAAAACGTAATTATTCACGTTTAATTACTGGTGATGAGTCCCTGAAATCCGTAACACACATGACATCCCTCGGATATATAACTTATCGCCTCTGCGCTTTTGTGAGTTTGGACCGATAAAATAAATATCTGGTGCGGGTAAAACAAGACTTTTACTTACCTTAGTTATTTATATAAATTCAAGAGTTTTTAAACAAATTTAAAACACAACAAATTAAAGACTTTTCAATCAAATTTAGGAACGAAAAGAGATTGTTAAAGAATTATTTACATTGGATTTTAAAAGAAACATGTGTTCATTAAATAATCTATTATATTATTATCTTTTTTTTTATTATTTATTGAGAAATATTACAATTTGTTACATAATGAACAGTAGTAATAGTGATGTAGTACACATTCATACAATATATACAGAACATAATGATAAAGTCAAATTACATAAAATCGGAAATAAATGAATTCAAATATATACAAGAAAATAACAATTAATAAAAACAAAAAAACAACAACAAACAAATGAAAACAACAACCTGTAGTAGAGATAAATACAAGTTGGGAAATAAATAAAAATCATCATATTATTATCTAAGACAATAAGTTTGTTCTGTTTTTCATTACTCTCCGTTAAATTTTACAATAGTATGTATAAGATAAAAAATTTTCGAAAATCTTTAGCATTCCAACGGTATATTATACATGTTATACTGTTCTTAAGTTCAAAAATATAAAACTGCAAAAAAAAAATATATATTTTTGCAGTTATCTCCTTTAGCTGGTTATCGAATTCGTTCAACTTATATATTTACCTGTTTTTTAGAGTTATAATCAGATGATCTGGCCAATTTCATAAAACCTTTTTACAATATCGGCATTTAAGCCCTGTCCGACTATGTGAATCAGAATGAAACCTATATCTTATTAAAGCCTGTCAAAATTTACATCTATATATAGAGTTTAATCAAAATCGTTAGAGCTGTTTTAGAGAAAATCGTAAAAAGGTGCAAAATGCATGGTATAATGTGCTCTTCTGTTTAGCTGATTTTAATGAAAGTTTCTGCAACATCTCGGGCGTATAGTTGTCCTAAATATGAAATTTCAATTTAAATATCGTTTACTACGGAGTAGAGCTTTGGGGCTCTACTAAACCATCAAATTCTTCCCGCATCCAATCCTTACAATCCAAAATCCTTCGTAAAATCCTCAATGCTCCTTACTATGTCACGAATAAACTTATCCATAAAGACCTTAATGTTCCCTATGTTACTGATTTGGCCCGGACCAGGTATCAATCCTTTCATGACAAACTCCATTCTCACTCTAACCCACTAGTTTCAATCCTTTCTTCCTCTTCAATTCCGGATAATCCTCCGAGGCGCCTGAAAAGGAAATGGCCCCGGGACCTTCTAGTTTAAAATATTTTTAGAGTGCTGCCACTGGGTAGTGTCTCTACATGTTTTTCATGACAGTTTTGTATATTACCATCACATTTACTAGATGTATTTTTATTTAATACAGTTGTAAATATCAATAAATATGTTTAAAAAAAAAAAAAAAATATCGTTTACGCGCGGGAGGTTCCACGCGCGGACACACACAGACCTTTTTGCGGGACTTGGTCATTTGGACTCAGAAGACCTTAAAATATGTATTTTCGTTGAAAACTGGAATTCGAAAATTTTCACGATCGCAATACTTTCCCTTACTATACATTTCATATATATGTAAGTGAAAGTAATAATATTATATACAGAAATTTAGTGAAAACCACATAAAAATCAATGGAAAAATAAAGAAGTTTAAGTTCTCTCGTAAAATGAATTATAGTATTAATTTTCAAAACTATGACTACTGTTGAATAGTGTCATCGACGTTTTCCTTGAAAATTATTTTACTTCATGTAATCTCAAAATGTTAACTGTTGCTGATGGCAAAATGCTTAAAATTCGACATAATTAAAAATTGCATTATGTTAGTACTTAAAAATACTTACCAAAAAAAAACAAAAAAAAAACCTGTGCCACGATAACTCATGAAGATCCTTCGGCTCAGTACATATAGAGATTCGTACTATTTCTAGGCCAACGGCCGTGCAATGAGGTGATTCGGCCGAGATCACGCTCAGCCGCCAGGTTTTTTCCCCATTTTTGGGTACCCACTTTATAGAGGCTGGGTCTGCCCCAGGACTAGTATTATATTAATTTCCACGATATATTTTCTTTGTTTTGGCTGAAGCGATAATATATTGAAGTTTTATTGTAACACATCGCTGTCATTCCACGATATGTAATTTATGTTAGTATTGTTTTTATGTAAATTAGATAAATCTAATTTAGGTGGGCGGTTTGTTCGCGTAACATGTACGTTCAATTCATTCAATGTGCCACAAGTGGCCATCTTTTGTTATAAAAACATGTGGTAAGAAGAGAAGCCGAAGTACAGCAGAAGCGTGCACGCTAAACAACATTTCCTTTTTCTTTTTTAAGTATAATGCTATAAGGGTGGAGTAGAGGAAGAAAAGGTCGCCTTAGGCTGGACGACAAGGCGTCGAGAATGATGAGATCAAATGAGAGAAACACCATACCAAGAAGTAATTATGTAGCCCACCTATATTGTAATCTATAACCTTTCCAAATTGTTCAAAATACACCAATATTTTATCCCAACAGTTTTTCTTTCGCTCATTCAATACAGTCCACTAGTTCTAGCTGCAACTTGGTCTAGTCCTAATGATTCTTTATAATGATGGTTAGACCAAACTAGGGTTGGGCATAATCGAATGACGATTATCGGATTATTCGATTATTTCAATCATTCGAATTAATCGATCATCGGATTAATCGGTTTGGAGAAACGAATGATCATTCGAAATGAATAGTTTAACGTTAATCGAGGAATCACAAGGAGCTCGAATAATCGAACAAATTGTTTTGCTCATCACATAAATTGTATGCAATTTCCAAATAGACTCTGCCAGCTCAGTGATCATAGAGACGGGAATATTGGCATATTGCCTCCCAGAAAGCATATTAATCATTCGATTATTTAAATTATCAAAGTCCGATCATCCGATTATGACGATCATTCGTTTATGCCCACCCCTAGACCAAACAGTATTAGAAAGAGGTAGATTGTTCAGTTCACACTTTTAAGTCACATATTTTTCTAATTTATTCATGTTTTATCTCGAAATCTGAATGATTCACGGTTAATAAGTTTATGTTTTGATCAATGTTTTAGTAATGAAAATTTCAAGCATGCAATTCGTATGACGAGGACTGTAAATGACACGATATTCAAATTGAAGCCTTTCGATTGAGGAACTGGTCACTAGTCACTAGCAACGCTAGATGATATTGTGAGATACATAGGCAACGGGATATAATGATGATAGGGATAAGGTAAAGTATCAAACTCATTAACCAACTTCTCTAACTAAATAATTGAGTTTGAACAAGTTTCGATGGGCACGTGGTCATCATAATGCGGGAGAGGGAGATGAAACAATTACACCAGTCGGATAAGTCAAAGAATTAATTTTTCCTCTGGCGCAGTTCCGGTGGTGACCTTGTTTTACAATTAGTGTTTTTAGTAAAAAGTTTTCTGTTGCTGACAAGTCGAGGTTCGTGTTTTTCCAAATAACCTCTAGGTAAGATCTTGTAGACATGTAGACAATTTGGTCGTCCCTAATATTTTTGAGGATTTGGGGCCTAAAATCATATATATATATATATATATATATATATATATATATATATATATATATATATATATATATATATATATACATATATATATTTTTTTTTTTTCCCCCATATTTTCCAGTAGAACTTTATAACAGTTTTTTTTTCTCTTCATATCTATATTCACGCCTGTCAGAATGTATCCGACAATCAGAAAATGTGCTCTACAGATGTGAGATCAGACATGGTAGGCATGGGGAAGTAAAGTGCCCAGCAGCACCCCTTCCAAGGCTTTTATTTAGCGGAGGAGGTCTCTCATCCAGCTTCTTTTTAGCCTTCGTCTGACTGGCATTTCAGCTATTGACGTGTCGTTAATCAGTCTGGTGTCCGTTAAGTTTACTGTGACAACGAGAATAGAGTGTTCGAATATGTTGTTCAAGTGTTGGTTGTTGTAAGTCCGTATGTAGGGAGCTGTTGTGTATGTGACAAGGAGCTGCCGTTTGAGTCTTAAAATTTTGGATTGAAATGATTGCATTTTTTTTTATGTTAGTCTTTTTTGCTGAACCGAAAATCTTTGAAGCGTAAGTCCATATTCTCATAAGTAGGTATGCGTATGTATTCAGTTTTTGTCTAATTTTTAATTTTGAAGATTTAGATAAAAGTGAGCATAGTACTTTCAGTCGGTGGTTGAGAGTCTGTCTTTTCATCTTGAAATGTGGGCCCCAAGATTTAATGTTTTAATGAGTACTTTCGGTTTTCATCACAGTTTCATTTTAAGGCTTTTCGTGGGCTTAAAACACAAGATTATTTTTTCTTCATTTTAATGTTAGACAAAGGTATGGGAGAAGTTTGTTGAGGGTGCAGTAAAATGAACAGTATAAAATTAATTTAATGGTGCCGACGTTTCGGCCTAAATTCTTGAAAATGAATCCTAGGATTTTAAAAAGAGTAAAGAACTTAGGTTGTGCCGTCCCTTGGAGGGGACATAACATAGTGGTCCCGACGTCAAGTACTCATTAATATCCTTCCTTATACTAATTTTACCTCGATAAGCGAAATTCCGCCCGATTAGCCACATGTTCGTTGAATGGACAACCAACAAAACATATGAAGATGGTTTATTGTTGTGACTCTCACTCCTTTATTCGCCCGGAAGAAAGCCTACAATTTAGGCCGAAACTTCGGCATTATTGAATTACATTTATACTTCATTGAGTGTTCATTTGACTGCAACTTCAGCTAACTTCTATATTTACACACAGTCAACGATTTTAGTTCATAAATCCTGTCTTTGAGAATCGCGTGTTATTTAAGTAAAGGAAGCATCCGTTTCAAAAATGTAAAAATGGTGTGATATGATCTGTTATGGTTTTTTGAAGTATTCTTGTCAGAAAGTCTGCATATGGTACGAGTAGAATTTCTAAAGAAGGATTTACGAAGCTAAACTTGCGTGATGGATAAAGTAGAAATGAATGAAGCCAGTGAAGGTAACGTATGAGCTACGATTTTCCTGCAGAGAAGGATAGGAAAGAAAAGTCCTGGTGCCTGGAAAGACCTTAATGGAATAAAGGAAATATCCTGTTTAGATCCAAAGAGGCTAGGGAAAGTATGGAATCAAAGTAAAAGAATTTCCTTTCATCTCATCTCAACCAAAAATAATTGTAAAGATGCTATCAATAAGAACCAAATAAGCGGTTACCTGAGGTAAGGTGGCTTGCGTAACAGCCTCCAATAGTACAAGATCGAAGGTTCACACTCCTGAAAATGAACCTAGAATTTTTTTAAAATGAGTAAAGTACGTTGGTTTTGCCGTGTCTCGGAGGGGACATAATATGGCGGTCTTGATGTCAAAAACTCATTGATATTCTCCCTTATACTAATTAAACCTCGAATAGCCACAGTTGCATGAAGATATGTGAAGGAACAAAAGCCGTTATCACGGGTTTTATCTGCTGAGTGATTATTTTTTGAGGATTATCTTAAAGAAACTAAAAAAAAATAAATAAATAAAAAATATCGGTCTATTAATAATAACTAATCCTATGAGAAATTAAACAGTCCCAAAAACTACATAATTTTTGAACCGAAAGCTTGTACACTTGTACATGTAACTTTAAATATCAGTGACATAGGATTTATAATACAAAATAATAAGTAGATGAAAATATAATACATGAAATTAGAGACAAATGCGTAAATATAATAACCAATTATAAAAATAACCGAAGATAAAGTAAAAACGGATTTAAACAGCAAAAACTTATACAAAACTACTAAAATTTTTCTTGAAATCAAACAGGATATAATAATTTAAAAAATTACTGTGGTCCGGAAATCTGGTTTTTAGGAACGTGAATTATGACTGTATTGTTATTATTGATACTTATAGGTACAGGGCACGAATATTAAAACAATTAATTCTTGAAACGTGGTCTAAGCACTTATTATTTATTGACTGAATCTAGAGACACAAAAATAACAAAAAAATGTACGATCAAAAACTGATTTAATATTTATAATAATAATAATAGGCTTACCGAACCCGAAGGTTCGATGCCGATACCACCAAACTTCGCCTGCACAGACTCGTCCAAGGTTCGCCGGTCAAGCCCAAGCCCAAGAGATCAGCCATAACGCAATCCTCCCATCAACGCTTCGGTCTACCTTTCGGACGTCTACTAGTCGGTTCAGCGAATACCAACTTTCTCGGAATCCGTTCCTCACCGTGCCTAACAACTTTACGCGCCCATTTGAGTCTCCGCGATGCTATCAACTCAATTATATTCACAGGGTACAAGCTCCGCAATTCCGCGTTGTGCAACCTTCTAAATTCCCCAGTGGCCTCATCTCTGTTCGGGCCAAATATTTTACGCAGTACCTCATTTTCGAAAACCTTAAACCGTTGTTCATCCTTTAAAGTAAGCGGCCACGTATCACATCCGTAAAGAACCGTCGGAAGAATAATAGTTTTATAAATTCGAACCTTTAAGTTTTTAGACAGTAGCCGCGAGCTAAGTAATTTAGCAACTGAATAATAACAAGAATTTCCCACCTTTAACCAGGACTTTATTTCTTCCTGGATTTCATTTCTTCTTGAACCTAAATACTTGAATTTCTCTACATGTTCAAAAGTATGCCCTGATATATCAATATCACCAAGATAGCCACCGTTTCTGCTACTAATCATATATTTCGTCTTATCGGTATTTAATCCGAGTCCTATTTCTTTACCGGTTTTCATTAACACACTTGTGTTTAGTTGTATGGTTTCCGCGTCTTCACGTAGCAGTACTAAATCATCGGCATATCCCAAAACCGGAATGTTATCACCCATAGTTAAACCTATCTCGGTACACGTCACCTTTTCTATGACATATTCTAAAGCTATATTAAATAAAACAGGTGACAGGGAGTCACCCTGTTTCAAACCCAATTGCACCTCAGATTTCTCGGAGTAATTATGACCGATTCTAACTTCATGGAATGTTTCCGACAAACACATCTGTACTAGGTGTACTAACTTTCTAGGTATTCCCTGTTCAATCATGATGTTATACAGCTTTTGACGGTCAATGGAATTATAAGCCTTTTTAAAATCGTTGTAAAGTTGATGGACTACACCGTTGTATTCCAACTTTTCTCAAAAATTTGTCGTAAGAAAAATATTTGATTAATCGTCGAGCGATTCCTCCTAAAACCACATTGGTAGTTTCCGATAATTTGCACAGCGTATACAGTGATTCGGCTAGTTAGTATTGACGAGAATATTTTATAGCATACTGGGAGAAGAGAGATCCCACGATAGTTGTTACAATCCGACCTTGGTCCTTTTTTGTGAATCGGAATAAGTATTGATTCTTTCCATTCTTCGGGCATTTTTTCATTTTCCCAAATCTTTAACTAAAACATGTAATTTGGAAACGCTGGCTTTTCCACACGCCTTGATTAATTCACCCGTGATATTATTATTTCCTGCAGCTTAATACCGTTTTAATTTATCAATCGCCATTTCGACTTCATCTTTACTCAGTGCGTCTATCCATGGTTCAGCTCTCTAATATTCAGATAGAGGAGATTGATAACCATACTAATAACCGTATTAGGGTATTATTGTTTATATAGCTGATTGTAGTCAATCGAGTAATATGAAAAGGAGTAAATAACTAAAAAGAAAATGGCATATCACCACTGCTAATTTTGAAACGCTACATCTCTGCTACCACTGAATAGATTTAAATGATTTTTTTTTCATTTTTTAGAAAATTTAATTATCAATAATTCACATAAAGCCAATATATACTCAAGATTTCAAGATTTGTTTCCTTTTTTTTTTTTTTTTTTTTGTATTCTAAAACTCTTTACTAAATACAAGTGTAATAATAAAAACCGGTAAAGATATAGGACTCGAGTTAAATACCGATAAGACGAAATATATGATTAGTAGCAGAAACGGTGTCGATCCTGGTGATATTGATGTATCAGGGCAAACTTTTGAACACGTAGAGAAATTCAAGTATTTAGGTTCAATTATGACTAGAAAAAAATGAAATCCAGGAAGAAATAAAGTCCCGATTAAAGGTGGGAAATGCGTGTTATTATTCAGTTGCTAAGTTACTTAGTTCGCGGCTTCTATCTAAAAACTCAAAGATTAAAATTTATAAAACTATGATTCTTCCAACGGTTCTTTACGGATGTGAAACGTGGTCGCTTACACTTTGAGGGATGAACAACGGCTTAAGGTTTTCGAAAATAAGTTATTGCGTAAAATATTTGGTCCGAAGAGAGATGAGGCCACTGGGGAGTTTAGAGGTTGCACAACGCGGAATTGCGGAGCTTGTATCCTGTGAATATAATTGAGCTGATTGCATTGCGGAGACTCAAATGGGCGAGTAAAGTTGTTAGGCTCGATGACGAGCGGATTCCGAGAAAGTGTGTATTTGCTGATCCGACTGGTAGGCGTCCGAAAGGTGGGCCGAAGTGGAGATGGGAGGATTGCGTTAAGGGCCGATCTCGGGAGCTTGGGCTTGAATGGTGAACATTATACGAGTCTGTGTAGGCAGAATTTGGTGGTATCGGCATCGAACCTTCGGATTCGCTAAGCCTATTATTATTACTATTATTCTTGAAACTTAAGGCCTCAAAATTTGAGGAAGGGTGGGTAATATATATATACCTATATAATATATAGGTAATATATATAGTTTACAAAGGTTCATGATTGAAAATAATAAACAAAATGAGCTAATATTTCAAATATTCAAAGGCTATAAATTTTGAGACGTTAAAGTGATGTGAACGACACGCATATGAATGTTATGATCGTTTTATCCGATACGACGCCATTTCTCTGACCTGCTGTCTCCCTCGGCCGTGTGAATTTGGAGTGTTACGATAGAAAGGTAATAGGCAATAATGGAGGAAAGAGGTTGGAGGTAAAGTGTTCTCCATCGGAGGCAGCAATGGTTGGAGATGGGGAACAGTTTATGACCCTCGCAGTTTTATCCTTCCAGTAAAACCTGATATTTGTAGCTATTATTTTTAAACAAACGCCAGCAAAAACTTCGATCTTTATTTCTAAACGATCAAAACTAAGAGTCTCTTTGCATACCAAACACTGCGGAACAAATAAGTATCGATTTCCTTTTTCTTTTTCCTTTATATACATATATATATATATATATATTATAACCAAAAGTTAGGGAGTTTAGATATCAATATACCACAATACATTAATATATCACTTTTTTGTTGAACGCCTGGCCTAAGCCGTATTTCTTAAAGAGTTCTCTGTCAACTCCATAGAGATAGAAAATAAAATGTACATACTCCTTAAATTATTTTTGGTCATACATATCCACTATAACCTGTGCCTTCTAGCTCATGTGAGAGGGCTGGGTTTCATTTTTACAATAAACAGTAATAATTGTCATCCGGAATAACATAATACAAGAAAAATATAATAAAAGAAAAGAGATAAAGATAATAAATAAAGGTATAAAAAAAAATAAGATAAAGGTAAGGAAGTATATGAGCAACTAGTCACGACAGAACGCACACACTCACTGCAGCAGGTCTCCCTCAATCCCGATTCTTTACATTTTCGCACTTTGGCCAGTCTTGATTACAATATATATATATAATCTTGTACCACTACAACCTATGCAATGTCTCTTGGACTCAGAATATAAAGAGATTCAAACTTTTTCTAAGCCAACGGCAGTGGAATGTAGTGATTAGGCCCTGATCACGTTCACTCGCCAGGTTTTTTCCCCACTTTTTTGGATACCCAATTTATAGAGGCTGAGTTTTTTCCAGGAGGGTCTCCATATGATCGCCCACCCGACAAAATTATACAATAATATTCTGCAACACCCGGAATCCGAACTCAGGACTCCGAGTTTTTATATATATATATATATATATATATATATATATATATATATATATATATATATATATAATATAATATAATATAATATATATAATAATATAATAAATATAATATATATTTATATATATATATATATATATATATATATATATATATATATATATATATATATATATATATATATATATATAAGTTTGTGTTGTTCTTAGGTTTCAGCCAATGAATAAACAATTTTATCTATGCGACGTTTCGAGAATTTATTTTTCTCATAATCGTGCGTTAACAGTGGAAAAACAAAAAAAAAAAACAGAACATTAATATTATGTATTAATAATATATGTATTAATATAATGTATTATGAACTTAATATTAATGTTCTGATTTTTTTTGTTTTTCCACTGTTCAATGCCTTAACAGTGGAAAAAAAAACAAAAAAAAAACAGAACATTAATTATGTAAGAACAATAAATTCTCGAAACGTCGCATAGATAAAATTGTTTATTCATTGACTGAAACCTAAGAACAACACAAACTTAAATTATCAACAGTCGATGAAACAATATATATATATATATGTGTGTATGTGTATTAATTGAATTGAACATTTTTCAAGTCGAGTTTTCGTTGGAAATTTTAGGGTTCCCTGCAAGTCCAAATAATCAAGTCTAGCTCGAAAAAAAGGTCTCACGATCCTGAAATTTCATACTCAAAATTATAATATAATAATACTGGGCTGCTACAAGTGTTTCAGTGAGTTGAGCACTGAAACTGATCAATATCAATAAATCAACTTAATCAACTGACTTGAGAAACCAAATTATTACATGCATTTTATATTTAAACATCTCTTTTATCAGCTCAAACGAATAATGAAAAAAAAAACTAAAGAAATTTATGTAAACGACAAATTAATTAATTTAAACTGATTTCTAGACTAAAAAGGGTTTCAGTAGTATAGAAAACCATATCGAGCTCATGAAAAATATTAAAGAATTTTACGCCCCAGGCCTTCCGTTAATAAACCATTGTTTTGTGAAAGTAAACAAACATATCGGAAAGTTATATAAAGCAACACAAGAAATAAGAAAAAAATAAAATTTAGGACCAAATTAATTAAAAATTAAAAGTTATAGTTATATAAATATATATATATATATATATATATATATATATATATATATATATATATATATATATATATTTATATATATATATATATATATATATTTGACTTCCAGGGAACTCTAAAATGCCCAGTGAAAACTCGACTTAAAAATGTTCAATTCGATTAATATGTATCTATATATATATCTACATCTACATCTATATCAATATCTATATATATATATATATAGATAATATATATATATATATTTTTTTTTTTTTCTAAATACCCACCTAGCCTGATTAGTAAGCCGGTGCTCAATAATTGTTTTAAAAAGGATCCCATGTATCTATCGATGGGTAGGAGATCGAAAGGTTAATAAAGATATGTGAAAGAACACATACTTTTTGAGTTGTTTCTATAGTGTTTAATGTACAAAATGAATATGGAAGCTCAACGTTTTATGTGGATTCTGTTCAACATCCACTTGATATATTTTGTATTTAATTTGAGGTCAGAGCATATAAATATCGCATGTAAGAATAAAATAATTAATACTCAGGTATTTAATACTGATATAAATTCAAGAAATGAGAATGAAATGGTTAGAAAATACGTGAGGAATGAGCTCATGATATTAAATAAATAGAAACAGGCCGGGTATAGAATTCCCTAACGAAGCCTGAGCGGAATTCTTAATCGACCACATCAAAATAACTGCTACCGGGTGGATAATCTTTGATCTTATACACTCCAGGATTTTTTTTTTTATTTTATCAGAAAAAAACCGCTGTAAATTATCACACAATGGTTTATTATTTCCTAATTACTATATTAGGGTATAACTATTTAAAGGCCACTAATTAAAGGGAACCGTTTTATAAGACAACATACGTACAACTGCAAAACTTTTTGACTTCCTAGACAGACAGACTTGTACAATAAACTATAATATTTAATCCGTGATTTAAGGCGAAAATGACCCAAGTGGTTTAAGCCTACAAAAAAAACAAAGGCAACCAACAAATAATTATTCGAAGAAAAATGATCATTTACCACTGCTAATTTCATAACGATATATATCTCGGCTATTTCTAAACAGATTTTAATGATTCTTTTTTCGTTATATAGAAAATTTTATACCCTATCAAACTACTAATAACTGGCCTTGAGTGTTGATCTTCAAAATAACTAAGTAAAGAGCGTATATGCAGTTGATATATTAATTTTGTTTCTGTTACATAATTGTAGCGGTGTAGTTATTCTAAGACTTTATGGAATTTTCTTTTCAATTTCAAAAATGACGGAGGTACAAGCGTTTATATATATATATATATATATATATATATATATATATATATATATATATATATATATATAAATGGAGAGATTTCGATATTTTTTCCATTTTCTATTCCTTTTTTTTCTGTTCGTAGCGGGATCCTGATCCCTAAAACTCAATTATTTTTTTATAATAACTGAGTTATCAGCGTATTTCTGGGTAAAATTTTAATTTTTTTAAAAATAATTCTTCGCGGTTTCTTGGTTAAAAAAATCGGCTAATATCAACGCCTAGGTGTTAGGATCATCATTGGATGCCATTTTATTATTGTACCGAGTTTTAAAAAAAATCGGTCCAGTAGCTTCGGAGAAAAGCTGAGGACGGCGGATAAACTGATTTTTTTTTTATTTATTCTTTATTCGGTTTTACGTAAGCTCTCAAATTTTGAGAGAGGAATTTTTTTTGTTTGTTAGATTACAGGGGTTTATTATTGAAAATAATAAACCAGAAGAAAAAAAAGGGACTTTGATCAACCATTCCGCAACGCAGTAACGTTATACAGGTTTACATAATGCTTATTCTAACGGCGCTAAATAAAGAACTGATGGTTTATGGAAGATGAAGTTATAAATTTAATTTTTTTCCCTCATCGTTAATTAATTAGCATCTGTCAGCAGTGTTGTGACAACGAGTGATGTGAAAAAAAAATGAACAAAATAATAACATGTCTGGCACGAGGAATGACAGCACCCAGCAGCACGTGTTCGCGTTTTTTTATGTATGTTGTCCAGCATATGTTTACATAATTGAAAGGTTTTATGTTGTGTTCAGCAGCCAATGGTTATTACGGGCCATTTGGGGGGTTCACAGCTTTAGCTAGCTTAGTGAGGTCTTGGAGAAGGCTCAAAAGGGGTAAGATTATTCAACCCTCTTGTTATTTTCAAAACTTTCGATGAATTTTCACCTGCTATAGTTATATTTTTCGATATTTTTTTTAACTTTGAAAATGGGGTAGTGTGGTGCAAGCTGTTAACGACTATCCGGTGGTTTTTGTCTTCGGAAAGTTGATATGTGTGAAAATCAGCTTCTGAATGCTTAAGACGGGCTACTAGTTTTCGATGTACATCTGTAAACAGTTACCCCTTTCAGAGAAGTTTCTAGTAAAAAAGAATTTGAATTTTTGTTTTTTTTTTTTGCCTAAGTTGGTCTCTAATATAATAATCTGGTGCGGCAACACCCGGCTTTCATATACGTCCGTTTTAAAAATCGATTAAAGAATTTTCAAATAAAGTTAGATGTAAAAAATAATGAACCTATTAAAGAATTATTTGAATTGAATTTCTATAGAAACATATGTTTTATTAAAAAATATATTATATTATTATCTAAAATAGTCAGTTAGTTTTATCTTCTTCTCATCACTCTTCATGAACTTTTAGAAGTTTGTGTATCAGATAATATTTTTTATAAATCATTAGCTTTCCAACGGTATATTATGCATGTATATTACTGTTCAAGAACGAAAAATTGCATTAAAAAATATTTTTTCGTTTTATCTTTTAGTTGGATATCGTCGTTCAGCTTATATATTTACTTGTTTTTTATCAGTGGCAACAAGATAATATGGTTACTTTTATAGAATATTCAAAATTAAAGGTAGTTTAGAGAAAGAAAATTTAAAATATTGACATTTAAGCCCTGTCAGACTATTTCAGTCAGAATGAAACCTACGCCATATTAAGGACCGTTAAAGTTTACAACCATATAGCGAGCGGGTTTAATTAAAATCGTTAGAGCTGTTTTAAGAAAATCGTAAAAAGGTGCAAAATGCATCGAATAAAGTGGCTCTTCTGGTTAGCCGATTGTTTATTAAACAGTGTTTGTAACATCTGGGCCGTATAGTTGTCTTAAATAAGAAATTTAAATTGCATAGGACTTTTTGTTTACGCGATGGAGTTACCACACACACCTTTTGCGGGACTTGGTTATTTGGACTTAGGGGATCCTAAAACTTGTATTTCCGTTGAAAACTGGAATTCGAAAATTTTCATGATATCAATACTTTCCCTTATTATATATTTTATATATAAATAAGTGAAAGTAATAAATAAAGTGATAAGAAGCATAAAATTTATATTGAAATATAAATATTATAAAGATATTTTTTTGCAAAAATACTGTAAAGTTTCCCTTCCTTAAATTTTTATTTTTTAATAAAGAATGATAAAACCACGGGGTGACTTATAGAGGTAGCTGAGGGCATATCAAGGCATTCCTAAGCGAATAAAATCTTTTATAGAAAAAAATAAAAATGGAAGCAGGTCATCAAGTTCCTTTATTATTTTTATAATAAGTATTCCTGGATTCGTTTCGCTGATTATTTCCTATTAAACTTGTATGCATTTTAAATGAGTAGATCTGTTGTTCTGAAACATACATATGTTCAATTGTAAAAATAGTAACGAACATAAAAAATGAAAGCTGAGTTTATTATAATAGTTTGACATATTCTCCATAATGTGAAAAAAAAATGAGACTTATAGCGAGATCAAAATTGAAAGAGACTGACTTTGTTTATTCGTTCTATGTAGCTTAATCTAGTAGTTCCTAACAAATATTTTTCTCTGACCCCTTTTTAAAGTAATTTAAATGAGCCCCTTTCATACAAGTTAAAAATTGTCATGTGTTCTTGAGCTTATTACTTTCAAAATGTATGAAGAAAAACAATTTTAAGGTTGTGATAGTGCATCTGTTTAGGGTGATCACCTGCAACTCAATATCAAGATGATCACTCCTTTTTGATTAGTGGACTGTATGAAAATATAAACAAATAAGTAATAGAAGGCTGGAGCTAGATCAAATGAAACACTGAATGATAAAAAAAAAAGACTTATATTACAAAAGAAAATGCTACATTTAAACCTGGTGGCCAGGTGTTAATCAATTGGGTTAGTAGGTTAGTAAATTTAACTAATGCAAATTAAATGCAATGTGATATGAACTTAAGTGGTAAAAATCTGAGATGGTGAAGATGCTGTCCCATGCTCTGAGACGGGGTAATTGCACTTCCTCTTCTCTTCTTAATTCTTCTACTCCATGGCTGTTGAAAGAGACAGGATACAGGAACTAGAGCAAACTGTGGCTTATACAGCCAAGAACTGCAACAACTAGGTTTTACTTCTGACGCTCTGCTTCCTTTGACAGGCCTCCATGTGGCACCACGGTCAACATGAATTTCCCTTTTCGGGAACCTTAAACAGCATCAGCAGTCATTTCATTCAGCCATCAGAATCAATTGTGTCAGTAAAATGTTAAATTTGTCAGTTGACATGTGAAATTCTTATTAAAAGCAACAGCTTCACAAATATTTTACGCTTAGGTAATTTAATATTATTTTCCAATAAAATCTCGCGAGTCCCCTAAACATCGCCTACGGCTCCAGGAGTGTGCGGAACACTTGTTAGCATTCAATGGCTTAGTACTAGTCTTTTTTTTCTGTAAATAGCTTTAAGTTTAGAATACTTTTATTTTGTTTAAGTAAATTTTATACATTGCAAAACGAAGTACTATAGTTTACACATCTATACAAACAAACCTTTACCACAATGGTTATGCGAGGATCATTTACATTTTTACTTTCACTTATCTATATATAAAATATATAGTAAGAAAAAGGATTGCGATAGTAAAAATTTTCGAATTCCAGTTTTCAACGGAAATACACGTTTTGGGGTCCCTTGAGTCCAAATAACCAAGTCCCGCAAAAAGGTGTTTGTGTATGTGTGTGTGTGTGGTAACTCCAGCGCGTGAACAAAAAGTCCTATGAAACTGAAATTTCATATTTAGGACAACTATCCATCAGAGATGTTACAAAAACTCTTTCACAAAATCAGCTAACCAGAAAAGCCACTTTATACCATCCGTTTTGCACTTTTTTACGATTTTCTCTAAAACAGCTTTAACGATTTTGATAAAACTTGCTATATAGATGTAAATTTTAATCGGATAAAATATTATGTAGGTTTCATTTTGATTGAAATAGTCTAACAGGGCTTATAATAAAAAAAATAACTATATCATTTGATTAGCATCGCTAAAAAACGGCTAAATATGCAAGTTGTACTAATTTGATAACTAAGTAAAGGGGAAAAGAGCAAACATATTTTAATGCAATTTTTTGTTTTTTAAAATAAGAATAGTAGTATACATGCATAATGTACCGCTGGAAAGCTGAAGATTTTAGAAACAATATTATCTTAAACACAAGCTCGTAAAAGTTAATAAAGCGTAATGAATAATAAAAACCGATAAAACTAACTGATTTTTTAGATAATAATACAATAGATTTTTTAATTAAACACATGTTTCTATAGAAATTCAATTTAATTAATTCTTTATTAGTTTCAATCATTTTTATCACTAACTTTATTTAAAATTCTCTAATCGATTTTAATAACGGAGGTAGACGAAAGTCGTGTGTTTCCCGCAAAAGATATTTTTTCCCCACAACGCATTCTCAATCCAGACAAAAAAAAAAAAAAAAAAAAAAAAAAAATACAAAACATACTTGTGGCTATTCCATCCTAGCTCGGCCTCCACTGGCTTACACCAGTTAAGCGCTGAGTGAGAGGCGCTGGGATCTCTTGGATTCGGCTTCTCTCCCCACTTGTGGAGGGAGCAGCTGAGTCTAGGGTCCCTTTAGCAGATTGTTTATATTGTATATAGTTAGGTTTGCGTGTATGATTTTTATTTATTTCCCAAGTTGTATTTATCTCTACTACAGGTTGTTGTTTTCATTTGTTTGTTTTTTTTTTTTTTTTTTTGTTTTTATTAATTGTTATTTTCTTGTATATATTTGAATTTATTTATTTCCGATTTTATGTAATTTGACTTCATCATTATTTTCTGTATATATTGTATGAATGTGTACTACATCACTATTACTACTGTTCATTATGAAAAAATTGTAATATTTCTCAATAAAAAAAATAAAATAAAAAAAAACATACCAAATTAAACTTCTTAAAAAAAAATATCGCACAAGAAAAAGAGTAAAAAGAGTTTTTGAGAAAAACGTAAAAAGGTGCAAAATGCATAGTATAAAGTGGTTCTTCCGGTCTGCTGTTTTTGATGAAAATGGTTCTGTAACATCGGGCGTATTGTTGTCTTAAATATGAAATTTCAGTTTCATTGCTCTTTTCGTTTACTCCCGTGTGTTACCACACGCATAGACCTTTTTGCGGGACTTGGTCATCTGGACTCAATGGACCCTAAAACGTGTATTTCCGTTTAAAAACTGGAATTCGAAAATTTTCACCATCGCAATACTTTCCATTACTATATATTTCATATGTAGGTAACTAAAAGTGAAAGGCAACAATGAAATTTTCATTGCTACTATAACTATGCTAACTACCCACTAGTTTTTGATTTCCAGAGCTCATAAATAGTACAATGTTTATTTAATTTGAAAGCGTACATTCCAAGCCGATCTGGGAAGAAGGTATTGTGTATAAATATGTAGGCGATCTTTTTTTTTGTCGTCCTTTCCTCTGGAAAAGCAAATGAATCTTGAGAAAACATCATTACGAAAAAAAAAGAAAAAAAAAAGGTCTTTCTTGAGACGATCCTTAATGTTTCATAAGAAATCAAGAAAGGAATGGAAGAATCGAAGTCATTATCTTTTCAATCATTTCTGATTCTAAAGCCTTCCTTTTCCTTTCTAATGCTAAGCTCATCACTCCTCACCTTCAGAAGTCTGTCCCCAATTCCAAGTCTTGATGTATGGGGACTATAGAAATTTCATCTCCTGTTTTTGAAAATACGTATTTGCTTAAATATTAACTTATATAACATGTAAACATCTTTGTGCACTCCTTGACAATAATTTTTATTATCTTGTTTTGTTTTTTTCATTTTAACAATGAACCATCCTGATCAAAAAAAGAAAAAAATCAATATATGTAGAATCAAGTGCTAGGAGCAAGAAGTGATCGTTTCCTGTTTTGCCGTCAAAGGCTTATTATAATTAATTAGTTCATTATTAAAATCATTTTACTTTTTCCCACTATTCTCAATACATAGCAGACTGACTTATATTTCTTCTAAATTGGTACTCAATTTATCTTTCCTCTTCTCCTTAGAATTTGTTTTTGGTAATTATTTTATCACTAGAGACCGGATTTCCATGATTTTGGACGTTTTATTTGCATGCGTGTATCAGCTTCAAAGCCGGACAGCTATCCCGTTCATGTATTAGGGAATAATGTATTATTTAGCTAAATTGAAGGTTTTTCATTTTAATTGCATTTTTTAATTAATTTATATTATTAAACTTAAATATCACAATCGATCGAACCACAGTTTTGTAATAAAAATACATAGTTATACTAATAAATATATATTTTTTTTATCTTCAAATTTTTTCATTTACACCTGTCAATAAATGTTGACAATCAGCGAATGTGATGATGCAGGAATGATTGTTGGCGTGGTAGGCATGATGGACAGAAGATGCCCAGCGGCACCTCTTCCTGGAGTGCTTCCAATTACGGGTTTAGCTTAGAAGGTCCCTCATCCAACTTCTTTTCAGTCTTCTTCGAATATTGTCCAGCATGTTGCTAGTTAGTAAACTGAATCAGTTTCCATTCTCCCACCATGCGCCCTGATGATGACCCACAATGGGGGTCGAAACGTTGGCAAACAATAAATAGTTGAAACTATTTAGTTGTTTCATTTAATGACCGCCACCCGGACTAATTCCTTCCAGTAATTCTCAACGGTCAACTAATTACATCCACAAAAACTATTATTATTTTTAATTCGCATATGCGCGAAAATCCGCCTAAAATTATTTTCATTGCTTTTATCCGTTTGACGTCACTTTCGAATAAGCCACTAGCAAGGCTTATTCGAAGATTTTCATTGTTTTTCTTGTTAAACTGTTTACAACCCTTCAGAATTCTTTCTAAATATTTACTTTTAAGTGCGATTTTAAATCTCAGATTTTCTTTAGAATTTGTAGTGGTTAAAAAAAAGTTAAATATCAACGTTCACAAAATAAACTAAATCCGTATGGATGAGGAAATGAACCTTGGAAAGTTGTTTTCTTTAGAAATTACTAGCTCTAGTTAAAAAAACAAAGAACAACATGAATAAATCATCTATATACTTGGACATTTTTCGTAACTCGAGAAAATTATCTTAATTGGTTAGCTTAATCGAAAAATTGATCATCAATTAAATAATTATTCTATTCGTCCCTTCAAAAGTTATTTAGATTGTGGATTTACAAAACATGTAATTAGTCAATGTTTCAGAATGACATCTATTAAATATGCCCTACTTAAAAAATTATTTACTTTTGTCTTTAAAAAAATCAGGTCACAAACAATTTTGCTTTCATTATAAATTTAATTATAATTGCTTTTTCAAAGAAAATTGGTTAGGAGAATATATGCTGGAATTTTCATTGCAATTAGCCCTAACCACCTGAATTTGAACTAATTAAGGACAAGTGCTTCACAGGTGCTTAGCGTCAGGTTCAGAGAGGTCTCGTGGCCGATGGAATGCATGTCAGCCACTGGCCGGCCCATCTCATACCACTAGTATTTAGCTCAGTAAAATTCAAACTATACTTTTACCGTTCGTATTTTCACTTGTAATAAAAATAGTTTTTATAAGGTTCTTTTTTAATTAAATTGATCCATTTTCATTCAACATTTTTAATTTCTTTTTTCCTTCTCCCTACGTTTCGGCCTTTGCCATTTTCAAGGGTTCTATAAACATCATTTATATTAAAATTATAAAGATAAACAACATTGGGTTTTACATCGTTATAAGACATTTTACATACATTTAAACCCCAAGAGAATCCCCTGCACATGTGTTGGATATATGTCCACATAACATGCTTCTCGTTACCAGCCGGTACAACCGCATAAAGAAGGAGATAGCAGAACTGTTGGAAAAGAAAAAGATACAAATGTTTCCAAGAGGCGTTTTGCCTTGATACCGAGGGATCAACTAGATTTGTGGATATCTTGGCATTTAGTGCCACAGAAAAGGAAGCACTGATAGTGGACCCCACTATCAGATACGAGATAAATAACAAGGAACAAGGCAAAAGAATTCAAGAGGAGAAGGGAAGCATTTACTCGAGATGTATTCTTTATCTACAAGAAATATTTCGCAAGGAGTTCAGCAATGTTTATACCTCCAAACTGAATGCTATTGCCTCCGCTTTCTATTTTTGCACGTCGAACGTCTTGATGGACTATATAACAATTGTTTCCGACTTACTAAGCGCACTTCATGGTTTAAACAATATGCACTCTGTACATCCGACGCATTCACGACTACCTTCTCATGCTAGAAGAAGTAGGTAAGACGCTTCTCTTCGTCTGGGCACCCAGCCATGTGGGTATATTAGGAAACGAGATGGCTGACAGAGCTGCCAGAGAAGCGTTGAATCTGCCTGGTAGGGGTGCAGCGATCCTCACCGCACCGGAACTGGCCCGTCCCCTAACAGAAAAAGTAAAAATAAGGTGGCAATCCATGTGCTATTAAGAAAACCGTAAACCCCTGGAAAACCTCAAGCCGTAGCTAGAATCGGACATAGCTGACTTACCCATGGCTGCTTAATTACTTGAGAAGTCCCTCCTAAATGCTCACAGTGCAACAAAATTTTATTTATCAGACACATATTTGAAGAATGCTCTTATTATCACAAAGTATTATACCAGCTGGGTATACCGCCCAACATATCAATGGCTCTGCCGGATGATGAGCCCTCAATAAAAGCAGTCATTAAATTTCTAACAAAAGTGAAACTTTAAAACAGTATCTGACTATCCACATAACACATTTATCGAGGACGTAACCTCCTTATTATGTATCTATTTAATTCTTTTTCCTATTATTATTATTTTTTTTATCACTTAATTTATTTTTCTACCTTTATTTTTTATTTCTTCTTATTATTTTTTTAATAATTTTTTTTAAATTTTTTAGTATTTATTTTATTATTATTATTTTGTTTTGTCATTATAATTCCCCTTGAACTAAGAATAAACACTTCTCAAGGATAAACCATAATAACTAACCATCGTGCGTTGATGACCTGGCTGTTGTACGCCCTAAAACCGAACAAAACAAACAAAAAATATCGCGAGGAATTTGGCGAAAGAAAATTTTCAGTCACGGGACTTTGGTTCGGAAGCAGGGGGACCATCCTAGTAGATACTGGATCATTTTTGGAGAGGTATGGACTCGAAAGAAAACAGTTACAAAACGTGGCGGAGACCATAATCCTGGACTCACTGGGAATCCTGCATCACCATATATATTGAGGCTAGGCTCCATTTGTCCAAGAGGCCCATCGATATGTCCAAGTGTTTCATTTTGGCAGAATCTCCCTCTATTTGTACCTTAAAAAATTGTCTTCAGGATTGATGCGGTATGCTCAGCGAAGTTGAGCAGCAGATCCAAATCGGAATTTCTCTCATTTATATTGCACATATATAAAAAATATATATAAATTTTGTCACATTTTAAAAAACTATTACAGGCTGACCAGCCCAATTTATTCCTTCACTTTTAACAACACTTGATATTAAAAACAATATTTTTCTTTATCTTTATTTAGAATGTAATAATTTCAAAACTATATAAAAAAATCAGGTGCGGGCAACACACGACTTTCACTTACCTCCGTTTTAATACTTAAAACCGATTAAAGTATTTTCAAGTACAGTAAGAGATAAAAATGAGTGAAACCATTTAATAATCAATTAAATGGAATTTCTATAGATACATGTGTTTTATTAAAAAATCTATTATATTTTTATCTAAAATAATCAGTTAGTTTTATCGGCTTTACATCACTTTCTATTAACTTTTAAAAGCTTGTGTATAAGATAGTATTTTTTCCAAAATCTTTAGCTTTCCAACGGTATATCATACATGTATATTACTGTTCTTATGTTCAAAAACGAAAAATTTCAAGAAAGAATAGCAAGAAAATATGCTATTTTATAACATCTATTAACTATTAAATTTTATCATCGGAATAAATGAAAAACATAAATCAAAATTGGTTAAGTTTATTTGTTTTTATTTTAAATTGAAGCATAGATTAGATAAGATTTAATTTTTCCATCTAAATTCAATAGCCATGAATGTTTTCAAAAACAATAGAAATAATAAAATGTTCTATCCTTTCGGTTAATTACTATTTTATATTTTTAATAAACTATTTAAATACATTTTATAGGTTTAATTTAAAAGTTTACACTTTTTTCAACTCTAACTGTATTTAAAATATCTTAAATTGATTTTAATCCTGTCCAACAGTTTATTTCAATTCCATATCGCTTCCATCCTCAGACAGAGTGCGGTATCTTGGCTTTTTTTTAGACAAAATAGCAAAGAGCCAACTGACGTGGAATCCACATACAAGACTTAAAAGAAAAGAACTCAACCAGTTATACAGACTACTAAACAGAAAATCTCATCTTACATTTGACAACAAACTACTAATATACAAGACAGTACCGAAACCTATATGGACCTACGGACTTTAACTGTGGGGGACAGCTATAATTTTCAACATCAAACGCACCATTCCTTCCAATCTATTGTAATATCCTTCGTACAGATTTAATGCTCCTTATTACGTTACCAACTGTACGCTACACCATGACCTTAATATTCCATTTATGTTAGACCTGGGACCATCCAAATTTTCCAAATTTCATAAGAACCTTAGTCATCGTGCTATCCCTATCCAGCACCACCCATCCCTAGAATCCTCCTCGAAGATTGAAACGGCAGTGGCCGCGAGACGTATTGTAAACATTTAAATTGGATTTCTGACACTGGTCAGATCCTCCACTCATGTAATGTATGTTTGTGGCTATTGCGCCCTAACTGGCTCACACTAGTGTCGCGGCTGAGAGAGAGGCGCTGGGATCTCTTGGATTCCGGCCCGGTCTGGGGTTCCTTTAGCAGATTGTAAATATTGTATATAGTTATGATTGTGCGTATAATGTTAATTTATTTCTCAGATAAATACAATCTTAATTTTAGGTTGTAGTTTTTGATGTTGTTTTCCTTAGTTTTCTAATGTTTATTTTTTTACTTTCACTTACTATATAAAGTAATGAACATGAAAATTATCGAATTCCAGTTTTCAACGGAAATGCACGTTTAGGTTCTCCTGAATCCAAATAACCAAGTCCCGCAAAAAGGTCTGTGTGTGTGTGTGTGTGGTAGCTCCCGGACGGAAACGGTAAGTCCTATGAAACTGAAATATCATATATAAGTCAAATATACGTCCGAGACGTTACAAAACCTTTTTCATCAAAATGAGTTTACCAGAAGATCCACTTTATACCATGCAATTTGCACCTTTTTCCAAACGGTTTCAACGATTTTGATTAAACTCACTATATCGATGTAAAATTTAATGGGCTATAATATCATGTAGTTTTCATTCTGTTTAAAATGGTCTGACAGGGCTTAAATGCTGATATTTCACATTTTGTTTCCGGTAAAGTACCTTTAATTATGTATATTTTATAAAAATAAATATATTATCGTGTTACCACCGCTGAAAAACACATAAATATATAAGTTGAACGAATTCGATACCCAACTAAAGGAGAAAACAGAAACATATATTTTTAATGAAATTTTTTGTTTTTGAACATAAGAACGGTAATATACATGTATAATATACCGTTGGAAAGCTAAAGATTTTAGAAAAAATATTATCTTATACTCAAGCTTTCAAGAGAGTGATGAAAAGAAGATAAAATTAACTGATTATTATAGATAATAATATAATATATTTTTTAATAAAACACATGTTTCTATATAAATTCAATTTAATTATTTCTGTAATAGTTTCACGTATTTTTATCTCTAACTGTATTTGAACATTCTTTCATTGATTTTAAAAATGGAGGTAAGTGAACGTCGTGTGTTGCTCGCACCAGATTTTTTTACCTATTGTTTGAATGTGGTATCATATCACTATTACAAGTGTTAATTTAGAAATAGATTGTTATATATCTCAATAAATATTTAAAATAAATTGATTTTAACAACGGGGATAAGTGAAATGCGTATGCTATGCGCATCAGATTTTATTCTATTTCGTTACACTTTAACGCCTAATTAACAAGATTGCATTATAGCAGGAATCATAACTAAACATGAAGCCAGTTTGCCGATCTAATGGCGCTGGTGATTGTGTTTATATATTTGTCGAAAATATAAACCAACCCAGACTTCGTAAAGGAACAGGAACAGGAACGAAGATTTGCTGTGTCAACACTTGCAACAAATATCGCTGATTCTTCTCACCTTTTAGCTTCTTTTTTTTTATTTGTTTTATTTATTTTATTTATAACACTTTATTTTTGTTGCTGATAAATTTTAGGAGTTAAAATATCTCTAAGTAATAAATCCCCAAGAAAAAAATCAGGTGCGTGCAACAAACTATTTCTAATTGCAGAAAAAAAAGCACAAAAGCCCACCTAACAAATCTAATTCATTTTCACACTTATATTAAACTGCTAAAAACCTAGGAACCATCCTCGATCAAACCTTGTCCTGGAAAAGCTATTTCTTCAAAATATCCCTCGTACATTCTCCTCCTTAAAAGTCCTTAATTACCTTCTTTCATTTGGAACTCTTAGGCTTTTGGTTAGTTCATTATATCCTATTTCCCTACTTTGAGTACTACTGCTGTACGGTGTATCAGGGTGTCTCTGGGTTCTCGAGACAAAACTAAAACGACTATTTAACTGCTTTATCGGCACACCTCTGTCACCAGATTCTACAAAGAGTTGACTACTCTGTACGGTGTATCGGGGTGTATCTGGGGTTCTCGAGACAAAACTAAAACGACTATTTAACTGCTTTATCGGCACACCTCTGTCACCAGATTCTACAAAGAGTTGACTACTGCTGTACGGTGTATCGGGGTGTCTCTGGGGTTCTCGAGACAAAACTAAAACGACTATTTAACTGCTTTATCGGCACACCTCTGTCACCAGATTCTACAAAGAGTTGACTACTGCTGTACGGTGTATCGGGGTGTCTCTGGGGTTCTCGAGACAAAACTAAAACGACTATTTAACTGCTTTATCGGCACACCTCTGTCACCAGATTCTACAAAGAGTTGACTACTGCTGTACGGTGTATCGGGGTGTCTCTGGGGTTCTCGAGACAAAACTAAAACGACTATTTAACTGCTTTATCGGCACACCTCTGTCACCAGATTCTACAAAGAGTTGACTACTTCTGTACGGTGTATCGGGGTGTCTCTGGGGTTCTCGAGACAAAACTAAAACGACTATTTAACTGCTTTATCGGCACACCTCTGTCACCAGATTCTACAAAGAGTTGACTACTTCTGTACGGTGTATCGGGGTGTCTCTGGGGTTCTCGAGACAAAACTAAAACGACTATTTAACTGCTTTATCGGCACACCTCTGTCACCAGATTCTACAAAGAGTTGACTACTGCTGTACGGTGTATCGGGGTGTATCTGGGGTTCTCGAGACAAAACTAAAACGACTATTTAACTGCTTTATCGGCACACCTCTGTCACAGATTCTACAAAGAGTTGACTACTGCTGTACGTGTTCGGGGTGTCTCTGGGGTTCTCGAGACAAAACTAAAACGACTATTTAACTGCTTTATCGGCACACCTCTGTCACCAGATTCTACAAAGAGTTGACTACTGCTGTACGGTGTATCGGGGTGTATCTGGGGTTCTCGAGACAAAACTAAAACGACTATTTAACTGCATTATCGGCACACCTCTGTCACCAGATTCTACAAAGAGTTGACTACTGCTGTACGGTGTATCGGGGTGTCTCTGGGGTTCTCGAGACAAAACTAAAACGACTATTTAACTGCTTTATCGGCACACACCTCTGTCACCAGATTCTACAAAGAGTTGACTACTGCTGTACGGTGTATCGGGGTGTATCTGGGGTTCTCGAGACAAAACTAAAACGACTATTTAACTGCATTATCGGCACACCTCTGTCACCAGATTCTACAAAGAGTTGACTACTGCTGTACGGTGTATCGGGGTGTATCTGGGGTTCTCGAGACAAAACTAAAACGACTATTTAACTGCTTTATCGGCACACCTCTGTCACCAGATTCTACAAAGAGTTGACTACTGCTGTACTATCGGTGTATCTGGGGTTCTCGAGACAAAACTAAAACGACTATTTAACTGCATTTATCGGCACACCTCTGTCACCAGATTCTACAAAGAGTTGACTACTGCTGTACGGTGTATCGGGGTGTCTCTGGGGTTCTCGAGACAAAACTAAAACGACTATTTAACTGCTTTACCGGCACACCTCTGTCACCAGATTCTACAAAGAGTTGAACCCTTCCTATCGGTGTAAGTACTTCCTGAAATCCTTCCTATTTCAAGTTCTTCAATTCCGCCGCACGTTATACATCTCAGATATTTTTCTTTTCAAATCCTCAGGCCACTCCCCCAACACTCGTTTTCGCACTGCAGACCTGTATATAACACCCTATCGAACCGCAGCTTTTGAAAGATCCTTTCTAATTCGAAGAGTTCGCTCATCTTCCAATATTCCTTGCCCTAAACTATCACATGACTATAGCACTCCTGCCTTTTTGATTTAATCAACCCACCTTCTTCTTTGCCTGCCTCGGTTTCTTTTCCTAAACAATGGGGTCCACTAAGTCAACATCTTAGACCAGTTTTTACCGTTTTGCCTTATTTTATTTATTTAGAAATAATACAATCTGCCACAATCTTGGGACAATGAGTATTGATGCTGTAAGAATTTATTCATTCCTTATGTACACTAAATAAGGAAATAAAAATAAATAAAATACAAAGAAGAAAATAAAATACAAGGAAGAGTTTTGCCTTATTAGATGGCCAGACCATTGCCATTTCATATTTTTCACGTATCTGATTGCATCAGCGACGCCGTTATTTTTGTCATTGTTTGAGTATTTAGCTTTTCTTTACGCCTAACAGGTTCCTCCATTGCTGTTCGGCATGTTATAATTTTCCTCTCAATCCATTAGACAGTAAAGGCAATATACGTCAGCGTATTTAAGTATATTTATTTTAAAGACATTTATATTTATTCCGTATTTTTCCTATTCCATCACCTTTAGAATAAACCCTAGTATTATGCAGAAGATTTTTTCATTTCTTTAACGTCCTTAGAATGCTGTGGCTAATTGGACGATGCTACAGTGGGAGTATTAAAGTTTGCATATCCAGGTTTAATTTGATTGGGATCTTTAACATGTACCACCTTTTAACGTCCTCTCCGAAGGACGTCATAACAAAAGGATATTTTGCTCCCATTAAAAAATCCTTGGACCCATGTTCTTGTGCAAAGAAGGCTGTTATGCTAGCCACTACGCTGCAAGTTATCCTTAATCTCAGGATCTGAAGATCTGTGGTGATAGTGCCATCTCCTTGCCGGACCCCCTTTTGAACGGAAACTCCTTGCCATTTTTGTCACTCGATTCCTTCTACTGATTTGTTATTATAATAAAAATATTTTTTATTGAGGCAATGCATTTTTATTAAGACATTGACGACCACATTTATTGTCTTGTTTCATTCATAAATGACTTTTTTTTTATTTATGTTTTACCTCTACCTTGCGGAGGCGGATTAATGCTAGAGTTAAAAGCCTCTCCTTACCAGATAATTATTTTATTTTTAATGACTTGAATTATTAGGTTGCCAGGCAACGCGTCTGTTTTTCTAATGAGACCTGTCTCATAGTGAATAAATAAATTATTATTACCATTATTATTATTATTAGTAAAATATCCCTATAAACGTTCTATAATCATAACTTTCAGCATCGCATAGCAAGGTCTAGAACATCATGAATAGCGCTAAATAGTGAATATATTGTGTTGTATTTACATAGGAAAGTCTCTTTGAAGAGATAGTTTACACTGCGGCTGTGAAACAGCTGAGGTCTTTGGCAATACAAATAAATGCTCGTTTGAACGATATTTATTTTGTAACATTATTTACAGTTGGATATTTATTTTTCCAGAAAACGTAAACAGCGGACCGGATTCGATCCCATAAATGGAAGAACTTTTTTTTTTTTTTAAAACGTTCTTGCCTAGAAATAACATGGCTCGATAGATACTTCTTTATTTTATTTTTCAGCTGTGCTATATACTCTTATTAGTGTATCAAAACAAAAAAAAAAAATATATATATATATATATATTATATATATATATATATTAGGTGTAGATTCTTTAAGCTTAAGGTCAAAGTCTATAAAGTTGGAGAATGATATTTAACTTTACTACTATTTTATCAAATATAGATGCACAACGTTTCGGCTAAAATGCCATCTTCGTGTGCAAAGACAATGTTATCTAAGTTGAGAATGTACTTACATGACTGGGTGTAAGAATCCGCTCACCTTAGATAAAGTTGTTCTTTGTAGGGATGGGCATAAGCATAATCGGATGATCATCATAATCGATTGATCGGGCTTCGATGATTTGAATAATAATACCGATAATCGATTAATTCGAACGACTGAAATAACCGAATGATCTGACTATCGTCATTCGATTATGCCCACCCCTAGTTCTTTGCACCTGAAGAAGGCATTATTGTTTGTTTTGGTTGTAAGGCGTAAAACCCTAAGGTCCTCAACGCCTAGATACTATATCTATATTTAACCTTTATAAGAAATAATTATAGATAATAAATAATTGGGGAAAAAAAAAGATTATTATGTAAACAATAATTGAAAAAAATCTTGAAACGTTACAGCAAATAATTTAATAAAATTCAGAAAAAACAAATTTCAAGAGCCACTTTTGCGCCTTTTTACGATTGTCTCAGAAAAAGGCTGTAACTATTTACATTAACCCCGCTACATCCATGTAAAATTTTATGAGATTCAATATCTTGTAGGTTTTTTTTTTTTTTAAATTTATTTAACGTCACTTTATGCTACTATGGCTAATCGGACGATGCTACAGTGGGAGTCCTAAATTTTGCCTATCCAGGTTTTATTAGGATAGGGATCTTTAACAAGTACCTGAGATCGCACACTTTTAAACTTCCCCTCCGAAGGACGGCATAACTAAGGATTTTTTACTCCCATTAAAAAATCCTAGGACCACCTGCGGGTTTGAACCCGTGACCTTTGGCATATATCTTGTAGGTTTCATCCTTATTGAAATAGTATGAAATGGCTTAAATATCGATAGTTAAATTTGTCTTCCTCTAAAGTGCTTTTAATTTTGTACATTAGAAAAAAAATCCTATTTTTCCTTGCTACATTGATAAATAACGGGTAAATATAAATTTTGAAAACTAATTTGTTTTCAAGTATTTTTTTACTTTCACTTACCTATACATGTAATATATAGTAAAGGAAAGTATTTCGATCGTGAAAATTTTCGAATTCCAGTTTAAGGGTTCCCTGAGTACAAGTCCAGCGCGAAATCTAAAAGTCCTATGAAACTGAAATTTCATATTTAACAGAAATATAAGCTCGAAATGTTAGAGCAACTTTTTCATCAAAAAGTTCTGCTAACCAGAAGAGCCACTTTATACCATGCATGTTGCACCTCTTTACGATTTTCTCAAAAACGGCTCTTGATTTTGAATAAACTCACTATATCGATGTAAAATTAGAAGCGATTTAATATCATGAAGGTTTCATTTTGATTGAAATAGTATGCCATGGCTTAAATGCCAATATTTCAAAATTTCTTCTTCTAAAGTAACTTTAATTTTGTAGATTTTATGTAATTGAACATATCATCTGATTAGCATTGCTAAAAACAGCTAAACATATAACGAATTCGATATCCAACTAAAGGAGAAAACTGCAAACATATTTTTTAATGAAATTTTTCTTTGAACTTAAGAACAGTAATATACATGTATAATATACCGTTGGAGTGCTAAAGATTTTAGAAAAATATTATCTTATACATACTATAGTAAAATTTAACGGAGAGTGATAAAAACCCGCTAACACAAACTGATAGTCGTAGATAATAATATAATAGATTATTTAATAAAAAACATGTTTCTATTAAAATATAATTTAAATAATTCTGTAACAATTTCTTTTCGTTCCTAAATGTGATTAAAAATTCTTTATTTGATATTGATAACGGAGGTAAGTGAAAGTCGTGTGTTGCGCGCACCAGATTATTTAATCTTAAGAAAATCAATATAAATATTTAATATACAGTTGGAAAGCTAAAGATTTATATTAAAATAGTATCTTATATACAAAGGTCTATATGGGAATGGAGAATGATCAATATCAGATATTAAGCCATTAATTAATATTTAACCATTGTTTTTTTATTATCTTCATTTTTATAATATTTCATCATCCTTGCATTTGTTTGTATTTCTAATCGTTAGCATAATTGCTTAGTCCATAAGCAGGTGGCCAATCGCTTTACTGTTAAAAGAATAAATACTTTTCAAACAATATATAAAATAAAGGTTTTTTTTATTGTAACTCAATGGTGTTTTTTAAAATATAAATCATCTCCTACTTTCTTTAAATATTCTTGAATTTATTCCAACAGCTGAGGAAAAGATAAATTCGTGCATTACGCGAAACAATTTTATTTCATTTTTAGGATAAAAATATAATTAACTTAACTACATTGCTTTATTATTCAGTTTTAAGATTATATATAATTACTGTTTATTATTATTATTATTTATGAAAATAGTTAATAAATTAATATTTCCATGGTATACAATAATATATTGTTTGGTATATTAATTACTAAAAGCCTTTTTTAATCACGATTTAAATATTGTATTATGTTTTTATAAATAATAAAATATACGATTTTTTTTATTTCATAAACTTTTCTGTACGAGGTTTTATTCCGCATTTGTTTTAAAATGATGCTGTTGTTGCTGTTCTTCTAATGAATATTGTAGTGTTTTTAGAATAAGAGATATCTCGTTAGAAAGTTTTTGTCTTTTTTTTGTTCACTTTTTTCTATATTTTATTCTGATCCACCTACGCTTAAATATAAAATCTCAGAAATAATTTTCTAAATTATGCAATACTACTATTCTAAGACTATAAGAAGTTTAAAAAAGGATGAGATATTTCAGGTAGTGGTCAATAATTGATGAAGAAGAGGGATCACTTGTAGCTGGGTGGCTAGTGTAACAGCCTCCCATGCTAAAGGTCACGGTTCAAACCCGCAGGTGGTCCTAGGATTTTTTAATAGGAGTAAAAAAATCCTTAGTTACGCCGTCCTTCGGAGGGGACGTTAAAAGGTGGTCCCGAGCCTGTGCGATGTCAGGTACTCGTTAAAGATCCCTATCCTAATAAAACCTGGATAGGCAAAATTTAGGACTCCCACTGTAGCATCGTCCGATTAGCCATAGTAGCATAAAGTGACGTTAAATAAATAAATACATACATAAAATTGATGAAGAAAATAATAAGTAAAACTTTAGACGCGAAACCAACAATTGCAGATCCATAACGCGAGTTTTATAAGAGTAAAATGGTAGCAATATGCAAAGTAAGAGGCAGTTAAAAAATCAAGTTTCGTTCAACTTGTATATTCCGCCGTTTTTTATCAATGCTTTGATGATGTTACTGTAATTTTTTTGGTTCTATAAAATTATAGATACTTTAAAGGAAGACAATTTAAAATATCGGCATTTAAGTCCTGTCAGACTATTTAAATCAGAATGGTACCTATATGATATTAAAGCCCATTAAATTTTACATCGATATAGCAAGTTTTATTAAAATCTTTACAGCTGTTTTTGAGAAAATCGTAAAAAAGTGTAAAATGCGTGGTATAATGGTTCTTTTAGTTTGCAGATTTGCTGTAACATCTTGAGATTAGTCATGTAATAATTACGAAATTTCGGTCTCTTGTGACTTTTTGTTTCTGAGCTATACTTACTACACAAACAGACCATTTTGCGCGACTTGGTTATTTACTTGTTATCCCTAAAACGTGTATTTTCGTTGAAAACTGGAATTTAAAAAAAAATTCCCCATAGCATTACTTTTCCTTACTATATATTTCACATATAAATAAGTAAAAGTAAAAACGTAGAAACAAGAATCAGGAGTTAAATAACCTAAAATAAATTAATTTTCATAATAATTATAATTTTAATGGTACAGTTGGCGATTTATTTATTACTTTCACTTACTATATATAGTAAAGGAAAGTATTGCGATCGTGAATATTTTAAATTCCAGTTTAAAATGGAAATACACGTTTTAGAGTCTCCTGAGTCCAAATTAACTCCCGCAAAAAGGTCTGTGTGTGTGTGTGTGTGTGGTAACTCCCGGGCGGAAACGGTTAGTCCTATGAAACTGAAATTTCATATTTAAGACAAATATACGCCCGAGACGTGACGAAACCTTTTTCATCAAAATGAGGTTACCAGAGGATCTACTTTATATCATGCATTTTGAACCTGTTTTCGATTTTCTTGAAAACGGTTCCAACGATTTTGATTAAACTCGCATATCGATGTAGAGGTTTATTGGCTTTAATATCATGTAGGTTTTATTTGGATTAAAATGGTCTGACAGGGCTTAAATGCCGATATTTTAAATTTTCATCCTCTAAATACTTTAATTTTGTTGATTCTATAAAAATAACTATATTTTCTCGTCACCACTGATGAAAAAAACAGCAAATATATAAATCGAATGAATTCGATACCCAACTAAAGAAGAAAACAGAATAAATATTTTTTTAATGAAATTTTTCGTTTTTGAACATAAGAACAGTAATATACATGTATGACTATACCGTTGGAAAGCTAAAATTTTAGAAAAAATATTATCTCATACACAAGCATTTAAAAGTAAATAGAGAGTGATGAAAAGAAGATAAAACTAACTGATTATTTTAGATAATAATATAATATATTTTTTAATAAAACACATGTTTCTATATGAATTCGATTTAATTATTTCTTTAATGGTTCCACGTATTTTAATCTCTAAATGTATTTGAAAATTCTTTCATTGATTTTAAAAATAGAGGTAAGTAAAAGTCGTGTGTTGCCCGCACCAGATTTTTTTTTATTAATACTATACAAACCTGAGGTAGTTTATTTTCAGTGCTGTCGATGGATATTTTTCAATAACATAAATTCTTATTGCGCTATAAAGTTCTTGCAGTTGCCTGTCGCTTTCGTTTTATGTTTTTCATATTTTATGGGATACTTTGCCCACAATGTTTGGAAGGTAATATCGTCTTCCAATTTCACATTGTACAACTATTGAGAAAATATGAAGATTTATATTAATTTATTGACGTTTATGACAAGAGTAACTATAATGCTTATAACTTCGAAATAAGTCAATCAGATACACTTGAAAATATTTTTGATGTACAAAGAATAAATGGTATTAGCATGGCATGGAATTCTTATTTTTCTTTGGCCAAATTCACAATAACATACAGCAGATGTAGATCTGATATCTCTTAATTATTGAAATAATGAATGAACAAATACTTTATTTACATAATATACTAGGGGTTGGCATAATCGAATGACGATTATCGGAGCATTCGATTATCTCAATCATTCGGATTAATCGATTATCGGATTAATAGGTTTGGATAAGGGAATGATCATTCGAAGTGAACGATAATCGAGGGATTATAAAGATCTCGGATAATCGATCTTTTTTATTTTTGCTCATCACATAAATCGTCTCTCACAATGCATACTAGTCATTCGGTCATTCGATTATGAAATCATTCGATTATTTAAATAATCGAAGTCCCATCATCCGATTATGACGATCATTCGATTATGCCCACCCCTATAATATACAAAACAGTAATGACATATATTTTATTAAATCAAAGCTTTTAAGGCAATGAAGATGAACCGCCCAAGTTTTTTTTAATATTCATTGTATAACGTTAAAACTCCTTTACAAAATAAATGTGGATTAACTTCATTCGTGAGTGAAGCGTTCTAATAGAAAAAATAACAAAAAACACGCAGCAAATCATTATACATTGGTTTATTTTTTCCAAATAACTCTATTAGGGTATAATAGTTAATATAGCTGTTTAAAGGCAATTAACTAATATGAAAAGCAATAAATAAAAAAAAAATCTATTTTTACTCGGTTTCTACTTATTGATTTAATAATGGTGATAGATATTCTATATTGAGGGAAATTTTTGAAAAATATGCCTCCATAACTTATTGGATGCAGTTTTCCAATATTAATAGAACCGACTCAACGAAAACATAGAATGGACCTGAGTCATAATGATTATATCTCAGTGGGACGAATTGGTTTGCTTTTTGAATTAGTGAATGCTTTAAAAACAAAAACAAAATAAGATATATATATATATATATATATATATATATATATATATATATATATATATATATATACAATTGTAAATAAAAAGAAGAAAAAAGTTAGAAATATTATTATTGATAAAAACAACAAAACAAAAAATAAAACAATCTTATAAGGTATAAATAAATAGATCGAATCTTCAAAGAGTTTGTAACTAAAGAAAGCTTATCTGAAAGTTGATTCTCTTCAGAGCACCTGAAGGTTCCACGGCTAGCGCACGACTGTTAATCCTCCCTTCGACGCCTCGCCCTATCTCTTGGACCTCTACCAGTCGGTTCAGCACAACTTAGCTTCTTCGAATTTCGTGCTTCACTAACCCTAACATAGTCTAAAAGATGAAAAAAGACTTAAGTATTTCAAGAATAAGGTACTGCGTAAACTATTTGTTCCTAAGGGGCATGTGGTCAGAGAAGAATTTAATGGGTTGCACAACGCTTAATAGCGAAGCTTGTATTTAATGAGTGAGAGAGCCCATGGCTGAGTGGCTATCGCGCTAGTCTCTCATTCTGATGTTTGTGAGTTCGAATCCCAGTCCCAGCGGGACGTTTGACTCACAGCCCCTCCCCGGATACGTGAGGCCCGTCAGCCTAATGGTGGCCACTCACAAAATTAGGCGTAGGGAGTGATGACCCTACACTACAAAATGCATCTAGAAACGTGAGTGTAATCTTTCAAGAGATTAAACCGCGAAGCCCAGGGCCTACACGGCCTGTCGCGCCACTTGAAGTATTCAGTGAGTATAATTGTGTTGTTAGCATCCAATCAAGAGAATAAAAAAAACACTATTCAAATTTTCAGCTTAATAAAAATTGTCGTTTTTTAATCTAGATATTTTAAAATAATATATAATCCAAGATGAGAAATAAGTTTTTAAAAAATTCTTTTCAATTATTTTATAACTAATAATAATATGAATAATAATAAGGAATTATGATTAATACTATAAATGTCATCATAAAAAATATTATATAGAGATAGTAATCTGTGAAACGAAAATTCTATAAAAAGATTAAAAGTTTCAGTGTAGTATTGGACATAAAATCCCTTGCTCGTGCAGCGCTTCCTTTATCAAGCCAAGATTGGATTTTTTTTTTTTCAGTTTTCAGTATTAGATTAAAAAAATAAAACGTTTATTTTTCAATCGAAACATATTTACAAATTTATAATTCATTATTAGATAATAATTATATTATATCTTTTTTACTAATTCCTACTATATAAAAAATAGAAATCAAGATTGTTTTTCGAAGCATAAAAATATATTTTAGAATTTTATTATGACATGTAATAATTTGTTTTGAGATTAAAAGAGCAATAAATTACGCAATAGTTTATAATTTCTAAATAATAATATTGTGGCATAACTGTTATCATAGCTGTTGATAGGCAATTATGTAATACGAAAAGCAATAATTTAATGGATATGCTGTGTCTCTGCTAGTTGTTAACCAATTTCAAGGATTCTCTTTTCATTTTGTCAAACATTTTATTCTATATCAAATGGCACTAAAAATTGGTATTTATGTATTTAATAATTAGGAGAAACGGATTTTTTTTTATTCGTCATTCGGATTCTACGCATCTTGAAACGTAAGCTCTCAAATTTTGAGGGGAGGTTTAAGTTTTTTTTTTTTTTTTTAGTCGATTACAAAGGTTCATTTTTAAAATTATAAACCAAAAGCGTTCACACAAGGCTGCGTTGCTATTGCCTTTTCTTTTCTTTCGATTTTCATTCAAATAAAATTTCCTAATTCCAGAAAACCTTACATTTTATCTTTATCATCAATAATAACCGAGTTATCAGGAAATCACATAAGTTGTGGCTTGAACATATAAGATGATTTTAAAATTTTTTTTTTTGCACTTAGCTCATCGCGTTGTTTTGATCTCATGATCTTTTCGATCTTTCTCTATCTTCAATAATAACCGATGTTTGGTGGAATTATATCTAGAATAATTTCTTTTCTTTTTTAATTTTTCAGGAAGTTTTTCTCAATATTACACACTTAAATAAGCACACCTTACCTTCCTTTTGTTAATTATTTATTTTATTTCATAATTGTTTACATCATTTATCAACGTTTTGGGGTTCTTTCCCCATTCTCAAGACTTATTTTTTTTAAAACACTTTCACACATATAATTCATTACTTACTGCTTTTCGTCTACATGGGTGTTCATTGGCTTACTGATTCTTAATTCTGTCTTGTGAATGGGGAAAGAACCCCGAAACGTTGATAAATGATGTAAACAATCATTAAATAAAATAAATAATTAACAAAAGGAAGTTAAGGTGTGCTAATTTAAGTGTGTAATCTATAATAATCTGTTACTTGAGTATACATATGGATTATTTTTTCGTGCTTTATTGATTCTAAAACTCTATAAATATTTTTTATTTTTTATATATTGGGTTGATGCAAAATTAATGCAGGTTTTTAGTAGGTATTGTAAATACGCCATATCTTTACTTTAACCATATATATTTAATCAAAATAATTTCCATCTGAATCAATGCACTTTTGCCAACGTTCAACAAGCTTTCTTATTTCACCAGAAAAAAAATCCGAATCCCTGGACTCAATGAAATCACGAAAAGAATTTTCAATGTCGTCCTGGTTTTGAAAATTTTTCTCCCTCAAAAAGTTGTCCAGATGCCTGAAAAAGTGGAAGTCTGTAGGAGAGAGGTCAGGTGAATAAGGCGGATGTTGGAGAACTTCGTAGCCCAACTCGTGCAGTCGTCGAAGCGTTGGTTGTGCAACGTGTGGTCTGGCGTTATCGTGGAGCAGGATCGGACCCTTCCGATTCATCAATGCTGGGCAAAGACGTTGCAATTTTTGAGTTCCGAGTTCCGCCGCCATTTCTCGTGTGGTTTTGGTTGGGTCTTCTTCCACTTTTGACCTCAGCTGGTCGTTGTCCAGAGCAAGATGACGGCCCCGACCTTCCTTGTCTTTGAGGTCGAAATCTCCTCTGCGAAACTTCTGGAACCAACGCTGCACCGTGCACTCATTAATAGTCCCCTGACCCCACACTTCATTTATATTACGAGCCGTTTGCGCAGCGCTGCGCCCTAATTTAAATTCGTAAAAATAAATTTGACGAAAATCGCACTTTGACATTTTCGATTCAAGACCTTTGAACACACTGAACAAAACGATTTTACTAAACAAATTCATGGTGAAAGAGAGGGTATTAGATAAGGTTTGTTTTGGTATAATAATGATCAATGTTAGGATTAGCTTTGTTTACACAATTGGAATTAAGATATTGCAATAGAGGAAACCTGCATTAATTTTGCATCAACCCAATACAAGTGACCGTCAAGAATTGACACCAAATCCTATAAGGTCAATACATATTTGCCACAGTTTGATAAAAACCTAGCGTGTTAGTGTTAGGATCATCGTATTTTTGTAGCGAATTTTAAAAAAAATAGTTCAATCGCATCCTGAAACGTAACCAAAAATAATAAAGAAGAATCAATAAATTAACTAAATAGAGAATAAAATAAAAGGATGTAAATGAGAGAGGAAGGTAACCCAAAAGAGATAGAAAAAATAAAATAAAAACACTATTAAAATTAAAATGAATTCTGTCATATGATTTTTTTTTTCTATATTTTGCACTGATCTATATATATATTTTTCTCTGTCTTAAAAAATAACTGAGTTACAGGCGTTTTTATGGGTGAAGTTTCAATATTGTATTTTCTTTTCTCTCTTTTATATAATTATTCGCGATTTTTTTATTAAAAGCACTAATAATTGTTTTCTCTATCTTCAAAAATAACTCAGTTATTGGATTACATCACTATTAATCGGCCGCCATTTTAAAAGTAACCTGCTGGTATCAACGTCTAGGTGTTAGGATCATCGTTGCATGGACTAGTATTTTTTTAGCGAATTTAAAAAAAAATAGTCCAATCGCATCCTAAAACGTAAGTCTCAAATTTTGAGGGGGGAAGGAGTAACATTTAAATGCTTGTCTATGAGATAATATTTTTTCTAAAATCTTTAGCTTTCCAACAGTGTATCATACATGTATATTACTGTTCTTAGGTTCAAAAACGAGAAATTTCATTAAAAAAATATTTTTTCTGTTTTCTACTTTAGTTGGGTATCGAATCCATTCAATTTATACATTTACCGGTTTTTTATTAGTGGTAACAAGATAATATAGTTATTTTTATAGAATAAATAAAATTAAAGAAAATTTAAAATATCGGCATTTAAGCCCTGTCAGACTATTTTAATCATAATAAAACATACATGGTATTAAAGCTTATTTAACTATACATCGACATAGCGAGTTTAATCAAAATCGTCGGAACCGTTTTTGAGAAAATCATAATAAGGTGCGAAATGCATAGTATAAAGTGACTCTTCTGGTAAACTCAATTTGATGAAAAAGGTTTTGTAACGTCTCGGTCGTATATTTGTCTTAAATATGAAATTTCAGATTTATAGGATTTACCGTTTCCGCCTGGGACCACACTTGGTTATTTGGACTCTAAAATGTGTATTTCCGTTGAAAACTGGGATTCGAAAATTTTTACGATCGCAATACTTTCCCTTAATGTATATAGTAAGTGAAAGTAAGAAATAGCTGGGTTTTCTATTTCGGTTACCACTGAGTTATAAAATTTTATGCACCCAAGAGAGAGAAAGCTTTAATATTGAGATTAGGCAATGGGGAACATTAAATTTCGACCATATTAATAAAAAAGGAAGATTTTTCTTAATGCGAATAAACGTTTATAAAAGTTTATGTTTACGCTCTCTATCTTATCTACATATCTTAGTTCCCATATTTGCACATTATTGAAGAGGATACAGAGATTATTAGTTAGAATTTAATTAAAAGTAATAATAATACTTGGTCTAAAATGGTTTATGTTAAAACGTATAGCTCGGAACACGAACACTAATCTACATAGAGAATGGATGTTCCAATCAAAGGATATCCTAGTGCGACAACCCACTACAAAGCTTATGCTACTACATACTGACATAACAAATTAATCATTCAATCCATACAGGTTAGTATGTTTTACATTTATATTTATTTAATCGCTTAATGTTTCAGTAAAAGCTAAGAAAGCAATAAGGTAATGGAAGAGGAACATCAAACCCTCATTAGATAAGCTAGACCAAACATTCCCCAGAAATAGCCCAGCGCTGGACTTTGATGGCTTCTGCCAAAGTGTGGCTATAACTCTCCCTTTGAGGCAAGGGGGTAATGGAGTGGGTTCAAGACCCGTTGGTAAATATTTTCCTTTCATTTGTATTTTCAGGACCTATTGGGAAGCCTGTGGCTGAGTGGCTAGTCTCTAGTGAGTCTCTCATGCTATAAGTTGTGAGTTAGAGTGAATCGAAGTCCCGACGGAGCTTTTATAAGGATATAATTAAATGGGTATTCACTCACAGCCTCTCTCCTAGGTATGTGAGGCGCTTCAGCAAAATGGTGGCCACAAACAAAAATAGGCATAGAGAGAAAATTGCTGTAGTCAGAAGTCTTACACAAACAAGTTTCTATGCAACCATAAATAAATTCTTATTTCTAAAGACTGAGGTTGAATTCCTCCACACTTTTGATCTTCCATCTCCCCAAAATTAATAAATTTGGATTCCTAAGAGAATATGACCCGTTCCCAGAAATTTATGAGTTAATTTACAAATTCCCTCTAGCAAATCACAGCCGATTCTTCTGGTTTAACTTGCCGAAGAGGGGCTTTCATCTTGCGACTCGACCACTGTATCCTTCTCTTCTTAAAATATTTTTGAATGTTTCTGGGTGGAATTGAATTCCATAATATTTATTTATTATAGTGGCCATTGAGGTGTCGCTAGTGTAAGGATTTGAATGGACTTCATCAAGGATGTCGACTCTCCAGTCTCCTGTCTTCCAGCACGTTTTCTATCCTCCAAAGATTTTAACTCTCTATGTCTTTGTAGTCCATACTGTACAGTAGCATGTGACTTATTCTACAGATATGCAATGTTTCTTATAGCTAAGCCGTGTGAACCATTAGCTCTTTCAAATTACGAGAAACGCGCTAAAAGGAAATCAAATTCCCAGGCCTACGGAAAGTTAAAGCTGAACTAAGATTTGATTATCGATATAAGATTTATACACTGAACACTGAAAATACAGCCATAGTACAACAAATAGGATTAATATTGAAAGTGTATGGAAACTTTTTAAAAAAAATTACATTCTGCCTTGTTTTATATTAATGTTGAAATGACAATAAATAAATATATTTTTTTATCTAATAATAGTATTAATAATTTATACATTAGGAAATTGTTCAGTTGAAAATAAATAGCTATGCAAAATAAAAGCCTGCTGTATGGAAACTTTTTTGAATGAGTGTACATATTTGATCTCTCGATTCTACGAAGAGTTTAAGTATTCTAACCCTAACACAAATCTCTAGTAGTGATCAAATAAAAACTAACTGCTCGGGCGTGATTGTTTTAACTTTTTAAATTGATAGTTTAGTAAGTAATACGCAGAAGAAAAATCTGGTATACTCAGCACATGACTTTTTAATACCTCCGATGTTGAAATCAATTTAGCAACATTTGAATGAAGTTATAGATGAAAACAATTTTGAGAATTCCATTGATATTCAATTGAATATTTTTTGAGATAAATGGCCTTACAATACTAGGGCATGCAAAAATGAACCTAACGCTTAGATGTTGATATCAGCTGGTTGTTATTTAAATAACAGCCGATTTAAAGTGATTTAATTCAATAACTCAGTAAAGACAGAGACAAAATTTAAAGATTTTTTTAACAAAAAAACCGCGAATAATTATAAAAAATCTGGTGTGCGGCTTCGTTGTTGAAATCAAGTTGGCTACATTTAATTCAAGCTGTAGATGAAAAAAAAAAATGTTTTATAGTCGACTGTAGAAAACTATTATAGATGGAATAGTCAGGAATCAGTCATTTTTTGAAAAGTTTTTAATTTTGCCAACGTTTCGGCCCAAGCTTGTGAGCCATCATCAGGGCTACAAACATCAGAACAAAAGAGATACATATTAATATGATAATGAAAATTTTCTTTTTAATGTAGTGACAATGATAACATTTGAAATAAAACAGAAAATATACCAACATACTTAAATATTACTACAGCTTATCTTTGTTTTTAAAAAGTTTTACACAATTATATAATGGAAAAAACATAAAAATATATCCGTATGTATAATAAGGCTCAACATTTTTAACAGAAAATTATAAACAATAGAATCTGAGGTATTTAAAAGATCCATGAGGTATATAATAAAAATTAAAATAAAATAAATAAATAACAAAGACAAGAACCAGAGGTGATATAAACAAAAAGATAAATATACAGTAAATAAATAAAATATACATTACACAAGCAATTTGTTGAACAAAGTGATAGGGTTATAATTTAAGGAGACGGAAGATGTTAGCATACGAGGGAGAGATTATCTCTTTGTCTGTTTTATGATTTACGGGTACTCGATCTTTTTCCATATGGATATATATAGCTTCGGAGCTAGAAAATTAAATTTATTTTTAATGGAACAATTTATTTTAGATTAAATGGCTTTACAATAAAGATTATTGTCTACAACAATCACAAATTTTTATCTTATTTTCAATACTCTCCATCACCTTTCACAACATTGTTATAACAAATAAGATAACATTTTTTTCTTGAAATATTTAGCTTTCCAACGATATATTATCTATCCAAATAATTATTCTTATGCTCAGGACAAAAATTACCTATAAAAATTTTACTATTTTCTTTTTTAATTGGTTATCAAATTCCTTAAAAAGTTTTATTCGCCAGTTTTTTTTTTTTTATCAATGCTGAAAAAAAAGAATGGATAATTTTTTCCAATCTACAAAATTGAAGGTTCTTTAGAGGAAAAAAAATTAAAATATCGGCATTAAAGTCTTGTCAGCCCATATTACTTAGAATGTTATTAATGTCCATCGAATTCCACATCTAGTTTAATTAAGCTAGGTAAATCTAGTTTAATCAAACTCCTTAGAGCTATTTGTGAGAAAATCATACAAAAACGTACAAAAGGCATGATATAAAGTGGCTGTTGGACGATTTTGTTGATAAAGTTGATGTAACATAACGGGCATGTACGCATATAAAATATGGAACTTCAGTTTTGTACAATTTATGGTTTTCCAACTTGACTTACCACATACTCACACACATACATTTATGAATATATAATGAAACGGCAGTAGCCCCGAGATGTATTGTAAATAAATATGCTGGAGTTCTGACACTTTTCCGATTCTCCTCTCATGTGCGGTGTGATTGTGGCTATGGCGTCCTCGCTTAGCTTCCGCTGGCTCTCACCAGTGATACAGCTGAGAGGGAGGCGCTGGGATCCTTTGGACTCTGCTTGTCCTTCCACAAGTGGGGGGACAAGCCCCGTCCGGGGTTCCCTATCTGAATGTAAATATTGTACATACGTATGAATGTGACATGATTTTTTTATTTAATTGTTAACTTCATTTATTTGTATTTATTTTGTCTAAAAATTTTGTTATTGTATACGTTTATTTAATTTGATTTCATTTTATGTATTTTGACTTTCCTTTTGTTTACATTGTAAATATTGTATGAATGAGATTTTGAAGCAATATTATTATTGTCTATTTTAACAAATTGTAATATATACCTAATGTAATAGATAAAAATTCTTGAATAATAAATAATTAGACGGTTCCTTAATCGTGCATTGAATGATTCCAAAAAGGTTTCTATGGCCCTGCAGCGTTTCTGCTAATTGTTTCACCTAGATATTAAAAATGTTTCTTTACCTTAATATTGCCATGTATTGTATTTATCGTTTTTATTTAGAATAGCTGCGTAATAATTTCAGTATATACGTTTCTAAAATATATGTGTATTTATGTAGTTTTGGAGTCACTACTGCCCTAGCAAAGCAGCGAACGAACATAAAGAAAATTGCAATATAGTTCGTATATTCCACACATACAGTAAATCCAGAAATAACACTAAGCAAATTTACGCACAATATAAGGTTTTAAAGTTGTGATTTTTAAATTAAAACGTTAAACCTTTCTAGATTTGGACAAGAGTCAATTGAAAATGATTAGATTCTGGAATTCCATAGCATAAACATTTACCTGAGGGGTTTTCAAGTGTTGTTTTTTCAATGTGAAAAATCAGATTGCAGTAAATCAAATAATCCACTTTATTATAAATCAATTACCTTGTAATAATTTCTAAAAACAACCCAACCGAAAACATGTTGTACTGTCAATTACTTCATTTATTATCAGAAGCAACATACTAGAATTAAAAATTGAAGGTTGGGTATGTTATTAAAAAAATAAGAAAATTATTACACAATAGTAATTATTTCCAAATTTATATACAATTAACTAATATGAAAACAATAAATAATTCAAAGGAAAATGGTCAATCACCACTGTTAATTTCAAAACGATATATTTCTGCTTGTTCTGAACCAATTGCAATGATTCTTTTTTCTTTTTAAAGTACTATATAGATCATAGAAATAACTATCATAGAATAGCTCTCATAGGACTAAAACGATTATAGATATTCGTTTTGTATTTTTTTTTTTTATGAAGACGTGAGGGGAATAATAACTATAAGCGGGATAATGTGTAGCTGGATGGCTAGCAGAACAGCCTCCTATGCTAAATGCCACGGGTTCAAACCCGCAGGTGGTCCTAGGATTTTTTAATGGGAGTAAAAAATTCTTAGTTATGCTGTCCTTCGGAGGGTACGTTAAAATGAGGTTCTCGTTAAAGATCCATATCCTAATAAAACCTAGATATGAAAAATTTAGGACTCCCGCTGTAGCATCGTCCGATTAGCCATAGTAGCATAAAGTGACGTTAAATAAATAAACCTTCCACTTTACTACAAAAGGCTCATCTATATTACCATCATAAGATCGATATGGACTTACGGAGTAGTGCTATGGGGCTCTACTAAACCATCGAATTCTTCTCGTATACAATCCTTACAATCCAAAATCCTTCGGATAGTCCTCAATTCTCCTTATTTTGTCACAAACATACTCATTCATAAAGACCTTAATATTCCATATGTTGCTGACTTAGCCCGAACCAGGTACCATTCCTTTCATAACAAACTCCGTTTCCACTCCAATCCATTAGTTTCAACCCTTGCTTCCTCTTCGATCCCTGACAATCCATCGAGGCGTCTGAAAAGAAGATAGCCACGAGACCTTCTAGTTTAAAATATTTTTAGAGTGCTGCCACTGGGTAGTGTGGGTACATGCAATTTGTGACATTTTTCTATATTATCATCACATTTACTTGATGTATTTTTTTGTAATACAGTAGTAGATATCAATAAATATATTATAAAAAAATATATATATATTTGGAGATATACTAAAAAGTTGATTGGGAAGCTAATGGTTATAATAAAAAGGTAGAGCATTAGTAACTGTTTACTTTAAATATGTAAACATTCGGAAGAAAACAACAGAGACCTGCAAAATCCTTTATGTATTTCAGAAACTATAAAAACGGATATTTCATGTGAAACAACCCAATATTATGATTGGTAAACACGATACCTTTGGAAAGGAAATATAATGGTTTCATTAAATATAGTCTATATATCGATTAAAGATATCAAGTAAGCTGGTTTTTGGAGGTACCGCTGCCTAAGAAAAGCAGCCGGACAAAAACATAGCATATTATCATCTCTATTTTTGATAGGACCGATCTAAGAATTAGGCTGGAAAGTTTTGTAGGCTGTGAAAATAAACTTATCCAGAGGGATAAAGTTATTTCATATCTTGGAGTTAGGCCATTTGTTGTCCAACTCCAGAAAACTTAGAGAATGATGAAGGGAAGTTAGCAAGCGCTGATACGAAAATGAAACCACTTCATAAATCGCACAGTTCCTTATTTCCCAAGAGATAGGCACGCATCTTTCCCTAATGTCTACTATTATTTCTTAATTATTATTCCGTTTATTATTTTCAATAATGAAATATAGCAACTGATTAAGGAAAATAAATTGAAACTATATTGAGGATGAATGGCTGACAGTTAAAATTATCATTGGATGAAAAATTCGGGTGTTAGTCGAGTGAAAAATATTTTAATTTTGCTAACACGTGTGTCTTATCCGTCCATAATGATCCAACTACTGCATCCCAAACTCTTCAGTCCCACATCACAGCCATTGAAGAATGGTGTCGAAATTAGAGGATTAAAAGAAATCCCAACAAATCCCACCATATGAACTTTACCCTTCGTCGCAAACCGATGACTTCCTGCCCCCCCAGGATCCTTAAATAACATTACCCTTACTTCTGTAGAACAAATACGATATCTAGGTCTCCATCTCGACAAGCGCCTTACTTGGAATCCTCACACAAACGACTGAAACGAAAAGAAACTGCTCGAAGATAACGTTTACTACCAGACAAACGTTCAAAACTTCCAGTATATTACAAAAGCCTCATTTACATCACTATTATCAGACATATTTGGACATATGGAATCGAGCTTTGGGGCTCTACGAAACCATCTTAATACATCCCGCATCCAATCCTTACAATCCAAAATTCTTCGCAAAATCCTTAATGCCCCTTATTTTGTCACAAATCAACTCCTCCATAATGACCTTAATATCCCATTTGTTGCAGACATAACCCGTGGCAGATACTCCTCTTTCCATTCTAAACTCCCTGCCCACACAAATCCACTTGTCCGTAATCAATCTTCCTTAGATATCCCTGACAATCCTCCAAGGAGACTGAAAAGAAGGTGGCCTCGGGACCTACTGAGTTAAAATAGTTAGTGAAGTGCTACCACTGGGTAGTCCTTTCTCAAGACATTTTGATGGCTTTTTTTTTATTCCTCATATTTACTTATTGTCTACTTTAATACAGTTGTAAATTACTACATATAAAAAAAAAAAAAAATGATTGCTAACGTTTCTTCTCAAACATATAGGTCATCATCGGGGCTGCAAACAATCAGAAAAGAAAAGAGACACATATCAAGACAGTATGACAATGGAACTATTTAATGTTAAAATGATAGCAATAAAAAAATAAAAAAAGCTAATATACGAAAATGATGATGACTATAAAATTAAAACTAACTATAAATAGAGAGGTAAAATAAAAATCGATTAAACAATTTTCAAATACAGTTAATCGATTTTTATTTTACCTCTCTATTTATAGTTAGTTTTAATTTTATAGTCATCATCATTTTCGTATATTAGCTTTTTTTTATTTTTTTTTTTTTTTTATTGCTATCAAACAATTTTCAAATACAGTTAGGAAATTATTATATTATTTAATTCGAAATTCAAATACAGTTAGAGATAAAAATGAGTGAAACTATTAAAGAATTAATTAAATGGAATTTCTATAGAAACATGTGTTTCATTAGAAAAATAAATTATATAATCATCTAAAATAATCAGTTAGTTTTATCGGCTTTCCATCATTCTTTATTAACTTTTACAAGCTTGTGTATTAGATAATATTTTTACTAAAATCTTTAGCTTTCCAACAGTATATTACACATGTATATTACTGTTCTTATGTTCAAAAACAAAAAATAGTATTAAAAAAATATTATTTCAGTTTTTTCCTTTAGTTGGGTATCGAATTCATTCAATTTATATATTCACCTGTTATTCATCAGTGGTAAAAATATAATATCGTTTTTTTTATAGAATCTACAAAATTAAAGGTACACTAGAGTAAGAAAATTTAAAATATCGGCATTTAAGCCCTGTCAGACCATTTTAATCAGAATGAGACCTACATGATATTAAAGCCCATTAAATTGTACATTAATAAAGCGAGTTTAATCAAAATCGTCGGATTCGTTTTTGAGAAAATCGTAAAAAAAGGAGCAATATGCATGGTTTTTTTTTTTTTTTTTTTTTTTTTTTTTTTTTCGAGGCGACAACCACCAGGGTCATGTTCGCCTTTACACCGTTAGACACAGGTTACATGATTATAGGAGTAGAGTGAGAGTATAGTTTAGATCTGAGAGTAAAGATGGTGTGACTTTAGGAAGCGAATGATGTTAGTTATATGAGGAGAGGAATCTGAGAGAAGAAGCGACAGATCGGTGGGGAGGTTGAAAAGAATACGTGAAGCGGTATATTGTCGGCATTCTGTGAGGATGTGGAGTATTGAGAGAGGAACCTGACATGATCGACAGAGAGGCGGATGTCCACGGGCCATGAGATAACCGTGGGTCAACCTAGAGTGTCCTATACGAAGTCGCACGAGCACAACCTCTTCGCGTCGAGACGGCCGGCAGGAGGACCCCCAAGGGCAAACGCGGGGCCAAATAAGGCGAAGCTTATTGTTCCAGAGGGCCGCCCACTCCCGCTGCCAGCAACTCAATATGCTCGATCGAATTGAAGTGACAAGGTCAGGCAGGCTCACACCTTGAAGTTCAAGACCCTCGGAAACCGCATGACGTGCCGCTAAATCAGCCCGATCGTTCCCCAAGATCCCACAATGTCCTGGAACCCAGAAGAAAACAATGTTGACCCGAGAGGAAAAGGATGCAAGTGTGGTATGAATTCTTTGGATGAGGTAGTCAGAGGAATATATGTTACGGATAGAGGAGAGAGTGGAGAGGGAATCGGTGCATATGATTACTTGAGAGGAAGATTGCTGGCGAAGAAGTAGGGACTGGAGGATGGCAGTTACTTCGGCGGTGTAGCTACTCGATATAGAAGGGAGGGCAAACATGTTAACTTGGGCCTCACTCACAACTGCAGCTCCAGCGCCTAGTTCTCCCCGAGAGCCGTCTGTGTAATAAACATTTGCATTATGGTACCTTTGGATAAGCTCTAGAAATTCTTGCTGGTATACTTTTGGTGGAGTCGTGAGTTTTGGAAGTCGTGTGAGAGACAGTTGACAATGGATAGAAGGGACGGACCAGGGAGGTATAGGGGACGGCCCGATGGGGTATAGCTGCTCCAAACTCTGGCGGAAAGGCAGAATCGCGTCGTGGACCCGAGAGGGAAGAGTAGGCATCAGCGGCCGTTCCCGCAAAGAAAGAAGAAATTGAGGTTTTAGTGGGTGATGAGGGTTGGCGAGAACTTTAAGGAAGTATTTAACCTCCATTTGTTGTCGGCGATAATGGGATGGCAACTCCCCGGCTTCGCCGAAGAGACAGATAATGGGGCTAGAACGAAACGCGCCGATGGCTGTCCTCAGCCCCGTAGTAACGATCACTCTAAGCGCATTTAGACGAGTCGGATCGGCAGATCCGTATGCACATGCTCCATATTCGACCCTATTCCGTAGAACCACTCTAAATAATCTTAGCATAGCCATACGGTCTCCCCCCCAAGCCGTGTTTGTGATCATCCGAAGTAGGTTGAGTGCTCGTATACAAGAGGCTTTTACCTCACGGATGTGCGGGCCCCAGGATAGGCGACTGTCAAACGTAACCCCCAGGTACTTGACCTTTTCTACTACATTTATCCTTTGCCCGTCTATTAAAAGAGATAAAGGTTTAGAGATGTTTGCTGCCCGTTTTGCGAAGATGATTGCTGTAGATTTGGCTGAGGAAATTTTAAAACCGTTGTTTGAACACCAGTTCTCCACAGTATGGAGCGCAGAGTGCATCGATTTGGTGAGTTCCGTAATTTGTTTGCCTCGAACACAAAGCAATAGGTCATTCGCAAATAGCAGTGCCTGGACTGGTGGGTGAATATTACCTAGGACGCCATTAAAAGCTAAACAAAAGAGAATAGGACTAAGGACACCTCCTTGGGGAACACCATTCTCTTGAACAAAACGAGATGACATTGTATTTCCGCAACGCACTCTGAACGACCGGTCTCGCAGGTAATGCTGAATAAAGGAAAGAATAGGACCATGAATACCACACTTCTGTAGAGAGGAGATGATGAGCCATCTCCAAACTCGATCGAAGGCTTTTTCAACGTCAAGCAATACAGCTAACACTCGTTCGCTAATGCTGTAAGTAACTAATGCTGTAAGTATTTCTGAGGAGAGGAATACAAGATTGTCTTGAGTGCTTCGTCCTTTACGGAATCCACTCTGCCAGGCTGGTAGCATATTTTCTGTTTCTAGGTACCACTGCAATCGATTGGCTATTAGCCTTTCGTAAATTTTACATGGAATGCTGGTCAAAGAGATGGGTCTGTAACTAGAAGCAATATCGGGGGGTTTATTTTTCTTGTGAATCGGGATCAGGATAGCATCTTTCCATGATAGTGGAAATTGCTCTCCTAGAAAGAGCTTATTAAAAATATGAAGGAGTGCAATTTTGTCCTTAGCTGAGAGGCTGGTTACCATGCTAGCGTGAATGCCATCTGGCCCTGGAGATGCTTCTTTGCACGAGGCTAGTGCTACCTGGAATTCAGCTTCCGAAAAGGGGTGGTTGAGAGCCGTACTTGTGCTGCGTCTGGAGGGAATAGATATATGGCACGGAGTTGTTTCACGGTCGTTCTTGAGCCGCTGGAAGTGTAGGGGGTAATTTTGTGAGGCCGATACGTCGTAGAAGTGCTGTCCAAGTGCATCAGCTATCCTCTGAGGGTCTGACACGACCTCTTAATTGATTTGAAGCAACTTAGGGGGTCCAAGTATTAACCAACCGTTTAGTTTCTTAACCGTGTTCCAAAACAGTTCTAGAGGGGTATTGGAACTGATGTTATCAAGAAATTTTATCCATGCACGTTTTTTCTGCATTTTTATAACGTAACGCGCATGAATCCTTGCATTTCTGTAGGCTTCCAGGTTGAGTGGAGAGGGCTTGTGAGACAGTTTCCTTAAGGCCTGTTTTCTCTTGCGTACCGCCAAGCGGCACTCCTCAGTCCACCAAGGGACTGGCTGCATTGAGATCATGCTCGGTTCTCGATAAGGGATGGCCACTTCCGCGGCCCGAAGTAATGCAGCCTCGAATTGTTTATAAGCTCCACGCCCGTCGAGGTTTACATCAAGTTGAGAGATTTTAGCTGACTCCTGGAACAGCGACCAATCAGCCTTCTTCACCAGCCAGCACCCTGGGCGCGCCACGTTGGCTACTCTACTAGCTGTGTGAATATATACGGGGAAATGATCGCTGCCGTGAGGGTCATTAAGTACTTCCCATGACAGAGTAGTCTGAAGGCTAGGAGTACATAGACTCAAGTCTATACATGATTGGGCTCCAGATCGGGGACACTAATAAGTGGGGTTACCGTTATTAAGCAAGTTAAGGCTAAGGGTGTCCATAATCTGTATTATTGTTTCAGATCGAATGTCATTTAGTTTGCTGCCCCAGGCTTGATTATGAGCATTAAAGTCCCCTAGAAGAAGAAATGGCGATGGAAGCTGTTGACATAACTGTTCGAGCTGCTGTATCGTGACGTGAGTTCCTGGAGGGAGGTAAATGGAGCAGACTGTCAGTGCCAATGGGCATGCCAGAATTCTGATGGCAACTGCCTGGAGATTACTGTTGATTTGGACCGGGAGGAAAGGAATATCATTTTTTATTAAAATGCAAACACCACCGCAGGCTATCAGTCCAGTAGTAAAATCTTTCCTCACTACGCTGTACCCAGCTATCTTGAATATTTCTGAGGTTTTCAAGTGCGTCTCCTGTATACAGACAACGTCACTTTGGCTATTACGAAGGAGGATTTCGAGGTCAGGTTTTCTTACTTTAATCCCATTTACATTCCATTGCAGAAACCGTAGTTCACGTGAGGATATTATCATTTATTAGAAGGATCTTTCGTCCTAGGAGCCTTTTTATCGACCTTTGTCTGCCGCTTATTCTGAGGCGGCTTCGTCGAAGCAGACGATCCAGGATTTGATTCAAAGTTGGGTAAATCATTACCAGCCGATAGTCGGGATGCTGATAATTAGAGTTGGGATCTGCTCTCAGTGCCTGAGAGAATGAAACATCAGGCTTAGGGGGAGTGAATCTTTTATATATCTGCTCCGCCCTATTGTAGGAGACCTTGTCGGTCTCTCGAATTTGTTCGATTGCCTTCTCTTTGGCGTAAACAGGACAGTTTCTGCTAAAGGCAGGGTGTGGACCTAAGCAAGCCACAAGCTACAGTCATACAGGTTGCTTTGGTATGCCTAAATCGGTAACAAGACCGGCACTGAATCGGATTAGGTTCATATGGACGGACCCGTAGTGTTAGAAAATCTAATTTAATCCTTTCTGGAACAGTTGGTCGGAGAAACTTAAGGATTACTGTGGCTGTTGGGGTTCTGATGCCATTTATGGTTCGGTGAATTCGCCGAGCTTCCACTACACCCATTGGAGCAAGTTCCTCCATCAGTTCCTCCTCGGAGCAATGAAGCAGCTCGTTTGCGCGAATGACACCTCTAGTGTGATTTAGAGTTTTATGGGGCAGAATTTCTACTGCTATACCATCGTAGATTTTAAATCGTTGCAGATTAGCAAGGTCTTTTTCATTGTTTACACTTAACATTGCTGATCCGTTTTTGAGGAATTTCAGTGAAGTTCCTGGACTCCAAGATTTGACAGCTTTTGCCACTTTAAATGGGCTGTATGAGGCAAACGTTTTCCGTTGGTCATTTTCGGCCAGAGTCATCACCATATAGCACGGAAACCACTTAGTGCGAAACGGGACTGTATTTTCTATTTGCCCGTGAGAGTTTGGCGGTTGAAGAGAAGTGGAAGGAGATTGGGATGAAGTTGAGGTTAATGGTAGAGGTACGAGTGTAGCATCGCTGCTATGTGATTCCATTGTGAGGGAGAGTTCTTGATAGGACGGGACATCCTCCACGAAATGAGCTTGGGAGGTCTCCATGTTGGATTGGGTAAAGGGAGTTGAGCTGAGCTGCTATGTGATTCCATTGTGAGGGAGAGTTCTTGATAGGACGGGACATCCTCCACGAAATGAGCTTGGGAGGTCTCCATGCTGGATTGGGTAAAGGGAGTTGAGCTGAGCTGCAATGTGATTCCATTGTGAGGGAGAGTTCGTGATAGGACGGGACATCCTCCACGAAATGAGCTTGGGAGGTCTCCATGTTGGATTGGGTAAAGGGAGTTGAGCTGAGCTGCTATGTGATTCCATTGTGAGGGAGAGTTCTTGATAGGACGGGACATCCTCCACGAAATGAGCTTGGGAGGTCTCCATGTTGGATTGGGTAAAGGGAGTTGAGCTGAGCTGCTCTACTTGCGCGCTGTGCACCTGAAGCGCTGTATTTTTATCTGGGACGTTCATCATATTAGAAAAAATAAATAAATGTGTAGGTCTATGGTGTGTTAAAGGTGTATGAGTTCAAGAGTCCGTCCCAACGCGCGGCCCACAGACGAGCCCCCGGAGCGAATTCGGTTCCACCGACAGCTGCAGTGGCCTCGGGCGTTCCCCCTTAACGCACCCGCGGGACTCAATACCGGGTGCCACCCGGCTCCGTGGGTACGCCTCGGATTTTCGCCCGTTACTCTAGGCAGCTTCCCACCGTGGCTAACAGTGGGTTCAGGCCCAGTCAGCTACCGGGCAGCCGGCGGTGCCCACCGTTTTAACTCTGTACCCTCTGCAGCCCGTTTCCCCGAGACCCCAGGAACAGCCAGCGCACCACCCGCGGAGACGGACTCAAGTGTGTAGAGGTGGTTGAGTGAGAACCTAAGACTGTAAGTGTATCCAATGTCAGAGGAATGTGTGTGTTAGACTGGGGCCGCAGGGACGTCCAAACCCCTGAAAAGTGGCTAATCCACTTCCCCCTACGGAATATGCATGGTTTAAAGTGGGTCTTCTGCCGATTTTGATGAAAAAGTTTTTGTAACATTTCGAGCGTAAAGTTGTTTTAAATATGAAATTTCAGTTTTATAGGACTTTTCGTTTCCGCCCGGGATTTACCACACACACATATAAACAATTACACAGACCTTTTTGCGGGACTTGGTTATTTGGACTCAGTGGACCCTAAAACAGGGATTTTCGTTGAAAACTGGAATTCGAAAATTTTCACGATCGCAATACTTTCACTTACTATATTATATAGTTAGTGAAAGTAATACAAAGCTTTACGAATGGATATAACCAATGAATTCAAAAATACGATAGGACGAATGATAAATGATTTTTTGAAAGAGGCAGATCTGTGGGAAGGTATGTACAAGTTTATGGGTTGGGATCTAGTGTTTAATGAATGGACAGAGGAACAAGTGGTAAGCATATCGAGAATATGAGGAGTTTTTTGGGGGGGGGTTTTGAATAATCAGAAAAGAGCAAGGAGGTATTACCGACGGAAAAAGGGATTCAACTCGGTATAGCTATGTCGAAGCGCCTGGAAATTCCTCATGTGAATCTCATATCACGATAATCAGCCTCTTGAGTCTCATCTCTAACATCTCAGACAGCCCGCCAAACACGAGGAAAATGTAGTCAAAATCGGGAAAAACGAATAAAAGGAACAGTATCATACAGGTTTTAGGTGGGATAGAATAAGTTTGACATGTATCTCATGCAGGTCTAATAAATATGCAATATATAATAAATAATCTAAATATGCAGGGCGAAGAAAAATCTTGAGTAAGAACTACCCGGTGGTAGCACTTCACTAACTATTTTAACTCAGTAGGTCCCGAGGCCACCTTCTTTTCAGTCACCTCGGAGGGTTGTCAGGGATGTCTAAGTAACATAAATTACGGACAAGTGGGTTTGTATGGACAGGGAGTTTAGAATGGAAAAAGGAGTATCCCACAAAAAGGTCTGTGTGTGTGGTAACTCCCGGGCGGAAACGGTAAGTCCTATGAAACTGAAATTTCATATTTAAGACAAATATACGTCCGGGACGTTACAAAACTTTTTTCATCAAAATCAGCAAACCAGAAGAGGCACTTTATACAACGCATTTTGCACCTTTTTTCGATTTTCTTGAAAACGGTTCCGACGATTTTGATTAAACTCGTTATATCGATGTAAAATTTAATGTGCTTTAATATCATGTAGGTTTTATTCTGATTAAAATGGTCTGACAGGGCTTAAATGCAGATATTTTAAATTTTCTTTCTCTAAAGAACCTTTAATTTTGTTGATCTTATAAAAATAACTATATTATCTTGTTACCACTGATGAAAACAGCTAAATATGCAAGTTGAGCGAATTTGGAAAGCAAATAAAGGAGAAAACTGAAAAAAATATTTTTTGTATGCAATTTTTTGTCTTTGAACATAAGAACAGTAATATACGTGTATGATATACCGTTGGAAAGATAAAGATTATACTCAATTATACTTATACTCAAGCTTTTAAAGGTTAATAGAGAGTGATGAAAATAAAATAAAACTAACTGATTATTTTAGATAATAACGTAATAGATTTTTTAAATAAAACACATGTTTCTATTTAAATTCAATTTAATTAATTCTTTAATAGTTTCACGTATTTTTATGACTAACAGTATTTGAAAATTGTTTCATTGATTTTAAAAATGAAGTGAAATTCGTGTGTTGCCCGCACCAGATATTTTGGTTTAGCACAATTTGTTGTTCAAATCCATGAACACGTTGTTCCATTCTTCAATTCTGTATTTTTATTTTATTCTTTAGGGACTTTAGTCTCAGGATAATGAAGAAGTTTTTCATTTCATTTCATATCCGTTAAGGAAGATAAGGGGTACGACACATGCCAGATAAATAATAGCTCACCAGCTTTGATAGAGTATAGTTATATTTATAAAGCATATTCATACGTATTTATATTTGTGTATTGTCGAACTGAATGACCGTGATATTTCAAAGAGACAAATGCGGTTAGCCGTATATTTCACTCCCTATCCTGCCCACAAGCGTGTCCTCTATTATTAGTATTCTAAACTCAACATTACACGGCCTTCGTCAAGGACAACAAAGACACGGGTATAATTTTGCGAATTAGAGCCTGTATTAATTAATGAAAGAGCTAATTTAAAAAAGAAAAATTTGAATTTTTAATTCTATATATCGTTTACAGTTTTCATATTTGCTTTTATCAAAGTTCGGCTTTGTATGACATTATAATGTTTTGGTTTATTATTTTTAATAATTAGTAATTCACCAAAAAAAAAATCTGGTGCGGGCAACACACAACTTTCACTTATCTATACTGTTAAAATCTATTTGAAAACTATTAAATATACTTCAATTCGAAAAGTTTTAAAATTTATTAAGTTTATTTTAATTAAACGTGTATTCATTTTCGTTGGAAACTTGTGATTTATATTAAATAATATAACTATTGGGTTGTGTCTCATGAAATGTCTGTTTTCAAGGTAAAGGATTTTTATTAAAAATACGATATGAAAACAAGATAATTTTATTCCAAGTATTTACCTTCTTTTTCTACACATTTTTCCCAACGTGACACCTACTTTTTTATCCCCGAACTGAAAAACTCTGAGCTTTGAAGTGAAACAAAATCTGAAAACGCACTTTTCACTTAATCATCATTTCCAAAAAGTTTTCCTTTGACGAAGTTGTCTAAATTCCTGAACAGGTGGTAATCTGTTGGAGACAAGTCGGGGGAATATGGTGGGTGCGGAAGAACTTCGTCGCCCAGTTCTTTCAATTTTTGCAATGTATGTTTTGAAACATGGGGTCTTGCTGCTACTCAGTGAGTTCATGAGGTACCCATGTATCGAGCTTTTTTACTTTCCCAATACACTTTAAATGTCTGGAAACGGTAGATGCACTTGTATTTAGTTGTGCTGAGAGTCCTTCAATTGTTTGGTAGGTGTTTCCCTGTACTGTATGTTTGAGGACATCGTAGTCTATTACGGGCGGAGGTCTTCCTCGGGGCATGTTTTCCAAGTCGGTATCCCCAGCTGAAAACTTAGCAAACCAACGGCGAATGGTCCGTTCATTAACACTCACTTCCCCAAACGCCTTGAAAATATTTCTAGCGGCCTCATCTGCTGAATGGCTGAATTTAAACTCGTACAAAAATATCACTCGAAAATCGCGTGTTTCCATTTTCATATTTGGGGGTATACTAAAATGTGGGTAATTGATTGGGAAGCTAATGTTTATAATACAAAGGTAGAGGATTAGCAACTATTTACTTTAAATATGTAAACATTCGAAAGAAAACAACAGATACCTGCAAAATCCTTTATGTATTTCAGAAACTATAAAAACGGACATTTCATGTGAAACAACCCAATTCATTGAATTGTTAATCAGTAATAAGTTTATTCCCTATTCGTCACTTTATATTACCTTTTAGTGCTTTGTGTATCAGATAATATCTTTTCTAAAATCTCTCCTCTCCAACGGTATATTATACGTCTATATTGCTGTTCTTAATATCAATAAAACAAAAATTACATACAAAAATAATTTTTTTGTTTTATCCTTTATTTTGTCATGAAATCCGTCCAACTTGTATATTTAGCCGTCCTTCATCAATATCATTTAGATAATATGGTCAATTTTTTAGAATGTACAAAATAAAAGGTAGTTCAGAGGAAGAAAATTTAAAATATCGCCATTTAAGTCCTGTCATACTATTTCAATCAGGATGAAACCTACATGATATTAAAACCCATTACATTTTACATCGATATAGCGAGTTTAATCAAAATCCTTAGAGCAGTTTTTGAGAAAATCGTAAATAGGTTCAAAATGTATGGTACAAAGTGGCTCTTTTGGTTAACCTATTTTGATAGAAAAGATGCTGGAACATCACGGGCGTATAGTTGTCTTAAATATGAAATTTTAGTTCCTTACTACTATTCGTTTTCGCGCTGGACTTACCACACACACACACGGACCCACAGACACAGGTTAGTTGGACTCAGGGGACCCTAAAACGTGTATTTCCGTTGAAAACCGGAATATGAAAATTTTCACGATCGTAATACTTACCCTTACTACACATTTCATAAATAGCTAAGTAAAAAGAAAAGATCAGACGACCGCTTCTCAAAATTTAAGTGCTTACATTTCAAGATAGAATCGAAATAATGAAAAAAAAAATCCATATGTCCGTCGCACAGTGGGCAATATGACCGATGTAGGTGGACAAAATTCTGGAACTTTTCTATATTAAACCTTTGAGGTTCCATAATACGGAAAAAAAAGTTTTAAAAAAATTATAAGAAAAAATTATAAAAACTAATTAATTTTTTGACAGGATTGACGAACGCACGGTGGCTAAACACAAATTTATCTATTTTTTTTTTTTTTTTTTCTTACCCTCTGGTTTTATTTTCGAACAAAATACAAATACAAATATAATATGTATAGCTGTCAGATTTGTCCTTCTGTTACCCGGAGGTATTCTAAAGAGGATTGCTATATGCGCTGGATGCACTAGTAATCTTTCAAGGGCTTCTTCTAAGCCTTTATTTATCCATTGCAAAATGGGAGGGACCATTCTTCAGGGTTTCAAATTTATCTAAAATCTAAAACTTCCTTATATTCTACGTTTGAAGTCTCAGAATGCGGGAAGAACAATACAAAAAATCTAATTATAGCTCGGAGTTGCTAAAACCTGTTAATAGGTGTATTTTATGCGATTTAGGAAATTCTTGAAACTATAGATTGTAAAACTTTTGAATTTGAGTGTTGTGTCTGAAAAAAATTATGTATCACCCAAAACGAAATAATCGCAAAAATTCTTTGTAATATCTAAAGACTAGAAGAATATGTGAAACAAATCCTTGGGGCAACTTGGGGGTTATATAGTTTTTCGTTATTGAATAGGGACTTACATTTCCTAATTGCTAAATTAACTCTACAGGTGAGATTGCAATGTATATTCAATAACGAGTTTGGTAATATAATGTCTTATCTGTCTCAGCAATGTCCAATGTTGAATAAAAGCAAAAAGACATTGCGCTAAATACACCTTAAACACAATAAATGACCATCGAATAAAGATAATCCCACTGCCGGTTATTAGGCACTTGTGTGAACAGGATTATTCATTCATTTATTATTTATTTGTTAGCACGGTATGGCGGGAAATATTAGTATTAAAGGTCTAGCTAACTAATAATAAAAAGGTGAAGCACTGGAAAATTCCAAACTTTTGTCCACCTAAATTGGTGATTTGGCCCACAGTGGGTCGGTTAGTTTTAAAATAGTGGCCGATAAAATATGCTATAGTTCAATAACTCAGTTATTTTTAAAGATAAAGAAAAAATTAAAATTAAAAGTACACCACTATTAATTATAAAATAGAAAAAAAAAATGAAATTTTACCCTTAACTCAGTTATTTTTCAAGAGAGATAAATAAAAAAACAGAAAATTAGTTGGTGGTTCTCAAGTATTATTTGAATTTATTTACATAAAATGCAGGGTAATCGGTCGAACAACATCTTTATTCTGTTGTATCGTTTTTTGTTTCCATTTAAAGATAAAACATGAAAATAATGACGGTTAGAATTCGACATGTTTACTAGCTACAATAAATAAAATCATTTTTTTTATGCTATTTTTTTTTATGGCGATGGATAGGAAAGCAAAATATATAAGCTTTGTAACGAATAATGCACATTCTCAGACACTTTCTGTGATTTCCCAAGGGTTTAGTTCGGTTCTATCTTTTAAAGGGAAAGAGGTGTTTTTTAATGAGACGTGTAGCATCCGTTTTTATACGCATTTTCCGCATTAAATGTTTATTTATGATTTATAATTACTGAATAATAAAATAACAGTAAGGAAATAGGAAAATTATAATAATAATACGTTTTTTTCCCACATGTATTAACAGTATTATCCTATAATATATACATGAGGAAGACGAAAAAAAACACACGCTAACAAGTAGAACTTTTTACATTTTTACATTCACTTACTATATATAGTAAGGGGAACTATTGCGATCGTGAAAATTTTCGAATTCCAATTTTCAACGGAAATACACCTTTTAGGGTCTCCTGAATCCAAATGACCAAGTCCCGCAAAAAGGTCTGTGTATGTGTGTCGTAGCTCCCAGATGAAAACTAATACTCCTATGAAACTGAAATTTCATATTTAGGACTAACTATACTTTCGCGATGTTACAAAAACATTTCCGTCAAAATCAGCTGACGGGAAGAGCCACTTTATATATTATGCATTTTGCACCTTTTTACAATTTTCTCCCAAACGGCTGTAACGATTTTGATTAAACTCGCTGTATCTATGTAAAATTTAATGGGCTTTAATATCATGTAGGTTTCATTCTGATTGAAATAGCATGACATGGCTCAAATGCGGATATTTTATTTTTCTTTCTCTAAAGTACCTTTAATTTTGTTGATTCTATAAAAATAACTATATTATCTTGTTACTACTGATGAACAACAGCTAAATATGCAAGTTGAGCGAATTTGAAATGCAACTAAAGGAGAAAGTGCAAAAATATTTTTATCAACAACAATTAGTTATTTTTACCTGATTTTCATTACTCTCCATTAACCATTGAAATTCCATGTATTACATAATATTTTTTCTAAAATCTTTAACTATCCAACAGTATATTATACATCTATATTACTATTCTTATGTTCAAAAACATAAAAATTGCCTAAAAAAATATGTTTGCACGTTTTTCCCTTAGTTGTTTATCAAATTCGCTTAACTTACATATTTACCCGTTATTTATCAATGCTAATAAAATGATGTTCCAAATTTTTCGAAATCTACTAAATTAAAGATACTTTAGATAATTAATATATCGGCATTTAAGCCCTGTCAGAATACTTCAATCAGATTGAAACCTACATGATATCGAAGCCCGTATAATTTTACATCGATATAGCGATTGTTATCAATATTGTTAGAGCCACTCGTCTGGTTAGCTGATTTTAATGAAAAATATTGTGTAACATCTCGGGCGTATAGTTGACTTAAATATGGAATTTCAGTTCCGTAGCACTTTTTTAGTATTTTTTACACACACACACACACACACACAGACCTTTTTGCGATATTTTCCACGATTGCAATACTCTCCCCTACTATATATTTCATATATAAGCAAGTGAAAGTAATAAATTATTCTATTGCAACAATACAATATGATTTTTTCGGCTATTTTGAAATTTAACTTATTTTTTTTTCTGAACTAGAAATAAAGGGAAAAAAACTACATAAGAGTAAGCGAGCGAGAGGAGTCAGGTTTATTTCTCCAGTACACGTGTAAATTAATAAGATTAGTTCATTTCCTAAGAATCTCTGCTATTTTCATTTTAAGCTCCTTTCCTCTCTTCGTCATCATCAAAATTTAAATTAATTACCTACTTCATTTCATTATGAAGTAATAAGTCAAAGGTAATTAATTATTTATAGATATATGCTAATTTTAATTTTCTCATAGTTACTTAATCACTCCCTTCTTATCACAAGGAGTTGACTTGTAACATCGAAAAAAAAAAAATTGTTTTTAAAATATGGGCCAATCCATTCCAAATCGTCAAGACCTTGCCGCTCGAAATTTTTTATTCGTTATTTTTATTCCTAGTTAGTCTCTATACTTTTGTCAATATAAAATCATATATAAAAAATAATTCTGGTTAATAATTTTAGTTCTGCAGCCGTTTTAAATTAGCTTCACGGAAGATAACATGTGACGGAAAAAACTTTCTTATTCCTGTAATATTTTAGATAAGTAAAATTAGCAATAAGGTAATTAACCCAGTCCCAACAGTTTAGTCATCCTCCCAACTCAATGGAATTGATTTTGCCTTCTAGTATTGTGATTTTTTTCTTTCAACTTCATGCATTAAGTAACGCTTAACGCAGAGTGATAGAAAACAGTGGAATAAGTACGAAACAAATAGCCCATTACTCACTAAAAAAAATCTGGTGATTGCAACACACGACTTCCACTTACCGCCGTTTTTAAAATCGATTAAAGAATTTTCAAATACAGTTAGAGATAAAAATGTGTGAAACAAAGAAATAATTAAATTGAATTTCTATAGAAACATGTGTTTTATTAAAAAATCTATTCTATTATTATCTAAAATAATCACTTAGTTTTATCGACTTTTCATCACTCTTTATTAATTTTTACGAGGTTGTGTATAAGATGCTTTGTATTTTTTGTCCTCGCAACTCATTGCCTGAATAGTGAAGAAAGTTTTTTAAAATATTCTCGAAAATGAATAAAAAAAGAGATTTTTAACGAGATAAAAATATAGAAATAAAAAGAGATTCACTTTTAGTTATTTTATCATATCTAGCTTAGCATTAGTCCTTCTTTCTGTTAAAATTTCGATCTTGATATCATATTCATTTTTCGGCTATAAATTTTTAAAATTGGAAGAATCGTTTTTTCTGAAGTGAGTCTTTCAGAAGTATCTTATCCTTTTATCTCGCTTTTAATCCATTTTCGAGAATTTTTTAATACATTTTTCTTTGCTATTTAGGTAATAAGTTGTGGGAACAAAACATACAAAGCACGTCCTTATATTATTGTTAATTTTTTGTTTTTATGTGATATCTACAAAATTACAGGAATTAGAAAGATATCCCTAGTACATGTTTTCGCTCGTGAAGCTGGCTTAGAACGGCTGCAACAATGAAAGTATTGGCCAGAATTTTTTTTTTTTTATGGTTTTATATTCACGAAAGAACACAGAATAACTGGTCAAAAATATACGAAAATCAAAAATGTCGAGCGACAAAATTAATGAAAATTGGGCGATTTCAAATGGATTGACCCATATCTGTTTCTTTCAGTTACCTATATATGAAATATATAGTAAGGGAAAGTATTGCGATCGTGAAAATTTTCGATTCCAGTTTTCCACGGAAATACACGTTTTAGGATCCCCTGAGTCCAAATAACGAAGTCCCCTCCTCCCCCCCCTCAAAAAAAGCCTGTGTGGTAAGTCCAAGACGAAAACGAAAAGTGGTACGAAACTTAAATTTCATATTAAAAACTATACTCCCGAGATGTTAGAGCAGATCGGCTTACCGAAAGTACTACTTTGTACTATGAAAATTTTTATACTATGATTTTTTTTGCCACGACCTACTCCACGGAAAACATGATTGCGAAGTTATCGCCGCGAGGAAACTGCTTTGGCGGGACTTGGCATCGGACATAGCAGACTCACACATCTCCATCTCATCCTCAGGCAGCCCGTACCAATGTGTGACTTGTGTAGGGTGCTTCTCTCAATAAAACATATAATTGAGAACTGCCCCAAATTCCTTGCACTAATGGATAAATTTAATCTACCAAGATAACTGTAAGAGAGCTTGAAGGACTCTAGTGAAACCATTAATACACTGCAAAGGTTCATCAAAGAATGTAATCTGCTCAAGGAATTATAGGAAAAAAAATAATAAAATAAATAAATGATAAAAAATAATAATATTTTTTTTAATTAATAACTAAAAAAGATGAAAGAAAACAATTATATATATATATAAAAAATAAAATAAAATTTGTAACAAATTTTTAAACAATAGGTAAATAAAAAAATGTGTTTTATTATTTTAAACTTGTTTAAAAAAATCTGTTAATATAAATATATCCGTTGCTAATAACGTAGCCTTAACTAAATTGTTTATTTATAAACAGCCACGTAGATAACATTTATGTTATCATTATTTATATTCTTAAATGACAATAAAAACAAAAAAAAGTTTAAAATATATTTAGCAACAATACTGAAGTTGGACAAGTAGAAAAATCTTTCAGGTAACTTCTTTTTTTTTCTTTTCTTCTCCTTTTTTGTTTCATTCCTCGTCATCCCAGCCTACACACATAAATGTTTCAGAGAGGTTTTCATGATTTTCCCTTTATATTTTTTTACTCCTCTGATTTTTAGGCAGGTAAAATTTAATTGGGACTTGAAACCTTTCTGTCTATTCATGGCGTGGGAAGGGATTTTGAAATAGTCGAAGTGAATATGACACGGGGTCCAATTTTTTATCTAAGCTCTTCTCTTGGTTTATTTCAGTATTTTTTTTTTCCTTTTAAAATTTCATCAAGTCATCCATATCCCAAAAATCTGGTGCGGGCAACACACGACTTTCACTTACCTCCAATTTTAGAATCGATTAAAGATTGTCAAATTCAGTAAAAGATAAAAATGTTTGAAACCATTAAAGAATTAAATAAATGGAATTTCTATTGCTACGTGTGGTTTATTAATAAATCTATCTAAAATAATCAGTTAGTTTTATCGTCCTTTTTCCATTCTTTATTAACTTTTACAAGCTTGTGTATCAGATAATATTTTTTCTAAAATCTTTAGCTTCCCAACGGTATATTATACATGTTTATCACTGTTCTTATTTTTAAAAAACAAAAAATTGCATTAAACAAACATTTTCTCAGTTTTCTCCTTTATTTCGATATCGAATTCGTTCAACTTATATATTTACCTGTTTGTTTATCTATGGTAACAAGATGGTATGGTTATTTTTAAAAAATCTACAGAATTAAAAATAATTTAGAGAAAGAAAATTGAAAATATAGGCATTTAAGCCCTTGCAAACTATTATTTAAACCAGATTGAAAACTGAATGATATTGTTTTAAGCCTATTAAATTTTATATCGATATAGCAATACTTTCTCTTACTGTATATTTCATATATAGGTAAGTAAACGCAATAATAACACAAAGTAAAATTAGGAAATAAAAATCTCTGATGCACACAGCACACCACTAATAATCAATAGCCGTAATACATCAATCATAATATTTTTTGCTATTTTCGTTTGGATGAACTTTTAATTACAAAGCGATGAAATGTAAATTGTTCAGTGTCATATTAATTACTAGGCATCTCGGAATACGTTGTTCCACCATGCAATTTATTTCTAGTTAATAGCTCACCAAGGACACTAACTTTCCTCCGCTATTAAAATGTATATAAGAATTTTCAAATTAAGTTAGAGTTGATTTTTTTTTGTTTATTATTTTTAATAATGAACCTTTGCAATAAACCAAAAAAAAAAGCTCCCCTCAAAATTTGAGAGCTTACGTTTCAAGATGCGCAAAATCCGAATAACGAATAAAAAAATTCGTCCGCATTTCTCCGAATTCCGAATTTTTTTAAATTCGCCACAAAAATACTAGTCCATGAACCTAACTCCTAGACGTTGATATCAGCTGGTTAGTTTTAAAATAGCGGAAGATTAAGAGTGATTTAATTTAGTAACTCAGTTATTTTTGAAGATAGAGAACAAATTTATTAGAGTTTTTCAACCCAAAAACCGCGAATAATTATATTTAAAAAATCTGGTGCGGGCAACACACGACTTTCACTTACCTCCATTTTAAAAATTAATGAAAGAATTTTCAAATACAGTTAGAGATAAAAATACGTGAAACTATTAAGAAATTAATCAAATTGAGGAGGTTAAATTGGATAAATAATTAAGAACCATTTCTTTTATGTTCGGTTGTTCAAAACAGTGCACGGTACTTTTATTTATAAATAGGATCTGTGATTGTAAGTGAATAATTACTAATAGTGAACATTTATACTAGTGGATATAAGTAGTGTGGGGCTATGATGCCCGAAGAGGACAGAAGTATGGAACTGCTTCAAGAGGCAGGTCCTTCTGTCTCTACTGAGGAGAACAACGAATGGGAAGTGGTGACGGGAAGAAAACGGCCTTGTTCTTCAGGAGAGCTAAGAAAAACCACCAAAAAAATTAACAACATTGAAACTACAAACAGGTACGACCCACTTTTAAAAATCAATAATACAGAAGCCTACAACCAACCAAATGAAACAGATAGTAAAAAAGTAAAACCGCCTCCTATATTTTTAAATGGAATTCAAAATATAGAAGCCTTAATTTCATTTTTAAAGAAAGAAATAGGCCAGAATCAATTTAATATTAAATCAACAGTTAGGCATGTGATACTTTACCCAGCCTCGCCGGAATCATACAGATTGGCCGTACGCAGTTTAAAAAAAGTGAACGCCGATTTTCACACTTATCAGTTGTCAGAAGATAAGAACCCGAGAGTGGTTATTAAGGGTCTCCATGCATCTACTCCAGAATCGATTATCAAAGAGGAATTAAAAACATTGGGGTATGACGTTTCCAACGTTACCAATTCCATATCAGCCCGAACTAAATTGCCACTAAATATGTTTTTTGTTGATATAACCAAAAATACATATAATGAAAAAATATTCGAATTAAATTATATTTATTATACCAAAATAAAAATTGAAGAGGTCCGAAAAAAGAGAGAAATTCCACAATGCTTTCGGTGCCAGGGCTTTGCTCACACCAAATCTTACTGCTACCACCAGCCACGTTGTGTACGATGCGGAGAGGCCCACGAAACATCGGCATGCCTCAAAACTAGAAATACTCCTGCCAAATGTGCAAACTGTGAAGGGGCACACCCAGCCAATTACCGGGGATGCCAGGCCCTCAAGAACCTGAGAGCACAGCGAACCCAGAAGTACCGTCCTCCGCCGGTGACTGTCGAACCTCCACCAGACTTAGAGCAGTACCCACCTCTACCAAACAGCCCTTATCAACAGCAGCCTTCGGAACCTTTCACTTTACTTCCAAGAATGGAGCGCCCGAACTGTCCTAGACCGAACTTAGAGACTCATCAGCCTCAGCCATATCCAAGATCAGGTATGAGGGAAGATAGTAGTCAGCTGGTGCAACCAGCTGGGTCTTTACCTTCCCAACAATCAAATTTATTAAATAATTTAAGTGCCCTCATCCAGCCCCTTTTGACTCTAATGAATCAAATATCACAACTAACACAAGCCCTAACTGCTACTTATGGACATTAGTTCTCTGACTGTTGGCTCCCTGTCAATCCTTCTTTGGAACACAAACGGAATACTTCGACATAAAACTGAACTGGAAATTTATATGCAACAAAAACGTATTGACATTGTACTTCTGACGGAAACACATCTAACTTCACGTAACAAACTTTACATACCAAATTATACTTTGTACAGAATAGACCATCCAGACAATACTGCCCACGGAGGGACAGCCATACTAATTAAATCTAACCTTAAACATTATCCAATACACGTAAACTCGACGGCTCAAATACAAATAACAGGAATACAGCTACAAACCAACCACAGAAACATAACAATTGCTTCTATCTACTGTCCCCCTAAATATATTTTAACAAAGCAAATGTTCGTAGAACTCTTTCAATCATTTGGTAGAACATTCCTTGCTGGAGGCGACTTCAATGCGAAACATCAACACTGGGGTTCACGTTTATGCACACCAAGAGGCAGGAGACTCAAGTCTGCTGTTACCCAGTTGTCATTAAATGTATTTGCCCCCGACAAACCAACTTACTTACCAAATTCTCAGTACAAAAAACCTGACGTACTTGACATATTTATAGCCAAAGATTTGACAACTCTACCAATTACCATTATTACCGAAACAGATCTTGGCTCGGACCATTTACCGGTAACCCTGATGTTGGGGTTAGAAAAATTCTTTGCAGAAAGGAGACCATCACTCACTTACGGCGTCATGAATTGGGACATCTTTAATGAATGTATTAATGACCAGCTTACCGTGCCTAAAGCATTAAAAACCGAAAAGAATTTAGAAGAAGCGGTTGAACTTTTCACCTCAACCATCCAAGAAGCTGCCTGGTCCTCACAAGAAATAAAAAGAAGGCAAGGAGTAAGTTTACCGTCCTACCCTCAATACATCAGGGACCTAATAAGAGCCAAGAGACGATCACGAAAACAATGGCAAACTAACAGACTTCCTTCAGACAGACGAACCTTCAACAAACTTAATAATGAACTGAAGCGAGAAATACGAAAATTTAAACAAACCAACTTTGACAAATATCTGGAAAACTTGACAACGGACGACAGCAGTCTTTGGCGACATACCAAGCGCCTCCTAAAACATCGCGAAGTATCCGTCCCATTGAGAAAAGATGATGGTTCTTGGGCTGTGTCGGACAAAGAGAAATCTGTAATTTTTGCTGACTATCTTTTAACTTTTTTTAAAACTCACACAGACTTAACAGACATACAACACGAAAATTATGTGCAGAAAGTCTTAGACTCATCTCTTCCTATGTCCTTTCCGCCAAAAACCTTTACTCCTTCTGAAGTATCAAGACAGATTATGAAAATGCCAAAAAAGAAGACTCCTGGTTATGACCTTATCACTGCTGAGATACTACAAAAAATCCCCAGAAAAGCTTTAGTCTTCCTTACAACACTGTACAATGCTATACTTTGGACAACTAAATTCCCAATTCAATGGAAATATTCTTCAATTTCAATGGTACATAAACCTAACAAAGACAAACATAGACCTGCCTCTTATAGACCTATTAGCCTTCTTCCGGTATGTTCGAAAATATTTGAAAAACTGCTGTACGAACGGATTATTAACATACTGACAGACCACGACATATTACCAGATCTATCTATCTATCTATCTATCGGCGCTATGGTCCTTGTAGAACCTTGGCCTCCTCAACAATCCTCCTCCATTCTGACCTGTCTTCGGCAGCTCTTCTCCATCCGCTGACTCCTAACGACCGAAGGTCCTCCTCTACGTCCTGCAGCCAACGAAGTCTAGGTCTGCCCCTGCTCCTCTTTCCACCAGGGTGTCCCTCCATCATCATTTTAGGCAGCCTCCTACTTTCCATTCTCTGTACATGCCCCAGCCATCTTATTCTGGCACTCTTGATCTTGGCAACTATATCAGGTGTTTGATACAGAGTTCTAATTTCCTCATTCGTCTTCATTCGCCAACGATCTCCTTCTTTTGTAGGACCAAAGATTTTTCTGAGAATTTTCCTTTCCCACATGTTTAGCAGTCTTTCATCATTGCGTGTTAATGTCCAGGACTCGCTTCCGTACATGACCACTGGCTGAAGGACAGTACAATATAGTCTTATCTTCAGTTCTCTGGATATATTCCTGTTCTGAAATATTTTCAGAAGAGACCAATAGCATCTATTGCCAGCTGTTATCCTTGCTTTAATTTCGTCTCTAATCTTATTGTTCTCTGTGATAACAGTGCCTAGATACTTAAACTGTGGTACTCTCTCGAACCTATATCCAGCCCCCTCGATATACCTGTTTCCTCCTTCTTCCCTGCTGATCCTCATATACTTAGTTTTTTTCGTATTTATGATCAGTCCTGTTCTCCTCGCAGCCACTTCGCATTCCTCGAAAGCTCCAAGTAAAGCACTGGTTGTTCTTCCGGTTATCACAAGATCATCTGCAAACGCTAGATGTTGCGTCAGTCTGTGATAAATACATCCTCCAGGCCTTGTCCTTATTGACCTCATGACCACTTCCAATAACAAATTGAATAGGACTGGAGAAAGAGGATCGCCCTGCTTAACACCTTTCTGAATTTCAAAAGAGGTTGACATTTCACCTTGAATTTTGACAACTCCTTGACTATTCTGCAGGGTCATCTTGATAAGCCTGATAAGCTTTAAAGGATATCCTAGGTGTTTTAACTTTTCATAGATTACGCTTCTATTTATGCTGTCGTATGCTTGCTTGTAATCAATGAACAGATGATGTTGTTCAACATTCCATTCCCAGCATTTTTCTAACATCATCCTCATGCAAAAGATGTTGTCTATTGTAGATCTTTCAGGGCGGAATCCACACTGGTAATCGCCCAACACCTCTTCCGCTCTCTTGACAACCCGCTTCATTATCAAAGTTGACATCACCTTGTAGACTACACTAAGTAATGTAATACCTCTATAATTCCCGCAATCCAGTTTGTCTCCTTTTTTATGAATAGGCAACATAACAGCCACCTTCCACTCACTGGGCATTTCCTCCTTCGTCCATATCATTAAAATCAATTCGTATATTTCTCTATAGAGTGCCTCCCCTCCAGCTTTGATTGCTTCTGCTGGGATCCCATCAATTCCTGGCGCTTTGTTATCTTTTAAGGACATAATTACTTCTTCTACTTCTTCCGGATCTGGTGGTTCCAGCTCTACGTCCTGTTCTACTGTTCCGAGATCACAAATTGTCTCTTCACAGTTTTCGTCTGGATTTAGCAGCTCTTTAAAGTATTCTTTCCATCTGTCGATCACTCTATTCTTGTCACCCAAGAGTAGACCTTCCTTGTCTTTGCAAAAAGATATCCGGGGTTGGAATCCTTTTCTTATGTTTTTTACTCTGCCATAGAATGACCTGCAGTTTTTGTTTTCGAAATCCTGCAGCATTGCGTCTAGATCTTCTTTTTCCTTCTTCCTCTTTTTATATCTGCAGAGCTGCTTCACATTTTCTCTTTTCCGTTTATATTCTTCGCTGGCCTGTCTTGTCCACCTTTGAAGCATCTTTCTATGAGCTTTTAACTTCTCCTGTACCGCCATTTCACACTCATGATCGAACCAACAGTTCTTTTTCTCTCTCTTTTCCTCGCCTATCGTCTCATCCGCCGCATTCCTTACAGCTTCACTTATCCTACTCCATTTCTTTTGCACGTCTTCTTCTATTTCAGGTGCATTGTTTTGTAGCTTTTCTTCCACTTTTCTAACATATTGCTGTTGCTTCTCAGGACTTTTCAGGTCGCCGATCTTATATCTTTTCCTTGCTTTCTCTGTTTTTCCTCTTGGTTTAACAGCCAGTCTCTGTTTATATATTATCCGTACCAGATAATGATCTGTTGAGCAATCGGCACCTCTATAGCTCCTCACATCTTCTATATCACTTTGGTGCCTGCTATCGATCATTACATGATCAATCTGGTTTTTGGTTTTTCCATCTGGCGAAACCCATGTTTCCAAGTGGATAGTTTTATGTTGAAAGGAGGGTACTAGATATTTTTAGATTCTTGCTAGAGGCAAAGTCTACTGCTCTATATTACCAGATCACCAATTCGGATTTCGCTCTTTTCATTCCACAACACAACAGCTACACAGAGTTACCGACTACATTACTACTGCACTAGAACTAAAACAGTACGCATCTGGGGCTTTTTTGGATGTTACTCAGGCTTTTGATAGAGTATGGCACCAGGGTCTTCTTTTTAAACTAAAACCTATACTTCCAAGTACATATTACTTAGTTTTACAATCTTTTCTCTATGACCGTTTCTTCTCTGTCCGACAGGGTTCTGAGACCTCATCAATAAAACCAATCTCTTCAGGTGTACCCCAAGGTTCTATCCTTGCCCCTCTTCTCTACTTAATATACTCATATGACTTACCAACAGACCAAAACATCTTAACTGCGACATATGCCGACGACACTGCAATTATTACGAGAAACACAGACCCTATACAAACCAGTATGATATTACAACACCATTTGGACAACGTACAAAACTGGTGTAAGAAATGGAAGTTAAAAATTAACCATGAGAAGTCACTACATATTACATTTACACTTAGACGCGGAATCTGCCCTTCAGTTTACATAGACAATCACCCTTTACCGCAAACAAATACAGTAACGTACTTAGGACTAATATTTGACAAAAGATTGACATGGGGCCTACACGTCAAGACAAAACGTAAAACGCTAAACTTTCGACTTAGACTATTATATTCAATATTACATAGACGTTCTAAATTATCCACCAGACAGAAACTAAATGTTTACACTTATTTATTAAAACCAATATGGACTTACGCTTGCCAAATATACGGACCCGCTAAAAAGACACACATACGAAAAATACAAACCTTTCAATCACAGTTTTTAAGACTAGCAATGAACTCACCACCATATGTATCAAACGATACCCTACACACTGACTTACGTATTCCAACTACAATAAACCACATTCGACTGACTTACAAACGATTTCACGACAAACTAAATGGACATAGAAACAAACTTGTACAAAACATGGCTACAACTGACATACCGTACATAACTCGGCGTAGGCTGAAAAGGAGTTGGATGAGGGACCTCCTAGCCTGAAAAAATAGTTTGTTTTTGAATGTCAGGAGGATGCACCACTGGGTACTATCTCCCTCATGCCAACCCATGCTATGTTTATCATATATAACTCATTTGCTGATTGTAACATATACAGGTGCAAATAAAAATATTAAGTTAAAAAAAAAAAAAAAAAAAAAAAAAAAAAAAAAAAAAAAAAAAAAAAAAAAAAAATCAAATTGAATTTCTATAGAAACATGTGTTTTATTAAAAAATCTATTATATTATTATCTTAAATAATCAGTTAGTTTTATCTTCTTTTCATCACTCTCTGTTAACTTTTAAAAGCTTTTGTATGAGGTGATATTTTTTCTAAAATCTTTAGCTTTCCAACGGTATATTATTCATGTATATTACTGCTATTATGTTCATAAACGAAAAATTGCATTAAAAAAATATTTTTTCTGTTTTCTCCTTTAGTTGGGTATCGAATTTATTCAATTTATATATTTACCCGTTTTTTATCAGCGTTAACAAGATAATATAGTTATTTTTATGGAATCAACAAAATTAAAGGTACTTTAGGGGAAGAAAATATCGGCATTTAAGCCCTGTCAGACCATTTTAATCAGAATGAAACCTACATGGTATTAAAGCCCATTACATTTTACATCGATATAGAGAGTTTAATCAAAATCGTCGGAACCGTTTTCGAGAAAATCGAAAAAAGGTGCAAAATGCAAGGTATAAAGTGCCTCTTCTGGTAAACTCATTTTGAAGAAAAAGTTTTGTTACGTCTGGGGTGTATAGTTGTCTTAAATATGAAATTTCAGTTTCATAGGACTTACAGTTTTCGCCCGGGAGTTACCACACCCACACACACAGACCTTTTTGCGGAACTTGGTTATTTGGACTCAGGGGACCCTAAAACGTGTATTTCCGTTGAAAACTGGAATTCGAAAATTTTCACGGTCGCAATACTTCCCATTACTATATATAGTAAGTGAAAGTAAAAAGGAAAAAAATTGAAATTATAAACATGAATACGCTGCTTATAACTCAGCTATTTTTGAGGATAGAGAAAAGTATGTATAGAGTTTTAGAATCAGTAAAGCGCGATAAACAAAAAAAATATATATATATATATATATATATATATATATATATATATACTGGAAAATGAAAACAATTTAAATCTCGTATGTATATTCAAGTAACAAAGAAGTTTAATAACGAATACACAAATAATACGTTTCTTCTAATTAATAAATAAATAAATACCAAAAGTTTGATTTGAGAAAGAAAAAAAGAAAATTTTCGACCAAATGAAAAATGAATCATCGAAATTGGTTAAAAACTAGCTTAGGTATTGCGTTTTGAAATCAGTGCTAGTGATATGATATGATCCTTTGAATTATTGTTTTTCACATTACTTAATTGCCTATCAACAGCTATATAAACAGTTATACCCCAATATTGTTATTTAAAAATAATAAACCATCGTGTAATAATTTGCAGCGTTTTAAATTATATTGAGTACGATGGCAACGTAGAATTTTATTCAGAATAGATATTTTATTCAGATAGATATTTTATTCTGGCACAGGAAGAACTGATATATACATTTGAGATATAGACTGTGTCTGGCCACAAGACCCTAGTGTTATAATTCATACTTATTCACTGTGAAATAAGAGCAAAACAATGGATTAAAGTACTCAATAAAACAAAAGAGTAAAGCTTCTGATAATAACGTCTCGGGCTTGTTACAGCTAACTTAAGACAAAGTTGTCTTAAATATGAAATTTCAGTTCCGTACGACTTATGGTTATTGTGCTAAACTTACCACACACACACACTTTTTAAAAATCTTTAGCTTTCTAACTGTTTATTCAGAAAACTAAAAATTTCATACAATAAATATGTTTTATATTTATATTAGTTATCAAATTCGTTTAACTTTTACGTTTAGCCGCTTTTTATTAGCTCTAATAACATGATATCGGTAATTCCTCTGAAATATCAGCGCTTAAGCTCTACTAAACTATTTCAATTAGAATGAAACCTACATGATATTAAATCTAATTAAATTTTATATCGATATTTTGAGAAAATCGTAAAAAGTTGCCAAATGAGTGAGATAAAGTAATACTTTTGTCTAAACGATTTTAGTGAAAAAGGTGCTGAAACTTCTCGGATGTACAATATATTTACCTTTAATATGAAATTTCAGTTTTGTACGTATTTTCGTTTTCGCGCTAGACTTACCACACACGGCAAAACACACTGACCTTTTATTCGGGGCTTGGTTATTTGGACTCAGGAGAACCTAAAACATGTATTTCCGTCAAAAACTGGAATTCGAATATTTTCACGATCGCAATACTTTCTCTTACTATATATTTCATACATAGGAAAGTGAAAGTCAAAATGTTTTAAATCTTTACCCAACCAATGTTACAGTCTATATAGCTCTTCTATTGATTGGGCAAAAAATTATAACTGAAACAATATTTCTGCATTTTTCTTCTTAACTTCGCTATCAAATGCTTTCACACTGAGTGTTTACCCGTTTTTTAATTATGTTAAGAACACGTAATGATGACTATTTCCGAACCAATAAAATTAAAGTTACTTTCGAGGAAAACATTTAAAATATAAGCATTTAAGCCCTGCTAGACTATATCAATCAGAATGAACCATAACTTCTATTATAGCTCATTAAATTTTACATCGGTATAGTGAATTTAATCAAATCGTAATACCAGAGAAAATCGTAAGCAGGTGGAAAATGGTGGTACAAACCACCTGAATCGCCAAGGAGAATGAAATGCACTTCTGGACATATTCTCATACCAATCAAATATACCTAAAAACTCCACGTGTTTGAACTAATCTTATTCTATTAATTTAAAATTATTTTTTCATGACTTATATTAAGATGAGAAAATTCGAAAACAGCCTTCTAATAAGATTTTCTGGTTATTTTTCTTGGCTAAGACATTATACTTAAATCTATCAATGTTAAATTTTAATTATATCGCCTCTGCTAAGTTTAAAGACAATTAAAATCCACTGATAGGTTTACCTTATATAATAAAGTCCTAAAGGATATTTTTGAAAAAAAAAAAAGGTCCTTTATAAAGGAGCAGAGAGGACAGAAAGTTCTAACTAAGGCTGATTCACCTCGTTTAATCTTTTTGGTATTTTCTGTGAAAGTAAACTAGTTTGTCAGCCTTCACTTAATCGATTCTTTCAAAAGCCTTCAAAACCAGTCTGTCTTTGAGAGAACTTAAAATGAAATTTTCTAAAAGTTTTTCGATTTTATTATATGATATTAAATTTGGCTTGAAAGGTAAGACAAAGAAGGACTAGCTTTCATTTGGCCAATTCATTATATTTTTCTATTGGGGTATAGACACTTGGCCTTGTGATATAAATCATCGGAGACAACAATGCGATTTTCGATGATGTTTTAAGGATGACTGATCACAAGTATATAATTAACTGAGTATTCTATTTTATTATAGATGATGAGGCTATCGGTAAGGTACACTTTAGGAGACCAACAGTAGCCTAAAATCGATTAAAGAATTTTCAAACATTATCAATTTACAGTTAGAGAAAATCTAGTGCGGGAAATACACGACTTTCACTTTGCTATTAAAATTAATTTAAAAACTATTAACTTATTAAGGTACTTATCTTTTAAAAAAAATCTGGTGCGGGCAACAAACGACTTTCACTTACGACCGTTAAAATTAATTTAAAAACTATGAACTAGACATTAATTTAAAAAATACATTAAGTTGATTTTAATAAAACGTTCATTCATTTTCGTTGGAAACATATGATTTAGATTAAATAATGTAACTATATTAGATTGTTAATGAGTAATAAGTTTATTCCCTATTCGTCACTTTATATCACCTTTTACAACTTTTTGTATCAGATAACATTTTTTCCAAAATCTTTCTCCTTCCAAAGGTACATTATACGTCTATGTTACTCTTCTTATTATAAAAAAAAAAAAAAAAAAAATACAAACAAAAATACGAGTAGTTTTGCTTTTTTATCCTTTCCTTGGTCATCCAATTCGTCCAACTTGTATATCTAGCCGTCCTTCATTAATGTCATTAAGATGATATGGTTAATCTTTTGGAATGTACAAAATTAAAGGTATTTTAGAAGAAGAAAATTTAAAATATCGGCATTTAAGCCCTGTCAGACTATTTGAATCAGTAAAAAACCTACATCATATTAAATCCAATCAAATTTTACATCCATATGTTCCATCCATATTGGTTTAATCAAAATCTTTAATATATATATATATATATATATATATATATATATATATATATATATATATATATATATATATATATATATATATATATAGAGAGAGAGAGAGAGAGAGAGAGATTTTCACACAGTCCAATGTTCTAAACGACAAACATTTTGACAATCATTAGAATTACCCCATATTATCCTAACCCATTTTTTATTCTTATAAGTTTTTTTATAATATTGGGTTGTTTCACTTGAAATGTCCGTTTTTATAGTTTCTGAGATACATAAAGGATTTTGTAGGTCTCTGTTCTTTTCTTCCGATTGTTTACATATTTAAAGTAAACAGATACTAATCCCCTACCTTTGTATTATAAACATTAGCTTACCAATCAACTACCCACTTTTTAGTATACCTCCAAATATGAACATGGAAACACGCGATTTTCGAGTAATTTTTTTGTATGAGTTTAAACTCGGCCATTCAGCAGCTAAGACCGCTAGAAAGATTTACAAGGCTTTTGAGGAAGAGAGTGTTAATGAACGGACCATTCGCCGTTGGTTTGCTAAGTTTTCAGCTGGGGATACCGACTTGGAAAACTTGCCCCGAGGAAGACCTCCGTCCGTAATAGACAACGATGTCCTCAAACATACAGTAGAAGGAAACCCCTACTAAACAGTTAATGGACTCTCAGAACAACTAAATGCAAGTGTATCTACCGTTTCCAGACATTTAAAGTGTATTGGGAAAGTAAAAAAGCTGGATACAGGGGTACCTCATGATCTCATTAAGTGGCAGCAAGACATCTTGTTTCAAAACATACCGTGCAAAAATTGAAAGAACTGGGCTACCAAGTTCTTTCGCACTCACCATATTCTCCCGACTTGTCTCCAACAGATTACCACCTGTTCAGGAATTTAGACAACTTCGTCGAAGAAAAACTTTTTGAAAATGATGATAATCAAGTGAAAAGTGCGTTTTCAGATTTTTTTTCACTTCAAAGCTCAGAGTTTTTCAGTTCGGGGATTCAGGAACAAAAAGTAGGTGTCACGTTGGGAAAAATGTGTAGAAAAAGAAAGTAAATACTCCGAATAAAATTATCTCGTTTTCATATCGTATTTTTAATAAAAATCCTTTACCTTGAAAACGGACATTTCATGTGACACTGCCCAATATTTTTATATATTTATATAATAATGAGAGATACACTTTATTCATAAATAAATAAACAAAATGATGCTGCCCAACTTAATTGGGTTGCTATAACACAGCATACCAATTCTTTCCTACAGGAATATTCTTAATATTTTATCTAACTATAAATACAAATTTTTTTTTCCTTTTTTACTCTTTTTAATTTTTTTTTTTCATCCCTACTTATTTTATTTATTTTTATTTTATTTTATTTTTTTTTCCTTCTCTACCGTTTTACATTTTCTTTCAAATATTTAGATATATCTATACATATACATCGAACATTAAATTAAAAAAAAAAAAAAACAACAACAAATTATATATACATTATATATATTTATATTATTATGTTGTTTTATTAAATATATATATAAGATTTTTGGTCAAATATCTTGACGAATCACACGAAAAAAAAAAAAAAAAAAAGAAACCATACAAAACAAACGAATGCCCTTCATTATGAAAATAAGCACTCAAATACTTTCAACTTGATTGATCAATTAGTAGAATTTGATTCAAAATTGTGATGTTGTGTAGGCGGAAGCTTAGATACCACGAATATAAGGAATACTATATATATGGACACATACAGAATCAAAACAGATATCGACTCGAGGCACGAAGCTATAAGATGGGAGTAGATTTTGTACTAACAGTGAAAGTAAGCTTGCACCTTGCCACGATCGTTGTATGGTTTTTATATAATTATATATAATATTCGGTGGTCATTAGTCCTTGAAATATTTTTTCGTGAGTGACCACTGGTTGGCTGACGGGCCCCACATTAGTGGAAGGGACGCTGTGAGTTCGATTAAATTGAAATTCCATCTTACATCCTTCATTGTGGTAAGCCAGCGCGATCCTAAATTTACTCGTTTTTATAAGCTCGAATTTCGGAGATAGTATCGAATTTTTTTTTCGAATTACAAAGGCTTACAGTTGAAAATTACTAACCGATATTGGAATGTCCTATATAGGTTTTAAAAAGTTATAAAAATGGAAATAAGCCACCAATATTGGAAGTTATATCCATGAAAAATAAAAGAAAAAAATTGTCAGTTAATTTAGAGCTACCTTAAATATTTTCCAAGCCCCCGCCCATTTCCCTACCCCAAAAAATTGTTTTTAATTTATTTATCTTTTATAGAATGCCTCTACCCGTAAGGATGATTGGCATATCTTATTGTTTTAGACTCCCTTATAAAATTTAGTTCTTTCCAGAAACTCCATCAGGAAATCCACGCCTTTTCCGGAGTCCTGGAGGATGTTACAAAGAGTTCCGCCCATATTTAACTGGTTTCTCAATGCGGTATATTCTTTAAATTCTACCAGAATGGCGAAAAATGGAATTCACATGACACAACATTTCTACATGCTGTAGGAGCTTCTAAGCCACGAAGAAGGTATCCATGAGAGAACTCGCAACGTCCAATCCTTAGGCGACATAGAATTGTTTCCTTCTTTCTTGATTTTCTATTGCTTGTTATCCAATTTCTGATTTATTTTTTATTTCAAGCAATTTCGAAGGAATTTTATCTGAGGAAAGAAGTTGAAGAAAGAAGTAGCTGGGCATCTTCTCTCCATCATGCCTACCACGCCAAATATCATTCTTCATCATCACATTCGCTGATTGTCAATCATTTATTGACAGGTGTGAATGAAAACGTTTTAAGATAAAAAAAAAATTATCTGATGCGTTTTACAATAATGTAATTTTTAAATTTCAAATAGCCTAATATATTTGTTAGAAAAATAAATTGTCAATATACAATTTGATTTTTGTTATCGATGTTATTTATGCCTGCTTTCACTAGCTGGTATATAAAATATATTGTGAGGAAAAGTATTGCAATACAAAAAATTCAAGAATTAGAATTTTAACTAAAATACATATAACAAAAATAATAAAAAATTATATGAAGTCTCTTGGGCTAAAAACATATAGAGATTCGTATTTTCGTACACTTAATGAGATTTCGGGTCAACGGCAATGCAAGGAGGTGATTAGGCTAAGATCACGACCGCCTGCCACACTAGCGTAATCAGAACATGAAAATTATTAATGATAACAAAGTGACCAGTAGCTTTATTAATAGTGATTCCGAGTTCTAAGGAACATCATCACGTCCTTAATGACATTATTGAAATATCTAAATAAATAAAATCCATAAAATACATAAAAAAAGAACTTTATGCTACAACTGAGACAAATAATCAGCATATGTAACGAAAAAGACAAAATTACGAAGTGTAAGGATGCAAAAGACAAGAAAACTATGATTAAAATCCTAATGCAAAAGCATTAAGATTTCTAAAAATTAGCTAATTTAACAAAAATGAAAAATAAAACAACTGTCCGAATCATATTGAAATGTTTAATGAAACCCAAATAATTCAGATTTCCCTTACAACTGGTCTGCCCTTTACGCATTAAAACTTATTTTTCCAATTCTGACAGCTAACATCAAATTCCAGCAAATTACAAGAATAGACTATGTTTTATTTGTGAAAGACAATGTCTTGTACAAATTTATTACATAAAATACAATTATAAAACAAACATAACCTGAGTATTTTGTGCATATATATATATTATCTTTCTTCTTTGTTTAATCTTTATTAATTATTTATTTTAAATTTATTAACAATGTACCTATGGGATGAATGATTTATTCTATCTGTAATACTCATTGCCCCAGAAGGTGGCAGATTGTATTATCTCTTAATAATATAATAAAATAAATAAATAAATAACTTAGAAAGAAAATGAATGTTAATTATTTGTTTTCCTTTTTTTTTTTTTTTTTTTTTTATACTAGAAAAGTACTGGGATATTTAAATTTTAACAGGCAGGGCGGTAGAATACTATTTAGCATACTTTTTACTCCTTTGATAAAAATAATCCTTCATGAATATGTCATGTATATTTCGAATTACAAAGTAGTCTTTCAAAAGAAAAACAAGAGCTAGATACAGAGAGAGAGAGAGATATGGAATACCACCATGCCATGATCCCTTCACCCGTCCGCCAGATTACAAGAGCTTAAGCTGGGTCCCAACTCTCTTACTGCTTTTCAGCTTAATGTGTTGGGAGCCTGTTTTTGTAAATCTGTCTAGGTGTGTGTTAGTGTGAGTGCGTAGGTGTGTGTATGTGTTGATGGTAAACCTTAAGGGGATTTAGTGCTATAATAATTAGTGCGTGAGTTGGAATAGGCCCTTTTAGAGTCGGTAAGGACTAATTTATATTTTACCCTTAAATTTAATAAATATATTAATCTCGAATAACAGCAAAAATATAATATTTAAAATAATAAAGATAAAAGAAAATCCAATAAGGTGACGGTTCGCGTTACCAACATGCCGACGTCACATGTTCTAGACTGGAGCATGCGCAGCGGTCTGTGAATACCTGTCCAAGACTCATTATAATGGGTTGTGTTACATGAAATGTCCGTTTTCAAGATAAAGGATTTTTATTAAAAATACGATATGAAAACAAAATAATTGTATTCGAAGTATTTACCTTCTTTTTCTACTCATTTTTCCCAACGTGACACCAACTTTTTTATCCCCGAACTGAAAAACTCTGAGCTTAGAAATGAAACAAAATCTGAAAACGCACTTTTCACTTGATCAACATTTTCAAAAAGTATTCCTTTGACGAAGTTGTTTAAATTCCTGAACAGATGGTACCCTTACACTTTAAATGTCTGAAAACGGTAGATGCATTTGCATTTAGTTGTGCTGAGAATCCTTTAACTGTTTGGTAGGGGTTTCCTTCTACTGTATCGTTGCCTATTACGGACGGAGGTCTTCCTCGGGGCAAGTTTTCCAAGTCGGTATCCCCAGCTGAAAACTTAGCAAACCAACGGCAAATGGTCCGTTCATTAACACTCCCTTCCCTAAACGCCTTGCAAATATTTCTAGCGGACTCAACTGCTGAATGTCTGAGTTTGAACTCGTTTAAAAATATTAATCGAAAATCGCGTGCTTCCATCTTCATATTTGGAGGTATACTAAAAAGTGGGTAATTGATTTGGAAGCTAATGTTTATAATAAAAATGTAGAGGATTAGTAACTGTTTACTTTAAATATGTAAACATTCGGAAGAAAACAATAGAGACCTGCAAAATCCTTTATGTATTTCAGAAACAATAAAAACGGACATTTCATGTGAAACAACCCAATAGAACACAGTATAGGAGTTGTGTATTTGAATGTTAACCTGTGATAATTCAAGTTAAGAAAAATAAATTTATAATATTAGCTAAGAAATATTGGCGAGCCCTTGGCTGAGTGGCTAGCTTGCTAATCTCTCGTGCTTAAGGTTGTGAGTTCCAATACCAGTACCAGAGGGCCTTTTTCAAGCATTTAATAATTTTCAAGCCTCTCCCCCGGGTATGTGGGGCCTCTTCAGCTAACTTGTGGCCACTCACAAAATTAGGCGTAGTGAGTAATGACTCTACCCTATAAAATATATCGAGAAACGTGAGTGTAATCTCCCAGTAATCTATTTGTATACTGTATGGGTCAAAATCCTGTTTTATTAGCAAATTTCGATCCAAGTAAAATATCGGCATATAAGCCCTGGCAGATTGTTTCAATCAGAACGAAACTTATGAGTTTAATTAATAACGTTAGAGCCTTTTTGAGAAAATTGTAATTGTAAAATTAATATTGTATTAGAAAAAAAAAATTATCTATAGGTATGTTGGTTCAGTAAAATATAAAAATAAAAAAAGTAGAAAAAAGTTATTTATTACCAAATTTAGAGCATTAGGTGATAATTTTATTTTTTTACGATTCATGAGAAATAAAGACAAAAACACGTCATAAGATATAAAAAAACATTTAAAACAAAGAAAATTTATTGGGCCAATATTTGAAAAAAGCGAGAGAAAAAAGGAAAAAAAAGTTCCCTCGTAAACCAGAACGAACCCACAGGTAATTATTAATGGAACGTAAACTATAAAACTTCTATTTAATTTGTGGTGGTAGGTTTCTGAGCGATTTTCGTTATGAATGTTTTAAATTCTTTTTATGTTTTCCATTAATAAAAATTTTAAGAATCTTTAAAGTTCAAGCTGCATCAACTTAAATTATGATAATAAATTATTGGAATAAAGATGAATAACTAATTTTGGTTCAAGAAAATAGTTGTGGTATTTTTTTTTTTAACAACATTTTCCATGGACGGTCTTTTAATAAGATATCATTGGTTTAAAAAAAAAATGATGATGGACATTGATAGTAGAAACCAAGAAGAACAGCTTAAGTATTTTTGGATTAATTTAACAATGTACATTGCTGAGACAGGTAAGGCATAATATTTTCAAACTCGGTATTGAATCTACCTGTAGAGTTTCATCAACTTTTCTAGTCTTTAAATATTACAAAGATTTTTTGCGTTTTCGGGGATACATAATTTTATTCAGAACACATTGAATCAAAAGTTTTACAATCTATAATTTGAAGAGTTTTCTAAATGATATAACATACATCTGTTAGCAGTTTTCAGAAACTCCAGGCCATAATTAGATTTTTTGTGTTATTTTTTACCGGATTCTGAGACTTCAAACGTATAATGTAAGAAAGATTTAGATTTTAGGAAATAAATTTGATGTTTTACTACTAAGCGCTTTCCAATCGGGTCAAGAAATTAATCAGTTTTATACTTTTTTTCCGAAATCTGGGACCCCAAGGTTGAATATGGGACAAGTTTTAGAATTCTGTCTACTTTAATCGGTCATATTTTCCACTGTGCTGCCAGTTTGTTTCCCTATTTTTTTTAGGGGACTCAGTTTATAGAGGCTGGCAAAGGTAACATAAAGGGAGAAGCTTTACAAAAGTCTGTTCGTTTCCATCCCGATTCGGGAACCTGCCCCACTGATAACCTCCGAACTAGGTTGGATTTAATGCTTTGATGAGACAAGCGAATAGCCTGTACATCCTATAGCGAGCCTATATCCAGATCTGTATCCAGCCGATCGGCTTTCAGGAGCAGATAGGCTATTAGTCCAAACTCCTCATTAATTTCCGGCTGTAAGGGATATATTAGTTGTCAGATATAATAGTTCACTTGTTGGTATTCTCATCACCTCCTCTGATGTCTATTACATACCTGTCACTGCTTTTTAGGTTTCGAAACTAATTGCAAATGAAATTAAGAGGTTTTTCTTTACATTACAGTCGAAATATTGGTATGAAAGGTTCAATAGATGAAAACGCGGTAATTTTTTTTTACGTCCACTTACCTATATGTGAAATATATAATAAGGGAAAGTAATGCGATTGTGAAAATTTTCGAATTCATGTTTTCACCGGAAATACCCGTTTTAGGGTCCCCTGAGTCCAAATTACCAAGTACCATGTGTCCGGATGTGTGTGCGTGCGGTAATAAGTCCAGCGCGGAAACAAAAAGTCCTATGAAACTGAAATTTTATATTTAACACAACTATATGCCCGAGATGTTACTGCACAACTTTCATCAAAACCATCTAACTTAGAACAGTGGGGTTACCTGTAGCATGGTGGTTAGCATAACAGCCTCCAATGCCTAAGGTCAATTCCGCAGGTGGCACTAGGATTTTTTAATAGGAGTAAAAAATCCTTAGTTATGTCGACCTTGCGGGGGTCGTTAAAACATGGTCCCGAGCCTGTGCGATGTCAAGTACTCGTTAAAGACTCCTGTCCTAATTAAACCTGGATAGGTAAAATTTAGGACTCTCACTGTAGTATCGTCCGATTAGCCACAGTAGCATAAAGTGACGTTAAATAAACAAACAAATAATAACTAGAACAGCCACTCCATACCATGTATTTTGGACCTATTAACGATTTTCTCAAAAACGGCTCTAACGATTTTGATTAAACTCGCTATGTGGATGTAAAATTAGACGGCTGATTGTAATAGTCTGACTTGGCTTAAAACGCCAATATTCTAAATTTTCTTCTTCTAAACTACCTTTAATTTTGTAGATTTTATGAAATTGTCCATATCATTTGATTAGCATAGCTAAAAAACAGGTAAATAAAAATGTTAAACATATTAAATATCCAACTAAAGGAGAGAAATGCAAAAATATTAGTTTTGTGCAATTTTTCTTTTTGAACTTACAAACAATAATATACCGTTAGAATGCTAAATATTTCAGAAAAAAAAATATTATGTTATACATAATATTGTAAAAATTAAGATAGAATGATGAAAAGCCGACAAAACAAACTGGTTGTCGTAGATAATAATAAAACATATTTGCTAATTAATAATAATAAAAACAGGTATATAAAAATGTTAAACATATTAAATATCCAACTAAAGGAGAAAACTGAAAAAAATATATTTTTTATGCAATTTTTTGTTTTTGAACATAAGAACAGTAATATACATGTATGATATACCGTTAGAAAGCTTGAGATTTCAGAACAAAATATTATATAGTACACAAGCTTTAAAAAGTTAGTAGAGAGTGATAAAAAGTCGATAAAACTAAGTGATTATTTTAGATAATAATATAACAGATTTTTTAATAAAACACGTTTCTATAGAAATTCCATTTAATTATTTTTTTAATAGTTTCAAACATTTTTGTCTCTAACTGTATTTGAAAATCCTTCATCATTGATTCTAAAAACGAAGGTAAGTGAAAGTCGTGTGTTGCCCGCACCAGATTTTTTAAATATATTTCGGTTAATAAATAGTGATATTTACTACAATCACTATCATTTTTTTTCATAAGCTATACGTAAACTAAACGATTATTACTGAAAAAAGGTATGAATATTGTTTTGGCGACTGTATGTTACAAACGAAGTTCTCCACAAAGACTTGGATACTGATACAAAATATTATATAACATTTCACGACAGACTGACTTACAAGATGAACCAATCGACCCAAAACCCTTAAATTCAGCAGCAATCCGTACAACTCAACCCGACGGCTTTTAAGGAAGCGGCATAGAGGTTCAGTGAATTAACCATTTGGAAGACCCTATATTTGCTTTTATTTTATTTTTTTCCTGATGGTAAATAACAAAACTTTGTCAAAACATTCCTTATTGAAAAATAAAGTTCTTGAACTGACTTTAACAACAAGGGTAAATGAAAGTCGTGTGTTGTGAGCATCAGATTTTGATCAATACTTATAACAATTGAATCCAGATTATCATCGAAGGTATTATTAAATGAAATATGCAGAACATGCATTTTAGCTGAACTATTTATTCCAGAGGATGTTATGTAAAGCTCTCACGTAACAGCTATAGTGTCTTCCCTCTAATGGCCATCTTTTCCAGATTATGTAAATGAGATAGTTGCATATCTCGGGCAAGGTCGTCTTTGAATAGTTCCTATTTGCATTATTGTGCAAGATATTGAAAATAAAAGGTTATTGATATTATATGGGTTTTAGTAAATATTTTATTTAAATTTAAACAATTTTGATTCATATCTATCACAATTTGTCGCATTTGCGGTATTAATAATAATGATTTGAGATCACTTTCATTCTATATTTACATAATAAACAAAGGTAAATTTCGAATGACATGAAAATTAAATGAATTTATATGATGAAAAAAAAATGTAATCACCTGCGGTGTTTTGGTAACATCCTTCTATGCCCAAGGTCATGATCATTTATTTTAGAAGAAATAAAGAAAGATGAGTAAATTTTATTCTGGGACCTTCTGCCCCCTAAGAATAACAATAATGTACAAAAAATGAGTCTTTTGTCTGCCATAAAAATAAAAACATCCCAAAAGCTAACTTAAGGTTTTATTTATATCATTTATAAAAGTAGTAAATACGATTACTAGAACGACATATAACTACTGCTTGCATTATTTATAAAGTGGTGAATACAACTGCAATAGTACATACATCTATGACAATATAATACTAAACACATGTGCATGCAGAAATACTATAATTGTACCTCACACTAATATCATAAAAAGAAAAGTTTTTGTTAACATATTTGTAGTGTTCCTAATTATAGATTGAAATATGACTATTATTCTTAATTTTGTATATAATTATTTGGAAGATTGATTACTGAGGGAATGATGGAATAATTAGTTTTTGTTTGTTTATTTATTTAACGTAACATTATGCTACTTTGGCTAATCGGACGATGCTACAGTGGGAGTCCTAAATTTTGCCTATCTAGGTTTTTTTAGGATAGGGATCTTAACGAGTACCTGACATCGCACAGGCTCGGGACCACCTTTTAACGTTCCATCCGAAGGACGGCATAACTAAGGATTTTTTATTCCTATTAAAAAATCCTAGGACCACCTGCGGGTTTGAACCCGTGACCTTTGGCAAAGGAGACTGTTATGCTAGCCACCCAGCTACAAGTGATCCCTATAATTTGTTTTTAAATCAGGTTAAAGAGGATGCTTTGCGTGTAGAGGTAGGTATGGAATTCCAGAGTGAGGTGGCACGCAAACTAAAGGATTTTTTAAAGGATGGTGTACGATGAGATGGGAAATAGAGGTTAGTGGGCTAGGATGTTGTATTAAACGAATGTACCAATAAACCTCATCCCTTGTTAGGTCAAGAATGTAGGATGGATTTTAAGTATTAAAAGTGCGGAATAGGAATACTCCCAGAAAGTATTGTCGGCGAGAAACTGGGTCTAAATTTTAAACAAATTTAGTGACTTTAATCGAAACTGTTAGAACGATTTCGAAGAAAATCGTAAAATGCATAGTATAAAGTGGATCGTCGTTTTGGGTAAAAAAAAAAAGTCACTGTAACATCCAAGGCAAGTATTGTACGACTTTTCAGTTTTGAAAGTTACTACATATTAGTCCCTTAAGCCCAAATATGTGGTAATAATTATAATAATAAACTGTTGCTCACATAGATTCTTTTAATAATCTCCGTTAAAACCCAAGCCCCCGAGATCAGGCTTAACACAATTCTCCCATCGACGCTTCGGTCTACTTTTTGTGTACTCCACCAGTCGATTCAGCGCATGCTAATGTTTTCAGATTTTATTCTCTAATCCCATCAACTCCCATCCCATCCTGACCCCATCAACTTTACAAGCCCATTTGAGTCACGGCGATGCTATCAACTCAATTATACTGGCAGGATAGAAGTTCCGTGATTCCGCGTTATTTAACCTTCTGAATTCCTCCGTGTCCTCATCTCTCCCTCTGGACCAAATATTTTACATAGAACCTTATTCTCAAAAACCTTATGGCTTTGTTTATCTTTCAGGGCAAGCGTTGGATCACGTTTTACATGCTTAAATAATCGATGAGAGAATAATACTTTTAGTAATTCTAACCTAAAAATTTCTTGATAGAAGCCACGAGCTAAGCAAATTTGCAGCTAAATAATAACACGCACTTAACGCATTAAATCGCGACCTTCTTTCCGAATGGATTCCATTTTCTTACTTTCACTTACCAATATATGAAATATATATTGCGATCGCGAATATTTTCGAATTACAGTTTTCACTGGAAACACACGTTTTAGGGTCCCCTGAGTCCAAATAACCAATTCTTGCAAATAGTCAAAATCGCCTTACCAGAAGAGCAACTTTATACTCAGCAGTTTGCACCTTTTTACGATTTTTGCAAAAGCGGCTCTAAGGATTTTGATTAATCTCGCTATATGCATGTAAAATTTAAGGGGCTTTAATATAATGCAGGTTTCATTCTGGTTGAAATAGTCAGACAGGGCTTAAATGCTGATATTTTAAATTTCCTTCCACTGAACTACCTATAATTTTGAACTTTCCAAAAGATTTTCCATATCATCTTAATGGCTAAATATACAAGTTGGGCGAATTTGATGAAAAAAGAAAGGATAAAAGAGCTAAACAACAGGAATATAGACGTATGATATACTGTTGGAAAGAGAAAGATTTTTGAAAAATATTATGTGATACAAAAAGTTGTGAAAGGTAATATAAAGTGACGAATAGGGAATAAACTTATTACTGATTAACAATTTAATATAGTTGCAATATTTAATCTAAATCATATGTTTCCAACGAAAATGAAATCACGTTTTTTTTTAAATTGAAGTATAGTTAATAGTTTTTAAATAAATTTTAACGGTCGTAAGTGAAAGTCGTGTGTTGCCCGGAACATATTTTTTAAAAAATAAGACCCTTGATATATATGTTTAATATACCGTTGTAAGCTAAAGATTTTAGAAAGAATATTATCTTATTCACAAACTTTCAAAATATAGTAGAGATTGAAGAAAAGTAGTAAAGTTAACTGATTATTGTAGATAATAATTTTATATTGTTAAATTATTCAGTCAAAAGCACATTTTTGGAACGAAGCAAAATATCATTCTTTAAACATTTATGAACTCTTGTTATTAGTTGCGAAACTACCAAGATGTTGTACATGTTGTGTGTTGCCCGCACCAGATTTTTTCTAGTTATCATAGAACCTAAATACTTATATTTCTCTACGTGTTCAAAGGTATGTCCTGATATATGAATATCACCAACATTATTACCGAAATCTTTGGTGAGCCATTGCAGTAATGAGATAACACCATTCGGTAAATGTACAATCTACTATAGTAATATCGATTGATTGATGCTACTCCCCTGTAATATTAGTTTCTGGCGAACATGGCAGAGAAACCTTACAGACAAAAAAAGATCCAGCCTTTACGAGATCTGACTTATCCTGTTGTATTTCCATTACCTGAGTGCTATATTATGTTGCCTGTTTCCAACTCAGTGGTGAGCTTTATGGCTGTCATTCACATCCATTCACGTCAATATCAGTCAGCATAAGTTTGTGTTTCATCTTCGATTGAGGGCTATCTTTAGGCGCTATATTGATACACAAACGTGTTTTATTAATAAATTTGACATGTTTCTTTACAGTGGCTAGAGAACACAAAATACTGGCATGAAATACCGTCTGCCAGGAACTTGGTTTAATTATATATATTATTAATATGCAAAAAAAAAAATTAGAATCAACAAAACAAAACAAAAATTAGAATCAACAAAACAAAAAATAAAATAAAAAGTATACACTACTGTCAAAAGATAGTGGGATAGATAATCTACTTCTTTCCCAAATAGAATTAAACAAAATATAAATAAAACTTATCTATAACAATTTTTTACTTTCACTTACTATATATAAGTAAGAGAAAGTATTGCGATCGTGAAAATTTTCGAATTCCAGATTTCAACGGAAATACACGTTTTAGAGTCCCCTGAGTCCAAATAACCAAGTCCCGCAAAAAGGTCTGTGTGTGTGTGTGTGTGTGGTAACTCCCAGGCGGAAACGGCAAGTCCAATGAAACTGAAATTTCATATTAAGACAACGATACGCCCGAGACGTGACAAAACTTTTTTCATCAAATTGAGCTAACCAGAAGAGCTACTTTATACCATGCATTTTGCACCTTTTTTCGATTTTCTCGATAACTGTTAAGACGATTTTGATTAAACTCGCTATATCGATGTAAAATTTAATGGGCTTTAATATCATTTAGGTTTCATTCGGATACAAATGGTCTGACAGGGCTTAAATGCCGATATTTTAAATTTTCTTTCCCTAAAGTACCTTCAATTTTGTAGATTCAATAATAATAACTAGATTATCTTGTTAACGCTGATGAAAAACAGGTAAATATATAAATTGAATAAATTCGATACCCAACTAAAGGAGTAAACATAACAAATATTTGTTTAATGCAGTTTTTTGTTTTGAACATAAGAGCAGTAATATACATGTATGATATACCGTTGGAAAGCTAAAGATTTTAGAAAAAATATCATCTGATACACAAGCTTTTAAAAGCTAGTAGAGAGTGATGAAAAGAAGATAAAACTAACTGATTATTTTACATAATAATATAATAGATTTTTTAATAAAACACATGTTTCTATAGAAATTCAATTTAATTTATTCTTTAATAGTTTCACGTATTTGTATCTCTAACTGTTTTTGAAAATTCTTTCATTTGATTCTAAAAATGGAGGTAAGTGAAAGTCGTGTGTTGCCCGCACCAGATTTTTTCTGTTAACAATTATTGATTATAGTTTAATTCCTTTATTAAAAATTCTTTATAGTTTACAGTACATTTCATGAATTTATACAATAAGTTCCAATAATTTGAAATTTCTGTTATTTTGTTTTTGGTTAAAATACTCTCTCCAAAATACTTTTTCCTAAAAACTTTTTCTTTTCTCCTTTACCTCGCCTTTGAAGGCTATACGGCTATAAGGGTTTTCTCGGGCCAGGGGGTGAGGGCGGGGGATAGATGCTGAAATAAAAGCTCCTCTCCTCCCCCAATCACCGAGGCTCGAACTCGGGATGATTTGGTTTCCACTTATTTGTTCCTCTGTGTTGCAAGGCAACGCGCGTTTAAGTCAACGTCCCCAATTTTTTATAACATTAAATGCCATACACTTACCTAAAAAATGAGTTATATTTTCTTTCTCTTTACCGTTACAAATTGAAAATGTGTAAACTATTTCCCTCATTAATCGGTTATAATCTAAGGATATCATTACAGCTCTTCTTTTAAAAACCATTCTTACTAAATAGGTATTGTTTTTATAGTTAATGCAGCCTACACAATAGTTTAGCTTCTTATAGATTGGATGATGTTCGGCATCCATAACGGAGAATATTAGTTCGTTTTTTTAAATTTTCCTTGGCTGCAGCTACTATATTAACCACCTAACTATTACACAGCATTCTAAATACGGAAAAAAATAATCAATCTCCTCCCTCTGAATACCAGAGCGCTGAACCATGCATAGACGCACCGAGTAAAGAGGAAGTTGAAATGGCGATAGGAAAATTAAAACGATATAAAGCTGCAGGAAATGATAATATCACGAGTGAATTAATCAAAGCGTGTGGAGAAGCGGGCGTTTCCAAATTTCATGTTTTAGTTAAAAAGATCTGGGAAAATGAAAAAATACCCGAAGAATGGAAAGAATCAATACTTATTCCGATTCACAAAAAAGGACTGAGGACGGATTGTAACAACTATCGTGGGATCTCTCTTCTCCTAGTATGCTATAAAATATCCTCGCCAATACTAACTAGCCGAATCACGGAATACGCTGAGGAAATTATCGGAGATTACCAATGTGGTTTTAGGCGGAATCGCTCGACTATTGATCAAATATTTTCCTTACGTCAAATATTAGAGAAGAAACTGGAATACAACGGTGTAGTCAACTTCAACTTTATATAGATTTTAAAAAGGCTTATGATTCCATAGACCGTCAGAAGCTATATAACATCATGATTGAACAGGGGATACCTAAAAAGTTAGTAAACCTAGTAGAGATGTGTTTGTCGGAAACATTTCATAAAGTTAGAATCGGTCATAATTACTCCGAGAGATTTGAGGTGCGATCGGGTTTGAAACAGGGTGACTCCCTTTCACAGAAAAGGTGATGTGTACCGAGAAAGGCTTAAATATGGGTGACAAGATTCCGGTTTTGGGGTATGCCGATGATTTGGTACTACTAGGTGAAGACACGGAAACTATACAACTAAATACAAGTGTGTTAATAAAAACCGGTAAAGAAATAGGTCTTGAATTAAATACCGATAAGACGAAATATATGATTAGTTGCAGAAATGGTGGCGATCTTGATGATATTAATATTTCAGGTCATACTTTTGAACACGTAGAGAAATTCAAGTATTTAGGTTCAATGATAACAAGAAAAATGAAATCCTGGAAGAAATAAAGTCCCGGTTAAAGGTGGGAAATACGTGTTATTATTCAGTTGCTAAATTAGTTAGCTCGCGGTTTCTATCTAAAAACTTAAATGTTAGAATTTATAAAACTATTATTCTTCCAACGGTTCTTTAAGGATGCGAAACGTGGCCGCTTACTATGAAGAATGAACAACGGCTTAAGGTTTTCGAGAATAAGGTACTGCGTAAAATATTTGGTCCGAAGAGAGATGAGGCTACTGTGGAGTTTAGAAGGTTGCACAACGCGGAATTGCGGAGTTTGTACCCTGTGAATATAATTGAGTTGATAGCATCGCGGAGACTCAAATGGGCGCGTAAAGTTGTTGGGCTTAGTGAGGAACGGATTCCGAGAAAGTTGGTATTCGCTGAACCGACTGGCAGGCGTCCGAAAGGTAGGCCGAAGCGTTGATGGGAGGATTGCATTAAGGCTGATCTCGGGGACTTGGGCTTGAGCGGTGAACATTGGACGAGTCTGTGCAGGCGAAGTTTGGTGGTATCGGCATCGAACGTTCGGGTTCGGTAAGCCTATTATTATTATTATAACTATTACACCTCGCCACCGATACGAACTCCCTATCAAATGGACAGCCTAAATCTTCCGCTAGTTTTACCCACTCCTTTAACCGACTACAATTTTTGTTTTTCATGCCTTCAAGAGCTATAATTTTAGGTAAGCGTACATTACTATAGTTTAAAATTTTTATAATACAATACCTGCTGCCTATATGTTACATAATTGGGGAAGTTTAAATTTATAAGTTGAGTCAGTAGTTACGAAGGTTAATGTTGTGGTTAACTCGGTCCTAGAACAATCAGTAAAAATAGTAGGATTGTTGGGTATAGAATCAATGAGTTGTTATCCATCCATTTTAATATGTTTTTTTTGTTTGTTTTTTTGAGAAACAATTCTTTATTGAGCAATATTACAATCTGTCCAATTCAGGACATTTTTAATAGAGATAACGTACACCATTCTTACTACATTCACACGATATATACAAAACAATTAATTTACATAATAATAATAATACAATATACATATATACAAAATAAAATCAATAAAAATATATACAAAAGTCACTCATACCTATATACAATTCACAAGTATACAGCACATGAGTGGAGAATCTAGCCAATGCTAGAACTCCAATATACATGTTACAAGAGTTCACGAGGCCACTGCCGTTTCAACCTTCTAGGAGGATGGTAAGGATGTGTGGAGCTGGATAAGGATTGAGCTAGGGGATTAGGGTGATGTATAAGGTTCTGATGAAATTTAGAGAATTTAAATGGTATAAGGTCTAAAATAAATGGAATATTTAGGTCGCGGTGTAAGGTATGGTAGGATACATAATAAGGGGCATTAACTATTGTTCGGAGGACTTTAGATTGGAAGAATTGAATGCGTTTGGTGTTAGAAAATTTGACTGTCCCCCACAGTTCAAGTCCGTAGGTCCAAATAGGTTTCAGTACTGTCTTGTATATTAACAGTTTGTTCTCGGTAGATAGTTTTGAATTTCTGTTCAGTAGTCTGTACAATTGTCCAAATCGTCGATTAAGTTCTTGTCGTTTAAGTCTAGTATGCGGGTTCCAAGTTAGTCTTTTTTCCAGAAGGAAGCCAAGATACCGGACTGTGTCGGAGAAAGGAAGCGGAACGGAGTTAAAGACAACTGGAGGGCAGGATTGTCTTCGAAGGGTAAAGGTGACCTGTTTGCATTCGGATTGATTGACTTTGATTCTCCAGTTGTTACACCAGTCTTCAATTTGAGAATGGTGCGTTTGGAGGCCTATAGATGCAATTTCGGGATCTAAGTGAGAGGATAGGATAGCTGTTTCACCAGCGTACGTTGCTAGGAAGGTATTAGGGCAAACAGGAATATCAGCCGTGTATATATTGTAGAGGATAGGACCAAGGACACTGCCCTGAGGAACACCGGATTTATATGTTTTTAAATGATTTATTGAAATTTACAACTGTAGTTCATAATACAACAAGTAAATATGATAAAAGAAAAATGACATAAAACAGACTTCTAAAAGAACTACCCATTGGTAGCGCTCCAGTAACTATTCTAAACCTCTCGAACGCATCTTCTTTTCGGGCGCCTTGGAGGATTGTCAGGAATGGAAGAGGAAGCAAGGAATGAAACTAGTGGATTAGAGTGGGAGTGGAGTTACAGTAAGATTGTTGGGTATATAATCAATGAAGAGTTTTTCTTAGTATTGAGATGGCTGAGATTCATCCTTTTATAACTTAATCAACTGTAAGCATACGGTGGGTCTTTGTAAAGCCCTCTCTCTTTTTTATTTATTTTTAATTGAGTCCTTTTTTTCTTTCATTGCATTAGATACTCAAAGGGTCAGGGTATTTAAAAGCTTTACAGATCTCATGCTGCATTAGCACATTAATGTTAAAGTCATTTCTATATAGAAAATAATAATTACTGGGAAAATATTAACAATAAAAGAATATTTTTTATCTTAATATCTCCGAAAGAATAAAATCTTCATAATATAATTAGCTTTAAAATGGTAATAAAGTTTTTCAAAGATCCGTAGAATTATGATCTAATAATAAAAGATTCATAGCGGCTGAAAATGTCAGATTATCCTCAGATTATGAATTTAATTTTTTGCATGACATACTACACTTACTTTCTCGTTTTGATTTCTTAACCTTCTGGTATTTTATTTTATTTTTCATTTGGACATCATGTAAATATATTTGAGTTTTTTTATAATGAAAACAATGGATAAGTCGGAATATGGATCATATGTTGTTCTACTTGTGGACCACTATCTGCTCCCAAAAGCATGACTAGGTATTTATATATATATATATATATATATATATATATATATACGTATTTAAATTTAAATTTTGTAACGTTGTTTCTAATCTTTATAGTCCCTTAATACCGTAACTTATTGGGTTACTTGCTGTGTAGTGGCTAACATAACAAACATAATGCCGCGGGTTCCAACCCGAGAGATGACCTTATAAGAAATGGTGTCTGGTTCGTGCTTAATAGACAAAGTAAAAATCAATGGAAATTCTAATTATTTTGATTTGAAAATAATAGATTCAAAAAGGATTTGATGTTTTAATTAATCGATAATAAAGCATTATCGATAACTTTAACTCAGTTACTCCTAATAGGACTAAAATATTTTTCTTGATAGATAGATAGATAAAAGTGTTTTAATTAAGAATGTCTTTCTTTCTTTACAATATTTATAAAACAGAAAATAATGGCTTAGATATACCGTCTGCCTGGAAGTTGTTCTACTTATATGTATTATTAAAACAAAACTTAAATCAACAAAACAGAGGGATCGCTTGTAGCTGGGTGGTTAGCGTAACAGCCTTCCATGCTAAAGGTCACGGGTTCAAACCCGCAGGTGGTCCTAGGATTTTTTAATGGGAGTAAGAAATCCTTTGTTACGCCGTCCTTCGGAGGGGACGTTAAAAGGTGGTCCCGAGCCTGTTCGATGTCAGGTACTCGTTAAAGATCCCTATCCTAATAAAACCTGGATAGGCAAAATTTAGGACTCCCACTGTAGCATCGTCCGATTAGCCATAGTAGCATAAAGTGACGTTAAATAAATAAATAAATAAATGAATAAATAAACCTATCTTAACTAATCATATGTTCCGTATTATCTAGCTTTATTTCGAGCCGTAGTTTCTATCAGGGTTCATCAATGTAATAACGACATTTACTTTCAATAAACTATTCTAACGATTCCAGCAAACTTAATCAGCGGCAGGTTCTGTTGACTCGCCAAGGTACAGGATAAATTTTTGATTAACGAAATATCGAAGGAGGCAATTCTCATGCATGTATTTTAAGAACGGGCAATGGAGAGAGCAATAATGCTTCCAATGTACATATTCGATTTTTGAACAGCCAATTTACCATAATTATTTTTCAAGAAAGTATTACCCCTTAATTTTTCCACGTTTTGTTTGATATAAATCGTCGATAATATCTCTTGCATAGAATATTTCCCTGGCATGTGTAGATATTTTCTTTGGCAGCGTCATGAAAAGGAGAGTGACGAAAAACCGATAAGTGATTATAGCAAACAATAGTAAAACAGATTATTACCTCTAAATTCATTTAAAATTCTTAATCTTGGCTTCCTTCTAGTCAAAAGAATAACTTGGAACCCATATACTAGACTTAAACGACAAAAACTTAATCGACGATTTGGCCAATTATACAGACTACTGAACAGAAATTCTAAACTATCCATAGAAAACAAACTGCTAATATACAAGACAGTACTGAAACCTATCTACCCCCCTAGAAGGTTTTAAACGGCAGTGGCCTCGAGATCTCTTGTAACATGTATATTAGAGTTCTAACATTGGCTAGATTCTCCACTCACGTGCTGTATGCTTGTGAATTGTATGTAGGTATGAGGGACTTTTGTATGTATTTGTATTGATTTTGTTTTTTATAATATTTTAATTGATTTTTTTTTGTATAATATTTTTTATTTATATTTTTTTTGTATAATATTTTTATTGATATTGTTTTGTATAATATTTCTATTGATTTTGTTTTGTATATATGTGTTATATTATTATATAAATTTATTGTTTTGTATATATCTTGTGAATGTAGTATGAACGTTGTACTTTATCACTATTAAAAATGTCTTAAATTGGACTGATTGTAATATTGCTTAATAAAGAACTGTTTCTCTCTCTAAAAAGAAAAGTTCTTAAAGATTTGAACAACGGAGGTAAATGTGTTGCGCGCTCTAGAACCCTGCATTATTTTTAGGAGGACCCGATATTACTATTTTTATTTCAGGTGCTTCTAAATTATTTTTCTTGATCACGTTCGAAGTTGGATATAGAAATGAGAAAATAAAAATAACCATCCAATCACCTCCTCCCTTATATAGTGTTCTCCCTCCCTCGTCTATATCCTTCAAGCTGATTGGCTGTCAGATTTCTCACTGGTGACAATCTCAGGAAAAGAAGTATTCAAATTGTAGGGCTGATCTTCCAGTCGCGTCAATATCGGATTTAGTCGTCGCCTTGGATTCAGTTGACGTGCTAAAGTACTATCTCTTTAAATGTCCTTCTCCTCTTTTACTTCTTTCCAATTTTATTAAATTTTTGTTAACATATATTTATTAAAATTTACAACAGTTTTATTGAATATAACAAGTAAATATGAGTTTAATAATAAACAAAGGCATGATATTCATGTTGGGAAACTACCCATTGGGAGCACTCCAAAAATGTGCAAAACGATAAAAATGTTGTTTGGGCGTATATTTGTTGAATGTTCGACTCACCAAACACACACACCACATACACGGGCACACATTTTTTTTTGTCCGATTCAGTTATTTGGACTGAGGGTACCATAAACACTAAAGTATTTCCTGTAAAAACTAGAATTAAAAAAAAATGTCATGATCGTGTTACTTCCACTTATAATATATTTCATATATAGGTAAGTGAACCTAAAACTAGATCAATGTTTTTTTTGTTTTTTTTATTTTTTTTAGTGGAACGATGTATGGTAGTGTTGTAAAATTAAACTGTCTAATTAATTAGTCATTGAGGGATCACCGGTAGCAGGGAGGCTAGCATAACAGCCTTCTATACCAAAGGTCACGGGTTCAAACCCGCAAGTGATCCTAGGATTTTTTAATAAGGGTAAAATGAGTTATGCCGTCCTTCGAAGGGGACATTAAAAGGTGGTCCCGAGCCTATGCGATGTCAGGTACTCGTTAAAGATCCCTATCCTAATAAAACCTGGATAGGCAAATTTTAGGACTCCCACTGTAGCATCGTCCGATCAGCTTCAGTGACATAAAGTGACGTTAAATAAATTAACAAACAAACAAAGTAGTCGTTGCATTCACTATTAAACTGGTAATTTGGTAGATTTAATTTGTTTTTTGGTAGAAATAGACCAATTTTTTAAAAACGAATCAATACCTACGTTATGGGTGTGTATCGCATTGTTTTTATAATTGATGAGAACTATATACAGTTGATACGAATGGATGCGGGGTAAAGTTCATACATGTTCAATTTGCAATAATAAAGAGGATGATAACATGACTCATCTATTAGGCAAGTGTGCTACTTTTAGTTATTATAGAAAGAAGTATTTTGGGTAGATTATATTGACTGAAAATGGAATTATAGAATTTTTTTTTTTCAATCAACAACAATTTTTATGGAGTAAAATTACAATCTGTTCCAATTTGGACAACAATAGTAGTTGTGAAAGATAACTTACATACTACATTCATACAATATTTACACAGCATAAAATTACAATAAAATATATATACAATAATGAATCAATAAAATAAAGTCTAGAAAATACTCATACCTATATACACATACACACAATCATACATACATCACATTGAGTGGAGAATCTAGCCAGTGCTAGAACTCCAATATATACATATTTACAATATACAATATATTTACAATATATACATATTAGGCCACTGCCGTTTCAACCGGATTGAGCTACAGGATTAGGATGATGAATGAGGTTCTGGTGGAATTTGGATGGAATTAGGTCTGAAATAAATGGAACATTAAGGTCGTGGTGCAAGGTATAGTTAGAGACATAATAAGGAGCATTTACTATTGTTCGGAGGACTTTGCATTGAAAGGATTGAATGCGTTTGATATTAGAATGTTTAGCTATCCCCCACAGTCCAGATAGGCTCCGGTATTGTCTTGTAGATTAATAATTTGTTGCCAATGTAAGTTCAGATTTTCTGTTGAGTAGTCGGTATAACTGTCCGAATCGCCGGTTGAGTTCTTGTCTTTTAAGTCTGGCATGTAGGTTCCATGTCAATTTTTTGTCTAATAGTAAGCAGAGATACCGGACTGTATCTGAAGGAGGCATTGGAATGGAATAGAAGTAAACTGGCAGACAGGATTTTCGTCTAAGAGTGAAGGTTATGATAGAAATTTTTTAATGAAAAGAGTTGGATCGCATTTCTTAGATTTATGAAATGTGTTGTAAACTATAGAGAATTTTTAATGAACGAATTTTATTACAATAAATAAACAAACATAGACTAAGTTGTTAAATTCAAGCTATATTTATATTTTGTTCATTCTATATGCGAAACAAGTTGATTGTTCCCGTCTCTTTTGTAAATAATGTATAATTTTTATTATATTTCTGTTTTGTTGATTTTTTGTTTGTTTATTTATTTAACGTCACTTTATGCTACTGTGGCTAATCGGACAATGCTACAGGGGGAGTCCTAAATTTTGCCTATCCAGGTTTTATTAGGATAGGGATCTTTAACGAGTACCTGACATCGTACAGGCTCGGGACCACCTTTTAACGTCCCCTCCAAATGACGGCATAACTTAAGGTAACTATGTAACTTTCACTCCCATTAAAAAATACCTAGGACCACCTCCGGGTTTGAACCCGTGACCTTTAGCATGGAAGGCTGTTACGCTAACCACCCAGCTACAAGCGATCCCTCTGTTTTGTTGATTTAAGTTTTGTTTTAATAATACATATAAGTAGAACAACTTCCAGGCAGACGGTATATCTAAGCCATTATTTTCTGTTTTATAAATATTGTAAAGAAAGAAAGACATTCTTAATTAAAACACTTTTATCTATCTATCTATCAAGAAAAAATTTTAGTCCTATTAGGAGTAACTGAGTTAAAGTTATCGATAATGCTTTATTATCGATTAATTAAAACATCGAATCCTTCTTGAATCTATTATTTTCAAATCGAAATAATTAGAATTTCCATTGATTTATACTTTGTCTATTAAGCACGAACCAGACACCATTTATTATATGACAAACTTCATTCCTACTCAAACAAATTTATTTTATTGTTAGCTCCTCCGAACAATAGTAAATGCTCCTTATTATGTCTCCAACTTACCTTACACCACGACCTTAATGTTCTATTTATTTCAGACCTAATTCCATCCAAATTTTCCAAATTCCATCAGAACCTCATTCATCATCCTAATCCTCTAGCTCAATTCCTATCCAGCTCCACTCATCCATACAACCCACCTAGAATGTTGAAACGGCAGTGGCTTCGCGACCTTTTGTAAATATGTATATTTTGGAGTTCTATCACTGGCTAGATTCTCCACTCACGTGCTGTATGAATGAGAATTGTATATAGATATGAGTGACTTTTGTATATATTTTTAACGATTTTATTTTATATATATATATATATATATATATATATATATATATATATTATATATATATATATATATGTATATTATATTATTATTTTATAAATTTATTGATTTGTATATACCGTTTGAATGTAGTATGAATGTTGTACTTTATCACTACTATTACGTCCAAATTAAAAATAAAAACTTTTTGTTGAAAAAAAAAAAAAAAAAAAAGGAGACTGGCTGATTCTCCATACATTTTTCATCCCAGTGTGTCATTGTTGCTTCATATTTATTTGTATTATTCATCAATTGAGTTCTAAATTTTAATTTAGGCTTCAGAGACTCCAGCGGGAATTCGTTTTTCGCGCACCGTTGACCTGTGAAATTCTAAAATAATATATTAAAATTTATATTGATGTGCTGGTTGGTTACTCATAAATATTTTGGATACTTTAAATAAATTTTCATTATCACTTGTAGCTGGATGGTTAGCATAACAGCCTCCTCTGCCAAAGGTCACGTGTTCAAACCCGCAGGTGGTCCTAGGATTTTGTAATGGGAGTAAAAAACCCTTAGTTACGCCGTCCTTCGGAGGGGACGTTAAAAAGTGGTTCCGAGCCTGTGTGATGAAGTTGAAGACAAAATCCTAATAAAACCTGGATAGGCAAAATTTAGGACTCCCACTGTATTATCGTCCGATTAGCCATAGTAGCATCTAGTGACGTTAAATAAATAAAAAAACAAACAAATTTTCATACACAAACATAAATTTAAATAAAAACGTAGTAAAGCTAATTTATGTATTTAAGAAAAACTAAAAACAAAAAAAAAACAACAGAAAAAATGCAGAAATATTGAGGAGTCGGATAATGTATAAAATAAAAAATATATCATATGCTATTAGAAACTAGGAGGACAATATTTTTCCTGTATCCTAATCCAAAACTTACATAGTTATATGTATAATTAAAATTTTCATTGGTCCTTAAATATATAAATTAAATATAATATCTAATTATTTATTTTATTTATATATATATATATATATATATATATATATATATATATATATATATATATATATATATATATATTACTGGTAATAACTTTTTAAAAAAATAAAAAAAAAAAATTAACTGATCGAATCGTTGAACTTTTTTCTTTTATGAGCTACATTTTTTTATTCCTCCATACCTTGTCTTTTAGGCTACGCTGGTGTTTGCAAAGCCAGGAGATAAGATTGGTGGATTTATTATGCCAGAGTTAAAAGCTTCCTCTCATTGAGACGCGAAATCGTAATTATGTTATAATTTTAACAAGGGACGTAATTGAAAGTTGTATGTAGCGCCCACAAGTTCTTTTTATCAATTACATATTATCCATAGTTTAAGATTTAATATTATTTACAAAGAAATGTTAAATGGCTTTATAAATAATAAATGTTAGTTTGAAAAAAACTGCAATCATAATTAGATGTAAAAATAATGAATTAAAGCTAAAAAACCTTTAGCAGTGTAAATTACTTTTGATAATTTTTATCGAAAGAAATGGTATTTAAAATTATGGAAATGAATACCTTTTCCTTATTGGACCTTTGACATTTTTTCTTCAAGCATAAAATTTAATTCCACTTTATCGGACATTAAACTTTTTTTTCCTTTGCTAGAAAAGACATTAAATTAAGAATAAAATCAATACACCCCGATTTTTTTTCATAAATCTTTAATTAATTGTCAACATGTAAATCATAATACACGGAGCCAGAAAATAGTCTATGATTTAGACGTTGATTACCAAAAGATAATTAAGGACATTTTTTCAAATTTGATATTTTGACACATATAACACATCACATTTACTTGATGTATTTTTGTTAATTCAGTTGTAAATACCAATAAAATGATTTTTTTTTTAATTATAACACAATCATCTATTATTCCCATAAAATTATATAAGGACATTACAATTTGTTTAGCTGTTTAGGCAATTAATTTACATATATAGTTATAAATTAATCAATGGAAAATGGCCAATCGCGTTTGATATATTCATGATGCTATAATATGTCAGTAGTCACCTGAAGCATAATAGCAAGAATAACAGCCTTCTATGCCTGAGGTCACTGGTTCAATCTCGCACATGGCCCTGCAAAATGATGGTCCCGAATCTGTGCGAATGTCAGGTGCTCGTTAAAGATCCCTATTCTAATTAAACGTTGATAGACAAAATTTAGGACTTCCGCTGTAGCAACTTACAATTAGTTACAGCAGCTTTATGTGACGCTTAATAGATAAACAAGGAAACAAACGATTTTAAAGAGTTTCTATTAAAACAATTATTTCTTATAAAAAAGTTAGAAAGGGGAATAGGAGGCGTTTTCAGGAAAATAAAACACACTAATAAGAAATGATTATTTTAATTCCAACCGATATTTCGGCCTAAATTTTAGACTTTCATCATAGCTAAAATATTATAACATGGGCTAGGCAGCTTATGGATTGGTACCCAAGGGAGTACACAAGGGAGCGATGATGTCCACCGACAGACTTGGACCAGGAGATGAAGAGCTGCGGAAAGGCATCTTTTATATCTCAAGTTTTTTAAAAACAAATTTCAATGATTCTGCCGTGGAGCCCGTGGCTAAGTGGTTAGCGCGCTAGCCTCTCATGCTAAACGTTATGAGTTCGAACCCCAGTCCCTGCGGGACTTTTTCAAGCCTATGAACTAATAAGAATTCACTTACAGCCTCTTATCCAGGTATGTGAGACCCGTCAGCCAAACGGTGGCTATTTATAAAAATAGCGAAGAGTATGATGACCCTACCTTATAAGCTTTCATCGAGGAACGTGAGTGTATTCTCCCAGTTGTATACACCACTCTGCCAAGGCTTACACGGCCTGTCGCGTCAGCGAACAAAAAAAAAAAAAAAGAATATTCCATTTCTTTTTTATTCTTTCATAAGGAATTTAATTATTCGTAATTCATATTTATGGAGCAATGTCTACTTATATGGTATTCATATGGTGAACTAAAGGTAACATTTATTTATTTATAACATGCATCTACCCAAAGAGGGTCATTAGCATATGACATACATTATATGGTGAATATAACATTTGTTTTTGTTTTTTTCTTTAACATTGTTAATAAACTATATATGACTATACACTCCACAATTTTTTAAAACACAAATAAACACGGCCCTCACTGCCATCAAGAGCGACGTCCAGCCTTTTACTTATCTTGCAGCTCCTTCTTGCTTTGCTAAATGCCTCGCAGTCCATTATGACGTGCTCAACTGTCAGCGGTGTCTTGCAAGTCCTGCAGGTCGGTGTTCTACTAGGTATATATTTCTTTCTTAACATTTTCGCTTCTATTAATGACGGGAACTTCTCCAAATTTGTTTTTTTAAACAGCCATCTAGAAATACCTGTGGAATTTTATTGTAATTGGGAAGTGATCACTTCCTTAGAAGGTATCTTTTATTTGCCAATGAACTTCGAAAAAAAAGCAGTTTAAAATCTTTGTAATGCTTGTAGAAATATTACAGTTCCACTGCATAATAACAGAGTTCTTACAATTAATTTTCATAAAATAAAAACTTATAAAATTAGTTTATGATGTTCAGGGGTTTTTTTATCGATTAGTCAGTGCTTTCATCGGTGTTTGTCACACTTTCTACTGTGTCCCACGGTTTTTTTAAGAATTTAGTTATTTTTAATTTTGTACGGCGATCGTGTATTAGAGATTTGGTATCCATCAGCATGGCCCTGAGGCCTTCTGTATCACTAGTAAATTCACGAACTAATTCCCTAACGTTTTTAGTGGTAGACGACAGTTGAATAATTTTGGACATCTCATCAAAAGATACAGGATATTTCTTGCTATTTTCTACTATGATCTTTCGGGCGCCTTCAAGGTTAGTCGTAGAATTGATCTCAGTCTTTTTTAATTTCTTTGTTTTTTTATTGACACTTTGAGTAGCTACTGTCGGTGAAAATTCATTAAAATCAGTTTTTTCTCGGAATCTTCTAGGGGATCGAACGTTGGGTTTAATTCAGTTGTGGACGTAATGGAAGGAGTAGTGGTGGAATGACACCGTTTGACGCCGGAGACCATAGAAGATATCGATATTAAGTTATTACTATCGATTCCAGCTGTTGTTTCGATAGGTTGTTTCCCTGTAATGATACCTTTAGTTATAACCTGGCTCACGGGGAGCTTCTTCACCGTGATAATGTTGTCATGGCGACTGGCTGGCGTTGGCGCTACTGTGATATTGCTATTGGGAATAATATGGTTTGGCGTATCTAATATGGAATTATCTATGTTTTCTTTGTTCCTGACGCCTATTGTTTCATTATTAAAATTGATTAGTTCATTTTCTTGTTGGTTAATTTGAGACTCAGGGATATCACCGTTATTTTCGCACTCAGGGCAATCAGTATAAATGTGGCCCGGCTGCTTAGAAACAAAACAAGTGACAATGTCCTCACTGAAAAATATTCGGTAAGGGACACTGTCATGCTTTATTAGTAATGACGAAGGGAGCTTGCATTGATCTTCAGGTGGGATATAAACCTGCCTTCTAAAACTAAGTACGTGGGCTAATCTTGGGTCTTGGTATCCGGCTCTAAGAAAATGCATAGATGACACTAATTTCAAGCCTAGGCTTTTAAGTTCTTTTTCTGTTGTTTCGTGCGGTATGGATGGACACGCATTCGAAATTTTTATTCGTTTGGCTGGGTTCACTAAGCGTTTTATAAGAATTTCTTTACCATCTATGACTACCGATTTATGGTTTTTTAAAATAGTATCGACTGCTTCTTTGTTGTTGAAATGGATACAAAATCGGGAGTTAGAGATTCTAGATGTATAGCAAATAAGTTGAGGATCAATCAGAGATGCAATTTTAAGAACGTATTCCTTTTGTTTGATACCTGGATGGGTGAGTAAAATTATAGCATTTTCACGTTTGGAGAATCGTTCGGTAGCGGTGGCTTTGGCGTAACTTGTTTCGGTAGGGTTAAGGTTATGCGTTGCTTTACTATTGTTTGACATACATTCCACTAATTTTTCGTTTCGGTTGATTGGTCTCAAAACTTTAGGGGATAATGAAGGCATAATGGGTTTTTCTAACATGGCTACAGAGACAAAAGCTCTGAGCACCTATAAAGACGTATAGTTGCCCAACTTCTAAAAATTGTTGCTACTTCCAATTTATTAAAGAAACACGCGCCATCAAATAGTCCATATAGCAAGAAATAATGAATATTTTATGAGAAAACACTCTTTAAAATAAAAAAACTTTCAGACTGACCTGAAGAGTGACTGCTTCATACTGGTCCCAAACAGCTGTTTTCAAAAAAGGTAACATTTATTTTATTTTTTTTTAATAAATAAATTTTGTATATAAGTATGCGTATGCTCATGTTTTGTTTATTTCTTTGTTAACCGTAATATTTATTTAATTTATAAATTATATACCTTTATTTATTTTAGTTTCATTTTATGTATTTTGACTTTCCTTTTGGGTGTATATATTCTATGAATGAAATGTTACAGCAATATTATTATTGTCTATTGTGATAGATTGTAATATATCCGAATAAGTAAATATTAAATATTAAAAAAAAAAGTTTATATAATTAATCACAATGTACCTGATTAGATAACTCCATAAAAAAAATTCTCTATCTTCAAAAATATCAGATTTATTAAATCAAACAAGTTTTATTTGCAGCCATTTTAAAAGTTCGAGCCAGTAGGATCAATGTCGGATGTTCTGGTATTTTTTTGAAAATTTTTGAAATAAAATCTATTAAGTATATTCAGAGAAAAGCGGAGAGGAGGATTTTTCAAAAATTCATTATTCGAGTTCTACGTATCTTGAAAGATTAAAACCCACTTACACGATCGATCTCGAACGAAGGTTTCTCGTTCAAAGCCGATGAAAGGAACAAACGTGAAGTTGTTAAAACCGACGTGTTGAAAAGAACCTACGGTCTTCAATTATAATTGCCGTGTAAGGGCTTATCATTACAGCTCAGCGGTTTTTTCTTAGAATTCTCACATTTTATCCATTTAGCTTTGACAATTTTAATATTTTTTTTTTATTAAATTAGATAAAAAAATCAAAAACTATGTTTAATTAGACATAAATAACAAATTATTATATAGGCTATTATATATAATATAGGCATTTTAAACTAATTAAGCACCACAAAGGTATTCAGAATCTTGCAGTTTTTTTTTCTTCTTTTTATTTTATTTTATTTAAGGGAAGCTCCTATTTCTTTAAATACAAAAAACATTCACCAATTTTCATAATATTGTTTATGCTTTTCAAAATATTTTATATTTTTTATTTATTTATTGAGATATATTACGATTTGTTTCTAAATGAACATTAGTAATAGTGATGCAAGATCCCATTTACACAATATATACAGTATACAATGATAAAAACACAACCTATAATTGAGATAAATACAAATAAATGAAATAATAAATACAAATAAATCATATATATAGAATTAAGTAATAATAAATATAAAAACAAAACAAATCAAAACATCAACCTATAATTGAGACAAATAAAAAGTTGGCAAATAAATAAACATCATATAAACAAACATAACTATGTACAATATATAAAACTGCTATAGGGACCCCAGACTGGGCTTTTCCCTCCACAAGTGGAGGGAAAAGCTGAATCCAAGAGATCCTAGCGCCTCGCTCTCAGCCGCGTCACTTTCAAAAATTAATTACATCTTGTCGACGTTTCGATTTTTTCCCATTTTCAAGATTATTATGCTTATTCTTTCTATTAACACGATCACGCTTGTCTGTTCTGTGACTCACCGGTGGGTCATGCATAACTATCCCGTGGGGCGACGTGAATTACAGGCGAGTCTCTTGTTTTTAGAAAATAAGTTTGTTTTTTTTCTCAATATTATATATTGTAGGAATTAACAAGTATAAGCGTCTATATATTAAATATTTTATAAGTTTCAACATCCTTCCTCAAAGGCCTCTTATCGGTTAATTTCACTTGATTACTCTTCTTTAAGAATTATTATCAGCTGTGCTTGATTTCTTTTCATATTTTTATTCCCATAATACGATATAAGAGTATAATATATAATAACAATATAAGAATAATTTTTAATTATAAATAATAATATAAGAATCTTTTTTTTTTAAATATTTCCATAATTACTTCTTCAAGTCATATGTGTATGTCAAAACTGTTACTATCTCGCATTTAGCTGGTTGCAAGCCCGGAACTGTTGTGATATCCCATTAAACACGTTGGAACTTGGAACAGTGTGGCTCCGCCCCACGAAGGTAAGCAGCTAACACAGTCCCGCCTTAAATGAAAAAACGTAGATATTCGCCCCGCCGGAACGTGCTAATCTACAATTTATAAATTTTAATAGCTTACTGCTACATGTGCAGTAATCCAATAGACATCTAATGGACATGTATTAGTAAGCTATTAAAAATTATTTATATATTTTATATTATACCATCACCGTAAAAAATGGATACTTCCTTTCTCTCCAGAATCACTCATCGAACAGTAATCACTATCTTAAGCACTACAGTAAGCCTTAGGACCTTCTCATTTAAAAGTGGTAATATGTTAAGTTTTTTGTAGATTAAAAAGGTTCAATATTAAAAATAATTAACCAAAATAATAAATGATAAAATTAAAAATTTGTTTCTGTCACTGAAGGAATTAGTCCGGGTGGCGGTCATTAAATGAAACAACTGAATAGTTTCAACTAGTTTATTGTTTGCCAACTTTTCGACCCCCATTGTGGGGCTCATCATCAGGGCTAAAAAGATACAAAAAGGATACATTTAAAATAAGATTAAAAATACTATTCTTAAAAAAATAACTATTGCGCTAGAGAATATCAATATTATAACATAAAAGGAACTAGATGTGTAAAGAAATCAATTAATTAAATTACAATGATAAAGGTAATAAGGAAATATAGGCAGGTAGATAGGAAATTATTACCAAATTTTATCTAGTTTCCACTCGCCTACCAGCCGGTACGTATCTCCACTGTACTCCATTTTTTTAATGTTTTTTATTTCATGTAATTTTGTCTTATATATTTGTACATTATCTTTAGTCATTATCTGGTCTGTATAGCTCTCATTAGTATACCTTTATCATTGTAATTTAATTAATTGATTTCTTTACACATCTAGTTCCTTTTATGTTATAATATTGACATTCTCTAGCGCAATAGTTATTTTTTTAAGAATAATATTTTTAATCTTATTTTAAATGTATCCTTTTTGTATCTTTTTAGCCCTGATGATGACCCACAATGGGGATCGAAACGTTGGCAAACAATAAAATAGTTGAAACTATTCAGTTGTTTCATTTAATGACCGCCACCCGAACTAATTCCTTCAGTAATTCAACGGTCAACTAATTATATCCACAATGATAAAAATTTGTTTATATAATATAGTAAGATATAATAAATAGGTATAACACTAAATGTCAGAATGTAGCAGAGGCCTAATACTCTAAGCCACAACACGGTCAATTCCTCGCTGTAACGACACCTAGCGGCTTGTATCCGACAATTTATTGCAATTACAATACTCTATCGCAGGTAGCTATGGAATAATAACGTTAAAATTAAACGACATATAAATCTTTTTAGTTTTAGATTTTTTCTTTTTAAAAAGTCTGGTGCGCAGAACACAACACTTCCACTTACCTCCGTTGTCAATATGTATTTAAGAAATTTGAATTAAAGATAGAGCTGAAAAAAGTTTAAAGAATTACATTGATTTTCGATGGAAATATTTATACTTATAATTAAAAAATCTTATAATTAAAACTTCATGGTTTTAAAAATCTTAAAAAAAAAATTATTATTTATAATAATCACTTAGTTGTATTCGTTTTTAGTGAATCTCCCTTACCTTATTTAACATCTTTTCTAAAATCTTAAATTAAGAAAAAAAACTTAAAAAAACACAATATTATTGTTTATTTCACCTTTAGCCGGTTATAATTTTTTTCCCAACTTCGATATTTACCCGCTTTTTATTTATGCTAATAAGATGATACGTTTATTTTTTTCTTATCTTCAAAATAAGAGGTACCTTAAAGGAAGAAATTTTAAAATAACGGCATTTGACAATGTTAGTCTATTATTATAAGGACTAAACCTATATGATATTTAAACCCATTAAATTTCAAATTGGTATAGTGAATATACTTAAAATGGTTAAACCCCTTTTTCAGAAAATTGTAAAAATATAAAAATGCGCAGTATAAAGTGGCAATTTCTATTTTTACAGGAAAATAATATTATCAAATAACTTAGGGAAACAATAACATTTTTCTTGAAAATATTTGCCGTTATTTTCTATACATTCTTTCCCTGCGTGTTATAAAATAATTGAATAATTCATGACCTTTTGGTTAACGTAAACAAAAGCGTTTATGTCCTGACAATCATTTCCAAACATATAACGCTTAATGAGGTTGCCCGAACAACTCAATACTGCGACTATACTGACCCGGTGGGTATGGAAGGCTTTATATAACACAGGTCGTTTAGTTTCTGCACTGCGAGACGTGAGCTATGAGAGGTACTGCACCAGCGTTGTTATCATTTCATTCATACTACCATTTCTGACAGTAAACAATGTCAGCAGTAACAAAATATAGACACAATAGCCATAAGCCACGTACCCCGTACGTACCTGAAAAATTAATTCTTAAAGCAATGTAAGTTGGAAAAGCCTTATCTCACTGCTCCCTATACCATTCTCAAAAATAAAAATAATTTCATTCTTGAACATATTTTTCAGTGACAATAAAGAACTACGAATAGAAAAAGAGCAGTTAGTCTGGCTTTACTAGTTACCAAGTGGGTATGAATCATATAATTTTAAAATAAAACAGATTAATATATTAATTTTTTTTAAGAGAGAAACAGTTCTTAATTAAGTAATATTACAATCAGTCCAATTAATTTATTACAAAACAATAAATTTATGTAATAATAATACAATATACATATATACAAAACAAAATCAATAAAAATATTATACAAAAAAAATAAACATAATAATAATAGGCTTACCGAACCCGAAGGTTCGATGCCGATACCACCAAACTTCGCCTGCATAGACTCGTCCAATGTTCACCGGTCAAGCCCAAGCCCCCGAGATCAGCCTTAATGCAATCCTCCCATCGACGCTTCGGTCTACCTTTCGGACGCCTACCAGTCGGTTCAGCGAATACCACCTTTCTCGGAATCCGTTCCTCACTAAGCTCAACAACTTTACGCGCCCATTTGAGTCTCCGCGATGCTATCAACTCAATTATATTCACAGGGTACAAACTCCGCAATTCCGCGTTGTGCAACCTTCTAAACTCCCCCAAAAAAAAATAAACACAAAACAAAATTACATAAAATAAAAACAGGTTAAAGCTTGTGATGTTTTTACTTGGGAATTTTTTAGTTAACATAAATTAAATGGAGAGAGAGAGATACACTTTATTAAAGAAGCTATGCTGCCCAACTTAATTGGGTTTCTATTTACACAGCTTACTTTACCTTTTTGGATATTTTTCAATATTAATATAAATATAAGAAAGAAATGATGGAAAGTCTGGAAATAAGAGAGAGAAGGATTCTAAGGAAGATTTTAGGCCCAGTAAAGGAAAATAGTATATATGTAAAAAGAAATAACAAAGAACTATATAACTATATGGAAAAATAACGGAAGTCATGCGAAACAGAAGGATCGAGTTTTATCATGACATGGCACGCGTGAGCCAAGCAAAGTTGACTGATAGAATTTTCACTTACTTCCGGGGAGAGAAGATCAAGGGGGCGTGGTTCGCGGAGGTGGAGGAGGATCTGCAGGAGTTGGGAGTCGTGTGGGCGGATGTTGAGTACCGTGATCCTCTGAAGAAGAAACTTTTGAAGGAATCCAGAGTTTCTAGACAGAGCCGAAGAGCAAAACAGGTTAACATTTACCGAAGAGGTGGTGACAGGAGCATGCAGAGAGGATGAGACAATATTGGGTCAAAGGAAAGCAGCAGTTGCGTGGTCCCAAGTTGGCCGTAACGATAAAAAAATATATAAAAAAATTGCTGAGGAGGTGGAGAAATAAGTGTTTGAATGTGCTTAGGGATGGGTAAGGAGTAGAGGTGGGCATAATCGAATGATCGTCAGAATCTGATGATCGGACATCGATGATTTAAATAATCCAATGATTTCATAATCAAATGATTAATAAGCACAATATGCCAAAATTCCCGTATCTTTAATGGCTGAGCTAGCTGAGGTCCGAATACCGATATGATTTATGTCATGAGCAAAAAAAAAGGTCGTCCGGATATCCGAGCTTATTACAGTCCCTCGATTGCCGTTAAACAATTCAGTACGAATGATCGTTCGTTTCTCTGAACCGATTAATCCGATATCAATAAATTCGAATGATTGAAATAATCGAATGATCTGATAATCTATAGGAGTTTCAAACTATAGTAGCAGGGGTGATAGAAAAAAAAATACCTGTACCTCTTCAACCCATGAAGGGTCTCAGGTTCAGTACTTATTAGGCTTCGTACTGTTTCACACCAGGATATTCCTTCTAATTTAGGGTAGCTACTTTAAAGAGGTTGGGTGTGCCCCAGTAGGTTCTCCATACTCCAGGGTCGCTCTACTGTTGAAATAACCGAATAAATAATTCTGCCTCAGCCGAGATTCGAACCCTGGACCCGGAGAAGAGTACCCTAATCCTCCATACACTAGGCCATGCCACTCCCTGATAAAGGACGGATGATAAAAGACTTTTTTAAGGAAGAAACTCTGTGAAAAAGTATATTTATTTAAATCGGTAAGTTAAGATCCTGTGTTTAGGATATGATGAGTGAGCAACTCAAGGATATAGGAAGGTGTTCATAATAAGTATATACTAAGTAGATGTTATCTTTCATGATCAGAACAAACACACCCTTGACCAGAATACAAGTGAGAAATGTTTGATCGTCTGGGAAGGCAATAAAAAATCTTATAAATCCGATTCATCAATCACTACAGCTTCATCTCATTTTCTCGAAGAGAGTCCTCCATATTCAAGGCATCCATTGTCAAAGTAGATGAGTAAGGGAGAGGACACTTGGAGATAAGAGAGTCACAACTAAGACAAAGACTTTTAAAATAAACTTTAGAATAGGCCTTTGACTGAGTCTGGGACCCGGGATTGCTTTACAAACGCAGTAAATTTCCCCCACCAACATACTTCCTTATCATCCAGTCCTACCTCACTGATAGATCCTTCAAAGTAAATCATAATAATTCCTATTTATCCATTTTTGGTCTGGGTGATGTTACTCAAGGCAGTATCCTAGGACCCATTCTTTACACAGTATATACAGCTGATATCTCATACTATCCTACACCTTCCTTTCTGCTATGCTGATGACACCTGTGTGTTACCAGTCAAAACTGATCTGACTATTGCTTCTCAAACTCTTCAATCCCACATCACAGACCTTCAAGTGTGGTGTCAGAATGGGAAGATTCAAATAAATTCTAATAAATCCAACCAAATTATCTTTACCCTTCGTCGTAAACCTATGACATCCTGTCCTGAAGTGTCTTTTAATGATATTCCACTTGTTCATGTTGGACAGATTCAATACCTAGGACTCCACCTTAACAAAAGCCTTACTTGATTCGTCATACAAGACTTAAACGACAAAAAACTTCTCGGTGATTTCTGCCACTCTAACAATAACTACAAAAGGCTCATCTACATGACTATCAAAAGGCCTATATAGGCTCACGGAGTATAGCTTTGGAGTTCGACTAAACCATCAAATTTTTCGCGTAGTCAATCCCTACAATCCGAAATCCTTCGTAAAATCCTCAATACTCCTTACTTTTTAACGAATGAACTGAACCATAAAGACCTTAACTTCCGTATGTTGCTGATTTGTGCCCGAACCAGATACTATTACTTTCATTACAAACTTCATTCCCACCCTTTTCCCCTTGTTTCAATCCTTTATTCCGCTTCAATTCCTGATAACCTCCGAGGCTTCTGAAAAGAAGATGTCCTCGAGACCTTCTAGTTTAGAATGTTTATATAGTTTATCATGCCTTGTTCATGACTATTTTCATTTTTCTAATAGAAATTTGTCCGGGTGGCGGTCGGTGAATGAAAGAAACAATTGACTAGTTTCAACAGTTTACTTTTTGCCAACGTTTCGACCCCCATTGCGGGTCATCATCAGGGCTAAAAAGATACATTTAAGATAAGATTAAATTTATTTAAATTTATACTATTTTTAATAACTATTGTGCTAGAGAATGTCAATATTATACAATAACATAAAAGGAACTAGAGGTGTAGAGAAATCGATTAATTAAAATACAATAACAAAGGTATAATAATGAGGGCTATACAGAGCAGATAATGACTAAAGATAATGTACAAATATATAAGAAGAATTACATGTAATAAAAAACATTGAAAAAAGGAGTAGTTTTTTAAAATATTATATTTAATCATATCTTAAATGTATGTTTTTTGTATCTTTTTAGTCCTGATGATGACCCACAATGGGTGTCGAAACGTTGGCAAAAAATAAATTGTTGAAACTACTCAATTGTTTAATTCACCGACCGCCACCCGGGCTAATTCCTTTTAGTAATTCTCAACGGTCAACTAATTATACCCACTATTTTCATTTTAGCATATTTACTAAATTTGTTGTACAATACAGTTGTAAATATCAATAAATAATTTTTAAAAAGATAATTACAATAGAGCCACTATTGACCAGATTACAAGTGAGAATTTTTCGATTGTCTGGGAAGGCCATAAATAAATATTATAAACAAATTCATCAATCACTACACCCTCATCTTATTTTTCCCAGAGAGTCCTCCGTATCCTAGGCATCCATAGTCAAAGTGGGAGAATATTACAGAGGACAATAGGAGATAATAAGACTTGTAGAACGGGAGTCACAACGAGAACAATGTTTTTTTAAATAAACGTTAATAATATTAGTTGTCGGTTAATTCGAGTCTTTTCCCAATAATATCAAATCATCAGCTTGTCCTCAGATCTAAATTTTTAACACACATATTGAAACCATTTTTGCAACGTATCACTCTATTGATGACATATAAATAAAATAAAACGGATGAATAAATATAACCTCAATAATCAAACGTACATCGAACCTCTGAGAATAATTATTACCGCCCCGTTGAATTAAGTTGACCCACGCACAAGTTTATTTAGGAAAGCTGGTTTGAAAATATATATATATTTTTGGGTAAAGATCTTTCAAGAGTACGAAAAAATAAATATCGCTTTTGAACCCCTTTGACTTCCGCCCTCGTGGGTTCCTCATGTGACCTGGAAAAAATATGTCTTGATGTTAAAAATTCTTATCCTTCGAACGCTCCAAGACTGTTTTTAATTATATCCTCTATATATATTTTTTTTAATTTATAAAAAATTAATTGAGGTGTTGTTATAAATATCTAAAAATTTTAATCACTGCTTCTAATTTTATATATATATAAAGACGAAAGGATATTCGACTCTAGATAGACAATAAGGAGGGAATAGAATTTATTACAAACGCTATCAGGTTTCGATATCAAGGAAAGGTGTAGTGACAATGTTCAAATTGTCTAAATTTTCGTCAGGAGATAAAATTTAAATCGGAGAGTACATATACTATTTTGATATTGATTTAGCTACATAAACCAATTGGACAGAGGATAAAAGGCTGATATAGTCGAAAAATGAAGGAATACTGGAAGAAAAGACAAAATGTGATTTCCCAACTAAAAAGTCATCCTTAATATAATAATATGTTTGTGGCTATTGCGCCCTAACTTAGCCTCTACTGGCTTAGACAAGTGATGCGGCTAAGAGAGAGGTGCTGGGATCTCTTGGATTCGGCTTTTTTCCTCCACAAGTGGAGGGAAAAGCCCAGTCTGGGGTCCCCTTAGCAGTTGTATATATTGTATACAGTCACCATTGTTTGTATGATGTTTATTTATTTGCCAAGTTTGTATTTATCTCAATTATAGGTCGTTGTTTGTTTTTTTGTTGTTTTTTTTTATTATTATTTTATTGTATATATATATATATATATATATATATATATATATATATATATATATATATATGATTTTTTTTAATTTTATTTTATATAATTTGACTTTATTATCATTTTCTGTATATATTGTATGAATGTGGTATCAGATCACTATTACTATTGTTCATTCTGAAACAGATTGTAATATTTCTCAATAAATATAGATTTAAGAAAAAATGTATATATACACTACTCTACTGAGACCAATATGGACATACGGAGATTCTTTGGGGTTCTGCAAAACACGTAAAAACAAACAAAATCCAAACAACTCAATCCAAGATTTCACGTTTCAGGTTCGTTACCGATTGCACTATTAATTTTAATTGTGCTAACTAAAGTACATGTTTATCAAATAAAAATGGACGTATAAAATCGTTCTGTTAAACTGATTATTATCAAACTCCAAAATATTAACCAAAAAGATAACTTTCTATCCTGATAAAAAGAATTAGCGGTAATGAAAACTAGTAGATGAAAACTTACAAAACACGAAATAAACATACATTTTACCAACTGACTAACAGCAATACTGAAATCAGCATAGAAAAAAACACGAAGAATAAACCCCAACTTGAGTGAGCGCGATTAAAATTAATAGTGTAATCGGTAACGAACCTTTGGGAACGCAGCTACTGAGCCTAGTATTCTATAAATACGAAAAAGTTATAATAAAGCCATATTTGAGCGAGCGCGATTAAAATTAATAGTGTAATCGGTAACGAACCTTTGGAAACGCAGCCACTCAGCCTAGTATTCTATAAATACGAAAAAGTTAAAATAAACCTTTACTTGAGCGAGGGCGATAAATTCTATTGATAATATTTTCGCCCGCGATTATAAAACTAAAATAAAACGAACGCCCGCTAATCCGACTACCAGACCTTGTATCAAAAATGTCTAAAAATTAAAGTATCGGTTATACTTATTATTATAATTGTGTCTAATTATATGTGAAAAGGCCCCTGGGAACAGTTAACAAGCCACAAGGGTTAAAAACATAATGTGTAATTGAAATAACCATGAAAACATAAAATCATGTTAATTTGATATTTATTATTTTATTGATTTCGAAAAAGGTTGAATTTGACTTGGAAAAGGTTGAATTTGACTTGGAAAAGGTTGAATTTGACTTGGAAAATGTTGAATTTGACTTGGAAATGCTATTAAAAAAAAAAAAAAAAAAAACTGTTTTGAACTAAGTAGTCAGAATAAAGATTTAGAAAAATGTCTTAAAAAATGAATAGTGGGTAAAAGAGGAACTAGATGTTACTAGAATATTGGTGCCAAGGGTAAACCGAAACCAATATAAATATATTTTTTATTTAAAGAATAAATATAATTTTTAAAATATATAATAAAAAATAGAATAAAAGAATTGATTAGTTGATATATTTAGGATCATCGTGTATGAAGCGAAATAGATACAAAGATAAATAAAAATTGAGATGGGAATCAACATATATCTACTTAAAAAACAGGCATATGCTAATACACTCCTACAGACAGACATTTATATTGGCAGCTTAGGAAAGTTTAATTTCAATAGATTGAGTATTTGGAAATAGACAAATGATAAGTTGCATATGCTTGTTTTTTACACTGACTTTAAGGGGTTCTATTAGGATAACTACATTGGTTATGAGGGGGCCTCCTGTGGTGTAGTTGCTAGTATAACACCCTTCTATGCCCAAGGAAGAAGGATAAACCCGGTAAATGGCCCTAGGATTCTTTAAGAGGGTGAAACGTTGCTTTTGCAGTTCCACTGAGGGGAAATCAAAAAATTGTTCCGAGGTATACGTTGATGATTCCTACCTAATTAAACCTGGATAGGCAAACTTTAGAATCCCACTGTAGCATCGTCCGATTAGCCACAGTAAAATAAATTGACTTTTGATGGATAAAACACTAATATTTTGTTATGAGTTGTTTGTGACGATAACAACTATGGATGATTGAACAAAAACATTAATTTATAAACTTTAGATTATTCGTTAAACTATTGTACTTTCTCACTGATAGAACCGATATCTATTTTCCTTATATCCTCATGGATGGGAATTTTATTCTGCCGGACAGAGCAATTCCTCCTTGTGAAGTTCTTTGAAAGGCAATTCAGCGATACCTAGGAAGAATTTGATGGGATGTTATTACACAGAGAGCGTTATTAACAGCCACTTCAAACCTTTTGTTCTATTTTTTTAACTATTTTTCAGTTAATAATGTCTTCTGTCATGCTAATAATGGGCCATTTCGATTACTAAGTGATATTCTCTTACTAACGTAATTAAGTACAAAACGTTATATTACGATTATATCGTTAGGACATAGAACAAAAAATACATCCTATTTGTTTGTTTTTTTTCGAAAAAATACATATTGCTTTTTTTTTTTTTTTAATTTCACCTAGTTTTATAAGAAATAATGCGGTGTAAAAAAAGAAAATGACTATTTTATCATTTTACCGTTAAATAATTCCAGTTATGTTCTATTTTGTGTCAGACCGTTCACATTCAAAAGAAAAATGGACAAATGGCCTATTATTGTATGATTAAGGGGCGTTTTGAGGTTTCATGACTTGGGTACCTGAGTGTACATGACTTTTCTTGGAGAAGTCTAAAAACGGGGAAGATTGTTCGAACCTCTCAGTAAATTAAGATACAGAAGAAGGCTGCAGTGGAATTTCCCTTCTCACACCCAAGGCGTTAATTCATAGCGGGGAGTTAAGAAAGTTTAGTGACGACGCATTTACAGAGAAGATGTATAATTATGACATACTTTGATACTTTATAGACTTGATTGTTGTTAAAAAGACAAATTAAACAAACATTATTTTTTTAATTTTATCAAAATGTGATTATTAGGAATTGAAGCAATTCTAATGTTCGAAGGTATTTAATCTATTTGAGAACTGGGACAAACAAATACTGAACTAAGTCGGAGAAGAAGAAGATGGAAATCAAAATGAAAATACTTTAAATTGAGACAACTTATCCGTAATATTCCTTTGATTACACTCCAAAGAGAAGTATTATCGATTGCAATAAGAAGCTAAATCTATAATTAATGTAAAATATGAGACAAAGGTATTAAGATTGCTTTAAGATCCCTAACAAATGTTTCGCCTTCCCTTAATTATTGCTTAGTCTTTCCTTTCAATCCTTTGAGCTATCTGGAACTTCTAAGAAACTTATTAAGGTTACAGATCTTTAAATTTTAAGCGATTAATCAAACAATAATTGTTAATACTGAACTGAGAAATTATATATATATATATATATATATATATATATATATATATATATATATATATATATATATATATATATATAATGAGAGTGACATAGCTATTTTATCGATTTGTGCGACAGGTCTTGTAATACCCTACCGCTATGTCTTATCCCACAATCAAATTTGGATGAGCAGTTATAGGTAAGGTGTCAAACTCCCTACGTCAATTTATGTAAGTTGCCACAAGTTATCTGACTGGTTTTACTTACCTAGGAAGGAGGAAAAGCTGTGTGTAAATATTCTTTTGATCAAATGCTTGAAAAAGTTCACCCAGGATTAGAATCAGTATTCTCAACCTTTGGTATGTATAATAGCGTCCTAGCCATACGGCTATTGGCTCCCCAGAAATATAGGTCTCACAGTTGGAATTTTAATTAACAATAAATAGCAAATCTATTATTACATGTAACTAATAAAAAATATAAATTTCTTTTAAACAAAGAACATTAGTAACAGAAGCCGATTTACACTATCATAGAGCGTTCCCTGAGGGTAGGTCGCATACAGTTTTACTTCAAACATTACGTTAATTGTTTTTCGCTTCGTTTATTTATTCGCACCTGTAAGCAATATTGTGACAACCAGCAAATGGGAAAAGATAATAACATGTCAGAAATAAGGAAGGATAGTACCTAGCAGCACGTCTTGTATTCAGGCTTTTTTTGGGTATATTGTTAAACATATTTTAAATGATTGAAGTATTTTATGTTGTAACAGACAGTCTATAGTTATTTGATTATTGGCCATTAGCAGAGTTCATAGCTTTAGTTCACTGAGCGAGGTCTTGGAGAAGGCTCAAGAGGGGCCTTCAAACCTCTTATTATATGCGAAATCTGCGATGGATTTTCACCCGAAGAAGGCTAGTAAGGAATTTACCTCTTCACACCCGTGCCTGTTTGTTGGTTTGTTGCAGGAGGCAAAAAATCAGAGTTTGGTAGCATCTGAAGGGCTGATGATACCAAGACTGGGTTGATGGTTTCGATTTCTGAAGTGTTGGTTCCTATTGTCAAATCGGATTTCTTAGCTGCTAAGCTTGCATCTCTATCTGTGTAGCATTATTCTGATCTGTTGGATGGATTGATGTTTTATGACGAAGATAATTTCTCGAAATTTGGTGGAAGAGGATGAAGTCGTATTGAGCGGAAAAATTCTTTAAAGCCTCAAGTTCTGCAGAACTTGGCACCGATGATAGTTGGCTGGATGTCCTATCTGGCAGTTGGCGCATTGGACCTTGCCTCCGTACAAGTTGCGCACATATTAAAATAAAGTGTAAATACAACAGTTACAAAAATAAACAGGTAGTCACCTGTAGTTCAGTGGATAATATAACAGCCTTCCATGCCCCATGTTGAGGGTTCAATCCCGGCAGGTGGTGCTAGAATTTTTTAAATGGAGTAAAATGTCGCCCTTGGTTATGTCGTCCTTCGAATTAATGATCCCTACTCTATTTAAAACTGGAAAAGGAAAATATAGGAATTGTTTAGCACCCACTATGGCATCTTTAGATTAGCCACAGAGGCATAATGTAAGGTTAAGTGAATAAACAAGAAAACGAAAACAAAAGAGAGGCAGAGTATTTATGATGCGGAAGGCGCTAGGGAAAACCATTACGCCGCGTAGTGCTGTTGTGCGGGCTTCCATGCCACCCCTAAACCGGCGCTATCCATCAAAGTAGAAACCATTTATTTATTTTTTTAGATTAAATTTATTATTTGTCTTAATTTTAATCACAAAAAAGTAACAGAAGTTTTAAATTCCTTAAAAATGATTTTTTTTTTATTGTTTTCGGAATTGACCTTTCTATCTTAGTTTTTTTAATTTATTATCTTAGTTTAACAATGTCCATTTCCTAATTTTGTATACAGTTATTCGGAAGATTGATTACTGAGGAGATGATGGAATAATTTGTTTTTTGTTTGTTAATTTATTTAACGTCACTTCATGCTACTATGGGTAATCGGGCGATGCTACAGCGAAAGTCCTAAATTTTGCCTATTCACATTTTATTAGGATAGGCATCTTTAACGGGTACCTGACATGGTACAGGCTCAGGTCCACCTTTTTAAGTCCCCGCCAAAGGCCGATATTACTAAGGAATTTTTTTCTCCCATTAAAAAAATTCTAAGGCAACATGCGGGTTTGGACCCGTAACCATAGGCATATAATGCTCGCCACTATGCTACAATTACTATTACACCTTTCCTATCTTTATTTTACATTATCGTAAGGCCAGAACTTATTCGCTTCAAAGGCAATGTAGTCCTGCAGCCCAACCCTGAATGGCAATTTTATTTTTGTCGCCGAGGGATGATTTAAATGTTTTCTTTTTGATATAATAAAATTGTCATATTTATTTATTGACACAGTATTTTTAAAATATTTTTTGTTGGAATGAATAGTAATATGTTTCTTTTGAATATCAGAATTCTAAGCCGTAGACAGAAGAACCGAATTGTAAAGAAGTCGAAATTAAAAACTTAAATAGAAGTGGCAAAGGAAGAAATTGGCAGTATAGTAATCAAAGCGTCCGGTGAAGTGGATGGTTCCAAAATACATCTTTTAATTAAGAAATATCAGAGGAATTGAAAAAAATTCTACGAATGGAAAGAGTCAATACTTATTTCGATTCACAAACAGGGACTGAGAACTAGAATAATAAACAATGCGGAATCTCCTATAAATAAACATAAAAGTTATTTTTAATCCTAATTAGTCAAATCACAGAATATGCTGAGATAACAAATGTGATTTTCTGAGTTATGAAATGTTTTCTTTAACGCCTTATTTAGGGAAATTATTAATTTCTGCTTTTCATTGATTAAAAAATGACTAATTCCGCTTTCACAAGGGCAACAGTAATCTACTCAAGCAGGAATTACTCGTTTCTTTTCACGTATTTTACTTACAACATTGTATGTTTTATGAATGAATCTCTAAACCACCAATACCTATTCATTCTAATGTAGCAGATGTTTCTAAATAAAGCAAAAAAAAACAAACTAATATTATAAGAAAATTTCATAATCATACTATTTCAAATAATGATAATTCGTAATCAAAAGCTGTACGTATTTATAAATAACAACTAATTATATGGACAGGAAATAACTTATTGTTAAATATTACCTCTGTTTAGAATAGTGGAAGAACCTCAACGTACCTGCAAAAGATAATTAATGATTAGAATCTTTTGGTGACATTAAATTATAAGCATTTAATGTTTTTTTCTTTCAGTAACATTAGAAATACTAGGGCTTTTCTCGTGAATAATTTAATTTTGTGTTGATTTGCCTACATATATGTATGTGTTATGGATTGAGAGTACTGAGGGGTGTAAATTCATCATTGGATAATTGTTATATTAATTATTGGGTTCTTTCACATGAAATATCAGTTTTTATAGTTTCTGAAATACATAAAGGATTTTGCAGGTCTCTGTTGTTTCCTTCCGAATGGTTACATATTTAATGTAAACAGTTACTAATCCTCTACCTTTGTATTATAACCATTACCCACTTTTTAGTATACCTCCAAATATGAACATGAAAACACGCGATTTTCGAGTAATATTTTTGTACGAGTTTAAACTCGGCCATTCAGCAGCTGAGGCCGCTAGAAATATTTGCAAGGCGTTTGGGAAAGGGAGTGTTAATGAACGGACCATTCGCCGTTGGTTTGCCAGATTTTCAGCTGGGGATATCGACTTGGAAAACTTGCCCCGAGGAAGACCTCCGTCCGTAATAGACAACGATATCCTCAAACATACAGTAGAAGGAAACCCCTACCAAACAGTTAAAGGACTCTCAGCACAACTGTATGCAAGTGCATCTACTGTTTCTAGACATTTAAAGTGTATTGGGAAAGTAAAAAAGCTCGATACATAGGTACCTCATGATCTCACTGAGCGGCATGTTCCAAATTATACCGTGCGAAAATTTAAAGAACTGGACCACGAAGTTCTTCCGCACCCACCATATTCTCCCGACTTGTCTCCAACAGATTACCACCTGTTCAGGAATTTAGACAACTTCGTCAAAGGAAAACTTTTTGAAAATGATGATCAACTGAAAAGTGCGTTTTCAGATTTTGTTTCACTTCAAAGCTCAGAGTTTTTTAGTTCGGGGATGAAAAAGTTGGTGTCACGTTGTGAAAAATGTGTAGAAAAAGAAGGTAAGTATTTCGAATAAAATTATCTTGTTTTCATATCGTATTTTTAATAAAAATCCTTTACCTTGAAAACGGACATTTCATGTGACACAACCCAATAAATAAATATTAATAAACCTTTGTTGGCAAAAGTTCAAAAGGCGTTTACATACCTTATTGTATTTCTCACACAGATCCGCCCGTGGTACCGGGTCTCGTGGTACTTTCCCCCAGCGGCAGCTGACAAGAGTATTGGGGTTGATCAAAAGATAAAAATAATAACATAAAGGTCGACCACGCTGTCTTTAAGATGGAAGAACGTTTATTGTTGGCAGTCCAAATTGGAGCTATAAGTATTTTATGCGTAAAGGGCAGGTCGGTTTATATATAATTCGTGCAGTAATTCAATATTTCCATTCTGGTTAAATCTGACATTTTTAGGAGATTTTTTATGCTTTTGAATTAAAGTTTTAATTATATTTTCCCCCCTTGCATCCTTACAATTTGTAATGGTGTCTTTTTGTTACATATGCTGATTAGTTGTCTCAGGTGTAGTAAAAATTTCTTTTTTGTTGTATTCGGAAATTTCTGAGCTTATTTACTCAGTTTGAAAAGACATATTTTTAGATACCTGGAGTCTTCCATGTTTAATATTTTATCGGTCCATTTCAACGCTTTTTAGCGTACGATAGTTGAGACAGGAAGGACTCCACATTCAAGCCGGACAATGTAGTCTTGTGTGGTACGGTGTATTCCATAATCTCTTGTAATATCTTAAAATCTAATGATTATCGATAAATGTTATTTTATATACAAATCTGTGTAAGGTATTGGAGAGTGGTAAAAAGCCGGTAAAAATCAGTAATTGCAGTAGAAAATTATTTTCATTGTTAGATTGTTACATTCAAAACCCAAAATTTTATCAAATCTTAATGTAATTCTTAAACCCTATTTTCAAATGTATTCAACACCTTCTTAATTTATTTTAACAACTAAGGTATATGAAAATCGTGTGTTGTGTACACAAGATGTTTATTATCAGAAGGCCTGGGGCGTTCCAGTGGGCTCCTAATAATAATAAAGGATAATAATGGATGGGCTGGTTTCAAAATGATGCGGACTGTATAAATGAATGGAATATATTTTCTACTATTGTTACAGATTATAATGTGGGTTAGCTGTTTCTTAATGTATTGTAAATATCTCTGGGCAGCTGTTTCTTCCTTCTCTCCTTCGTCCTCTTCTTTCTCGCCCCATGGGTAGGCGGGCTCACAAATGCATTATTTCGTGAAACTATGTAACTATTTCTGGCTACATAATGTCTATTATACTGTGGGGCACATGTGCTTACTCCACTAGTGTCTCAGACCCCATTGCAGACCTGCCTGTGCTCTTGCCATTACCTTTAATTTTTGGCAGGGACTCCCTTGCCTCTGGCTGCCACTAGATAGCATTATACTCTTGAAAATCTTGCTGTCTGCTAGAGGGCAGCATTTAAAATATGTTATGGCCCTTGTTTCCTTAACACCTGACTTTTATTGAAACTAATTAAAGAGTTCACGGAAGAAAGGGGAGATGTCATTTGGAGTGCTTTCCGATAAAATCGAGTTTTTAGGTTTGGATCTTTAATTACTTATGTATGTTTTATCATTTTTCTTCATTTTTTTTATTTGTCTTTTTCCTTTTTCTTTCACCAACATATTCTAATCAATTAGACGAGGAATTACATATATATATATATATATATATATATATATATATATATATATATATATATATATATATATATATATATATTGTTTGATCAGTTCTCGACTGTTGATAATTTAAGTTTGTGTTGTTCTTAGGTTGCAGTCAATGAATAAACAATTTTATCTATGCGACGTTTCGAGAATTTATTGTTCTCATAATCATGCCTTAACAGTGGAAAAAAACAGAACATTAATATTATTGTACAATAATTAATATATGATGTTATTGTTAGAGATATAAAAAAGAGTACATTGAACAATGAATATTAATACAGTAGGTACATAGATATTTTAAATTAGGATTTACATTAAAGATATTATAAAATTACTTACAATTTTGGACAAAATAGTGTCTTAATTAGGCATGTTAAGCCTACAAGCTTTGAAAGAACACTGAAAAAATAAAAAAGGAATCGTTCAAGTATGGAAGATTTTCCAGGAATTTATGATGACGTCAGGTGTCTGGCGTATTCTCCCTCCTATTGTTGAGTTGTTTTCGTTTTATTTCGTATTATTATTAAGCCGTTTATTTTATTTTTTTAAATTTTAATATGTGTTTATCAAATTCGAGTAACATGCATTTAGGTTTTGGACATCCGATTTTTTATTTATGGCGCGATTTTTATATTTCTCTATGGTAATCATTTCTTTAAAATTTCGTTTGAAGCTGTTTTTTTCATAATGAATAATTTTCGGTGAGTGAAATTTAAATGAATGTCCCGTTTTTCTGAAATGAGTAGTGAGGGCAGTTTGGTCAGGTTTATTTGGGTCTTTTTTAATTGAAGTGCAGCTATATTTGTGTTGGTATACTCTCCTTTTTAAATATTGTTCCGATGTTCCAAAATAAGACTTTCCGCATTTGTCTTCACAAGGTATTTCGTATACTACATTTGATTGAAGGTCTAATTTGTCGGAATCTTTAGTTTTTGTAAATAATTTTGATAAAGTATTTATATTTTTGTACGTAATGGCAGAATCACTATTATTTCTGTTAATGTTAAGTGCTTTTGCAAGTTTTTCGGAATGTGTGGGTATGTATGGGATAGTGTAATATATTTTGGTGCTGTTCTCATTGTGTTGTTGTTTTTGTGACGTTGGTATCTGTTGTAGTAGTTTACATATGAGTTTGTGTGGATAACCATTTTCTAAACACTCTAAACACATTATATATACTAAAAATCGCGCCATAAATAAAAAATCGGATGTCCAAAACCTAAATGCATGTTACTCGAATTTGATAAACACATATTAAAATTAAAAAAAATTAAATAAACGTCCTTATAATAATACGAAATAAAACGAAAACAACTCAACAATAGGAGGGAGAATACGCCAGACACCTGACGTCATCATAAATTCCTGGAAAATCTTCCATACTTGAATGATTCCTTTTTTATTTTTTCAGTGTTCTTTCAAAGCTTGTAGGCTTAACATGCCTAATTAAGACACTATTTTGTCCAAAATTGTAAGTAATTTTATAATAATATCTTTAATGTAAATCCTAATTTAAAATATCTATGTACCTACTGTATTAATATTCATTGTTCAATGTACTCTTTTTTATATCTCTAACAATAACATCATATATTAATTATTGTACAATAATATTAATGTTCTGTTTTTTTCCACTGTTAAGGCATGATTATGAGAACAATAAATTCTCGAAACGTCGCATAGATAAAATTGTTTATTCATTGACTGCAACCTAAGAACAACACAAACTTATATATATATATATATAACTACGATTCGGAAAAAAAAATGACTCCCACTTTCTCCCCCTATGACAAGTATAAAAATAAGGAAAATATTCTATTTCTGCTCATTCAAAGAATATAGAAGTTATTCTGACGCTTTCCTCATATTTTTCAAATGAAAAATTTTGTGAAACATTATCTTTTTCACAAATTCGGAATGTTATATGAATTTATTGCGCTAAGGAAACAAAGAGACAGATCCTGAGTAAGTGCTAGAAGGAGAGTAGGGACAGAGCATATGATTTATATTGCCCACTTAGCCGAGTCATATGAGCTAATATATCTCTTATAGCGGCAATATATTTGTAGATAGGCCTCCAGCAGTTTATCGGCCCTCAGCAACGCTATCTATTCTAATATACATCCTTTACGAGATTGCTTTTCGTTATAACTCTTCCAAGGGCGGGTTTTGACCCATGTTACAGCCGTTAAACGAAGGACCTCAATATCGGTGCAATATCTGGCCCTTCTTTGATTTTGAGCCTGATATAGCTAGAAATTTATTGAAGACATAGATCACACTAAATCTGAGAGGAGCTTCAAAGAAGGAATTAGATAAGTTAACTGTTGGTATATTTAGGAGGAAGTTATATGTAATTTTTTCCCCTTTATATTTCTTCATTCGTTCCTTTCAGAAGCTATCGGGCATATACGAATGTATATATATATATATATATATATATATATATATATATATATATATATATATATATATATATATATATATATATATATACACATATAGCCAAAACGTTTTCACCCTCATATAGTTAAGAGCTTTTCATTACTTTGAATTTTATATAATTAGATACGAGGCATGCTTTTTTAAGTAAGTACCGTTTTGGATTAAAAAAAAGACGTGCAAAGATATCGCAATAATTTTATTTTCTCATGAAAGCCTGTACCTTAATCTACTTTTCTACATAATTTCCATGAATTTTCTTCATTGTATACGTTGTTTACTGAGTGTTTAAGATGCCTCCGACAATCGTGAGTCCCGCTGATAGCGAAGTACGGGCTGTTATACGATTTCTTAGTGCTAAAGGTGTAAAACCGACCGATATTCATCGTGGGATCGTTGAAGTTTACGGACAAAACATTATGAGTGATGGAAAGGTAAGGAAATGGGTGAGAACATTTAAAGATGGCCGCACAAATGTGCATTATGAAGAACGGAGATGGCGTCCGTATTGCTAGTGGAGTTTCTGCCTCATAATAAGACAATCAATGCAGCGTCTTATTGTGAGACATTGAAAAATCGGCGTCGTGCAATCCAGAACAAAAGACGTGGCAAGTTGGGTATCATTTTGCCCGTCCACATGTGGCTAATCAGACCAAAGATCTCATCAAATTATTTAAATTGGAAACTCTAGATCATCCTCCATACAGCCCTGATCTGGCGCCCAGCGACTACCATTTGTCCCTGCACTTGAAGAACACCTGGGCGGTCGGCGTCTTCAAGGCGATAACGAAGTCAAAACATTTGTGATGCAGTGGCGGCAGAATTTTTTGAGGAGGGTATTCAAAAGCTGGTGCCGCGTTACGACAAGTGCCTCAAAATTCATGGAAACTATGTAGAAAAGTACATATAATAATATATTTATATATTCGGATATATTACAGTTTGTCACTATAGACAATAATAATATTGCAGCATGATAACATTCATAAAATATTTACAATATAAACAAAAGAAAAGTCAAATAACATAAGATGAAACTAAAATTAATAAAGGTATATAATAACAAAATTTATAAATTAAATAAATACCAGGTTAACAAATAAATAAACAAAACAGGAACACACTCATACTTATTAACAATTTGTTGGGGAACCACCGTCGGAGTCCGCCTCCCTCCCACTTGTGGAGGACAAGCAGAATCCGGGGGATCCCAGCGCCTCCCTCTCAGCCGCATCACTGGTCAGAGCCAGCGGAAGCTGAGTAATGTAGAAAAGAAGATTAAGGTGCAGGCTTTCATGTAAAAATAAAATTATTGCGATACCTTTACACGTCTTTTTTTTTAATTCTAAAACGGTACTTACTTAAAAAACATGCCTCATAGCTCGGCTCGACTTTACACAGTAACAGAAAACCACACGTAAAGAACGAATTAATAATACTAAACAAAAAGCAGGAACTTTATGGTATGATTACTCCCTATTTTCAAAGCATTTTATGGTAAATTATGAACATAAATTAAGTAAAAAGGATTTATGCCCCCATGGATTTGGATATGTTAGAAATAAATAGTTCTTCCTATTTGATTGTTTCTTTCTTGAACGTCTTTTGTATCAATTTTTTCATATATATTGATATATCGATCATATTTTTATAAAAATTGTTATAAAAATACCTCTAAATGTAACAAAAGAAATGAGCTTTAAATAAAATATCTTGCTGTCTTTCATAAGACAATTTCCTTGGCACCTAATTCTAGTTTGGATCGACATCCATGGTGGAAGTTTGTCGCTTAGAGGAAATGAATTCTCCTTCGTTCAACAATCTTCTAAAGAGTTCCTAAATCGAAAAACATTTCATGATTCCATCATAGAGATAACTTTATCAGTTGAAAATGAATTATGACAAAACAAAATAAAATAAAACAATTCCATCTCCGCTCCAAGTGTAGAATAGTACTCGGTACATAGCGTGTCGCTAGGATAGGCAGGCTGAGTAGTTTAGTATATTTGTTGTCCTTGAAAGTGTTGTTTTCATGATATTGGCCTTAAAGTTTCGTAAAAAAAAAACAAGTAATCATAGCTAACTTAGGCTTTATTTAGGCCAACATCACAGAAATGGATCTTCCTATAAAGAAAAGTATAAAAATCTGGTGCGGGCAACACACAAGTTTCATTTTCCTTAAAACTATTAAATAAGCTAAAATTTGAAAAAAATATTTTAAATTGATTTTAATCAAACCTGTATTCATTTTCATTGGAAACATATGATTTAGACTAAATAATAACCAAAGAAGTACACTACTGTACACACTACTCAGGCGACAATCAAAACTAAAATTAAGACAGAAACTTGCCACCTACACATACTTACTAAAACCAATATGGTTTTACGCCTCTCAAATCTTCGGAGCTGCAAAAAAGAGTAACATACAAAGACTTCAAACTTTTTAGTCAAAAATACTTAGACGAATTACGCACGCACCTTGGTATGTTTCAAACAAAACTTTATATACAGTCTTACACATGCCTACCGTCAGCGAATACATACGAACTCACTATTCTCGATTTCACAACAAATTACTAGGACATTACAACCCTCTCATAAAAAAAATGGCAACAACCAATATGCCCAACAACATCAGGAGAAGACTGAAAAGGTCATGGATGAGAGATCTTCTGTAATCTTTTTAATTAAAACATGCCACGGAAGAGATACCACTGGGTATTGTCATCTTCCTCATGCCTGACAAGCCACATTTTATTGTAATAAATCTGACAGACAATCCACTGATTGTTATATGTATGTATAAACAGGTGTTGATAAAAAAATAAAGTTATAAAAAATAAATAAATAAATAATATAACATTATATTAAATTGTTAATCAGTAACAAGTTTATTTCCAATGTATCGCTTAATTTTTTCTAAAATCTTCATGTTTTGTTTCTGAACACAAGAGCAGTAAACATACATGCATAATATAACGTTGGAAAGCTAATGATTTTAGAAAAAAATATTTTCTATACACAAGTTTGTAAAAGTTGATAAAGTGATGATAAACCGATAAAACTAACTGATTATTTTAGATAATGATAGAATAGATTTTTTAATAAAACACACGTTTCTTTAGAAATTCAATTTAATAAATTCTTTAATAGTTTCACTCATTATTATCTCTGACTGTATTTAAAAATGCTTTAATCGATTTTAAAAACGGAGGTCAGTGAAAGTCGTGTGTTGTCCGTACCAGATTTTTTTTTATTTTATGTAATTGATTGCGATGTCCGGATTCTAAAAATGTTAACATTTTTTTTCACTACTTTTAAATTAACTGAGTTTTATTAGGTCCGCTATTTTAAAATTAATCGGCTAATATCAACGTCTAGTTGTTCGGATCATCATCGAAAGGCCTGGTACTTTTGTGCCAAATTTTGAAAACAAATCGGTCCTGAAGTATCTGAGAAAAACCGTACGGTGAACTGCGGATTATTCGATTTTTTGTATTAATTATTCGAGCTCTACGTATGTTGAGACGCAAGTCCTCAAATTCTGAGTGTCTTTTTTTTTTTTTCTATTTCAATTACAAAGGTTCAGTATTTAAAGCAATAAACCAAAAAAGCATTCTTATACCAGTTCATTTATCAGAGATTCAACTTAAATTCCTTCAAGGACTATAAGTGACTCCTGGGACTGGAGGACTAAGCCTGAAGACCGAATCCTGTTTCCGAGGAGCTCAGAGGATAATCCAATGCCCGAGCAGGATAAGCTTAGAGCCCTGCCGGAGCGAGAAATTATTCGCTGCTTGCTCAAGAAAATTAAATTCTTCCCCCTTCGCCTCTCAATTAACCCTACCGAGAGCTCTGCACAGAGACAGATCGGGAATCTATATTTTGTAGACCGGTGTCTAGCGAACGTCTAATAGTTTCCCCTTGTAACCTTGGATCACATTTTATCTTCAAGTTCAGAGTGGAGTACAAATAACTGTGTTGTCTCGCTAACCTATTACTTGTTCCATATTCTGCTTAATTAGTTGTTTGAATTGGGATGCAAAGAAAAAAAAAACTTCATTCTCTGACTAAGACACATAAGAATAACATCAAATTGCTATATTAATTGGTAATTGCTATATCTGGCCAAGAGACAATATTAATGAGAATACAATTCGATTTAACGTAACTAAAAAAACGCTACAAATTATTACACAATGGTTTATTATTTCCAAATACCAATATCAGAATAAAACTATTTATACAACTAGGAAATTAAGTAATATGAAAAGCAATAATTCAAAGGATAATTTCATATCACAACTGCTTATTTCAAACGACTTATAAATTTTTCCTCTATCTTCGAAAGTAATGTAGTTACATGCCTAAATATACGCGAAATTTCAATTTATTTATTTTTTTAATTTATCGCGCTTTACTGATGCTGAACCTTTTTACATACTAAAAAAACTAAAACTGAGTTATTAGGCTAATTTATATTTTTTCTTTACTTTTTTTCTATTTTATATAAGTATTCGCGGTTTTTTGTTAATGAACGCTAATGAACTTTTTCTCTATCAACAAAAATAACTGAGTTATTTGATTAAATCACAATTAATCGGGCGCCATTTTAAATCTATCCAGCTGATATCAACGTCTAGGTGTTAGGATCATCGTTGCATGGATTAGTGATTTGGTTGCGAATTAGAAAATATGGTCCAGCAGTTTCGGAGAAATGCCGCAGACGGCGGGACAACGGATTTTTTTTATTCGGAAATTTTTCAAGGAGGCCTTCCTTAAATTTTTATATTTAAAGTTTAGTTAGTAACTTACTTTTGTTACGAGTCGTAAAATTTTGATTGAAAAAATTGAACCTTTTTGAAGTGGGTGTTTTTTGTTATGGAGTATATTTGTGAGGAATATGTCCAGATCGGTTTCAGTCAGCAGATGTATGTATGTTTGACTTAAAATTTGTAAAAAAAAAAAAAAAAAAAAAAAAAAAGTAATTTAAGGCGTTTGTTCCTATGCTGATGACACCTGCGTGTTATCAGTTCATAAAGGTCCATTTGTTGCTTCAAATACCCTTCAAGCCCACATCAAAGACCTAGAAGTATGGTGTCAGAACTGGAGAATAAAAATAAATTCCAACAAATTCCATCAAATAACCTTTACCCTTCGCCGTAAACCTTTGACTTCCTGCCCTAAAGTATCCTTTAATAACACTCAACTAGTTCCTGTTGAACAGATCCGATAACTAGGACTTCTTCTTGACAAACGCCTAACTTTGAATCCACATACACGACTAAACGACAAGAACTGCTCGCCGCTTTAGGCTACTTCAACACATACCAGACAACGATCAAACCTTCCTCTTAACTACAGAAGGCTCATCTACACGACTATTATAAGACCGATCTGGACTTACGGAGTAGAGCTTTGGGGCTCTACTAAACCATCAAATCCTTCCCGCATCCAATCCTTACAATCTAAAATCCTTCGTAAAATCCTCAACGCTCCTTACTTTGTAACGAATAAACTTATCCATAAAGACCTTAATGTTCCCTATGTTACTGATTTGGCCCGGACCAGGTATCAATCCTTTCATGACAAACTCCATTCTCACTCTAACCCACTAGTTTCAATCCTTTCTTCCTGTTCAATTCCGGATAATCCTCCGAGGCGCCTGAAAAGGAAATGGCCCCGGGACCTTATAGTTTAAAATATTTTTAGAGTGCTGCCACTAGGTAGTGTCTCTACATGTTTTTCATGACAGTTTTGTATATTACCATCACATTTACTAGATGTATTTTTATTTAATACAGTTGTAAATATCAATAAAAAAAAAAAAAAAAAGGCGTTTGTTGAGCGTCTTTCTTTTCATTTTTAGATGCGGATCCCGCGTCATTCGTCTGTCGTGTTTGGGTCCGAGATAAATTACTGTGTTCCTCCGTATGGCTAGTGAAACCTGTATAAAATATATTTCTAAACAGAGAAAAAGTTATGAATTGCCTTGGGTTCAATATATTTTTGTTTTTGTTTTTTATATGTAAAGTGGACAGACAGGCCGATATGAGCTCAGTTTATGAATCTGTTTATTCATTTTAACGTCAATATATGCTACTTATATTGAATTGAAAATAAAAAAATATTTATTCATATTTACAACTGTATTTGTACAACACATCTAGTAAATAGGCTAAAAGAAAAAAGTCATGAACAAGAAATGTAGAGAAGCTACCCAGTGGCAGCACTCTAAAAATATTCTAAACTAGAAAGTCTAGAGACGCCTCGAAGGATTATCAGGAATCGAAGTGGAAGAAAGGACTGAAACTAGAGAACGGGATTGGAGTTTGCCATGAAAGGAATGATATCTAGTTCGGACTAAATCAACTACATACGGAGTATTAAGGTCTTCATAAATCAGATTATTATTTACAAAATAAGGAGCATTGAGGATTTTGCGAATGATTTTGGAGTGTAGGGATGGGATACAGGATAATTTGATGGCTTAGTAGAGCCCTAAATCTCTACTCCGTAATATGCCTCTTAGATGCTTATGTGGAATATCTGAATTTTCCATCCACGTTTAAATAAAATAATGAGAGAGGAGAAGGAAAAATTAAAAGTAACGGACAAGCACTGCCTGGACAGAAAGCAATATGCAAAGAAATTGAAAGAGATCAGGGTTCTTGCGGGAAATAAAGAAAAACGGAAAGGTCGGAGGAAAGGAAGCAAAAACATGCAAAAATGATGAGAAGGCACTGGGAGAAGATAAAGGCGAAAATGAAAAAGCAATAAAAATATTATGATATTCGGGTGGTCTTAAAGGCCGTTTCGAGACAGAAAAAAATAGTAAAAAAAATAATGATCTTTAACGAGTACCATGCTTTCCGGTTATGCCAAAGGACGGCATAACCGGATTTTCTACTCCCCTTAAGATGTCCTAGGCCCATCTTTAGGGTTTGAACCCGTGACATTAGACATAGAAGGCTGTCAAGTTAGCCGTTACAGCAACAGCTGACCCCTGCGCAATAATCACACTTTACTACAAGGTTACTGTAAAGTAAGGAGTACTATGTAATCCAAAGTTTTGGGTTCGTACTAAATACAGACCTCGTCCTACTGCAATTATCCTGCTGGTTCGAACCTTGTAAACAGAGATCAATATTCTTGTGCCTTACTCTCTATACTTCGCCACTCCACGGCTAATTAATTTTTTTTATAAATCAGTAATCAGGGTAAGAGAAAAAGATACTTATTGAAAAGAAATAATTATTACTTTATTTTGCGGTATTTTTCTGTTTGTCATTGCGAACAGGAAATACGATCTTCACTGAAAGAAACACTTTTCTCTTCTTTGAACCTTTAAATCTTCAGGAAGAAGCGTACAAAGCCTCAGGTATTCGTAACCTACATTTAGGAACGCCATTATACCCTGCCTTCCAGGAAAGCCGGATTTTATGTTAAACTAAATTCATTTTTATTTATTGAACCAAGAAAGAATAACAGTAATGGTTTATAGTATCAATAACATTATTAATCACAAAAAAATTATTTCAATGGCTAAAAACCTATAGCTCCATAGTTCGTAAAAACAAAACCATAATTGTACGGATTTGTTCATTTATTCATTTATCGTCACTTTATACAGTGGCTAATTATTCGATGCTACAGTGGACAAGGATGTCCTAGATTTTGCTTATCCTGTTTTTTTTATGCTAGGGATCTTTAGTGTGTACCTGACATTGCATGTACTCAGGCTCACCAGTAAAAATCTCAGTACCATCAAATGGATTTGATCCCGCGACATTGGGTATCGAAGGTTGCATAGATAGTCACAGGTGACAACCCTAAATTGTACTGACTTATTCATTGGAACTCTTTATTCGCGTTTATAGAACAAAATAGACGGACACGACATTTATAGAGGCAAAAAATGAAGCTGAATGAGAGATCTTGGCTTAAGGAGCAAATCAAGACTGGGTTAGAAGTGTATACACTGTCCACGCCCATTCCTAAGGTATCCTCCTGCTTATGTTTTCTCGAGCAAATTTTCCCAGTCATACTACTTCAATCAGACCTTCATGATATTAAAGCCCATTAAATTTTACACCGATACAGCGAGTTAAATCAAAATCGGTAGAGCTGTTTTTGAGAAAATCGTAAAATGCATAGTATAAAGTGGTTCTCCTGGTTAGCTGATGAACATTTTTCTGTAACATCTCGGGCGTATATTTATCTTAAATATGAAATATCAGACGGGACTTAGTTATTCGGACTCAGAAGACCCTAAAACATGTATTTCCGTCGAAAAATGGAATTCTAAAATTTTCAAGATTGTAATACTTTCCCTTTCTATATATTTCATATATAGGTAAGTGAAAGTAAAAATACCTGTACTATTACATCCTATGTAGATGGGCTGCTCTTGGGCTCAGTACATATACAGCTGCGTATTGTTTATAGTTTAACGGCTGTGCAATGAGGTAATTAGGCCGAGACCACACTCAGTCGCCAGGTTTTCTCCCTAATTTTGGGTACCCACTATATAGAAGCTGGGTTTGCCCAAGGAGGGTCTCCATACCCAAACCTTAGTTGAAATAACAGAAAAATAAATATTCTGTCACAGCCTGGATTCGTACCCAGGATCCGGAGAACAGTAGACTAATGCTGTATACACTAGACCATGGCGTAACATACAATGATATTCTTCCAAAATACTATTTATAAGACTTTTACTTTGTTGGAAAGAGGGGCGTCCAACGCGTTAGTTCGCAGCCTCGACCGTTCGTTATTATGAGTCGCCGAATTTTCTGTCAATCCGTGTAATTTTGTTGAGGGTAAATGAATGATATAATAAAAGAGAGAACATGAACAATCTTATATTAATTAAAATAAAACAAATACTGCTTATAATGTGCAAGCGGTGATTCTTTCAATCCTCGATCACTTCCTTCCCCCTCTCGTCTGCGATGTTCCTTCTTTCCTTTAGCGACTCCTACTCCATGCGACAATTCTCTACTATTTTCTATGTCATTTGATTTTCCTCGACGAAGTGCGGTTTGAGAACAATAAGACACATCTGCAACCACCAACTTAATTAAACATCGTCTACACTCGCGAATGACTCTATTAACTCCCCCTCACAATCCCAGAATGCACTCTGCCAAGCGGTCACTTAACAGCTGATTCAAATAGAATAAAACAATTGACTGTCGCGCTTGCACATAATGAATCATAAAATAAAACAAATTAAATTACAAATGGAGAGATGTAAACATAAGACTATTTCAATTCTTAACATACTTCATTATTAATCCTCACATTCTCACCTGAATACACAACGGTATGAGAAGCCAAATTGGATTCATTTGTCAAGTTTATCTTCCTGCGTGAGGTCCTGCACACACAGAGTTGAGAAGATAGGCCTTTTCACGCTTCACAATTTACGATTGTTTGAAACTCTGCTCGAGGCATTTTCATCTTTACGACGGGAATTACGAAAATACGCATTATGACTTCGCAAACCCCAAGTTTTCAGCTCTCAATAGTTTAGCTCCAGAAGTTTCTTAAATTAGTTTATGCTCCTCGAAGGTGTAGTCAAAGTTCCACATTATTTGTCTGCAAAACTACAAGTGGATGGAGGGCGGAAGAATTTCGTTGGGGAGAAGTGGCATAAAAGAGCCATTTTACTAAATGGTGCAAAAAACTATACTTTTTATGAAAAAAAAATGACGATTTTTTATTTATTCTTTATTTGTTTAAGTAGTATATTATTCCGTACAGAAAAATCTTAAATACTTTAAAAAAGTCAACGAAATATTCATTTTTTAAAGATTAGTATTTTGGCTGTTTCAAAACAATTCGATATTGAAAGAGCTAATAGAAGTTATGAAAGAGCTGGTCAGCACTATAAAGTATTAATTATGCAAAATAATATTAATAATAAAAAAACACTATTATAACGAATTCTTTGTAGTAAATAATGACATTTTTAAGAAAATTTTAATTGTATCAGTCATTCTTGCAATCATCACTCGTTTTTCGATTTCTTTCCATTTATCTGGGCAGATATCATTGGCCATCGCATAATCAAATGCCCTTAGTTTGATGTCTTTTTAAGCTATAGCACATTGTAGAAGCAGTCTTTAAATAATCCGCGGGATCACTTGTAGCTGGGTGGCTAGCGTAACAGCCTCCCATGCTAAAGGTCACGGGTTCAAACCCGCAGGTGGTCCTAGGATTTTTTAATGGGAGTCAAAAATCCTTAGTACGCCGTCCTTCGGAGGGGGCGTTAAAAGGTGGTCCCGAGCCTGTGCGATGTCAGGTACTCGTTAAAGATCCCTATCCTAATAAAACCTGGATAGGCAAAATTTAGGACTCCCACTGTAGCATCGTCCGATTAGCCATAGTAGCATAAAGTGACGTTAAATAAATAAACAAACAAATAATCCGCAAGTATATTCTCCTGGTTTGTTGTGAAAATACGTCTATTTCCTATATTAGGACAGTGTTTGTAAGGTGATTCACCAGTAGCCTTTGCTTTTTTAAATATTTTAGCTAAATAGGCCCTTGATATAAGTCTTGCTTACGGACTGACCCTTTTCTAGAATTTCATTGACTTCTTCTTCAATTACCGATTTTTCAGGTTTTCTTAATTTTTTTTTTACTTTCACTTACAGTATATAGTAAGGGGAAGTATTGCGATCGTGAAAATTTTCGAATTCCAGTTTCCAACGGAAATACACGTTTTAGGGTCCCCTGAGTCCAAATAACCAAGTCCCGCAAAAAGTTCTGTGTGTGTGTGTTTGTGTGTGGTGCGTGTGTGTGTGTGGTAACTCCCGGGCGGAAACGGTAAGTCCTATGAAACTGAAATTTCATATTTAAGACAACTATACGCCCGAGACGTGACAAAACTTTTTTCATCAAAATGAGCTTACCAGAAGAGGCACTTTATACTATGCATTTTGCACCTTTTTTCGATTTTCTCGAAAACGGTTCCGACGATTTTGATTAAACTCGCTATATCGATGTAAAATTTAATGGGCTTTAATACCAAGTAGGTTTTATTTGGATACAAATGGTCTGACAGGGCTTAAATGCCGAAATATATAAATTGAATAAATTCGATACCCAACTAAAGGAGAAAACAGAAAAAATGTTTTTTTAATGCAATTTTTCGTTTTTGAACATAAGAGCAGTAATATACATGTATGATATACCGTTGGAAAGCTAAAGATTTTAGAAAAAATATCATCTCATACACAAGCTTTTAGAAGTTAATAGAGAGTGATGAGAAGAAGATAAAACTAACTGATTGTTTTAGATAATAATATAATAGATTTTTTAATAAAACACATGTTTCTATATAAATTTCAATTTGATTAATTCCTTAATAATTTCACGTATTTTTATCTCTAACTGTATTTGAAAATTCTTTCATTGAGTTTAAAAATCAAGGTAAGTGAAAGTCGTGTGTTGCCCGCACCAGATTTTTTAACTAGGCTTTTCCATAATGCAATGACTGAAGCAAATAATTTAATAATAGATGATCAAACTGCATATTTAGTATTATTTTATTTTATTTGCCAAATTTAAATGCAGGGCTATGAATGAGCCAGCTCTCTCAAGACCTATTCAACCGGCTCTTTCATGACTTGTTTTTGGAATATAACAAAAATATCAAAACTTTAGCGGCTCAGTTTTTATGAAGCTATAAAGGCCAAATGTATGTACAAACCCAATCTACAATCCATTTACCAATATTTTGTTTACAATAAAATACTAAAAAACAACTTGAATGAAGCAAAATACTTACATTTTAGTGCATAAAACTTTGAATCTTTTATTATTCCCTCGACAGTTCTCTATGATAGTGAAACGTGATTGCTTACTCTAAAAGACCAAAAATTTCAGGATCTTTCAGAATAAAGAGCTACCTAACATTTTAGACCCGAAGAGGAATGATTATCATAACGAATGTATATCTGAGCGGAGGCTGAGGAGCTCAGTTATGTAGGAAGCTTTTCAATTTTTTAATGTTTGGAATAGGAAAGGACCAAGGAAATATTGCTATCGAACAGAAGGATAAAGCTATTTTAAGTTAGTATAATAGCCAAAAATATGGTCACGTCTACAGGCTCCTAAAATAAATCTTATAAAAATTTCATAAGACGTTTTAATTTTATTTTTAGTTCATAAGTTAGTCCCCCGTACACCAGGCAACCGTAGTCAAAGTTTGGGAAGATAACAGAGGGAGAAAGTAGCTGACGGGTTTTTAAAAGTAAGGATTCACGGAATCTATAGAGCTGTTTGAGTATGGAAATGTTTTTCGGGATATTTCGGATACATGGTTATTCCAAGATAGGTTTTGATTAAAGGCTTTTAACAGTTTTCTGGAACGGAATCGGTGACTTCCTATTCTTGAGGGTTCAACTTCCAATAAGAAATAACCTAAAAGCTTTTCTGAACCTTATGTAAAAGCTTTTCTATTTCAGAAGATCCAGTTTGACCTCTGTCAACTAACATCGATTGTTTGTATATCTAGTATTCCTGCCTCTAACCAAAACCCATTTTAATATAATACTATGAATTGAAATATTTAATTCAAGTAATTCAAGTAGTTAAAATCAATTTAAAACTTGTAAAAAGTTAAAGTTTAAAAAATTACACTCAGTTTTGATGGAAAAGTGTGTTTTAGCTTAAATATTCAAATAATAGATATTATTATCTACAACAATCATTAAGTGTTTTTTTTTGTTTTTTTATGTCTTTTTCTTTTCCGTTTTATTCTGTATTTGAGTAAGTTCGAGACACAGCTCTATACCACACAACCACAGTCAATGTGAGAGAATATAATGGTTATATATTAAATTAAAAGTATCAGTTCGGGCCACTCATAACGTAGTTGCTAGCATAACAGCTTTCTATGCCAAAGGTCGCGCCTGTAAAAAATAATTTATTGTGGGTTACATGTAGCAGGGTGGCTAACAGCTTACTATGCCAAGGTCGCGGTTCAAACCGCGGTGGCCCTAGGATTTTTTAATGGGAGTAAAAATCCTTATTATGCCGTCCTTCGGAGGAGACGTTAAAAGATGGTCCCGAGCCTGTAAAAATAATTTATTGTGGGTTACATGTAGCAGGGTGGTTAGCATAACACCTCCTATGCCCAAGTCCCGGGTTCAACCCGCAGTGGTCCTAGGATTTTTTATTGGCATTGAAAAATCCTGGATCTGATCATGGAGATAGTTATCTCCGTTAGCGTCCGTCCTTTTCGGTATGAAGAATTACTTTACTGGGTTTTACAAAAAAAATCATGTTATTCAAGAATAATTATGGTATGAAGGTACTATATCTAATCTAGTTGTAAAAGGTACTAATTGTTCTTAAGAAACCTAGTTTTATTTTATTTTTTTATTCTTTCTATTTCATTTAATATCCATTCTAAGAATCTTTCCAGGAATTGCAGAAATCCCTCCTTAATTTATTGTGTATATATACCTGTAGCAGGGTGGCTGGCATAACAGCCTCCTATGCCAAAGGTCCCGGGTTAAAACCCGCAGGTGGTACTAGGATTTTTTATTGGCATGGGAAAATCCTTAGTTATGCCTTCCTTCGGATTGGACGTTAAAAGGTGGTCCCGAGCCTGTGCGATGTCAGGTACACGTTAAAGTTCCTTAACCTAATAATACCTGGATCGGCAAAATTTAGTAATCTCACTGTAGCATCGTCCGATTAGCCATAGCAGCATAAATGTGGCGTTAAACGAATAAACAATGTATCAGTGTATTCCCTTCCTCTCAAATAACGTGAATTACATCTACCTCCCGGAAAAAATCAGGGTAAAGTAGATGTTTTTAATTATTTAAAAGGTTTCTAAAAATTGAGCCGGTATCCAGCAGAACTGCCTTCTGTGCTGATTTTAAATTTCGGAGGTCCAGGCCGAGCTGTTCCGTTCCCTCCTTCGTGCTTTTTAGTGTTAGGCCGTTCGAAAAGGGAACAATTTGAGTCTTTATTGCATTTTCCAGGTTATTACATTACAGTGATTTTAGCTCTTGAGAAAGTTCTTAATATTTTCTGATTTTCCCGCCTCTAGTCGGACAGGCTGAGTCTTTTAGGATTCATATTTTACGTAGCTCGTTAGTTAGTTACGTACTATTTTTCTTCTAGACCAGCGTCCTGAATTTTTAATTTATATGTCTTAGTGTCAGCGTGTATAATTATAGATTGCTCAAATAGTTATTGCCCACGCACCAATTAAGTGATATAATATAATCCAGTTTATTATTACTTTCACTAACTATATATAGGGAAAGTATTTATCGTAAAAATTTTCGAATTCCAGTTTTCAACGGAAATTTAGGGTCCCCTGAGTCCAAATAACCATGTCCTGCAAAAAGGTCTGTGTCCGTGTGTGTGTGTCTCCGTGTGTGGTAACTTCCGGGCGGAAACAAAAAGTCATATGAAACTGAAATTTCATATTTAAGACAAATATACGCCTTTTTGACAAAACCTTTTTCATCAAAATGAGCTTACCTGAAGAGCCATTTTATACCTTGCATTTTGCACCTTTTTTCGATTTTATCGAAAACGGTTCCGACGATTTGGATTAAACTCGCTATATCGATGTAAAATTTAATGGACTTTAATATCATGTAGGTTTTATTCTGATAGAAATAGTCTGACAGGGCCTAAATGCCGATATTTTAATTTTGTATATTTTATAAAAATAACCATATTATCTAGTTAGCATTCATAAGATGATTTGAACATAAGAACAGTAATATACATGTGTAATATACCGTTGGAAAGCTAAAGATTTTAGAAAAAAAATATTATCTAATACACACGAGCTTGTAAAAGTTACTAGGGAGTGATAAAAAACGGAGAAAACTAGGTGATTGTTTTAGATAATAATATCATGGATTTTTTAATAAAACACATGTTTCTATAGAAACTAAATATAGCTAATTCTTTATTGGTTTTACTCATTTTTATCTCTTACTGTTTTAGAAAATACTTTAATCGATTCTAAAAACGGAGGTAAGTGAAAGTTGTGTGTTGCTCGCAATAGATTTTGTTTTGATTTATGATGACTTCTCTTTATTGTTGCTTTGGTTATTATTTGTTGTATCTTATTTATTTTTATTATGACTAGTAGCATAAGTAATTGAAAATTAATGTGTGTGAAGTGAAATTGGCAATATTTAACCAAATTTGTGGACGATGTATATCTTTAACAAAAAAAAAAAAAAAAAATTTAATTAGGTCTCTCGGCCATCGTCATATAATTCTTGTTTAGGTCTGCCCTGGTATTAGGGAAGAAGAAATGGAAGAAACGACTTTGATTTGGGTGGTTATGTGTCGATAAAGGAAACGTGTTATATGTGTCGTGAATGCAAGAATTTACTGTTGGGATGTTTGTGTCATTGTGTATCGTGTGATTTGAAACACACCATGGTGTGTGAACAATGTCTTGGATTAAGTTGTTTGGATTTTGTTTGTGTTTACGTGCTTTGCAGAACCCCAAAGAAGCTCCGTATGTCCATATTGGTCTCAGTAGAGTTGTGTGTATATACATTTTTTCTTAAATATTTATTTATTGAGAAATATTACAATCTGTTTTAGAATGAACAATAGTGATAGTGATCTGAGACCACATTCATACAATATATACAGAAAATAATAATAAAGTCAAATTACATAAAATAAAATAATAAAATTCATATATATATATATATATATATATATGTATATATATATACAATAATATAATAATAAAAAAACAACAACAAAAACAAACAACAACCTATAATTGAGATAAATACAAACTTGGCAAATAAATAAACATCATACAAACAATGGTGACTATATACAATATATACAACTGTTAAGGGGACCCCAGACTGGGCTTTTCCCTCCACTTGTGGAGGAAAAAAGCGGAATCCAAGAGATCCCAGCGCCTCTATCTCAGCCGCGTCTTAGCCAGTGGAGGCTGAGTTAGGGTGCAATATCCACAAACATACATTACATGAGTGGAGGATCAGACCAGTGTCAGAACTCCAGTGTAAATGTTTACAGAACGACGCGGGGCCACTGCCGTTTCAATCTTCGTGGAGGATTGTAGGGGTGCGTGGAGCTGGAGAGGGATTGAGCTAAAGGATTAGGATGATGAAGAAGGTTCTGACGGAATTTGGAAAATTTTGATGGTACCAGGTCTAAAATAAATGGAATATTAAGATCGTGGTGTAGGATACAGTTGGAAACATAATAGGGTGCATTAACTATTGTTCGTAGGACTTTGGATTGGAAGGATGGATGCGTTTGGTGTTAGAGTATTTAGCTGTACCCCACAGTTCAAGTTCCATAGGTTTCAGTACTGTCTTGTATATTAGTATTTTGTTGTCAACTGTAAGATGAGATTTTCTGTTTAATAGTCTGTATAATTGGCCGAATCTGCGGTTGAGTTCTTTTCTTTTAAGTCTTGTATGTGGGTTCCACGTTAGTCTTTTGTCTAGGAAAAAGCCCAGATAACGGACTGTGTCTGAGGAAGGAAGCGGTATGGAATTGAATTTAACTGTTGGGCAGGATTTGCGTCCAAAAATGAAGGTGACGTGGTGTATATTAGTCGCTTGTTTCGTAAGTTTAGCGATGAACTGTTATCTAATAAATGTGAAAGTTGTTTGTAACGTCTTGTTAGTTCTGGTAGCTTTAATTTCATGTGTTTGTTCCATGTTAGTCTTTTATCCAAATATAGTGAAATACAGTCCAAATCAATTCATTAACTATTAATTTTAAGTAGACCATTTGCAGGAACGTGATAAGAAATCTCTAATATCTTTAGACGACAAAGAACATTTTGGATTGAAGAGGTCCGGAACCAATTTTGACTCTTTGAGTGCCAACGGTTAGATGAAACTCAATTTGGAACCTGATAATGGGCAGGTGCGCCTTAGACCTCACTCACTTAAGAATGCAGCTTCTATTTTCCCCCTCCCAATCACTCCCACTCTCCCGCTTCATCTCTCTTTATCATTCTATCTCTAGCATTCAGCGCTTCTGACTTCCCCTTTAAAACTTTTCGTCATCAGTCTATTTCCATTTTCACTCTCTTCAGTTTGAATACTGTACGATTTTACTTTATTGAATTTTTTGAAATAGTATAAAATCATTTTTTTTTTCTCTTCAAATCTTGATTCGCACCCTCCCAACGTGCATCAGAAAATGTGAGAAATCATCGATGAATGTTGGAAAAAGAGGCATGAGGAAGGATGAGTACAGTAGCAGCGGGCCTTGTCTGGCATGAACAGCCATTAATTATTCAAAGAGATCTCGCATCCAAAACCTTTTTAATCTCCTCCTCGACATGTCGTTTATGTTTACATGTCTTATTAGTGAGTTGGTATGTCTGTGTATGCTATTATGAAATCGTGAATAAAGAGTCCTTATGTGTTCGTCCACGGTTGGTAACTGTAAGTCAGTATGTAAAATTTTGTCAGTAACGTACCATGCTGCGATTGTTATGAGTCGTACAATTTTGGATTGATAATTATGAAGCTTTTTTAATGAGTCTTTTTTGCTATGCCATAAATATGAGAGGTGTACATCCAGATCGGTTTGAGTTAAGTATGTATCTGTATTTAGTTTCTGTTCCAGTTTTAATTTGGAAAAATGTAGTTTTATGCATTTGTTTAGCATTTTTCGTTTTATTTTTACGTACGGACCACATGTTATTCTTCTGTCGAAGTTGAGTCTGATAAAGTATTTAAAATTTAATGATTTTAATAACAAATTACCTCTACCCTTCGTCAAAAACCCATGACATCCTGCCCTACTAAAGAAAAAACTGCATGGTTTATAATTTCCCAATAACTACATTAGGACATAACTGTTTAAATAGCTGTTCAAAGGCAATTAAATAATTTCAAAAACTAATTAATAATTCAAAAACGATATATTATATATATTTTCTATCTTCAAAAATAATTGAGTTATTGAATTAAATCATTTTTAATTGGCTACAATTTTTGAGTTAGTCGGCTGATATCAACGTCCAGGTATTAAAATGATCATCAGATGCGCTGGTACTTTTGTGCTGAATTTCGAATAAGAAAAAAATGATCCTGTCAGTTCATTAGGAGAAAAGTCGCGAGCTGCATGTTGTTTTCTAAATTAATTAAATAACGGGTCCTACTAACTTTTGGAGGGGGAGGGGGTAGTTTTATTTTATTACAAATGTTAATCAGTAAAAATAATAAACCAAATGTGACTTTAAATAAATATAAAATGATCAAAAATATGAATATGTTTAAAGAAGTAACCATAATCTTTTTCACAAAACCTCTTTACGCCACCTCTTTCACAGTCGTGTCTTCGTAACTCCACTTCTTCCCACACATACGTCCGTCACATAAGAAATATTGGAATGGCTAAGGAAGTTATTTGACACTAACCTAGAAGACCGAACGTGGCCTATTGTCCCGAGTGTTTACGAGATCAAATATCTTTGTAGGCTTCATCTTTCAAGGTTAAAAACAATGAAGTAGAAGACAGACTCGTTTCTTCGTTTGGAAAAAAAAGTTCAATCACTTAAGTTAATATTTATTTATTGAGAAATATTACAATCTGTTTCAGAATGAACAAGCGCAAAAAAAATAAATAAAATAAAAATGGTTATCGCTTGATTCGTTGCGTCACATCCACTGGTGCCTCAGAGACAACGTTCGATCGCAGAGGGTTGTAGCCCTATATTATTTTCCGAGTAACCCAATATTTTCGCCAATCATTTTCATAATTGATGATTACAAGATCAAGGCTAATATTTTTGAAATATAATGTCTCTAAATTAATGTTTAGAAGATCCTGGGTTTATCAGGATCAAAAAGCCTTCCATTCATTAAAGAAGATAATTTTCACTGCCTTAGTATAGAAAGCATTCTTAGGCCGAAGAGAAGGAGTTCATTGCCTTGCGTTCAAAGAAATTCTTGGAGTGAAATTAGTATTCGTTTTCAATGTTGCCTTTCAGGACGAAGGTCATCTAATGGGTTATATAATATTACAATTTACTTTTAATGATCAGTAGCTTTGAAGTATTTCACTGTTTTACAAGGAATTAATTTCCTTTTAGGTGTAAATTCGAAATATTTAACTGTAGTATCTTACTCAGCTACTACATCGTATTAAATTTCAATATTAAACATGAGCTTATATCAAGAGGTGGGGTCAAGAGCGGCTGTGTTCTACCTAAATGTTATTGGAGCTTATAAAAACACAAGAGAGAAATCTGGTGCACGCAACACACGAATTTCACTTACGTCCGTTGTTAAAATCAATTTAAGAATTTTTTTTATTTATTCAGATAAATTTACAACTGTATTTATTAAATACAACAAGTAAATGGGACAGATTTGAGATTAAGACACATGATTGTCCTGTATAGAAACTACCCATTGGTAGAACTCCAATGACCAATTTATGGTAAGAGATCTCTTGGCCATGTTCTTTTAAGTCGCCTCGGTGGATTGTCAGGAATAGATGTTGAGGAGAGGTCACGGATAAGCGGGTTCGAGTGGGCAGGAAGTTTGGAATGGAAGGATGTATATCTGGGTCGGGCCAAGTCTTCAACTAATGGGGTATTTAGGTCTTTATGGATAATTTTATTTGTAACAAAGTATGGAGCATTAAGGATTCTTTGAAGGATCTTGGATTGCAGGGATTGAATGCGAGAGGAATTTTATGGTTTAGTGGACCCCCATAACTCAATGCCGTAGGTCCAAATAGGCCTTATAATGGTTATATAAATGAGTTTTTTGTAGTAAGTAGGAAGTTTTGAGCGTTTGTCGGGTAAGTGTTGTAGTAATCGGTATCAACGAACAGTTTCCTGTCGTTTCAGTCTAGTATGGGGGTTCTATGTGAGGCGTTTGCCTAGGTTTAGTCCTAAGTACCGGATCTGTTCAACAGGAGTATGTAAGGTATTGTTAAAGGATCCGGTGGGGCAGGAAGTCATAGGTTTACGTCGTAGAGTGAAGGTGATTTGATGGGATTTATTAGGATTTATTTTGATTCTCCAGTTCTGACACCATTCTTCGATGGCTGATAGATGGTTCTGTAGGATTTGGGATGCAACAACAGGATCATAATTCACAGATAACACACATGTGTCATCGGCGAAGGTGGTAAGGGTAGTGTTTGGTTGGATGGGAATATCAGCTATATACACTGTATAAAGGATCGGACCCAGGATACTACCTTGAGGTACACCGGCTGATTGGGTGAATACGGATGAGTTGGAGAGATTATGTTGAACTTGGAAGGTTCTATCTGTAAGGTAGGAACGGATTAAAAGGAAATACGTTGGGGAGAGGAATTAGCGAAGTGAAATTTTTAAATACAATCATAGATAAAATATAAACATAGGTGAAAGTAAAAAGGTTAATGAATTAATTACAGTGAGATTCGATAAAAATAGGTTTTATCAAATAATCCATTACATTAATATCTTAAAAAAACTCCGTTCAGAAAAAAAAAAAATGTTTGCTCATGTCACCTTTAGTTGATAATTGAGCTCTTTCAACTTTTATTTTCGTCAATCGTTTTTCATCTATGCTAATATGATATGTTCCACTTTTTTTAATCTACAAAATTTGTTTAATATTTGTTTATTGAGAAATATTACAATCTATTTCAGAATGAACAATAGTAATAGAGATATAGGACCACATTCATACAATATATACAGAATATAACGATAAAGTCAAATTACATAAAATAGAGAAAAAAAAATCATTTATATGTACAATAGAACATAACAAAAAAACAAAAAAAAACACAAACAACAACCTATAATTGAGATAAATAGAAGGTTGGCAAATAAATAAAAATCATACAAATAAACACAACTATATACAATATTACAACTGCTAAGGGGACCCCAGACTGGGCTTTTCTCCCCACTTGTGGAGGAAAAAAGCGGAATCCAAGAGATCCCAGCGCCTCTCTCTCAGCCGCGTCACTGGTCTTAGCCAGTAGAGGCTGAGTTAGGGCGCAATAGCCACAAACATACAGTACATGAATCTACAAAATTAAAGATAATTTAGAGGAAAAAAATATCAGGAGCCCTGTCAGACTATTTCAATCAGGATGAAATAACATGATATTAAAGTCCTTTAAATTGTACATAATTTTACCGAGCTTAATCAAAATCGTTAGAGCGTTTTGTTGAAAATCTTGAAAAGGTACAAAATGCATGGTATACATCTGGGTTGTATACACTTCTTTTTTAAAAAAACATTTTATTGATATTTACAACTCTACTTAAATAAAACAAGTAAGGTCTAATTTACAATTATGGACGTGATAATGTCTTGTGAAGAAACTACCATGTGGTAGCACCTCAATGTCAATTTAGTTTAGTAGGTTTGTTTGTTTGTTTATTTAACATCACTTTATGCTACTATGGCTAATCGGACGATGCTACAGTGGGAGTCCTAAATTTTTCATATCCAGGTTTTATTAGGATAGGGATCTTTAACGAGTAACTGACATCGCACAGGCTCGGGACCACCTTTTAACGTCCCCTCCGAAGGACGGCGTAATTAAGGATTTTTTACTCTCATTAAAAAAATCCTAGGACCACCTGCGGGTTTGAACCCGTGACCTTTAGCATGGGAGGCTGTTACGCTACAAGTGATCCCTAATTTAGTAGGTCTTGGGACCATCGTATTTTCAAACTCCTCGGAATGTTCTCAGGAATAGATGGGAATGATACTTTGCGTACAAGAGGATTCGTGTGGGTCGGGAGTTCGGAATTAAAAGATTCATATCTGTAATAAGCTTCTTAAATATGAAAAGTTTTATAAGACTATGTACGTATGTTCTGCACAAGGTCGTGTGGCACTTACTTTTTATTTTGAGGGTTGGACTTCTATCCTTAAAAAAAAAAAGAATTGTCTACCTTCATTTGGTTCCACTAGCTCTTTTTGTGCGTACACACCAAGCAGATATGTTTCAGATTTCTGGTGAAAACTACGTATAACAGCAAAAAAAAAACTCAAACTTTGATTTTCCTCCTTAGTATCGGGTTAAGGGTCACTGGTGTTTTATTGTTCCACTTGAAGCCTATTATCTGCTCCCATAATATCGCCTGGCATTTATGATGCACCCCGCATTAAATGATAAGCCATATTTTATAGCATATATTTATAGCTATATAGCCATATATTAAGCGAATAAAATAAAATAATAAAAAATATTTTATTCTGGGACATGGCCCCATAAGAAAAATTGATATGTATTGGGTTGATGCAAAATTAATGCAGGTTTCCTCTATTGCAATATCTTAATTCCAATTGTGTAAACAAAGCTAATCCTAACATTGATCATTATTATACCAAAACAAACCTTATCTAATACCCTCTCTTGCACCATGAATTTGTTTAGTAAAATCGTTTTGTTCAGTGTGTTCAAAGGTCTTGAATCGAAAATGTCAAAGTGCGATTTTCGTCAAATTTATTTTTAGGAATTTAAATTAGGGCGCAACGCTGCGCAAACGGCTCGTAATATTAATGAAGTGTGGGGTCAGGGGGCTATTAATGAGTGCACGGTGCAGCGTTGGTTCCAGAAGTTTCGCAGAGGAGATTTCGACCTCGAAGACAAGGAAGGTCGGGGCCGTCATCTTGCTCTGGACAACGACCAGCTGAGGTCAAAAGTGGAAGAAGACCCAACCAAAACCACACGAGAAATGGCGGCGGAACTCGGAACTCAAAAATTGCAACGTCTTTGCCCAGCATTGATGAATCGGAAGGGGCCGATCCTGCTCCACGATAACGCCAGACCAAACGTTGCACAACCAACGCTTCGACGACTGCACGAGTTGGGCTACGAAGTTTTCCAACATCCGCCTTATTCACCTGACCTCTCTCCTACAGACTTCCACTTTTTCAGGCATCTGGACAACTTTTTGAGGGAGAAAAATTTTCAAAACCAGGACGACATTGAAAATTCTTTTCGTGATTTCATTGAGTCCAGGGATTCGGATTTTTTTTCTGGTGGAATAAGAAAGCTTGTTGAACGTTGGCAAAAGTGCATTGATTCAGATGGAAATTATTTTGATTAAATATATATGGTTAAAGTAAAGATATGGCGTATTTACAATACCTACTAAAAACCTGCATTAATTTTGCATCAACCCAATATAATTAAGATGTACAATGTGTCTGATCACATGACCAGAGGATTATAATTAATTGTTATTCACAATCATACAAGAAGAAGATAATGCATTAAAGTATACAATAACTCAACAGAGTAAAATAAATAAATAACTTATGAACGATTAATGTGTTGAACAAAACTAAACGTCGAAACGGATTGATAACAATTCATCCATTAACTAAGTTAAATATGAACAATTTTCTTTTTGAATTGATATTTTATTTGAAATATCAGGCTTGTTGAGCGTCTTTTTGGGATGACAGTAGGTACTGGAACAGCTAAGGCTTGAATGATGGTAGAGAAGAAGCATTGCGGATATGAGTAGGTAGGGAATTCCTGAGAGTAGTAGGGTGGACAAGAAAGGAATGATCAAAAGTTGTTGTTCTATGGGTAGGAATGTAGAGGTCAGACTGTCGCGATCTTGTTTCGAGGGAGTGGATTGACGATTTAAATTGCAGAAGTCTGTGGATATAGGGAGGTAGCTGGGAGTTGATGGTTTGGTAAAGATATGATCCTAGGAAATATTGTCTCCGGATAGAGGGAAGGGGCCATTTTAACTCACTCTATAGCATATAATATGCTATATTAAATTTTTCTATTTTAGTTTTCAGGCACATCAGAGACCTTAGGTATGGTGCCAGAATTAGAGGATTAAAAAACAAAAAAAATTCTAAATAATTCCACCAAATAACCCTTACCCTTCGTCCTAAACCAATGACTTCCTGGCATACAGTATCCTTTAATGACACTCCACTAGCCCCCATTGAACAGATTCGATACCTAGGACTCCACCTTGACAAACGTCTGACTTGGTATGGAGATTCCAAGACTGAAACGACAAGAAACTGCCCGACGTTTTCGACTACATTAACACTTACTGGACAAACGCTCCGAACTTAAACTTAATTACAAAAGACTTTTTTATATGACCATCATAAGACCTATACGGACTTACGGAGTAGAGCTATGGGGCTCTACTCAACCATCGAATTCTTCTCTTATCCAATCCTTACAATCCAAAACTCTTACTTTGTCACGAATAAGGTTATCTATAAACACATTTGTCCCATATAATACTGAATTAGCCCGAACCAGGTATCGATCATTCCAGGAAACACTCCATTTCCACTATAATCCACTAGTCTCTATCCTAGTATCCCCCTCGATCCCTGATAATCCTCCGTGGTGTTTGAAAAGAAGATGGCCCCCAGACCTTCTAGTTTAGAATATTTTTAGAGTGCTTCTTTTGAGAGGCGTCTGTACTTGTATTTCATGTCAGTTTACTATGTCCATCGCATTTACTTGTTGTATAAAATAATATAGTTGTAAATATCAATAAATATGTTTAAATAAAATAAAAAGTTTTCAGGCTTCCTGATAATTTGAGTAAAATACTCCGTACCTTTAATTTGAATATTTGACCATCTCTGTTGAAAATTGCGGCGACAATATCAAATCGCAGAACCTCTAGTCCTTCAACCCTGACATCTTAAAGGTTCATAAACGATCGTTCGTAACGGCTGTTCGACACCTCGTTCAAAACCGATGAAAATAACAATCGTGTAAGGTCCACAACCGTGGTGTTGGAAGGACGGTTTTGGCGACCTGGCCAAGGCAGAAAAGGCAGTTTTAAAGTTGCCCGTGTAAGGGTTAATTGTTTCAGTCCCTCGTTCTTTAATGGAAATCTTATATATTATCAATTTATCTTCGACAATTATATTTATAATTATTTATTTATTGTACTTATATTCTCTTAAACTTATTTACTTACTTTTAAAAGATGATCAATCAATTTAGTGAGTGAGAAATAAATAAATAGATGCAAACTGATTTCATCCAGCCATTTTAAACTAAGGATTTAAGCCATTTAAGAATCGTACAGTTTAATGAAACTTGTTTTTTCTTATTTTCATTGGTAATCGAGAATATGAAACTATTTGTATTTATTCATGTAAATGTAACAACTCTAAATCTAAATGATATTATTTTTTTTTTTTTTCATACCCTCTGGTTTTATTTTCAAACAAAATACAAATACAAATGTTATATGTATAGATGTCACATTATGTCCTTCTATTACCCGGAGGTATTCTAAAGAGGATTGCTAACCCAGAACCCGTGGCTGAGTGGCTAGCGCGCTTGTCTCTCATGCTAAATGATATTATTAAATGAGCACTCGATAGTTAATCAATTAATATATATATATCTGAGCGCGAATAGAAGTCAGGAATTTTTTTTAAATTCATATTTTCTTTTCCATCATTTTACGTTATATATAAATATTAACGATTTATTCCTAATTCCTTATCGAAAATGTCAATATGGTGCATTTCCGTATATTTAAATACTATTTTCATAACCAAAATACCTATTAATGTATGAAATTTAAAGGTTGGTAGACTACAAATATAATAATTAATTTATATATTTGTTTTTAGGGCAATCTCTATATAAATTGAGCCGGTTAGGATAGCTAAAATAATTAATTGATTTGGTCCCTACCCTACCTCACTCCCACTCTTATCTATTAGTTACAATCCTTGCTTTCCTCTTCAATTCCTGATAATCCTCCTAGGCGTCTGAAAAGAAGATGGCCTCGAGACCTTCTTGTTTAGACTCACTACTAAGGGTTGCTGCCAATGGGCAGTTTCTCTTAATGTTTATTTTATGTGTTTTATCATTTCAGCATATTTGCTTGTTGTATTTTATACAATTGTTAATTTCAATAAAAATAGATTAAAAAGAAATAAAATAAATTAATTTAAAAAATATAAATATATAAAGATGAACATAATATCAAGATGCTTTTATTAATAATAAAATGATATAATGTTAATAAGGCAGTAATGTTTTTTTATTTTTTTATATAAATAACTTACTAACTACCGATCGCATTAAGACGCAACATGTTGAGCCTTGAATTTTAGGTTCCCAGTTACATAAACAAATAAAAATTTCTAGTCCATTAACAGGGGTTCCGCCAGAATTTCTTAAAACGCATTTAGGTTAATTTTACTCAATAATGGCATGTATCGGACTCTATTTCCTTCGTACGCGGGGCATCGAGAGAGAAAATGAAAACAATCCTCCAATGCCGCCGAATCACAAACAGGGGAAAGCTTTTGTGGGAATAGAACACAAATGTATTCACCCACAGTAAACTAATATCTCATAAAACCCATTTTTTTAAATCATAATTGTAAAAAAAAAAATAATAATTGATAAGTCAGAAATTTAAAAACCACTGCTCGTCTCTTCATTACTGCAAATTATAAACATATAATTGTTCCATTGATGTAACAAGTGAACTAATAATATTTCCTTATTCTATAGAGTCACTTACCGAACATATATCACTATTTATTAAAAGTAAGATCAATAATTACAAATCCTAGATGGATGGCTTGGATGCATGAAAAAGAACGACGCATCGTTATTTTTCGTACATCTGTCGCGACACACGGTGGAAAATATGACGATTTAGGTGGACAAAAGTCTGAAACCTGTCCATATTTAACCTTTGGGATCAAAAATTACGAGGAAAATATAAAATCTAATTAATATTTTGACACGATTGGTGTGCACACAGTGGTCAAATATAATATTTATTTACTAAAATCTAAAACTTTCCTACATTTTACGTTTGAAGTCCCAAAATACAGGAAAAATAATACAAAAAATCAAATTATGCCTCGGGTTGCTGCAACCTGCAAATTATAGATTGTAAAACTTTTGATTCGGAGCGTTATGTCTGAAAAAAATTATGTATAACCCAAAACGCAAAAAATCGCGAAAAATGCTTTGTAATATTTAAAGACTAGAAGTGTTGACGAAACAAATCCTTTGGGTAACTTGGGGGTTTTATAGTTTTTCGTTATTGAATAGGGGCATACATTTACAGATTGCTAAAGTAACTCTACGGGTATATTGCAATGTATATTCAATAACGCGTTTCGAAATATAATGTCTTACCTCTCTCAGCAGTGTCTATTGTTAAATAAAAGCAAAAAGACTTTGAGCTAAACACACTTGAACATAATAAATGGCCATCGAGTAAAGATAATCCCACTGCCGGTTATTAGGCACTTGTGCGAACAGGAATGATTCACTCATTTACAATTTATTTGTAAACACAGTATGGAGGGAAATATTAGCATTTAGGTTATTGCCACCTAATAATAAAAAGGTGAAGCACTGGAAAATTCCAAACTTTTGACTTGACCGTTGTCCACCTAAATTGGAGATTTGGAGTAGTGTGTGGCGGTGTAAAGGTGCATGGGTTCGTCATTCCAAACCGACGGCTTTCTCCAACTATTTTTCTTCCTTCCAACCGATGGACTGGAACGACGAAGTAAGCGATCGTGAAGGTAAGACTTAATTCCTTCCCGGACGTGACTGGAGAAGTTTAGCTACAGATCCAAAGTAGAGCCAGGTCGAGGATGTAAGTCGTCTCAGTCACGTTTAAAGTGGGGATGCAAAAGGCTGTTTCCTTCCTCAAGTGGCTTCACAATGACACCCACCACCTTCTTTGGATCGATCCTAATCCTTATCTTCTTCCGCTCTTCGATGGCGATGGCTAAGACCGCCTATTACAGTGGATACGTGGGAAGATGCACCGAGTACTAAGCATGCGACTAGCAAAGCATTTTGTAGTGCATAATCGTGGCTTAGGAAACGCCTCATTTAACCCTCCGTGAGTGAGGTGAATTTCAGACTCGTACATTATTTGGTGGGGTTCTATCCACTGTTTTTTTTTTTTTTTAGAGAAGAAACTAATTATATTGAGGATGTATAGTCGAGGGTAGAAAACTATTATAGGTGGAAATAATCAGGAGTCAGTCTTTTTTTAAATATTTTAATTTGGCCAACGTTTCGGTTCAAGAATGTGAGCCACCATCAGGGCTACAAACATCAGAACCAAAGAGATACATATTAATGTGATAATGAAATTTTTTTTTTAATGTAGTGACAATGATAACATTTCAAATAAATAACCATCATACTTAAATATTATAGATACAAATAATGATAATATGATGATGATAAGCATACAAAAAAAACATTAGACTTTAATATAGAAGTAAAAAATTATATATAAACGTACTATTACTGAGCCATGTCCAAGCATAAACTGAGGAAAACCGAAAACATAGGTGGTATGGAGGGGGGTTGTTGAAAACACCTCTGACGGTTTTTCTCCTCTAAATATAAATACTACTGCTTGTCTTTTTTTAATAGTTTTACTAAATTATACAAGGAAAGACAAAACATAATATGTACAATAAGGTTCAACATTTTTCACAGAGAATTATAAACACTAGAACTTGAGGTATGTAAAAGAACCAGGAGGTATATAAAAAAAAGAAGTTTTATAAACGAAAAGAAAAATATACAATAAGTAAAATATAAATTATATATGATGATGGCTCACAAGCTTGAGCCGAAACGTCGGCAAAATTAAAATATTTAAAAAAATACTGACTCCCGATTATTTCCACCTATAATAGAAAGTAATATTTATTCTGAGACTAAGTCCCTTAAGAATAACAGATTTGTACAAATTATAATATACATGCCCAGCTAACAGACCAAATAAACATCTTTAACTAATATTTACAATTATGGATTAATATATACATATTATACTACTACATACTACGCTTTATGGATGTGAAGAAATTGCAGCAAAAAAAATTATTACCCCTTGAAATGGATTTCGGAGAACAAGTTGTGCCGTGTCTCGGTTAGAAAAAATCCCCAATAATCAAATAAGGAAAAGAGTGGAGGCCGAGCTCACCATTCTCGAAGAAATTAGTAGAAGAAGGCTGATGTGGCACGTTATGAGAATGGATGGGGCACGTTGGCCTCTTCGATTGATTGAATACTGCCCACCCAAGAGGAGAAAACGGGGAAGACCTCGGAAAAAATGAATAGAAGATGAAATGAAGAAGGATAGTCGATGTAGTTGGAGATAAGGAGTAATGAGGACCGGGATGTGACATCATTGCGGAACCCCGGAGGAGGAGAACAAAGTAAAATAAAAGCAATCCTCAGAAAATAATTGTGTTGAAAAAATAAAAGATAAATGACTTTAAATATAAAACAAAAAGAATAAAAGTAAATAAATAAATATTTACTTTATTTTGATACTTAGTGATTATCCTAACACTTTGAAATACTAAGGGATCATTAACTGGCTATGAATTATTGAAAAATAAAAATAATATACTACAATAATAAGGAAGGAATTATTTTAATGACAATATAAAAAATACTGCAACGGTTATAACAGAAGAAGTTTAAAAAATAAAAGTTGAAAATTATAAATAAATACTTGTGGAAAAAGATATTGAATAAAATTGTATTAAAAATTATTGTCAGGCAGGATCATTCTGGGATGCTGGAAGTAACTGGAAGAGAAGGTATTTGAATGTGAAGAGGGAGGGAGCATGAAGGATGTTTGATGGGAGGGAATTCCAGAAACTAGTGGAACGGGCCAGAAAGGAGCATTTATATTTTTTTTGCTCTAAGGGAAGGGATATAAAGGTTGGATAGACGGGATCTCGTATCTAGTGGGTGAGTTGAGGGTTTGATTTGCAGGAAATTGCAGATATAGGGATGGTGTTGGGAGTTGATGGTTTGGTATAGGAAAGATCCAAGGAAGCCTATGGATGTGGGGAAAAAGCCATTTTGATTCGGTTTTATATGATGATTGAATTCCATCTTTAGATGGGATACAAAGATCAGCTGATGCGCCAGATGGTAACAGTCGCACTTAACTTCGTCTCTGAGATTTTTGATTTTTCAAAAGGATTTTCATCGATTCCAGTCTCAAAAAAGCTGCCAGCTTTTTGGACATCAACAGCAGTAAGGTTTGGAGTATTATTTCGGTAAGCAGAGTAATTTTTTTTACCGCAAACAGTGAATGCAGAGTCAATAGGCTTGACACAAAGGGTAGCCATATTTCCTCATATCAGCTGATTGCTGGTATTGGGAATATATACTTATTACTTGTTTCCCTTTAACATTCTTATATTACTATCTTTTTTTTATATATGAAATACGATATTTTCATCAAGTGATGTCTTCTAAAACGGCAAGTAAAAGATCAAGATCAGCAGGTTCAAATTCGTCTCCCACTAAACAAAGACCCCGTCGTGATAACAATAAGAAGTTACCAACACAAGCGAACCCTTCAAGTAACACTTTGAAATCTGAACCCCAGCCTGGCCCATCATCACAGGAGATGACAGATGAATCTCCTTTTTTCACACCGAATCCATTTCAAATCCTCCATAGTGAAAAAGAAGACATGGAATCTGCCCCTACACCAAGGGAACCACCACCTCCCCCGATATTTGTCAAAAATATTAAAAATTTTCAACTTCTTTGTGCACAACTTAATAAATTAACCAACCCTGGTAGCTACTCATGTCTGAATAGAACAAATGACACTAAAATATCTCCGGATAGTGCTGAAACCTACAGGAAAGTAGTAAAATATCTGACAGACACCAAGGCCGAGTTCCATACTTATCAGCTACGCCAGGAGAGAGCACTGAGGGTTATAATAAGAAACTTGCATCCCTCGACACCAACTGAAGTTATTAAAGAAGAACTGATGGAGATGGAATATAAGGTGCGCCAAGTCACCAACGTTTTGAAAGATAAAGTTCAACTTCCAATGTTTTTTGTTGATCTAGAACCATCGACAGGAGTCGAAAAAATCTACGATCTTAAACGACTGTACTACAGCTGTGTAAGAGTTGAGAAGCCCTACATGAAGAAGGATATAGTCCAATGCCATAATTGTCAGGCATATGGCCATACTAAATCTTATTGCCACCATATACCACGCTGTGTGAAATGCGGAGAAGAGCATAGGACAGGAGAATGCACTAAACCGAAGTCATCACCCGCAGTATGTGCTCATTGCCTCAAGGACCATCCAGCCAACTACAAGGGATGCCAAATATATAAAAATCTAAAGACCAGATTTCAAAAACCTCAAGAACCAGAAACAGCAAGAATAACAAGATCTAGAAGAGAACCATCTAAATTTGTAGATTCCAATGTCTCATTTGCCCACTTACTTGGAGGTGGGGACCAGAGTAATGAAGCCGAGGCCCTGCCGAAACAACGTTTACCTCAGCATAATCCACCTATTCCACAACAAACTATTCCGCAAAATTTTCCTATTCTTCAAAAAACTCCTCAACATCAAATTTCCCATATCCCTTCTCCATCAAATGTCACAGACCTTACCAGTCTCATGACATCCTTCATCTCCGAAATCAAATCCCTTGTTATGCCTCTAATATCACTCCTTACGAACCTTGTATCAAATCTCATTCCTGCCTTACAAAAACCATAAATGACCTCACCTAATTCCTTATCCATTCTCCTTTGGAATGCGAATGGTGTTAGAAATCACACTGACGAACTGACAGCGTTGTTGCAAGACAAAACAATTGACGTTGCACTTATTACTGAAACTAGACTAACCACTAAACAGCTTTTCAAAATACCGCAGTACATAACATACCGTACAGACCACCCAGACGGCAAAGCTCATCCATACAACCCACCTAGAAGGTTGAAACGGCAGTGGCCCCGAGATATATTGTAAATACATATGCTGGAGTTCTGACACTGGTCAGATTCTCCTCTCAAGTGCGGTGTGATTGTGGCTATGGCGCCCTCACTTAGCTTCCGCTGGCTCTCACCAGTGATGCGGCTGAGAGGGAGGCGCTGGGATCCTTTGGACTCTGCTTGTCCTTCCACAAGTGGGGGGACAAGCCCCGTCCGGGGTTCCCGAGCTGATTGTAAATATTGTACATAGGTATGAATATGACATGTTTTGTTTATTTATTTGTTAACTTCATTTATTTGTATTTATTTTGTCTACTTAATTTTGTTATTGTATACGTTTACTTATTTTGATTTTATTTTATGTAAATTTGACTTTCCTTTTGTTTATATTGTAAATATTGTATGAATGAGATCCTGTAGCACTATTATTATTGTCTATTATGAAAAATTGTAATATATACGAATAAAAGAAAAAAAAAAAAAAAAAAAAAGATGGGATACATGATTCGGCCTTAACGGACCATAAACGAATTTTAATAAATAAGTTTAATTGTTTTTAAAGGTTAATTTTAATAGTATTGCATATAGGTTTATTATTTTCAATAATGAACCTGTGTAATTAAAAACGAAAATTACTACCTTCAAAATTTTAGGGCGTACTTTTCAAGATGTGTGAAATCCGAATAACGAATAAAAAAAAAATCTGTTTGTAAGCCGTCCGCCACTGCACGTGGCATTTCTCCCTAACTACTGGACAACTTTTTTTTTTTTAATTCGCCTCAAAAATCATAGAGCATGCAACAACGATCCTAAAACTTGTGATTTACACACCAGTGATTTAATTCAATGACTCAGTTATTTTGAGGATAGAGAAAATATTCATCAATGTTTATTAAACAAAAAACCGCGAATAATTATAAAATAATTTAGTAAGGGTTAATAAATAAAATAAAAAGACAATTAGATATCTATAGCTACGACTGCATATTTTATAATATAGAAACTAAGATAGAAAAAACGTATATAATATTTCTCTTTTAATATAAATTACATCCAAATGATATCGAAGCGTGTAATATACAGAGAGAGCAAAAACATATAAAAAGCTTTGACCCCAAAGTATTTATTAAATTTCCACCGACATAACCTTTACAAATACATAAACGTACGTCGGGAAAAAAGTTTATTTTTATTTTATCTTCTCAAACAGAGTTTTCCTTTAAAACTGTTATAAAATAAATATTTGATACTTTCCTGCAAATCAAACAACGAGACTTTAGTTGAAATATGAAACGTATATTCATCTTTTTTCTCAAAAAACGATTCAAATATTTGCACCCTAAAGATTTTCAAATATTTACTTGCTTCGGGAGCCACGTGGCTTTCACTTAACATTTCGCAAGTTGTATTTAGTTAATGTATTATTTGCTTTCTACTTGTAACTACCCAAGTAACCTTGTAATCTTAATGGAATCGTAAATTTCCACTCCCAGTTTGCTACAGCACTTCAAGTAAATTACCAATAAAAGAATCGCAAAACATTGTAAATGACGAAACTCCTCAAAATGAAGCTCTGCTCCTCATTCAGGAGAATGAAGTATAAGAAAAGTACTTTGTATTATCTTATATATTTTATTTTAAAATATAAAAAAAAAATGAAAGAAGTTTAAAAATTTAATCACGTAAGCCCTTAAATTTTGAGGGGAGAGATAATTTTGTTAACAAAGGTTTATTATTGAAAATAATGAAAGTAAATGAGTGAAAATGCAGAATTTCGTATATACGAGCATTCCAATCTGAAGAAAAATGATTTAATGACTTGATTTTAGGACAAAGATTTTTTATTTATTTAACGACAAGAACCTACGATTCGGACAGTTATACCGACTACTCAACAGAAAATCTGTACAAGTTGACAATAAATTATTAATCTTCAAGACAATACTGAAGCCTATCTGGACCTACGGACTTGAACTGTGGGGGGCAGCTAAACGTTCTAACTTTTCGAACATCAAACGTATCCAATCCTTTCAGTTTAAAGTCCTTAGAACAATAATCAATGCTCCCTATTATGTTACAAACAAGACCTTACATCATGACCTCAAGATCCCTTATGTCCTTGATCTCATCCCATCCATATTCTCAACTTTCCACCAGAAACTTACTCTTCTTCCTAATCCCTTGGCACAATCCCTATCTAGTACCAACCATCCTTACAACCCTCCTCGTAGGTTGAGGCGGCAGTGGCCGAGAGATCTCTTATAAATACGCAACTGGAGTGCTGGCAATGGCCAACTTCTCCACTCATGCCTGAGAGTGTGTGGCTCTAGCGCCCTCACTCAGTTTCCACTGACTAGATTGGTGACGCGGCTGACTGAGAGGCGCCGAGATCTCCTGATATTGTGCCTCGGCATCCATTTCTGGATGTAGTGGTTCGATTCGGAGTTCCCAGGGGCAGTATGTAAATATTGTATATAAGTATGAATGTGGCCACGATTATAATTATTTTCTTTTATTTCATTTATTTTATTATTATTTATTATATTTTTTTTTCATTTGTTATTGTGGTATTTTATTTTTTGTTTGTTTTAATTTGTATATATGGAATGAATGACTTATTTTATCTCTAATACTTATTGCCCAAGATAGTGGCAGATTGTATTACTTCTCAATAAAGCAATATTATTTCTAGAAATGTTCTAACATCAAACGCATTAAATCCTTCCAATCCAAAGTCCTCCGTACAATAGTAAATGCTCCCTATTATGTCTCCAACTATACCTTGCACCATGTTCCATTTATTTCAGACCTAATTCCATTCAAATTTTCTAAATTCCACCAGAACCTCATTCTTCATCCTAATCCTCTAGCTCAATCCTTATCCACCTCCACTCATCCATACAACCTACCTATAAGGTTGAAACGGCAGTGGTCTTGCGACCTTTTGTAAATATATTGGAATTCTAGATTCTACACTCAATGTGATGTATGTATGAGTGTGTGTATGCGTATATAGGTATGAGTGATTTCTTGGCTTTCTTGTATTGATTCATTATTGTATATATATTTTATGCCGTGTAAATATTCTATGAATGTAGTAAGTATTATATCTTTCACCACTACTTTTGATATCCAAATTGGGACAGATTGTAATTTTACTCAATAAAATTGTTGTAGAATGAAAAAAAAAATTGATTTATTTAACGTCAGTTTATGCTGCTGTAACTAATCGGACGATACTACAGTGGGAGTCCTCATTGTGCCTATCCAGATTTAATTAGGATATAGATCTTTAACAAGTACATCCCGCAGACTCTAGACAACCTTTTTACGTTCCCTCCGAAAGAAGGAATATTCAAGAATTTATTACTCACATTGAAAAATCATAGGGTCACCTGCAGGTTTGAACCCGTGACCATTGAGTATCGAAGGCTGTTATGCTAGTCACTACACCACAGGAAAATAAATCAAAATTATTTTGATCTATAACTCTCTAAATGAAAATGCTATGATGAAAAAGTCAAACTAAACTGTTCGATTTACCTTCAAAATCTTCAAGGGTACGTATTGCGATCGTCAAAATGTTTTCAAAGGTAATATTTTTAACTTTGTAGTCTTTGGAGTCATTATTTACAAGTATCGTAAAAAGATCTGTCTGAGAGTTTGTATATGCGGTAAGTCTATCTCTAGAACGAAATGTTGTAAGAAACTGATATTATATTTTTGAAACGTTTATATCGGAGTCACAGCAACTTTGTCATCAAAATCGACGAATTAGATAATTCAATTTATACCTTGCATTTTGTACTTTTTTACGATTTATTAAAAAAAAAATGGCTTTATCTATTTTCATTAACCTTCATGACAGGCTGAAGGAGGCACTTGACATTAGATATGCGATTAAACCTTTGTGATAGCAACGCAGGTTCACATATAAATTTCAAGAGTGACGGGAAATTTTAAGGAATTAAAGAACATGATTGCACAATCAAGAAGTAGTCGATTCAGCAGTGACATTTATTTGTTGTTATTTATTACCACACGGTCTAGAATTCCAGCTAAACTTCGCCGTATATGATAAATTAATAAATCATACATTTAAATAAAGTGATGTAACTTTATTTATATTGACAATAAGAATATAACACTCTTAGTAATATCATCTAATATATAAAATTCTCGTGTCACAATGTTAGTTACCATACTCCTCCGAAACGGCTTGACCGATTTTTTTTGAAATGTTGTATGCATATGCAATAGGTCTATGAATCGGTTCTTATCTTGGGATAAATATTAGGATTGTCCACCCCTAAAACTATTTTTAATATTGTTTAATAAAAAAATGTTTTATTATTTTTTTTACAATGTTGCATTACAAAAACATACAACCCTAAATTTTCACCCTTCTATCACCAACCCAAATTTTGTGATAGTCATTTTAGTAATTTAATGATTTTTCATCCTGCTCGATAACTGTTCAATTATGACTTGGTTACTCCCGCCGACAGACATACCACCTACCGAAGTCGGTCTCCTCTTCCTCTCAGACAATAAGCGTTCTCTCACTCCCTCCACAGTTTTCGGCCATTATTATTGTTCATGTATCAAGCGTAGTAGTAACCTTTACAATTATCATTTTACTATCTCACTGTAACTCATGTTTTTCACACGGACGTACGTGGCATGCTCTCGAGTGGGTAAACCATCCAGTTTGTTAGTGTCAGCTAAAGAAGGGCTAACAAAAATTATGTTCACGCTATAGCATTAAGAGATTGGTATTGTTGGTTAGAGTTTCTGTCGTAATTGATTAATGATATATATATATATATATATATATATATATTTGTAAACCTCACTAATATAGAGTTTCCGCCTGAAATAAAACAGTTTTTATCTCTTGGCCCCAAACATTCCATAGATTGTGAACCCAAACATGTGCCAATAACTACAATTATTTGTGATGTTGAGTATATTATACAAAACAATATTGAAGAAACCAAACGAGATGAAATGAGAGGTAAATGTGTAAACATAATTACAAATTATAAAAATAAAAGAAACTACAATAATAGAAATTCGGACACCCAAAAAATATATAAAATCACAAAAGAATTTTTAAAAACTAATCCGGACATAATAATCACAAAAACAGACAAAAAAAAACCAAACAGTTGCTATCGATAAAAATTAGTATATCACTAAGACAAACTTACTTGTTAACAGATACTGATACATATAAAAAATCGGTTTAAATCCTACTTATAAATTAATGACAGACACCAATAAAGCCCTAAGTAAAAAAACTTAAATACATAGACATCAAAACGTATCAGAAACTCATCACGAATTCTCCAACATCCCCTAAATTATATTCAGTTATAAAATACCACAAACCGGGAAACCCAGTGAGACCCATAGTATCATTTATTAATTCCCCTACATACGAACTTTCCAAATATTTAGCTAATATTTTAAAATATCTGTCTACTAACAAATATAATGTTAAAGATTCTTTTGAATTCTACGGAAAAATTACCCAAATCCATGTGCCCAAAGGTTATAAGCTAAATTCATTAGACGCCTCCTCTCTATTTACAATTATCTGTATTCTGAAAATTAAAGAAATAATTGAAAAGAAGTGGCACAAAATCGAAACACACACAACCATCCCCAAAAACCAATTTCTGAAACTCCTCACCCTCTGTACGGATAGAGGATATTTCCAATTCAATGATAACTTTTATGTTCAAAAGAATGGCTGCCTCATGGGATCTCCTATTGCTTTAATTCTGGCAGACATTTACTTGGAAGAATTACTCGATACAGTTATTCCCAAAATTCCATTCAATATTCCGTTTTTATTTAAATTTGTAGATGACATCATAACCGCAATACCCACAGAAAATAATGAAGAAGATATTATTTTAACTGGGAAGTTATACCTTAATATCGCTCTCGGTTTGTCCTGTTATAGTCTTAGTATTAACAATGTTTCTGTTGTCAACGCTTATAAACAATGAATGTTTGTGATTGAGAACACGTTAGAACTACATTTGTTAGGTGAGTGCATTTAATAGACCTAATAACTGTGATTATTAGTGCACGCTAGGAGCTAGATAGGTCTCCACGTGGTAGACGGGTCCTGTCCCGCTTCCTGCTTGGCACTGGCCATCATTAAGCAGTAGCAGCTCTCTTATCAACTTGTCGATAGCTCAGTTGTTCTGTGCACGGCCACTGGCGCTTTGAGTTCTCATCGTCACGAGTTCGTAGCCCACAGACTCTAAACTTTTTTTTTTTTCTCTCTTTTTTTTTTTTTTCTTTTTCCTTTCTCTCTTATTAATTGTAATAATTTTTATTAATTTATTTATATTATTTCATTTATTTTTATATAGCATACATTTTTTTTTCTCTTCTCCTTTGTTATAAAATGACTTGTTTATTTTCTTTATCTGTTTATGTAAATAATTTTTAAACTCAAGAAGTTCAATTTTATTTTATTTTTTTATTTTACTACATCCATATAGATATATATATTTTTTTCTCTCTCTTTTTATAAAATGGGTGAATCTTCGGGATGGAGACGGAAGAGGAAACGACTTTTTCAGAAGTCAGCGAAACTGACTCCCAGTATTTAAAAAGAAGAACACTTCAGAAACGTCAACGTAATATTGTTCCTGGGGGATCTGGTGGATCTCCTAACAAGAAAAAAAATAAAAACAGTAAAAAACAAACTATCACTCGGAGCAAATCCATTGTCAACTTACCTGGTCCATCACATGAAACCACCACAGCCGAACAAGTCACACCTACAATTCCTGTCAGCAATAAATTTTCAGCCCTCTCAAATATCCAAACTGAAGACACAAAACCAAGTCATTCAGAGCCTGAACCACCACCAATCTTTGTTGCTCACGTCACCAACTTTGTAGCCTTCGCAAATGAAATATCGCAATTAATCGGGCAAACTAATTTCAAATGCTTTTCCCGGTTAAAAGACATAAAAATAAATACGACCAACAAAGATCATTATAAAAAATTAGTCACACACTTGACAGAAAAAAAATTTGACTTTCATTGCTACCAGCTTAAGGAAGATAAGTCGTACAGGGTTGTTCTGAGGGGACTTCACTCTACTACTTCCACTTCAGCCATCAAGCAGGACCTAGAAGAGCTGGGCCACAATGTTAGACAAATCACTAATGTACAGCACCCAGTAGAAAAATATCCACTACCTCTTTTTTTTGTCGACCTGGAACCAGCAGCCAACAATAGCGACATATTTCGAGTCAATAGACTAGTATATTCCTGCATAAGATTCGAAGAGCCGAAGCAGAGAGTGGACATAGTACAATGCGCCAAGTGCCAAACCCTCGGTCACACAAAAGCCTATTGTCACCACCAAGACAGATGTGTCAAATGTGCTGGACCGCATGCGACCAATACATGCCAGAAGCCGAGAGATACGCCAGCAATATGTGCACTATGTGGTGAAGGGCACCCAGCTAATTATAAGGGTTGTACGGTTTATAAAACCATGCAGCGCCGAAGGCAAATAAATACTGCATTTAAATCACAAACCAACGCTGTTGGATACCAAAACCCAGCTCCTTCAGCGAAGCATGAACGAGCTACCTCTGGAAACCCTTTCTCCAACGAAAACACACGTCCCACGACCTCCAACATCAAGACTAATTCGTTCTCCAATGTCACCAGGAAAGAGATGGAAAATCAACAGGAACCAGAAGCTTCCTCTAACACCCATTTTCTGCCTCAACCAGCCCATCCTCTTCAGCCTCAACTATCCTATAACCATCCCCAGCTTCAACCATCCTATCACCAACCTCAGATTTCCCGTCTACAGCCTCAGACGTCCCAACCCCTCCAAAATACTCCTAAAAACGATTTACCTACCAAAACCGTCTTAAGGGTCAAGTTACCACCCCAGATCAGTCCTAAACTTTCCTCTCCTTTGCAGCTTACTCCTCAAGCAATACCAACAGCAACAGCTCCGTCAAACATGGAACCTCCTCAACAACCTCGACGGAGTACCCAATCTTTACCTAGACACTATAATCCTTCAGTCAACCAAGCTTCCGTCTATTCGTATCCTTCACAAAATACATCCGACATTACATCAATCCTGTCATCCTTCCTTTTGGATCTTCAAAATACCATAAGACCTCTCATCACACTCCTTACCAGACTCCTATCTGAAGTTCCTTTCCATATCCCGCAATGAATAAAAACTTCCTAGCCATTCTTTTGTGGAATGCAAATGGTTTACTGAATCACCGTGACGAACTTGACATATTCCTACACGACAATACCATAGACATTGCACTTGTGACTGAAACCCATTTCACTACACGCTCGCACTTTTACATACGTGACTACATCACATACCGATCAGATCACCCAGACAACACATCTCACGCTGGCTCATGTATCCTCATCCATAAATCCATTCCTCATTCCATGCTTCCTTCTTCTCCTTCTGACACCATTCAATCAACCTCTATTACCTTATCTTCCCACCCATTTAATATGACAATCTCAGCTGTATACTGCCCTCCCGGTAATTCACTCTCCATTCACCACCTTGAATCCTTATTCCGATCTCTTGGTCCGCGTTTCATTGCTGGAGGAGACTAAAACGCCAAAGACCAACGGTGGGGATGCCGAACGTCCAATACTCGTGGCAGGATCCTTTCCAGAGTCACAACCTCCAATAGTTATTCCATTTTGTCACCCCAGAACCCTACGTACTGGCCTACATCTCATAAAAAACGTCCTGACATCCTTGATATTTTCATTACTTCCCAAATCTCCTCCACCCAATCTACAATCAAATCCTTAGATGACCTCTCCTCTGATCATAGCCCGGTTCTGCTTCAACTGCATTCCAATCCTATTCATAAGCCTCCTTTACCTTCCCTGATTAAAGGACAAGTCAACTGGGACAATTTTCGATATGACTTAGAGAACAATCTGGACTTGAAAATTTTGTTAAAAACTAAACAAGACATAGACTCTGCCATTGAAGAACTTAACAAATCAATAGAAACTGCCATACAGACCAACACATTACAATATACAAACAGGAAGGCACAAGAAACCAACCTGCCATATTATATTCGACTATTACTAACTGAAAAACGCCGAGCAAGAGCGAAGTGGCATCGAACACGATACCCTTCGGATAAAACCATTTACAATAAACTGACGAACAAACTCAAGACAGAAATAAGAAAACTCAAAATTCAAAACTTTCAAAACTTCACAGAAAACTTAAGTACAACAGACAAATCATTATGGATAACAACTGCAAAACTACTGAAATACAAAACCTTTAATCATCCACTCCTCACCGACTCAAAATCCTGGACAAGATCCGATGATGAAAAATCTCAGCTGTTCGGAGAACACCTTTCCAAAACGTTTCTCCCACACCCCGACATCCTTAATACAATCCATATCGACCGTGTTGAAGCAGAACTCACTGTTCCTCTCCAAATGACCCTTCCTCCTAAGGCCTTTCATCCATCAGAAGTCATCAACATAATTCAAAATTTACCTTCCAAAAAAGCTCCTGGCCATGATCTCATTACATCCCACATCCTAAAACAGCTCCCCAGAAAAGCCATATTATTCCTCACCTATATATATAATGCTACTCTCCGTTCTACCTATTTTCCAGACCACTGGAAACTGTCCATTATCAAAATGATACCTAAACCAAAAAAGCCTCTTGAATATCCATCCTCTTACCGTCCTATCTCCCTCTTGCCCATTCTGGGCAAAATTCTCGAAAAACTTCTCCTCAAACGTTTATACCCAATCCTCGAATCCAACCATGTGATTCCTGACCACCAGTTTGGATTTCGGACATCCCATTCCACTATACAACAGTGTCACCGTGTGGTGGATGTCATATCTTCCACATTGGAGCGCGGAAAGTATTGCACTGGAGCCTTTCTCGACGTGGAACAGGCTTTTGATCGAGTTTGGCATCCGGGTCTGCTATACAAGCTCCGTCAATTCCTCTCTCCAGCGTACTTCCTATTAATTCGTTCCTATCTCTCTGATAGAACTTTCAAAGTTAACCATAACCTTTGTTACTCATCCATATTCACTCAATCAGCCGGTGTACCGCAAGGTAGTATCCTGGGTCCGATCCTTTACACGGTGTATACAGCTGATATTCCCTCCCATCCTAGCACTATCCTTACTTCCTACGCCGATGACACATGTGTGTTATCTGTGAATAATGATCCTGTTACTGCATCACAAATCCTACAGCACCATCTATCAGCCATTGAAGAATGGTGTCAAAACTGGAGAATCAAAATAAATCCTAATAAATCCCATCAAATCACCTTCACTCTACGTCGTAAGCCTATGTCTTCCTGCCCCACCGTATCCTTTAACAATATCCTACTTACTCCTGTTGAACAGATTCGGTACTTAGGACTCCACCTCGACAAACGCCTAACATGGAATCCTCATACTAGACTGAAACGACAGGAAACTGCTCGTAGATACAGATTACTACAACACTTACTTGACAAACGTTCAAAACTTCCTACTTACTACAAAAAACTCATTTATATCACAATTATCAGGCCTATTTGGACCTATGGCATTGAGCTATGGGGGTCTACTAAACCATCGAATTCCTCTCGCATCCAATCCTTGCAGTCCAAAATCCTTCGTAAAATCCTCAATGCTCCTTACTTTGTTACTAATAAAATCATCCATAAAGACCTAAATATCCCATTAGTTGAAGACTTGGCCCGTTACAGATATACCTCTTTTTATTCCAAACTCCCTGCCCACTCAAACCCGCTTATCCGTGACCTCTCCTCCATATCTATTCCCGACAACCCACCGAGGCGCCTTAAAAGAAGATGGCCAAGAGACCTTCTAACATAAGACATTGGAGTGCTACCAATGGGTAGTTTCTTCTCAGGACTATCATGTGTACTAATCATATATAAAGCCTATTTACTTGTTGTATTTATTTAATACAGTTGTAAATTTCTTTAAATAAATAAATAAAAAATAAAAAATATTTTAACTGAATTTAACAAATATTCACACAGACTGACATTTACGATTGAATATGAAACAAACAATAATTTACCATTTTTAGACATACTCTTAATTCACAAACAAAACGGGAAATAGAAACCAAGGGGTGGCAAAAGCCTATTCATTTCGGTAGATACATCCACTATAAAAGTCAATGTCCTAATAGGTATAAAATCAACACAGCAAGAAATTTAATAGATCGAGCGAGAAAATTAACATAACAAAAATTCCAAAAAATCGCGGAAAATAAAGTAGTTGACCTCCTTTTAGAAAATGGTTATCCACACAAACTTATATGTAAACTACTAAAATAGATACCAACGTCACAAAAACAACCACACAATGAGAACAGCACCAAAATATATTACACTATCCCATACATACCCACACTTTCCGAAAAAAACTTGCAAAAGCACTTAACATTAACAGAAATAATAGTGATTCTGCGATTACGTACAAAAATATAATTACTTTATCAAAATTATTTACAAAAACTAAAGATTCCGACAAATTAGACCTTCAATAAAATGTAGTATACGAAATACCTTGTGAAGACAAATGCGGAAAGTCTTATTTTGGAACATCTGAACAATATTTAAAAAGGAGAGTATACCAACACAAATATAGCTGCACTTCAATTATAAAAGACCCAAATAAACCTGACCAAATTTCCCTCACTACTCATTTCAGGAAAAACGGGACATTCATTCAAATTTCACTCACCGAAAATTATTCATTATGAAAAAAAAAAATCAGCTTCAAACGAAATTTTAAAGAAATGATTACCATAGAGAAATATAAAGATCGCGCCATAAATAAAAAATCGGATGTTCAAAAACTTAATGCATGTTACTCAAATTTGATAAACACGTATTAAAATTTAAAGAAATAAAATAAACGTTTTAATAATAATACGAAATAAAATGAAAACAACTCAACAATAGGAGAATACCCCTGACTCCTGACGTCATCATATATTCCTGGAAAATCTTCCATACTTAACTATTCCTTTTTTATTTTTCAGTGTTCTTTCAAAGCTTGTAGACTAAACATGTCTAATTAAGATATATATATATATATATATATATATATATATATATATATATATATATATATATGTGTATATTTAAGGAATGAATTATAATAAATTAAAAACAAAATTAATGTGGGTGTTTAATTATTTTTATATTCCCTCGTCGTTCACAGCACTCCTCTTTCACTCATATACCACACCCTTACACACTTACAATAAATTAGTTGCTTTTTTCTACACTCTAAATTCCCTAGAAATAATTTATAAGGCAAAACAACGTTTACCGGGTCAGCTAGTATACTATAATATTATCATAATAACATCTTGGAACGGAATGCTCAGGCTCTAGAATTTTGTAAGTACTTATACGAAGTTACAGTAGAGGGGATAAAGGATGGCGAAAACGATCGAATAAAGTTATAAGTATTGGGGGACATATGGTATCGCTTAGTATCAAAAATGTCAAAGTACTTCCTGTAGGTAAGATATTTGAAGTACGGGTCCAGGTAAGTGCAAAGTACCTTGGTCAAAAGCCCCTCAAAGCTATCAGAGTTAGGCGAAGTGAGGGAGCGGGATACTTTGTGTTTATGTGTTGTTAATATTAATATCTCAAGAGACAAAGGCAGTATTGAATATTTAAATGTTAAGAAACTAATTATTAAAAGTAACTATAGTTGATGAGACAATCTTATTCTATAACTGGTCGCTAAAAGGTTAAAGTTGCTTTACGGTGTGATATTTAATAAGCTTTAATATCATAAGGACATAACGCCATATCGATGAAATTAAAAGGGGTTATGGTAAATATTACATATTTCTTTATTATTATTATCACATTACGTTTTATAATACTTAATATAATGTATGTATATATATATATATATATATATATATATATTGCTATGTATCGAGAATATTGGGAGGTGAAGGAATATTTTTGATTTGTACAAAATAGAGTAGTTTCCGGGCGACAAGCAGGAAGGCTTCTTAGAAGGGCTATACAAAAAATAGACCCCTCCACTCGTACAGCGGGGATAGCGGAGTACCTGGGGAGTCTGAGCTCGGAGCGGAGAGGAAGAGGAAGGAAGTCCAGCCATGTCGGGGGTCAACCAGGAAAGAAATTTGCAGTCATGTTCAAAGGTACTTATATGTAATATGATGTGGTAAATAGAACCTCAGTATTCTCGATGATAACAATGTCTCACTGTACTAAGTTTTATGTGTAATAATAATAAGTGATATTTAATAAATAAATGTATATTTTAAGTAAATTACTTTATTACCCTATATGCCACGAAACATAGTATTTTATGGCATCCAGCTTGTGGGGACGAATTTATCAATTCTTTATTAGTATCGAAAATTTATAAGTTAATTAAAAGTCAATGTTATAAGTGGCATAAGGGTAATATTTGTCATATGTATTATATAGGAATCTGATATTAATACTTCGTTAATTTATAATTAATTGTTAGCATCTTGTGCGCCTCCCTACTGTTTTAAGGTCTTGAAAGTGGTTAGTTTTTTAAAGTGGTTTTATGAAAGTTGTTAGATGTTTGTTATATATGCCTTTTGTTCGTGTAAGCGTTTAAACCACCCTTAAAGGTTTTTGAAGATTAGCCAGGGTTTTGTTTTTTATTATTTCGCACACGATTTTTTACTATGGCTTCCAGAGTAGATGAGCTACCAAAGCCAAAATGTTCAGAAGTATCTGATCTGGGGTTGACCGGAGAGTCAGTGATCCCGTGCTCGAATACAACTAAGCCACAGACCAAATTAAGAGGGAAGAAGCTAAACCTTAAAGAAGAAGAAGATATTGAAGAAGATATTTTTTTTAAACGTTTCGAAAATTCAATAATGAATATTCTTGAAAGATTCGATAATTGGGTAAATAATGGATTTGTTCATCTGGAGGAGAATATTGGTAGCATTGAAAATAAGAAAAATAAGAAAGATCCTTTTGAAGATAAAATAGAAGTGAACACCGATGAAAGACTCCCAGAAGAGATTAAAAAGAAAAATAATTTCATAAATGAGGAACTGCAACCTGAAGAGACCCCCACTCAAACTCCAAATAAATATTTTAATGCCAATTCCGGAAAAACACCATCTACTGAGGATGAAGCAGAATCTCAGTATGAAGAAATAAATGACCAGGAAAGTGAAAAGAAAGAAAGTAAAAAAGAAGAAGATAACAATCCGAAAATTCAAGAAAAACTCCATTCTCTAATGACTCCCACTACTCAAAATGAAAATAAAATGTATAGTGAAAAGACGGTTGAAACAGAACCAAATGCAAAACTCGATCTTACCACTAATGAGAAATTTAAAATAATATTGATTCCTCAAGAAAATCCTGAAAAGTTCAAAGAAGAAAGTGTCCCTTATCAGAAAACCTTCCAGACTCAATTTTTAACTCTGAAATCCCTTATTCTATTCCGGAGTCAAGAATATAGATCTAAACTAGTCAGTTTCAAATTAAATACATTTTCGATTCCACTTGCTCCTAGCAACACTGTACTTGATGTTTATAGAAAGGTGCCCGTTAAAGGAATAACAATTGTTATTTTTATATATGTAGATTATAAAGGCTACATGGTCTTGGACCATGTTAGAAAATGCCTCATAACATATTATTTTGTTATACGGCAGTCTTTATCCGTTTCCAGAGGATAAAAAGGGGTAATTAGCGTCCCCTCCGTATGACGAGCTTACAGTGTTTAACCTGGGCCATGTTCAGGTTAAACCTTACTGGAAAAATTGTAAATAGATTGTACATACAGTGTAAATATTAGGATTACGTTATTGGTATGTAAAGATTAGGATTAAGATAAACTTTAATTGATATTTTATATGCAAAAAGGAATGGGTCTCAGTTGTTATTAACGTGTTTAATTCAAATCAATAAATAAATAGAGTATCAGGGACATTGTAAATATATTATTGCTTGAATGTAAAAAATGACGTCTGCTGTAGAAAGACCTTTACAAGTTTGATGAAAAATAAAATAAATTTAATAAATATAAAGTAGAATAATGAGCATCCGAAAACTAATAGAAAAAAAAAATGGTGGATCTTTGTATATATGTTTTAATAGTCCTAATGCGGATTTCTTTTAAGTAATAAGGGAATAATTATCCTGTAATTGGAGTAGATATTAGTCCTCCTTATCATTCTGAGATGAGATTTTTACCTTCTAATAGGTTTTTTAATAGGGAAGAACCCTGAATGAGGAGTAGCTGTAGGCCTCCTCTTATCCCGAAGGCGGGAATGATACACGTAGTTATTATTTGTAGACGGTAATGTCTTTTGTGTACACCCAGAGTACTGCTGTTATATTTATATCGATCATGCTATTAAATGTCTAAAATTCTAGTAGGTCTTCCTGATAATTTAATTTTTATCGTTAAAAGGTCATCAGAAAGTTAAGCTATTTTTATTATTATTTTCTGGTTAAAATCTGAGATTCATTCCACTTCTTAAGACTGCCCTGATTGTAACGATAAAATCTCTCCTGTATTCATACCATTTATTTAACACTGTTATAGCTTTATATTATAAGTATAATTTAAAAAAATATGAGAATACTGAGGATGTGTTATTAGTGTAATATGACTATTTGAAAGAAAAGAGGTTTAACAGGTACCTTAGAGACCTAATAGTAGATTCATTTTGGTTTTAATAATTTGCCACATGATAAGAAAATATCCAATGAATATAATATGTTGTATTTGTTACTATTATATTATGTATTATGCATTACGTTAATCAACTGATTATCTGAAAGAAAAAAAAAGAAAATTAATTTCATAAGCACAGCATTTCATGTAAAATATAATAATTTTAGCGTTATGATATTTTTGTGAGGAAAGAAGATTATGTATATTAAACTCTAAAGGACTTTGTAACTGCCAAAGTAGATTCATACAAGCATCATAGTAGATTAGAACAAGCTTTTGCTAATCAAGTCGTATTAGTCTATTCATGATTGAGGAACGTGGAACGTTGGGGCGGTCTCGTGTATCCCATCTTTATACCGAATCAAATTGGCTTTTTCCCCACACCCGAAGGCTATATTTCCTTGGATCTTTTGTATACCGAACCATCAACTCCCAACATCCTTCCTATATATATAATCTCCTGCAGTTCAAACCCTCAATATACCCACTAGAGACGAGATCCCGTATATCCAGTCTTTATATCTCTTTCCACAGAACAAAAAAAATATGAATGCTCCTTTCTGGTATGTTCGACTAGATTTGGAATTACGTGGTATAAACTGGCTCTTCTGGTCAGCTGATTTTGATCAAAAAGTTGCTGTAACATCTCGGGCGTATAGTTGTCTTAAATGCGAATTTTCATTTTTATAGGACTTTTCAATTACGCGCCGGAGTTACCACACACACACATACACCCACAGACCATTTTGTGGAACTTGGTTATTTGGACTCGTGGGACCGACCCTTAAACGTGTGTTTTCGTTGAAAACTGGAATTCGAAAATTTTCAGAATTGCAATACATTCCCTTACTATATATTCCATATATGGTAAGTGATAGTAAAAAGGTAATTAGATTGAGTTTCAAAAGAAACATGTGTTTCATTTAATAATTTATACTATTATTATCTGCCACAACCTGTTAATCTGCTTTTTATCACTTTCCATTATATTTAAAAATTTCTATATGTATGAAATATTTCTATGTATAAAATATATATATTTTTTAAATCTTTAGCTTTCTAACGATATACGTATATATTACTTTTGTTATTAAAAAAAAGAGGACAAGGATTACATAAAAAAAAAAAATATGTTTGCTCTTTTCACCTTTAGTTGGTTATCAAATTCCTTCAACTTGTTTATTTAGCCATTTTTAATCAATGCTAATAAGGTGATATATATCTTTTTTTTTAAATCAACAAAATTAAAGGTAATTTAGAAAAAGAAAGTTTAAAATATTATCATTTAAGTCCTGTTAGACTATTTCAATCGGAAAGAGACCTATGTTATAATAAAGCTTATTAAATTCTTCATCGATTCACTTTTTACTTTCACTTACTATGTATAGTAAGGGGAAGTATTGATATCGTGAAAATTTTCGAATTCCGGTTTTCAACAGAAATACACGTTTTAGGGTCCCCTGAGTCCAAATAACCAAGTCCCGCAAAAAGGTGTGTGTGTGGTAACTCCCGGGTGGAAACGGTAAGTTCTAAGAAACTGAAATTTCATATTTAAGACACTATAACGCCCGAGACGTGACAAAACGTTTTTCATCAAAATGACCTTACAAGAAGAGGCACTTTATACAATGCATTTTGCATCTTTTTTCGATTTTCTCGAAAACGGTTCCGAAGATTTTGATTTAACTCGCTACATCGATGTAAAATTTAATAGGCTTTAATATCATGTAGGTTTTATTCTGATTAAAATTGTCTGACAGGACTTAAATGCCGATATTTTAAATTTTATTTCCCTAGAGTACCTTTAATTTTGTAGATTCAATAAAAATAACTATATTATCTTGTTAACGCTGATGAAAAACAGGTAAATATAAAAATTGAATAAATTCGATACCCAACTAAAGGAGAAAACTGAAAAAAATATTTTTTTAATGCATTTTTTTGTTTTTGAACATAAGAGCAGTAATATACATGTATGATATACCGTTGGAAACCTAAAGATTTAAGAAAAAATATTATCTCATACACAAGCTTTTAAAAGTTAATAGAGAGTGACGAAATGAACATAAAACTAACTGATTATTTTAGATAATAATATAATAGATTTTTTAATAAAACACATGTTTCTATATAAATTCAATTTAATTAATTCCCCAATATTTTCACGTATTTTTATCTCTAACTGTTTTTGAAAATTCTTTCATTGATTTTAAAAATGGAGGTAAGTGAAAGTCGTGTGTTGCCCGCACCAGATTTTTTGTTTTTGCGCTAGACTTGGACATACACACAGACCATTTTTCAGGGCTTGGTCATTTGGATTTAGGGGACCATAAAACTTGTATTTCCTGTGAAAGCTCATATATTGTATATATAAGTAAGTGAAAGTAGAGAGAGATACACTTTATTCATAAATAAACAAACAAAATGATGCTGCCCAACTTTGGCCAAATTGGGTTGCTATAACACAGTATACCGATTCTATCCTACAGGAATATACTTAACTTCTTAGGAGAACACCTATAAGACGGCCGAAAACTGTTGATTATTTTTGAAAAAATGATATTTTAAAAATTATGACGATGCTGCTGAAAAGCGGTGAAATGAAATGATATTAACATGGATATGCATGAAGCTTGAGAATGGCCATAGAGGCTAATACGTAGCGATGATTGGAAATTAAATAAATTGTTTTAAAGAAATAAATCCAATAACTCTTTTGTTAAACGGACTAATATTTATCGAACAAATATTCAAACAAAAGAAAAATTACGACAATGATGAGAAAAAATATTCTTAACATTTTATTTAACTATAAATACAATTTTTTTTTTCCTCTTTTCCTCTTTTTAAATTTTTTTTTCTACTTATTTTTCCTGTTTTTTTTTTTCCTCTTTTCCTTCTCTACCGTTTCACAATTTCTTTCAAATACTTAGATATATCTATACATATACACCAAAGATTAAAGTTAAAAAAAACAACAAATTATTTATACATTAAACAACTACATACTAAAAAATCACACCATCATAAATAAAAACAATACCAAAACACTTAGCACCTAAAATCAATATCTCTATGTTTTATATTTAATTTAAATATTGCGCTATCCACATACAAACTGAAACGGATAGAAACAGTTAGCTGTTCCAACACTTACTAGAAATATGGTCTAGACCATGATAAGGCGAATCCTGGCATGCGATATGAGTTTTGGAGTTCTACAAAATAATCGAATTCTTTCCGTATCTAAGAAATAATCGAAAAATCCTCAACGCTCCTTATTTTGTCACCAATAAACTCATGTATCAAGAATTTAATTTACCTTAGGTGCTTATTTGGTCCCTAAGACTATAGGGGTTCTCGTGCCAGGGGGTGAGGGCGCGGGATAAATGCTGAAATTAAAGCCTCCCCTGCACCGAGTCTCGAACTCGTTATTATTTTATTTCAAATTATTTGGTCCTCTGTATCACTAGGTAAACCAATATGATATTATATCCCGTTAAAGTTTACATCGATTTAGCGAGTTTAATCGAAATTGTTATTGATGGAGGAGAAGTTGATGCAATCACAGAAGCACCTAATTTAACGTGCAGACGTTTCGACTTAAATTTACGTCATCTCCAGGGCGATTTGTAGCGATGATTAACAACGTACCTGCTCCAAGACTATTTTCCCATAATACATTAACAAAGCGTTTTGAACTGTTTCCTCAATTAGAGAGATGGACTAACCAAATAGTGTTCTAGATATAAATGTTGAGGTGTCCTTCGCTTTGAACACAGGTAAGAGGCTTATTGCTTACTGTGCTATGTTCGATGCCTGCCGATAGCAACTGAGTCCGTCTGAGACCTCAGTCGGTGTGGGCGTCTTCATAGCTAATTAGAACGTCTCCTCTAATTGAATTATCTATTCAACAATGACATTGTTACTTGGCTTGGCTATTTACAATACATTTTGTAAATTATGTGCATATATTGAAAAAGGTAAAGCAACCGTATTTTTACTTTCAATTGCCTATATATGAAATATATAGTAAGGGAAAGTATTGCGTTTGTGAAAATATTCGAATTCAAGTTTTCAACTGAAATACACATTTTAAGACCCCCTGGGTATAAATGACCAAGTCCCGTAAAAAACTGTGTGTGTGTGTGTGTGACTCCCTCGCTTAACCTATAAGTCCTATGAAACTGAAATTTCATATTTAAAACAACTATACGCCCGAGATATTACAGAACCTTTTTCATAAAATCAAGTTTTCACCTGAAATCTTTTTGTGTTAAAACAGAAAATCGTACGAAACGGTAAGTTCATAATTAAGACAGCCATACGCCCGGATATGTTATAGTCCCTTTTTCATTTAATTCGACAAATCAGAAGAGCCACTTTATACCATGCATTTTGCACCATTTTACGATTTTCTCAAAAACGGCTCTACGATTTTGATTAAAATCGGTATATCGATGTAAAGCCCTGTTGTTATCGTACAGTTGTCATCGAATTCGTTCACCTATTATATTTATCCGTTTTTTAATCATGCTAAAACGATGTTTTGGTTATTTTTATAGAATATACAAATTTAAAGGTACTTCAGGAGAACAAAACATAAAATAATAGACATTCAAGCCCTCTCAGACTATCTAAATCATCATGAAACTTACAATAAACCCCATTATGTTTTGCATCGACCTAGTGAGTTAAATCAAAATCATTAGAGGCGTTTTGAGGTAAAAACATCGCAAAAAGGTGCAAAACACTTGGTATAAAGTCGCTCTTCTGATTCGCCGATTTTAATGAAAAAGTGACTATAACATATCGAGCATATAATAATAATAATAATAATAGGCTTAGCGAACCCGAAGGTTCGATGCCGATACCACCAAAGTCTGCCTACAAAGACTCGTCCAATCTTCACCATTCAAGCCCAAGCCCCAGAGATCAGCCTTAACGCAATCCTCCCATCTACGCTTCGGCCTACCTTTCGGACGCCTACCAGTCGGATCAGCAAATACCAACTTTCTCGGAATCCGCTCGTCATTGAGCCCAACAACTTTACTCGCCCATTTGAGTCTCCGCGATGTAATCAGCTCAATTATATTCACAGGATACAAGTTCCGCAATTCCGCGTTGTGCAGCCTTCTAAACTCCCCAGTGGCCTCATCTCTCTTCGGACAAAATATTTTACGCAATACCTTTTTTTCGAAAACCTTAAGGCGTTGTTCATCCTTCAAAGTAAGCGGCCGCGTTTCACATCCGTAAAGAACCGTTGTAAGAATAATAGTTTTATAAATTCTAACCTTTAGGTTTTTAGATAGAAGCCGCGAACTAAGTAACTTAGCAACTGAATAATAACACGCATTTCCCACCTTTATTTCTTCCTGGATTTCATTTTTTCTTGTTATCATTGAACCTATTGGACAGATTGTAATATTGTTCAATAAAGAATTGTAAAAAAAAAAAAAAAATCATTGAACCTAAGTACTTGAATTTCTCTACGTGTTCAAAAGTATGCCCTGAAATAGTAATATTCTCAAGATCACCACCATTTCGGCTACTAATCATATATTTCGTCTTATCGGTATTTAATTCGAGACCTATTTGTTTACCAGTTTTTATTAACACACTAGTATTTAGTTGTAAGGTTTCCGTGTCTTCACCTAGTACCAGATCATCGGCATACCCCAAAACCGGAATCTTGTTACCCATTTTTAAGCCTTTATCGGTACACATCATATTTTCTATGACATATTCTAAAGCTATGTTAAATAACACAGGTGAAAGGGAGTCACCCTGTTTCAAACCCGATCGCACCTCAAATCTTTCGGAGTAATTATGACCGATTCTAACTTTATGGAATGTTTCCGACAAACACATCTCTACTAGGTTTACTTTCTAGGTATTCCCTGTTCAATCATGATGTTATATAGCTTCTGACGGTCTATTGAATCATAAGCCTTTTTAAAATCGATATAAAGTTGATGGACTACACCGTTGTATTCCAATTGTTTCTCTAGTATTTGGTCAATAGTCGAGCGATTCCGCCTAAAACCACATTGGTAATCTCCGATAATTTCTTCAGCGTTATCGAGCATATGGCTGTCTTAATTATGAACTAACAGTTTTGCACGACTTTCTGTTTCAACACAAAAAGACTTTAGGTGAAAACTCGAATTCGGAAATTTTCACGATCGCTTACTGCATACTTTCCCTGACTATATATCTCATATATAGGTGAGTGAAACTAATAAATTGTCAGCAATTGGATGTGTATAGCACTCATTGATTTTTTTTTCATATTTATGTTTTTATTAACATCCACCATACATGTGACAATCAGTGCTTGTAATGAAAATGCGTTTGATGCGTGATGAAGAGCAACGGTTAGCGGTCCCCTTCAAGTCCTAGTGTGTCCCAGGCCCCTGACAATGTCCTGAGCTATGTTGGGTATGTCTGGTATGTCGTAGCTATGTCAAGAGCTCCTTCAACCAGCTCCTTTTCAGCCGTCAAAGTAAGCTGTCATGTATCAAGATCTGGAATATATTACCTAAAATAAATAAAGTTTATAAAGAAAATGTGAGGTGTTGTTTATTTATTCATTTAACGTTACTTTTCTACAATGCAACTCAATGAAGAATCAATAGCAATTTCAAAACTAGTTTTTAAAAACTACATCAATGATTGAAAAAATATTGCCCGTAAATTAATATATAAAATATACCCCTACTTTATTAAAAAAAATATATATATTGATATTTACAACTGTATTAACAAACAAAAAATACATCAAGTAAATATGATAGTTATATAATACAATGACATGAAATATATGTAGAGAAGCTTTCCATTGGAAGCACTTTAAAAATATTCTAAACTAGAAGGTACCGAGGCCATTTCCTATTCAGGCGCCTCCGAGGATTATCCGGGATTGAAGAAGAAGAAAGGATTGAAACTAGTGGGTTAGAGTGAGAATGGATTGATAACTGGTCCGGGCCAAATCAGTAACATAGGGAACATTAAGGTCTTTATGGATGTGTTTATTCGTGACAAAGTAAGGAGCGTTGTGGATTTTAGGAAGGATTTTGGATCGGATGCGGGAATAATTTGATGGTTTAGTCGAGACTCCGTAAGTCCAGATTGGTATTATAATTATCATGTAGATAAGCCTTTTGTAGTTAAATGGAAGGTTTGACCATTTGTCTAGTAAGTGTTGAAGTAGCCTAAAACCTTGAGAAACTTTAATAAAAAATCAAAATAATCACCAAAAACAAGCTAATATTGTATAAAACTGTTATCAGGCCTATAATTACATACGCATGCCCAGTGTAGAGTATTTCTTGCAAAGTGCATATACAAATTGCAAGTATTACAAAATATATGTCTAAGAATCATTTATAATTATTCAGCTTACACGAAAATAACTACCATTCACAAAGATCTTGATATTCTTCTAACAATACAAGAATTTATACACAGGCAAACACTTTTTTCACAACTGACTGACGATAAACTCATATAACAATTATAATTATAGTAAGTTATCAACTTCTATTTATAGACATAAGAGAATTAAACATATATTATTATGGCTCTATTGTTCTGAGGCTCTGAGGAAGGCTATAATTTAGGTCAAAACGTCGGCACCAGTCTAATAAGTTTTTCTTAATTATGTGTTCTTTTGCTTTCACCTTGAATTAACTTCTCTAACTTACTCACACAGTCAACTATTATCACTTCAATATATAATTATAATTGGAGAGCTGCCATTAGCTAGTATCCTTACATGTGACTCATGACAGTATAATTTGTATCACATTTACAAAATGTATTCTATTATACAGTTGTAAATATTAACGTTTTTTTTTAACCTCTTTATATCTATATTCACGCCTGTCAGAATGTATCTGACAATCAGCAAATGTGCTGTACCAATTGAGATCAGGCATGGTAGGCATGAGAAGGAAAATGCCCAGCAGCACCCCTTTAGCCTTCTTCTGACCGGCATTTCAAATATTGACATGTCGTTAATCAGTCTATTATCGTGCCCGTTAAGTTTACTGTGAAAACGAGTATAGAGTGTTCGTATATGTTGGACAACTGTTGGTTGTTGTATGTCCGTATGTAGGGTTCTGTTGTTTACGTACCAAGGAGCTGTCGTTATCAGTCTTAAAATTTTGGATTGAAATTATTGCAGTTTTTGTATGTGAGTCTTTTTTGCTGAACCAAAAATCTGTGAAGCGTCCATATTGACTTAAGGAGGTATGTGTATGTATTCAGTTTCTGTCTAATTTTTAATTTTGAAGATTTAGATAAAAGTGAGTATAGTACTTTCAGTCGGTGGTTAAGAGTATGTCTTTTCATCTTGACATGTGGGCCCCAAGTCATCCATCGATAAAGTGTCAGTCCTAGGTAATGTACAGAGTTGGTCTAAGGAATGTGGTTGTTAACGATAAAAATTGGTGGGCAAGTGTTTTGCATTTATTTTATTTGTATTGTATTTGTTTGCTTCATTTTATTTTTTGGTTTATTTCTCTCATTTTTTTCATATCTTAGTGTGATTTTTAAATTTTTTACCAACAACATAAAATATTTATGTAGAAAATATTTTTTGTAAATAGGTAGCACATTGTAAATGGTATTCCTATCAGCGTGTAATAAATATGCAGATGTATTCTATGCAAATAATGAATTGATATTGTATAAAAAAATAACGTTACTCAATGCTACTGTGCCTAATCGGACGACGGTGGGAGTCTTAAAATGTTGCCTTTTCAGGTTTAATTAGTATAGGGATCTTTAACGAGTACCTGACATCGCACATGCTCGGGACCACCTTTTTACGTTCCCCTCCAAAGGACGACATCATTTTACTCTCAAGAATAACTTGGAACCCGCATACTAGACTTAAACGACAAGAACTTAATCGACGATTTGGACAATTATACAGACTACTGAACAGAAATTCTAAATTATCTATCGAGAACAAACTGTTAATATACAAGACAGTACTGAAACCTATCTAGACCTACGGACTTGAACTGTGGGGGACAGCCAAATTTTCTAACATCAAACGCATTCAATCCTTCCAATCTAAAGTACTCCGAACAATAGTGCCCCTTATTATGTATCCAACCATACCTTACACCGCGACCTAAATATTCCATTTATTTTAGACTTTATACCATCAAAATTCTCTAAATTTCATCAGAACCTTATCCATCACCCTAATCCCCTAGCTCAATCCTTATCCAGCTCCACACATCCTTACCATCCTCCTAGAAGATTGAAACGGCAGTGGCCTCGAGACCTCTTGTCAACATGTATATTGGAGTTCTAGCATTGGCTAGATTCTCCACTCACGTGCTGTATGCTTGTGAATTGTACATAGGTATGAGTGACTTTTGTATATATTTTATTGATTTTGTTTTGTATATATGTATATTGTATTATTATTATATAAATTTATTGTTTTGTATAACAAAAATTTTACTCTCATTAACAATATCTTAGGGCCACCTGCCAAGTTTGAATCCGTTACATTGGGTATACAAAGATGTTATGCTAATCATTCCTTCACATGTGCTATGTTTTTGACCGCCTGCTTTTCTAAGGCAGCGGAAACCTTCAAAAACTAGTTTATTTGATATATTTAATGTATTTATATACACTACTATTTCATGAAACCATTGGATTTCCTTTCCAAAAATGTTTACCAATCATAATAGGTAGCATGCAGGGTAAGATAATATTAGACAAATTTTAATAGATACATTATTATTTATATTAACTTAAACATATACAATATATGTACACAATGGTTGAGAATACTGAGGAACATTATAGTTAACCTTGCCATACAATTTTTACAATTAAAGAAAATCTTGGGCGGACAACGCACGACTTTCACTTACTAGAATTTTCAAATACAGTTAGAGATAAAAATACGTGAAACTATTAAAGAATTAATTTAATTTAATTTATATAGTGTGTGTGATGTGTCAGTGCGTCATAGTCATGTGTTTTATTGAAAATCTATTGTATTATTATCTAAAATAATCAGTAAGTTTTAATCTTCTCTTCATCACACTCTATTAACTTTTAAAAGCTTGATTATAACATAATATATTTCCTAAAATCTTTAGCTTTCCAACGGTATATCATACATGTATATTACTGTTCTTATGTTCAAAAACAAAAAATTGCAAAAAATTTTTTTTTTCAGTTTTCTCCTTTATTTGTTTTTTAAATTCGCTCAATCTGCATATTTGCTGTTTTTAGTCAGTGGTAACAAGATAATATAGTTATTTTTACAGAATCAACAAAATTAAAGGTACTTTAGAGAAAGAAAATTTACAATATTGGCATTTAAGCCCTGTCAGACCATTTTAAGCAGAATGAAACCTACATGATATTAAAGCTCATTAAATTTTACATCGATATAGAGAGTTTAATCAAAATCGTCGGAAGTGAAGATTCGTCAAGAAAATCGAAAAAAAGTGCAAAATGGATAGTACACAGTGGCTCTTCTAGTAAGCTCATTTTAATGAAAAAGTTTTGTAACGTCTCGGGCGTATATTTATCTTAAATATGAAATTTAAGTTTCATAGGTCTTACCGTTTCCGCCCGGGAATTACCACACACACAGACCTTTTTGCGGGACTTGGTTATTTGGACTCAGGGGACCCTAAAATGTATATTTCCGTTGAAAACTGGAATTAGAAAATTTTCACGATCGCAATACTTTCCCTTACTATATATAGTAAGTGAAAGTAAAAATAACTTCGCAACACTTTGTCGGCTGGAGAAGTGGAATCATCTTAGGCGCCCATTTTCTGCTTCATCCTCCAGCCGCTCTCTCTGACCCCCGACGGCCATCTCCTCTCTTTCAATTACCCCAACTCTCCTCTCGTTGGAGTTCCACTCCCGTAGTTGGAATAAGACTATCTTTTCGAATTTTCGCTCTCATCCTCGTCACCTCGGGTGGGGTTGTTATGGGAAGTCCAGCCTAGTAGCTGGGGTGTAGAATGTACCAGGTGTACCATGGGAGGGGGGGAGGAGAGGGGCAGCCCACATACAGCCCAAGCCCAGGGACAATCCAAGGGGGAAATGCCCTTTGACTTTTGCCGACAAAGACTACCAATATTTATTTTAATCAATACAACAATCATTCAATCCTTACCATGTGACCACAAAACGTAAGTTGAAAAGGAGTAAAGAAAGAACGAGAAGTAAAAATATGAAATTAACTCATCCCTTTCCTGAGAAAAAGTCATTATGTTTCCTGGATTTCAGAAGAAAAATGTTTATTGAAATAAAATATCAAATTAAATAAAACCTCATTCTTTATATTAGTTAATCGAAACAGTCTTTAGAAATTTTTGCATTTCGGAAACTCAACTTTCATTCGCCGAATATTGAAAAGCTAATATTTCAGAGAAAGATAAACTTTAATTTTATTAGCATAGTAAATTTGACTAATTAAGTTTAAGTTTGATTATTTGAAGTTTGTACTTGTTGGAATTCCTAGTCTGTTCCAAGAAACTGAGAAATCTGATTTGGTAAGTTGATTCTACTTGAAGGAACTTGTGTTCCAGTCTCGTTCTGCGCAGCTGTAAAAATATCATCCTTACAGCAAAAATATTTCTATTCTTATTTTTAATTAAAATTTAATGACGACTGCCGTCCAAGCCTAAACTATGAAGATTCGACATATGCAATCCTCCCATCTACGCCTCGGTCTACTTCTTGGATGCCTACTCGTCTGTTCATCGCATATTTTTTTTTTAGGAATCGTTCCTCACCAAGACTAATAAATCAGCCTACCTGTTTGTGATAACGCAATGCTGTAACTTAATTTATAATTGAACACATTTTAAAATTAATAAATATTCTCTTTGATATTTCTCGAGCATTAGTCTACTGGTTTTCGTGTCCCAGGTTCGAATCGCAAATAAGGAAGATTAGTTAATCTGCTATTTTATCCCTGGAACGAACCTGGGGTAGGAAGAACCTCCTGTGGCGCACCCAGTCTCTATGAAGTGGGTACCTACAATTAGGGAAAAACCTAACGGCTAAGTTGATCAAGATCTAATCATCTCATTGCATGTCTGTAGGCCCAGATACAGTACGAAGCCCTACATGTACTGAGCCCAAGACCCTTCATGTCTTGTAGAGGTACATTTTTTTTATTTCTGGATTTCCAATTACTCCTCAAATTATTTAATAATGAAGATGTTTAGTTGACTGTTGGGAATATTAGATGAAGAAGTGGTTGGGGGTGCGGTCATTAGAAAGAAACACATTAACAAGTAGTACTTATTGTAACTGTGCGCCGAAGTTTCGGCCTACATTGTGGACCTTCATCAGGGCTAAGAGAAACAAGATAAAAAACAAAGCAATTAAAAAATTAATACTTAGATACATAATTTAGTAGCTAGCTTAGGTACATAATAATAGTATGATGACAGTAATACAATTTGGAAACAAACTTAACATTAAATGTAAAATGATAATAATATGACAGCAATAAAGTATAAATTAACATGATAATATATCAATAAGAATATTTGAAGACTATAAAGAGAAACTAAGCAAATAATTTAATATTTGACAATTTTTAAGTGGTCTTTGACTTTCTTATCGATTATGTTCTCTTTTTTATCACTTATTTGTATGCATTATTTTTTATTTTATTTATTTTAATTTACAACTGTATTAAAGAATACTATGAGTAAATATGCAGTATGAAGAAAAGTCATGAAAATGTCTTGAGAAAGAACTTCCCACTTCACTAACTATTTTAAGGCAGTATGTCTCGAGGCCATCTTCTTTTCAATCGCCTCGGAGGATTATCAGGGATATCTATGGAAGATATATAACGGACAAGTGGTTTCGTGTGGACAGGAAGTTTAGAATGAAAAGAGGTGTATCTATCACGGGATATGTCTGCAACAAATGGGATGTTTAGGTCATTATGGAGTTGATTTGTGACAAAATAAGAAGCATTCAGGATTTTGCATTGTAAGGATTGGATGCGGGAGGAATCAGATGGTTAAGTAGAGCCCCAAAGCTCGATTCCATATGTCCAAATAGGTCTGATAATTGTGAGGTAGATGAGTCTTTTATAATATACTGGAAGTTTTGAACGTTTGTCTAGTGAGTGTTGTAAAAATCGATATCTTCGACCAGTTTCTTGTCGTTTCAGTCTTGTTTCAGGGCCACTATTTTTTTAAACTGAAAAACATTAATATAGATGTAATTTACCGTTTAAAAACCTAAGATTTTAAGATAAATTATTATTATTTACACAAAGTTGTAAAAGGGAATAAAGAGTGAAGCGGGGAAACTAAAGGATCGTTTTAGATTTTAATATTAAGTATATATTATTTAATAAAACATGTGGTTAAATTGAAACTCAAAGTAATCTTTTAAACAGTTTTCTCGTTTCTACCCATACTGATGACACTTGTGTGTTTTCAGTTAATAACGATCCTACTATTGCCTCTCAACCTCTTCAACCCCACATCAGAGAGCTTGATGTATGGTGTCAGAATTAGAGAATCAAAATCAATTCCAACTAATCCCAATAAATTACATTTACCCTTCGTCGTAAACCTATGACATCCTGCCCTACAGTGTCCTTTAATAATATTCCGCTTGTCCCGGCTGAACAGATTCGCTACCTTGGACTTCTACTTGACAAACGCTTAACATGGAATCCACACACAGAACTGGAACGACAAGAAATTGCTCGCCGCTTTCGGTTACTACAACACTTACTAGTATTGACTTACGGAGTTGAGCTTTACTTAACCATCCAATTTTTCTCGTATTCAATTCTTACAATCCAAAATCCTTCGAAAAATCCACAATTTCCCTTACTTTGTCAAGAAAAACTCATCCATAAAGACCTTGATATCCTATATGTTGATGATTTGGCCGTACCAGGTATCAATCCTTCTATGACTAACTCTAATTCCACTTCAGAACACTAGTTTTAATTCTTGCTTCCTCTTCCATTCTTGACAATCCTCCGAGGCGTCAGAAGAGAGGATGTCCTCGATACCTTCTAGTTTAAATTACCCAGTGGAGTGTTATGTGTTTCTTTGTTAGCTAATTTACTTGATGTATTAGCCGATAGAATTGTAAATTTCAATAAATGACAATAATAAAAATAAAAAAACTTTTATTAACATTAACTTTATTTAAAAGTTCTGTTCTATACAACGGAGGTGGTAAGCGAAGGTCTTGTGTGGCGTACTTTTGATTTACGTTACATATTTTACATCCTTCATTACTTATTACATAAATTTTATAAGAAATTATCTACAAAGGTAACAATACCTAATCTATAACGATATTTTGACATTTAGTCGTTTTTTTTTTGTTCAAAAAACTCTTTTGTTCCCTTTATAACGCTCTTTTCACTTTTTATAATGTAATGACAATGCAGAGAGGCAGTATTGTGTTTGTGCGAACTCTTTCTCTTACATGTTTTGTGTTTTTTTCTAATCCTCTTTACATTTCAAACCGTTTGTTCACAAGGGTATTTTTTATATGAGACCATCATCACAAGATGTGTTTTAAAAAGGATTAATTAAACAATATTTCTTATACTTTAAATATTTTATTTTATTTCTAGATGCACTGGGCGAGCTATACAAAAGTGTATTAGTGATCGATATTATTTCTTACATTTGACAATATGTATCGATTATTCTTATGAATAAATTAATTAATAATAACATTATATTTAACCCAAAGGGATAATTAAAACAATATTAAGGGAAAATAGAAGAAAATAAAATTAAAATACTAAAGAAACGGATATTTAAAATCATTTGTAAAAAATCTGGTGTGCCCACACACATCTACTTATCTCCGTTGTAATGTATTGTTGAATATCTACGTTTTTCCACGTGATGCGTGACTGTGTTAGCTGCTTACCTTCGTAGGGCGGGGCCACGCTGTAGCTAGATCCAACGTTTTCAAGCCAGAGTTCCAGGCTTTCAGCACGCTAAATGCGAGATAGTAACAGTTTTGACATACGCATATAACTTGAAGGAGTAATCATGGAAATATTAAAAAAAAAAATTCTTATATTATTATTTATAATCAAAAATGATTCTTATATTATTATTATTATATATTATATTCTTATATCATATTATGGGAATAGAAATATGAAAAAAAAAAAAAAAATCACGCAAAGCTAAATAAGATTCATAAAGAAGAGTAATCAAGTGAAATTAATCGAAAAGAGTCCTTTAAGGGGGAATGTTGAAAGTTATAAAATATTAAACAAATAAACGCTTATGCTTCTTAATTTCTACTACATATAATGCTGAGAAAAAATAAAATAAAAGAGTGACTCACCGGTAGGTCACCTATCTCCTATGGAACAGTCAAGTGTGAGCGACCGGTAGGTCACCTATCCCCCATGGAACAGTCAAGTGTGAGCGACCGGTGGGTCACCCCGGCGTGAACGTGTCAAAGAACGTTCAAATAAAATTAGAGATATGAACATTATAAACAATAACATTGAGTTTAAATGGAAGCATTTATTTTAGATATAATAATCTAACTATATTTATTAATAACTACAAAAACCTTAGTTAGTCAGTTTTTTATCGCATTCCATTACCTTACACATTTTACTAGATTCTTTAGCTCCCAGTTATTAGGTATAAATCTATTTTAGGGGTACTCACTACGTTTGCTATTGCATGCTATTTGTGTTATTTTGCTAAACCCATCGAGTTTCTACAGTTATTTCCTGTATAAAATGGATGGGTTTAGCACAATAGCACAAATAGCATGCTATAGCAAGCGTAGTGAGTACCGTTATTATAATCATTTTGTTAGAAAAAAATTAACCCTAAAATAATAGTTTTCCATAAATCTTCCTTTATCTTTATCTAATTAATCTAATTATTTTCCATAGTGTATTTACCAGCTTTTTATTAATGCTGACAAATTAAATGGTAATTATTGTCAAATATACAATATTAAAAGTAATTTAGGTTTTAATAATTTCAATGAGGATTAAATTTATATTAATGAAAAAAAATAATTATCTGACATTTAAGCCCTGTCAGGCAACTTTAATTAGAATGAAACATGATAATTAATAACGTTAAAAGTCGTATTTAATATACATATTTTTTTTTTTTATCCCTAGCGTGACAGGCCGTGTTGACCCTTGGTCGGGTGGTGTAAAATCTCCTTGCAGAATATACTCACCACGTTTCTCGATGCAACTTATAGGGTAGGGTCATCACTCTTTACGCCCTGGGGGAGAGTCTGTGAGTGAATCCTCATTTAATTATATGATTATAAAAGTCCCCCCGGAACTGGGATTCGAACTCACAACCTTTGACGCCGAGACTAGCCACGGGCACCCCGAATTACTATAAAAAATAAAAAGGTATGGTATAAAGTGGCTCTTGTAGTTAACCAATTATATTAATAAAAAACTCTAACTTCTCAGGTGTATATGTTCATAAAATATAAATTTTTATGGATATAATTAGTTGACCGTTGAGAATTACTGGAAGTACTGCGCCCTGATGATGACCCACAAAGGGGGTAGAAACGTTGGCAAACAATAAATAGTTGAAACTATTTAGTTTTTCATTTAATGACCGCCACCCGGACTAATTCCTTCCAATATAAATTTTTGTTTTATGCACCTAATAGTTTTTGAGTTAGACTTGCTATACACACTCACACACAAGTATACTTTTTTTTACAATACGTGACCATTTGGAATAGTTGAACCTGAAACATGTATTTCTAGTGAAAACCCGACTTAAAGAATTTTCATGATCGCAAACATAATTATCAATTTGTTTTTATTTTAATGTTATTTATAACTGTACTAGACCCTCGGTGAACTATTAACTAGCTATGTAAATTATTTCGAAGATTTCGGTTGTTAAATAAAAAATGTTTTGTATGTATGTGGTGGATCGCTAACAGAAAAAATAATGAAGACCGCTGTTAAAAAAAGAAAAAAAAAAGGTATATAAGGTGTAGATTCTTTTAGGTGAAGGTCAATTTCTACAAATAAAATTGGAGGCAATTGGCATGCATAAAATTGGAGGCAAAGGCACCCATACAAAGATAGGTGATTCCTACTTCACAACTCTTTTATTGGAAATAATTGCACTACGTTTCGGCTACAATGCCATCTTCAGATATTTTTTTTAAAATTTAATTTAATTTTTATTTTTATTTAAATGATTAGCCATTTTTTTTGTAACACCCTTCTCCTCCCCCCTTTCATGGACATCTGATTTAGACATGAGGCTTTGGCTTGAAAGTATCTACTCGCATTAGGTAATGGTGCATTTTTAAAATTAATCAGTTATTGGTTTCATAATTATTTTAATTAGATTTGTGCAATGATGAGCATGGTACATCGACTAATTCTGTTTATATATAATTTGTATTGTGGAATGAGTTTCATTGTTCATGTTTTGTCATGTTTAGTTATAATTAAAAAAAAAAAAAAAATTAATTGTTTTGATAGAATTTCCAGAATTTTAACGTTAATCTCATAGATTATTAATAATTTTAACTGTTGTATATGTATGTATATACATAATATATATACATTTTAACATAGTTATGTAATTTCATGATAAATTGTAAGATGATTATTTGTGATTTGGACAATATTTTGTACTTTTAGATCAAATTAGTTCCATTGCACCTGAAGATGGAATTGTAGCCGAAACGTAGTGCAATTATTTTCAATAAAAGAGTGGTGAAGTAGAAATCAGCCTCCAATTTTATTCATAAAAAAGGTATATTTATTTTTTTCTTTATTCAATGTATTGCATTAAAGTAACAGACCTATTTATCGTATGATACCTTAAAATTATTTTTTAAAAACATCGGAGAGAGGTAAATGTGTGGTCCAGGGCCTGCGATATTAGAGGTACTCGTTGAAGATCCTATCCTAATTAAACCTGGATTAGAAAAAAATCAGGACTCCCACTTTAACTTCCTTCGATTAGCCACAATAGCATAAAGAGACGATAAATATATAAAGAAACTAGTTTTAAAATTAGAATGACCAATACGTAACTCATATTGTTAAGCGAACGATTATTCCAGCTTAGTAATTGTTTTGGAGTATCAGGAGTTTAGGATTAAAAGTAGATAATAATTTCAGAAAACTTAAGAGAATCCAACAAGTTAATAGGATTAAAAATTATCAACGAAGCAGCCTGCCTCTTTGAAGATAAGTCCCTAAAGTTTAAACATCTTAAAAACTTATTTTATTATATTTATAACATTATTTTCAGAAATAACGTTAATTGCTTTAACGTAATACAGTGCTTTAAATGCTCAAATATAATTATAGCCAACTCAACTGACCAATATATAAGGAGATAAGAAAATGGGATTCCAACGATAATGAAACTACAAGCTTTGAAGATAAAGTCTTTCATTTCGAAGTTGTTGGGGTAGAAGGATATTGTCAAAAGCGAATCTTTCGTCTCTAAGATATAGAATGGGATAGTTATATAATGAAAATGAAAAAAATATTAATTCTGCTCTGGTAGTCTATAAACGATTAAACATATGCAATTTTTACTTAAACCTGCTAAAGATGATCATTAATAAAGAGAGAGTATTATAGAACGGGACGATAATGCGTAATTAAATTAGGACAAAGTAAGAAGGAAGTCTATGTCAGTAGTGGTTCGGGGTTGTTCCGCCAGGTAGGGCCTTATCTTAGCCGAGAGAACTGGCGCTAGAAAGGAATGCCCAGAGAGGTAGAAGCTCATAGTAGATGATAGGACATCTCATTATTGTGCAAGGTTAGGAGGATAAGAAAGAAATACTAGAGTAAACCAAACGCAGCACAGCTATCAGGAACATAATCAAGAAAGATAAAATATAATAGTCATACATATGCAGGTAATAATAGAGGTTAAGGCGAGGTGTGAAGGATGCCTTTACTCGGGTGTATATAAACTATAAAATATATTTACAGTGAAAAAATGGTAACATCTATAAACAAAATATATGACCTGATAAGGTTTTCATAACTGTTAGATTGAAAATAACAAGTTCTATAATTTTTAATGATATTTCTCATACGATCATTTTTCGTATTTATCTTTATGTTATATTTCTTAAAAAAATAGTCATTTTAAATGTAATTAAAAGTTTTTGAAACGATAGTGAAAAACAGAAGAAGAGAATGACAGAAGACGATCGTACTTCAATTGTTTTATCTGCCTCGTGGCGAGGTCGTGTATTAAGGTAGCGTCTGAACGGTGAAGCTGTGCCGTATATACTCGTAGACCCCAGTCTCCTCTCAAGAAGTTTTTGAACGTTTGTAAACGTATTTCTTCGTCTTTTCATCGTTCCCCTTGGAACTTGTAAGAGCCGCCCTGTGGTCATTTTCACAACTTAATATTTTAAAAACAATTAAGAAGCTTTTTTTGGACAGTTAAAAAAAACAAACATGATATTTTTACATATTTATATCCCCTTTTGTTTATTTTTATCAAAATTTAGTATTCGGTTTCCCCGATAAAACAAAAATATTATTTTATAACATATATAGGAATTTTAATTAATCTCATTACTTAATTAGAATATATTTCATTTATAACTTGTTCTAATTTAAAGAATTCAATGTTCATTAATAATTAATCAGTGATTAAAAATTAATTTTAAAAAAATCTTGGACCCTCCATTACTTTTAATGTTTTCAATTATTTGTAAGATAATAAATTAGTATATTACAGGTATTTATTACTGTTTCTATTTACGAAAACACAAATTAAGCTAGAATACGTAACTCGTATAAATACGTATAATAGTATTTTTGTCTAATTTATTTAGTCAATGATTATATCTGTAGAGGTCGTGAAAAACTGGATAACTCGAGTTATATTAAAAATGAGTTAACTCCACGTATCGCTCCCTCAAACCGTCTACCACGTCAAGTGAAATTGGTTAAAGAAATGTCTTGGTGGAAGAAATTTCAGGTGAAAAGAAAGCTGTATTTGATTACACTATTTTGGGTATTACATAAAGTTTATGTCGCTCGCCTGTACAATGAAAAATTTTGACTTAACCAATTATTCACGACCGCCACAGATATATTACGTGTTACTCCTAATAACCAGAGATGCATAATTATTTGAATGAAACATAATTAAAGGTACACAAAGCGAATTTTGATAACTCGGCCTTCAATATGAAGGCTATATTTAATGAAAATTAAATTTGCATGTTATTTATTCGTGAATATATAGAGTTTAGTCGTACGATATATCCAGTTACATGTTCATTAAAGTAGGCTGGCTGGGCTTGAATACTGAATTAATAATCTATTCATCAACATAATTAACAATATGATACAGGGTGCGCATCGGATAATCTTGTTTAATTATTAAATTATTTTAGTGACTCGTCCTTGCTTCACATCACTTTTCGAATAAGTTAGAGTTTAATGCTTAGGGATTAGAGTGCACAAAAAGTGCACTTAGCAAAGAAAATATTATGTTTAATGTTTATTATACATATATATATATATATATATATATATATATATATATATATATATATATATATTCTTGTTTTTTTTATTAACGGATAATACAATCTGCCACCTTCTAAGGCAATGAGTATTACATATAAAAGAAATCATTCATCCCATAATAAAATAAGCATAAATAATTAATAAAGATGAAAAAAGAAGAAAAAATATTTACACAATATTAAATAAATATTTATAAAGAAAATAATAGTAACAACCTTGATCTAATATTTACACACTGACTCTGGGATCACGAACTAAACCTCGTGATCCACTAGTGGATGTCGTGGCACAATGCCAGGAGATCCCAGCGCCTTTCATTCAGCCGCGTCACTGGTCTTAAGAGCCAGTGGAGCTGAGCGAGGGCGCTAGAGAGCACTCCAATGACATATTTACAATAGATCTTTGCTGCTTCAACCTATGAGGAGGGTTATAGGGATGTTTGGAACTAGATGGGGAGTGTGCCAAGGGATTAGGAAGGTTAGTAAGCTTCTGATGGAAAGATTGTGAATTTGGAGGAGATTAGATAATGGAAAAATGGAATATTCAGGTCATGGTGTAAGGTTTTATTGGAGTCATAATACGGGGCATCTACTAATATCATAATGAGAATTAATTTGTGTTTTTTTTCAATTATTTCGATTTTATAAGAAAATTATTTTGAGAAGAAAGGATGGCAGCGAATGCCCTTGATAGATCCGAGGGATTAGCTTTGATTTCGCCGAGATAGAAACCGCATTTTTTCCTTTTTTGCCTAGCCACAAATTAATTTTCACAGATGGTTCAAAGTCGGACTCATCCACTGGCTCAGCTTTCGTCACATCAGATTGCACCTACAAGACGAACCTATATCAGTTTTGCTCCGTCTACACAGCTGAAGTGAATGCGATCGCAATGGCTCTAGATTATTCCAAAACACTCTCTATAGAGAATATAACCATAGCCTCAGATTCATTAAGCGCTCTAAAAGCACTAGAGAATATGTATTCCAACCATCCAGGAATTTTAAGAATCCTGGAATTAACCAAATTATTTGCTGAAGAAGGAAAAAGAATCCATTATGTGTGGATACCAGGCCATAAGAGGATAATAGGAAACGAAATGGCAGATAAGGCTGCCAAAGAAGCCCTTACACTCCAGGTCGTGTAGGGCACTACTGACACCATCAGAGCTAGCACGTCCACTAATGGAAAATGTATTGAAGAAATGGGAAGAAACTTGGAACAACAGCTATCCAAGTAAGCTCAAAGCGATTAAGAAAGAGGTCAAACCTTGGAAAACCTCAAATCGCACCGACCGTAGAGAGGAGGTGGTCCTGGCCCGCCTGAGAATCGGACACACACGGCTAACGCATGGGCACAATATCAAAAGAATTGCCCCCAAGATGCAAGCATTGTAGGGGAACCTTGACCATAGCTCATATTTTTGAAGAATGTTCCTTCTACATCAGGCAGCTGAACAAAAATAGAATACCAAGCAATGTCGCAGATGCTTTGGGAAACAGTGGAAAAAGGATTGATGAATTAATGTGTCTCCTCTCTCAAATGGATTTTTACAAGCTTATTTGAACTACTATTGTTTTCTTTAAACTTAAATTATATATATATATATATATATATATATATATATATATATATATATATATATATAATTTTGTTTTCTATTATATTTTATTTTACTTATTTTTGTAATTACTTTTCTAATTATTATATTTATTACTTTATTTTTTAATTAAATATTAATGTATTACAATTACTTATTTATTTTTATTATTATCTATTTTATCTACTTGTTTTTTATCTTTAATTATTATTATAATTTTTATTTTATTTATTTATTATTATTTAATTTTATTTATTTATTCTTTTCTCTTGAATATTATCTAACATTCATTTATCTCACGTGGAATTATACATATATCATAATATCTTTTAATGAATATCTCTTTTAATATTTTAACTTATACTATTTATCTTAAATTAATCTTCTATAAAATGAATATATCTGGCACTGATGACCACGATGTTTTGTGCCATTAAAATTTTAAAAACCAACCAACCAACCGCCCTTTTTCAGAAGGCACTGCCAATCAAAAGCCGCTCAGGAGGTTTGGAAGGGAGAACCAGGAAGATGTCCCAAGCCTCACTCTTCTTCATGCCTCACTCTTTTCCACGCACTTGGCTCACTTATCTAACTCATTTCTGGCTCACTCATTGTTGACCTACGATCAACATTGCTGCGTCTTCACTCCAGCTGCTGCGCGTCTCAACAGTCATCAATTATCTGGACATAAGATAGTAATTATAGAATTTATTATTTATTAGCTGTATGCAGCAAATTTTAATTTATAATTGTAATTTACTCGTAATTTTGAATTATAAATGTTAATTGATATCGGGCTTGAGTGATATTAAATACCTCATAAAATTATATTTTGTTTGTTGCATTCCCTCCCTGTCATAGTTAAATATCATTGATTTTGGTGGCTCTCCCCTTCAGAACGATAAACACAACAAAGAAAGAATTACCGAAATCGGTAAAGCTCTTCACGCGTATAGCATCATCAAAGAAAAAGAGGATTCATTTTTTATATCTATCTATCAATCTATCTATCTATCTATCTATCTATCTATCTATCTATCTATATATATATATATATATATATATATATAATATATATATATATATATATATAAGTTATTATTACCTTAGAAAATTGAAAAATAAAACAAGAAAAAAACCGAAATCGGTTAAGCCGTTCACAACTGATGCAAGGATCCAAGGGAAAATGATATATATATATATAATATATATATATATATATATATATATATATATATATATATATATATATATTAAATCTACCACATATAGTCAGGAGGCCCCTCCGAAGGAAAGGCTATGTTTTTATTGTCCAAGAAACAAGTATAGGAAGTCATTTATAGTTTGTATTAGATGTGAACAAAATATTTATATGTCTATGTTCGGGTTCCTTTTGCAAAAACTATGCCTAATTTTAGCTGTTCTTTCATTCTTTACAATATAAAAGTTTCATTTTTTTATTTGTCTTCCTTTTTTTAAAATAATAAATATTAAGATGACTTGTTTGAATGTTATTTTTCAAATGTTTTTATTGCTTAGAATATAACTTTAAATCACAATACCAAAGTATTAATAAATTGTATTTAGTAATATCAGGTATTTATTAATTTTATAGGCATTCTTTTGTATGGTGCCTATTTAAAATAGGTTGAATATATATATATATATATATATATATATATATATATATATATATATATATATTCATGTCACAAATTATAATAAATTCTTAGAAGTAATTCTTCCAAAACTCGGTTGTTATTATTATTATTAAAGATAAAAAATTTTTTTTAAGATTTTCGAGATCAAGATACACACAAAAAAATATATATTATATATTATATAATATTATATAAATTTTATATATATTACAAGAATGAACGATTCTAGATGTTTCAGTATTGAAAAAAAATGAGGTCGAGAAACCCTAATTCACCTATTTTAACTCTAAATTTATCACCAGTTAAAGGTTTAAATATGTATTTTCGTTGAAAACTATAAATCAAATTTGTTTACGATCGCAATACATTTCCCTTACTGTGTATGTCATATATAGGTAAGTGAATGTAAGAAAATAAATAAATAAAATGACTGAAAACACACTTTTGCGTCTTATCGATTACAATAGTACCACTGCAATAGTTTTTTTTATGTTTCGAAAAAAGCTAACTATAAAACTGAAAATCAATAATATTTTATGATTTTACTTCGGTAATTGGGCTTGCTATAACGGACTAAAAGCGAATGTCGACCGTTTACCATGCAAATGAAACCAATTTCGAGCAATTGACTAAAAAAGTACCGATGGATCAATCTAATTGCAACGTGAATAAATTCTCTCATCCATTCAAATATTTGTCACCTAAAACATAACTTGGATAATTTGAAATATTTAAGGAAACTTATTGTTGATTCTTTCCTCATGAGTAAAAGGAATATTTTTATAAGTAGCTTCATGATCTAAGGCCTGGAAGATCTACTACTGACCATATTTTCTCTTTGAGAATAATGTTAGAAAAGGGCCTATGAATTCAACATCAAACTGCACCATCTCTTTATTGATTTTAAGGAGACCTACGACATATTAGTTAATGGCCCATAAACAGCTATATTAACTGTTATATCCTAATATATTTATTTGGAAATGATAAACCGCTTTGTATTTTCAGTGTTTTTAGTATTTATTGCCTATTCTACAAATTTAACATTATATTTATTCCAAGTTTTAGATAAACTAATCTTATCAGCACCCAATGTTTGCTATCAATCTTCAAATAGAATAATCTCTACTGTTTTTTTGAAAAGCTAAATAACACTTTCTGGCTTATAAAGGAATTATATTTAAATTTATAGCAATCATAACAAATTATAACTAATTTTTATGCTTATGTAGTTAAATTTTTAGATATTTTGCTAAGGTATGCGTGGTTTAATTAGTAAATATAATGCACTATCGAAAAGTACTGACTGTAGAAAATTTAGGATTTATTTGGCTAAACAGATTACTTTTTATTGGTTATTCTACGTATGTTGAAACGAAGTCCTCACATCTTATGAGGGGGTAATATTTTTTTTTTTATTCGATTACAAATTTTCATTATTGAAAATAGCCAAAAGTAATTTTATGTCAAGTAAAACTTTACTTTTTATTTTTCTTTCCTTTTGATTTTCATTCAATTAATTCAAACGAAATTTCTTGAATCAAGAACATTGTTACTCCAACATCAATACTAACCTGATATCAGGGAATCAAACCTCTTATTAGTTGTTGCTTGACCATATAATATTAATTTTGTTTTCTCTCTTTGTTTATCGCATGTGTTGATCTCGAAAATCTTTTTTTTTTTTTTTTTTTTTTTTTTTTTTAATTCATTTATTGAAATTTACAACTGTATGTTCATACATCAAGTAAATCGGCTACAATGATAATACACATGAAAAAAAAAACATGAAGAGAAACTGCCCATTGGCAGCACTCTAGTAGTGAATCTACAGAAGAAGGTCTCGAGGCCATCTTCTTTTCAGACGCCTCGGCGGATTGTCAGGAATTGAAGTGGAAGCAAGGATTGAAACTAGTGGATTAGAGTGGGAGTGGAGTTTTTCATGGAAGGAGTGATACCTGGTACAGGCCAAATCAGCAACATATGGAACATTAAGGTCTTTGTGGATGATTTTGTTGGTGACAAAGTAAGGAGCCGTTAAGGATTTTGCGAAGGATTTTGGATTGTAAGGATTGGATACGGGAAGAGTTTGATGGTTTAGTAGAGCCCCAAAGCTCAACTCCGTAAGTCCAGATAGGCCTTATGATTGTCATGTAAATTAGTCTTTTGTAGTAAAGAGAAAGGTTAGAGCGTCTGTCAAGTAAATGTTGAAGTAACCGAAATCGGCGAGCAGTCTCTTGTCTTTTCAGTCTTGTATGCGGATTCCATGTAAGACGTTTGTCAAGCAGGAGGCCTAAATAAAGGATCTGTTCAACAGAGGACAAGCGGAATATCATTAAAGGACACTGTAGGGCAGGATGTCATAGGTTTACGACGAAGGGTAAAAGTAATCTGGTGGGATTTATTGGAGTTGATTTTAATTCTCCAATTCTGACACCATAACTCAAGGTCTCTGATGTGGGATTGGAGGTTTTGAGAGGCAATACTAGAATCGTTATTAACTGATAGCACGCAAGTGTCATCGGCATAGGTAGAAAGGAATGTGTTAGGATGGGTTGGGATATCAGCTGTATATACTGTGTAGAGAATGGGTCCTAGGATACTGCCTTGAGGAACACCAGCAGACTGAGTAAAAGTGGATGAATAGGAACTATTGTGGTTGATTTTAAATGTTCTATCAGGGTAGGACTGGAGGATGAGGAAGTATGTTGGATGGAGGAATTTACGGAGTTTGTACAGCAGTCCCGGGTGCCAGACTGAAAATCTTTTAAATTTGTTTCTATCTTCAATAATAATAATAACAACCGAGTTTTGGAAGAATTACTTCTATGAATTAATTATAATTTGTGACTTGAATATATATATATATATCTTATTCATATATCATATTTATTATCTTATTAATAATTTTTTTCGGTTTCTTAGTTGAAAACAGTCATATTGTACAATTTTGCTCTACCTTCAAAAATAACTGGGTTATTGAATTAATTCGATTTTTGAAACTAATCGCCGCCATTTTAAAACTTTTAGACTAAAAGTAACCCCAAGCAAAAGAATCCAAATAACGAATAAAAAAAAAATCCGTTTGTCCGCCGTCCGCGGCAGTTCTCCGATTTTTTCTGAAATGTTTATGAAAAATACTAGTCCATTTAACGATGAACCTAACACCTAGACATTGACATCCGCTGGTTAGTTTTAAAATGGCGGCCGATTAAAAGTGATTTTATTCAATAACTCAGTTATTTTTGAAGATAGAGAAAAAAATTATTAGTGTTTTTTAACCATGAAATCGCGAATATTTATATAAAAATGAAAGAAGAAAAGAAAAAAAAATTAAATATTACACATATACGCTCATAACTCTGTTATTTTTTGTGATAGTGTTTTAGAATCAGTAAAGCCCGATAAACAAAACAAAAATTGAACTCTCGTAAAAAAAATTTTTTTTAAAGTTTCTCCTAATGAATAAATAATAAAAATTTGCTAGAGGATTATATTTTCGATCAAATGAAAAATAAATCATTGAAATAGGTTAATAACTAGCTTAGATATTGCGTTTTGAAATAAATGGTAGTGTTATGATATGATGCTTTGAATTAGTGCTTTTCATATTACTTAATTGCCTATCAACAGCCTTATAAAAGTTAAACCCTAAAATTGTAATTTGGAAATAATAAAACATTGTGTAATAATTTGCAGCGTTTTTTCATTGGCTTATAGTGATAATAATTAGCACTTTAGATTTTTATTTTTTTTTATAAACATTTTGAAAAAAAAAAATGGAGCATTCTTCCAAAATGTAGCTGAAAAAGTTGTTTGTTCTAAGTCGTTTTAAATCAACATATCTCAACAATCAACATTATTATCATTAGTTTGTTTGTAAATTTAACGAGAAATCGTGCCTCAATATCAGCAAATGGCAACATAACAAGGGAACTAACTAGATTGGAAGGTATTGCATTGCTAACTCCACTCAAGGGACAATAACAACAGATATTTGTTTCGATGGTTCTCTGGAGAAAGACCACGTGGCGATTTAATATAAGCTTTCGAAGGAGATAAGAAAATGGGATTCCAACGATAATGGAACTACAACTTTGAAGATAAAGTCTTTCATTTCGAAGTTGTTGGGGTAGAAGGATATTGTCAAAAGCGAATCTTTCGTCTCTAAGATATAGAATGGGATAGTTATATAATGAAAATGAAAAAATATTAATTCTGCTCTGGTAGTCTATAAACGATTAAACATATGCAATTTTTACTTAAACCTGCTAAAGATGATCATTAATAAAGAGAGAGTATTATAGAACGGGACGATAATGCGTAATTAAATTAGGACAAAGTAAGAAGGAAGTCTATGTCAGTAGTGGTTCGGGGTTGTTCCGCTAGGTAGGGCCTTATCTTAGCCGAGAGAACTGGCGCTAGAAAGGAATGCCCAGAGAGGTAGAAGCTCATAGTAGATGATAGGACATCTCATTATTGTGCAAGGTTAGGAGGATAAGAAAGAAATACTAGAGTAAACCAAACGCAGCACAGCTATCAGGAACATAATCAAGAAAGATAAAATATAAATAGTCATACATATGCAGGTAATAATAGAGGTTAAGGCGAGGTGTGAAGGATGCCTTTACTCGGGTGTATATAAACTATAAAATATATTTACAGTGAAAAAATGGTAACATCTATAAACAAAATATATGACCTGATAAGGTTTTCATAACTGTTAGATTGAAAATAACAAGTTCTATAATTTTTAATGATATTTCTCATACGATCATTTTTCGTATTTATCTTTATGTTATATTTCTTAAAAAAATAGTCATTTTAAATGTAATTAAAAGTTTTTGAAACGATAGTGAAAAACAGAAGAAGAGAATGACAGAAGACGAATCGTACTTCAATTGTTTTATCTGCCTCGTGGCGAGGTCGTGTATTAAGGTAGCGTCTGAACGGTGAAGCTGTGCCGTATATACCCGTAGACCCCATTCTCCTCTCAAGAAGTTTTTGAACGTTTGTAAACGTATTTCTTCGTCTTCTCATCGTTCCCCTTGGAACTTGTAAGAGCCGCCCTGTGGTCATTTTCACCACTCAAGACGACTTCGTTCAAGCCGCCTGCGGTCGTTTTCTTCAACACACAACTGGACATCTTTACGTGAATATAGCCTATCTATATCCATTATTAGAACATTTAATTTCTTAATTATCATTCTTGCAACTGTTTAATTTTGATTCCTATATTTTTTACATCTTTAAATATTTAATTAGGCTAATTTTGTTTCCTATATTTTCTTACAGCTGTTTAATTGTATAATTAAGTTAATTTAGATTCTTATATAAATTTTATTAGGTTAATTTTGTTTCTTATCTTGTTTATACGTATTTTAGTCTAATAAATGTAATGTAATTCGTCGTTACTTTTTACTATTTATTTTTTCTAAATCTATACAGTCCACTATTTTTTTTTTTTTTATTATTATCGAGTTGTTTATGAAGTATATATAATATTATATATATATATTATATATATATATAATATATATATATATATATATATATAATGTTTGTGTTGTTCTTAGGTTTCAGTCAATGAATAAACAATTTTATCTATGCGACGTTTCGAGAATTTATTGTTCTCATAATCATGCCTTAACAGTGGAAAAACAAAAAAAAAGAACATTAATATTATTATACAATAATTAATATATGATGTTATTGTTAGAGATATAAAAAAGAGTACATTGAACAATGAATAATCATACAGTATGTACATAGATATTTTATATTAGGATTTACATTAAAGATATTATTATAAAATTACTTACAATTTTGGACAAAATAGTGTCTTAATTAGACATGTTTAACCTACAAGCTTTGAAAGAACACTGAAAAAATAAAAAAGGAATAGTTCAAGTATGGAAGATTTTCCAGGAATTTATGATGACGTCAGGAGTCTGGGGTATTCTCCCTCCTATTGTTGAGTTTTTTTCGTTTTATTTCTTTTTATTTAATTATTTATTAATTATATATATATATATATATATATATATATTATAGGGGAAGAGGGAGAGAAATAAACCTGATAAAAATGTCTGCATTTTTTTTTCTTTTGATTGGCATTTTTCCATTCAGAGTTTTTCCTTCATATGTCTAGGTATATGCTCAAACTTTCACTTGAAAGAAGTGAAATTTCCCAATACATTCCACTTGAATCCGTTCCGTTGGAATTTCACTCGCCATATTGACCCAAGCAGTTCTTTATTCGAATTCCTGCCTCTTTGGGATTCCGGAGGGTAGACCTCGATGGTTAGTAAGTTAAATATTTATTTTTCCGAATCGAAAGATTAATTCGCTTTTCAGAGAGTTCCGATGATTAAAGTTATACTTTTCTTATGTAAATACATATTAACCCATTTATATAAAGTTTTTTGAGTAATTATATTTACTATTATTTTAGATTAAAATATATATTAATCGAAGAAATCAGCACAAAAATCCCTTAAGTTTACGGAATAGAATAGTAAATGAACTTTATTCTTGGACATATTCTCTTAAGAATTACGTCGATGTTACAAATAAAAATAGCACTTCTGGCCAGAATACATTAAATAGATTGAATTATTTACAAACTTAATTATTTACAACAAAAGACTGACACCCACATACTCGACTTAAAAGACAAGAGCTCAACAGAAGATACGGACAGCTACATAGACTAATGAACAGAACATCACAACTTTCCATTGGAAACAAACTATTAATTTACAAGATAATTCTCAAACCTATGTGGACCTACGGAATTGAACTATGGGGTATTACTAAATTTTCGAACATCAAACGTATCCAATCCTTTCAGTCCAAAGTCCGTAGAACAATAGTCAATGCTCCCTATCACGTTACAATCAAGACCTTACATCATGACCTTAAGATCCCTTATGTCCTTGATCTCATCCCATCCAAATTCTCAACTTTCCACCAGAAACTTACTCGTCTTCCTAATCCCTTGGCACAATCCCTATCTAATACCAACCATCCTTACAACCCTCCTCGTAGGTTGAGGCGGCAGTGGCCGATTGATCTCTTATAAATAATCAGCTGGAGTGCTGTCAATGGCCAACTTCTCCACTCATGCCTGAGAGTGTGTGGTTCTAGCGCCCTCACTCAGTCTCCACTGGCTGGACTAGTGACGCGGCTGACTGAGAGGCGCTGGGATCTCCTGACAGTGTGCCTCGACATCCATTTATCCATTTTTGGATGCAGAGGTTCGATTCAAAGTTCCCAAGGGCAGTATGTAAATATTGTATATAGGTATGAATGTGGCCAGGATTATAATTATTTTATTTTATTTCATATACTTTATTTTATTTTTTTATAATTTATTTATTTTTACTTTTTATTTTTTTTTGTTATTTAGGTTAACTTATTTTATTTTATTATATGTTTGTTTTACTTTGTATATATGGAATGAATGACTTCTTTTATCTCTAATACTTATTGTCCGAGATAGTGGCAGATTGTATTATTTCTGAATAAAGCACTATTATATATAATAATAAAATTATTAAGAAGATTAAAAAAAAAAAAAAATATATTGGAAGTCAATGTCCACAGTCAACATAAATTGCCTAAATAAAAAGTAATAAATGTTGTTGGGGAGAGGGGCGAAGCACACTCGCTCGCAGCTTCAACGCGAACGTTAAATTTGAGTTGCCGAATCCCAGATATTTATTTAGGTTTCGTTATGGGTTTAATAATATCAACTAACTTTGTCAAATACATATATTGAGAGGGGAAAAATACAAATGAAACAAATAAAATTGACTTCCTGAGACACGTAAAGAGTACTTAGGGTCACGAGGACGATTGCAAGGTGATGATGGCGACCGACGAAGGCGTCCAGTCTCTCCCGTAACTCAGAGCACTCTCCCGTTCCCGAGCGGTCACTATCACTTAATATCTTTTACACAAATGGAGCCCCACTCTTGCGTCTCAACTTAATATTAACGAAATATCTCTATAAGAGAAATTAAATTATAAATTAGTTTCCTAATTCTTAACAATTGTTCTGATTCCTAAAATTTTGATTAAATTGATGTCGATATGTCTTTGATATTTTTGTTTGTTTAAATTGGTCTATAACTCAAAGAGTTGAGATCTGTTGAAGTATTTAACGTTAGGTGAGTAGTGTTATTTGCAATCATGTTACACCTGTATGAATAAATAACTGGGAGAGGTATTAGAGTAATTTAGAATATCATATCGTGGACCAATTTTGTAGCTTGATTAAAAAAGTTTGATGGTAGAAAGTTATTTTAATTACATGTTTACTGGAACGTCGGAGTTAGTCAGTGTTTGGGTTAATTTAAATGGGAAATCTATCTATATATCTAAATATGGTTGCGAATCGAAAGTAACAGTAAATTTTTTATTTTATACGGGATTGAAGTTCGATATCACTAATTTTCGTTAATCATCACCTTTTCAGTAACCTATTGTTCACGCCATATGTTATGGTCTGATGGAAAAAAAGGAAAACTGTATAAATTCTTGATATTTATCAATAGGTCATTTTTGTATTAATCTTTATTTTTTATCTGTTTTAAAAATAGTTATTATAAATATAATTAAAAGTTTTGAGTAGAAGAGAAAGAAAAATAAGACGATCGTTTTCAATTGTTTTTTGACTGCCTCGTGGCCAGTCGAGTCTTAAGCTAGCGTCTGAGCGGTGAAGATGTGCCGTATATTGACCCAAGATTCCTCTCAACGTTTGAACTTTTGGAAACGAATTTCTTCATCTTCTCATCGTTACCCTTGGAACTTGGAAGAGCCGCCTGGCGGTCATTTTCAAGACCCAAGAGAACTTCGTCCAACCGCCCTGCGGTCATTTTCTTCAATACTCAAGACGACTTCGTTCAAGCCGCCCTGCGGTCGTTTTCTTCAACACTCAACTGGACATCTTTACCTGAATATAACCTATCTTTAACCATTAATGGAAACATTTAATTTCTTAATTCTTATTCAAGAAACTGTTTAATTTGATAACTATTTTTTTTACATCTTTAAGCATTAATTAAGTTAAGTTTGTTTCTTCTATTTTCTACAATATTTTAATTAGGTCTATTTTGTTTCCCACATTTTCTTACAGCTGTTTAATTATAATTAGGTTAATTTTTATCTTATATAAATTTATTAGGTTAATTTGTTTCTTATCTTGTTTATATGTATTTTAGTCTATTAAATGTATTGTGATTCGTCGTTTGCTTTCATTATTTTTATTTATTTTAAATCTATACAGTCCACTAATTTATTTCAATAGAACCACCCTCAATTTTGAGTTGTCACTTGGAAGTACTATTCTTTCACGGATAGCCCAGCGTATACACCTATATAAGAAGTATATAGTAAGGGAAATTAATGCGATTGTGAAAATTTCAAAATCTAGTTTTCAACGGAACTACATTACAGGTTATCTTTTACAAAAACCTTCGGGAAGCCTTTTGCATTTGCGGTGGACCTCATGGATCGACCAAAACCATTTTCTGGGCGCCCCTCCTCCGTAGCCGCTTCCGCAAGCCGCCTTCTCTATCTTCGCTCTATCACTACTTAAAAGCGTAACGCACTGCTTACGAAGATGGTCTTCCGAGACGCCTCGGCTTCCTCTCTATACAGGATGGCCCCACCAAGTGTTCTCCCTCCTGCAAAGAATCGGAGGAAAAAAGGATTTCCACCTAGCCAGATGGGGGTGGGTCAAGCCCCCCTCAGAGACTCCTGACCGGCTTGTAGGCGTGTTGTCTGGGTTCAGCCTACCTCATTGGTTACGAACCAACTAAACAGGCGTTTCCCGCCTCGCGCCTAGGGGCCACTAGAACAACACTGATCTTCACCTTCACATCCTCACCTTACGGGTCTCAAATCAAGTGATTCCGTTACTTACCAGAGAAGGTGACTCGGGCTAGATCACGATCGTCATCATCGTTTTTCCAAAATAATTAGTGACGGAGTTAGTTGGGACGAGGCTAATAATTAAATAAAATATTTAATTAATTAATAATTAATTCCAGCAAAAGGTGTGCGAGTGTATTTGGTCCAACTCGAGTTTCATGAAACTGAAATTTGAATTTTTTTTTAAAACGAGTCACTTCTTAATTAAAATATTACTAATAATCATCGTACTTGATACGTTTCAATCATATTCCTCTATAATATTCTATATTGTGATTATAATATTCTTTATATACGCACGAGATAGTTTAAACAAAATGGAAAAAGTGTACGTTGGATAAATAGAAATAGGTTTTCGCACCATAATATATTTGACAGATACCCACAATTAAACTACCGTGAAATTTAATATACATTAATATAAATCTGGTGCGGGCAACACACGACTTTCACTTACCTCCGTTTTTAGAATCAATCCAAAAATTTTCAAATACAGTTAGAGATAAAAATGAGTGAAACTATAGCGAACTAATTTAATTGAATTTCTATAGAAACGTGTGTTTTATTAAAAAATACATTATTTATTTATAGAGAACATCTACCCATTAAGGGTCATTAGCTATATACATAATTGTTTTTTTTTTCTCTTTTTAGTACAGAATTCCATTTACAAGACAATAATGGTGAATGTTTTGTAGAAGGACAATATATCTTAAATCACATTGAAGATTTACTTTTTTTTAATACTTAAATATTTTTTTAATACACACTTCACTGATACCTCTTGCTATTTCCAGCCTAGTGTAATTCGCACTCCGTTCTTGCAACGCTGAAGGCCCCGCAGTGCAGTAGGATGTGCTCCACGTCAGAGGTGCCTCAAAGTCCTGCAGGTCGGTGGGTACAATCCTTTCAGTAGGTAGCTGTGTGTGAGGGCTGTGTGCCCGCTTCTTATTCTGGCCAGAACCACTTCTTCGCGCCGGTTTTTTTTCTTTCGTTCTGATCCACTCAGCAGAACGAAAAAATACATTATACTATTATCTAAATAATCAGTTGGTTTTATCGGCTTCTCATCACACTTTATTAACTTTTACAAGCTTGTGTAAGAGATATTTTTGTTCTAAAATCTTTAGCTTTCCAACGGCGTATTACTGTTCTTATGTTCGAATAAAAAAAATGCATTAAAAAAATATTTTTTCTGTTTTCTCGTTTAGTTGGATATCGAATTCTTTCGACTTGTATAGTTACCTGTTTTTTATCAATGGTTACAAGATGTAATGGTTATTTTTATAGAATCTAGAAAATTAAAGGTACTTTAGAGAAAATACATTTAAAATATCGGCATTATCCCTGTCAGATTACTTAAATCAAAATAAATCCCACATTATATTAAATCAAATTTTACAATAATATAAGAGTTTAATAAAAATGGCAGAAAATAAAATGTAGTGCAAAATTCATGGTATAAAGTAATTTTTTTGGTTAGCTGATTTTGATGAAAAAGTTTTGTAACATCACGGGCATATAGTTGCTTTAAATTTACATATTTAAAGTGAAACAGTTACTAATCCTCTACCTTTGTATTATAAACACTAGCTTCCCAATCAATTACCCACTTTCTAGTATACCTCCAAATATGAACATGGAAACGTGATTTTCGAGTAATATTTTTGTACGAGTGTAAACTCGGCCATTCAACAGCTGAGGCCGCTAGAAATATTTGCAAGGCTTTGGGGAAGGGAGTGTTAAAGAACGGACCATTCTCCGTTTTTTCTACTTTCAGCTGGGATACCGACTTGGAAAACTTGACCCGAGCAATGATCTCCGTCCGTAATAGACAACGATGTCCTCAAACATACAGTAAAAGGAAACCCCTACCAAACAGTTAAAGGACTCTCAGTACAACTAAATACAAGTACATCTACCGTTTCCAGACATTTAAAGTGTATTGGGAAAGTAAAAAAGCTCAATACATGGGTACCTCATGATCTCATTGAGCGGCAGCAAAACCCCATGTTTCAAAACACAGCGTGCAAAAATTGAAAAAAAACTGGGCTACGAAATTCTTCCGCACCCACCATATTCTCCCGACTTGTCTCCAACATATTACCACCTGTTCAGGAATTTAGACAACTTCGTCAAAGGAAAACCTTTTTGAAAATAATGATCAAGTGAAAAGTGCGGTTTCAGATTTTGTTTCATTTCAAAGTCAGAGTTTTTCAGTTCGGGGATAAAAAATTTGGTGTCACATTGGGGAAAATGTGTTAAAAAGAAGGTAAATACTTGGAATAAAATTATCTTGTTTCCATATCGTATTTTTAATAAAAATCCTTTACCTTGAAAACAGACATTTCATGTGACAAACCCAATATATTTTCATACAGAAGTAAGTGAAAGCAAAAATGTACATTATTTTACAGAGTATTACATTATAGAATTATTTTACACTTAAGCGACAGAACTAAATGTTTATGCTTCCTATGTTCCACATTAGGTCTGTCATTGTCCTTAATGTCTTCTTTACTCTTATACCACACACCCATCGCCACATGATTCTGGCTAGCACAAAGAGACAAAGGCTCCTGCAATCCTACCCTCCTACCCCAACTCCATTTCAATCCTTCGAAACCTCTGTGACTTCCCACACAGGCTCAGAGATCTTAGAGAGTTAGAGAGGTAGCAGGAGATAGTTAGAGAGAAATAGAGTAAGTTAATGCAACAGAGAGCCAGAAACACCAGCTCACGTGCTGGGAAAATGTCCAACAACTCCCTCCTGATAACACGCCGTCACCATAGAGTAAAGCATGAGTTGATGAGGCTCCTTAAAGAACGAGATTTTGCCTGCTTCGAGGAAGTTTACTGTGTGGATACGGATGGATCCACGCGATATGCTGATATCGTGGCATTTCCTAAGACCGGGAAAATCGGCTGTCATTCTGGATCCCACCGTGAGATATGAATCTAACGACCTTGAACAGGCAAGTAAAGTGGAAAGGGAAAAGAGAGGAATCTACGAAAAATGTATCCCTTTCCTCAAGGAAAAGTTCCGCGAGAGCCAAGGCGAGAGAAACTTCTACGTAAAAGGCCTTTGGTTCGGAGCCCGCGGAGCTGTGCCAGGTTCAACAAGGAGCTTCATGGAGGACATAGGTGTCGATATAAAAGACGTAGCAAGGATAGCAGAAAGTGTGGTTCTCGACTCCCTGGGAATTATACACTATCACATCTACTCCTAACAGGTATAATTGGAGGGGCATGCATGTGCATCTGTGTTCAGTTATATTTTAATTTAAACAGATTATTTTAATATAAAGATATTGATTTTGGGTGCTGAGTGTTTTTTATTGATGATAGTGTGATTTTTTAGGATGTAGTTGTTCAATGTATATATAATTTGTTGTTGTTTTTTTTTTTTTTTGTTTTTGTTGTTTTTTTTAATTTAATCTTTGGTTTATATGTATAGATATATCTAAGTATTTGTAAGAAAATGTGAAACAGTAGAGAAGGAAAAGAGAAAAAAAAAGCAAAAAAAAGAAAAAAAAACAGGAAAAATAAGTAGGAAAAAAAATTTTAAAAGAGTAAAAAAAAAAAAAAAATATTGTATTTATAGTTAAATAAAATGTTAAGAATATTCCTGTAGGAAAAAAAATCGGTATGCTGTGTTATAGCAACCCAATTAAGTTGGGCAGCATCATTTTGTTTATTTATTTATGAATAAAGTGTATCCCTCTAGTTAGGTTGACAGAGTTAGTCATTCTCTCTTAGTAAGCCCTGAATAAGAATTTACATTTGTAACATTTCTAAAGAATAAAATATCTTTTAAGTATCTACTGTTGAGTGTTCGTTAATTATAATAATATAATGATATAATAAGAAGCTAAATGTCAATGAAGATAACCCATTAATAAATGTTATGGTTGTAAGTAGTAATTAATGCTGTTATATTTTACTAAGACAACAAAAATGCATTTATTAAAACTGTAAACTATTTAAATTTATTTCTAGTTGGGAATCAACTAAATATTGTATGTTAAATAGCCATACAATCAGATTTATTTAAAATCTATTAATCAGTATTTTTTTTTTTAATATTTAAATACCATTTGTTTCTAAATGAACATTAGTAAGAGTGATATGAGACCACATTCACACAATACGAGTATATACAGAAAATAATGATAAAGTCCAATCAAAAAAATATAATATATATATATATATATATATATATATATATATATATATATATATATAAATATAAATATATATATGAAAAAAAATACAAATAAAAAATCTAAACAAAACTACAATTTAAAATTGATATAAATACAAAGTGACAAATAAATTACACACAATCATAACTATATACTATATTTACAATCTGATAAAGGAACCCCAGACTGGGCCTTTCCCTCCACTTGTAAAGGGAAAAGGGGAATCCAAGAGATCCCAGCGCCTTTTGGAAAATTTGGATGTTATCAGGTCTAAAATAAATGGAATACGAGTAATAATAATTGGAATTCGTGGTGTAGGGCACATTTGGTAGCATAATAAGAAGCATTAACTATTAAATATTGGGCATTAACAGTAACTAAGGACTTTGGATTGGAAGGATTGGATGCTTTTGATGTTAGAATATTTAGCTGTCCCCCACAGTTCAAGTCCGTAGGTCCATACAGGTTTCAGTACTGTCTTGTATATTAGTAATTTGTTGTCAACTGTAAGATGAGATTTTCTGTTTAGTAGTCTGTATAACTGGCCGAATCGGCGGTTGAGTTATTTTCTTTTAAATATTTTATGTGGGTTTCACGTCAGTCTTTTGTCTAGTAAGAAGCCAAGATAGCGGACTGTGTCTGAGGAAGGAAGCGGTATGGAGTTGAATTTAACTGTTAAACAGGATTTGCGTGGAAGGGTGAAAGTGACGTGGTTAATAAGTATCAGCTTCAAAGATACTTACATTTAAGGAGATGCAACATGTTTCTGTGCAAGTAGGTATAGTATCCAGTTAGAGGTATTTTTAATCTAATAATTACCTGAAAGAAAAACCAAAAAACAAAATTTAAAAAAGATTATAATTCAGAAAAAAATAAAAATAAAATACATGAATCGTTTCTCTATCAAATCATTAACTTCCATCACCATCACATTACAGCTTCCTTATATTTAAATCCTCAATCCATTACCAGGGAACAAGATATCCTCTGTTCGAACTCTATACTGCTTTCCATAGATCCAAAAAATATGAGTATCCTTTTTTTGCTCGGTCCACTATCTTTTGAATATTCTTCCGTCAAACATCCGTCATGCTCCAACTCATTCCTCATTTGTTATTGTTAATTAGAGCTTTAAGGCGTAAAACATCAAAGGTCATCAACGCCTATACGACCCCACACATAATTGTTAGACTTTTAGAAGGAAGAAAAATAAATAATAGTAATTATAAATAAACTGTATAAATAGAGAAATCAATTAGGTATGAATGAAAAAAATAATTTATAAAGATAAGTGTAAAGTTGCGAAAAGTTAATTAAGAATAAATAAAGTTGTAATAAAAAAAAAAAAAAAGTTTTTGGAAAAAGTTCAATGATGAAGATAGTAAATTTTATAATTTAGGTAGTAGGGAGTTTATCCCAAGAAATTTAAAGATTAATTTAATAAAATCCTCATTATCTCACAGAGCTTTCGATGTGTCTGGGATGATCTCCATTTAGTGAAGCTGCGACGTGTAATGCGGGCATTCTTGAATGGTATGATTAATCGAGAGGGTTCCATTGCAATGGCACAGGGGTACAGGCTCGCGAGCGAAAAGGTAGGAATGTGTCAGTCGGGTGTGTCCATCCGCAGTCGGGTCAATGCAACTTCCTCCCTGCGGCTGCCACGGCTCGATGTGGACCAGGGCTTTACAGTTGTTGTTGTTTTTATAAAGCTTTAACTTACTCGCCGGACTCTCGTCCCACATTGTCTGCCAGTTGTCCGCTACTTGTACCTTTCGTGGTCGACAAAGCTCAGACGGAGTTTAAGATGGCTGTTCCTCACCCTGGGAGAGTGAGTGCTTGCTTTGCTGCTTTGTCCGCAAGTTCATTACCAGTTATCTTATGTGGCTTAGGACCCATATGAAGCTTACCGACTTGTCCAGATCTTCAAACATAACGATATAAGAGTGAGTGCGAGATATTATTGGGTGGATGGGGTACATTTGTTGTAAACTTTTAAGTGCACTTAATGAGTCTGTTAGTACGATGATTTGGTTGTTAGTCAATGTCATAGAGTAGTGTAGAGCGGAGGCTGTTGCATGGAGTTCAGCTGTGTAGATATATCATAGTTTATGAAGCTTGAATTTGTGAGTCGACGATTGGGTCACGAAGGCGGAAGCCGTTGAGGTATCAGACTTAGATCCATCGGTATATATCAAAAAGGGGTCCGAGAACGTTTCAATAACACGCGATTTAAAATTATCGGTCCTCATTTAAAAGCCTCCTCTTTCAATAAATTTCTTCTTTTAAATCAGATATATATAATTTCATTATAACAGCTAATGTATGTAGAATAATATGTTAACATTTAATAAGGTTTGAAAGATAAGATTGTATGTTTATTCTTTCTTTTTTACTTTCACTTACTTATATATCAAATATATATTATGGGGAAATATTGCGATCGTGAAAATTTTCGAATTCCATTTTTTAATGGAAATACACGGTTTAAGGGTCCCTGAGTCTAAATGCCCAAGTCCCGAAAAAAAGTCTGAGTGTGAGGTAAGTCTGGAGCGAAAAACGAAAAGTCTTTCAAACTGAAGTCTAATATGTATGTAAGCCACACTCTAAAAATATGTCTACAGTTAACTATTAGAGCCACTTTGTGCCTTGCATTTTGAACCTTTTTAAAATATTCGCAAAAAAGTACTTTTTGCTCTGAAGTTCATTTAATTGTGTAGATTCTATACAAATAACCATAATATCTCTTTAGCATTCATAAAAAAAAATGAATATAAATTTTGTAACGAATGCGATATCCAACTAAATGAGAAAGCAGGAAAAATATGGTTTTATGCAATTTTTGTGGTTTTGAACATAATAACAGTAATATAGATGTATAAAATAAATACGGCTGGAAAGCGAAAGATTTTAGAAAAACTACTACCTATATACACGAAATTGTAAATGTTAATGGGGAGAGACAAACAGCCGATAAAACTGACTGATTGTCGTAGACAAGATAATAGATTAATTAATAAAACAAATTATTCTATTGAAACTCAATGTAATTGATTTTTTAAATATTTATTGTTTTTATCTCTAATTTTATTTATATCTAATTATTATCGGCATTTAAGCACTGTCAAACCATTTTAATCAGAATGAAACCTAGATGACTTTTAAACCTATTTAATTTTACATCGATATAGCGAGTTTAATCAAAATCGCCGGAACCGTTTTCGATGAAATCGAAAAAAGGTGCAAAATGCATGGTATAAAGTGGCACTTCTGGTAAGCTCATTTTGATGAAAAAGGTTTTGTAACGTCTCGGGCGTATCTTTGTCTTAAATATGAAATTTCAGTTTGATAGTACTTACCGTTTCTGCCCGGGAGTTACCACACACACACACACACACACACACACACACACACACACACACACACACACACACAAACACACACACACATAGATTTTATTGCGGGTACTCACACTTCAAGGATTTTGTATATGGGTGGAAAGAGGTGGTTGGCCTAGACCATCTGACACTGGCGAGTCTTCAGAAGAAGGAGCAGAGGAGGCGGACTAAAACTGGACGGATGCTGCAGACCGGACGGAAGCGGTGGACAGGGAATAGGTGTAACCCCATCATTAATGTGCGCACCTGCGCACTGGTTACACCATAGTAGCAGTTAAGGTGCAGCTCTAAGGTGCTGGGCTGCACCACAGTATATGTTACATTGAAATAAAGACACAAAACAGCATAAAAGACAAAAAAAAAAAAAAAAAATAGAGAATAGGGGCAATAGCATGCGCACTACCCTACTGCTTCCAAACCCAGTATGCCAGAAATGGCTAGGCAGAGGGACAAAAAAAAAAAAAAAAAAAAAAAAAAAGATCTTTTTGCGGGACTTGGTTATTTGGACTCAAGGACCCCAAAAATATTTATTTATTTCAGTTAAAAACGTTCCGTTGATCGCAATACTTTCCCTTACTGTATATAGTAAGTGAAAGTAAAAATGTTTAATTGATTTTAACAAATTATGTAGGTGACCTTATATTAATTTATTATTTTCTTCTTCATTTTATTTATTTATTTTTCTTAGAAGAGATTACTCCATCACAATCAATCAGTTTAAAGTAAATCCGTGACTGATAACGTGGTTTATAATCATGATATTTAGAAACTGACGATTTAAAGTATAAGAATGTTGCCTGTAGTGCTCCTAGCGTTCGCTTGCTTGGTCATATCTGCGTCTGCTGGGACTATTTCCTCTCACGCCCTTATCAAACCCGAAGATTCCTCGCCCTTATTAGCCTTAATAAGGACCATAAGTAAGTTATGACTAAAATTATTAAATTTTGTACAGAAGGAAAATTGTCTTGAAAAGTAAACTTGAAAAATAAATGTTTAGGTTTTTTTTTTTCTTTTTTAAAAATAAATTATTAATATCCTTGGACAAGTACTTTTAGAATAAAATATAAAAAAATATATAAAATGGAATTCAGAGTCCTATAATAATTAAATAAATAAAAACAAATTAACTAAAACTAAAAGAAGACAGACATACGCAAATAAAAGAAAATAAAAAGAAATAGAGCCTTATTTACAATTGTGTCATGACTGGGTGGTCAGGAAATGAGTAAAAAAGCAGGATTAAAGGTTAAGGATCGGATAAGAAACGATCTATCGAAATGTAATGTTCGATGTGCCGTAGTGTATAATTCTGAAGGCATAGATAGAGCTTGTATAACAGGGATAGATAAAGAGTTTGACTTGCAGGGCGAAAATATAAGTTGGACGGCGCACAGTGGACAATATGACCGATTTAGGTGGACAAAATTCTGAAACTTGTCAATATTTAACCTTTAGGGTCCCAGATTACGGAAACAAATAATTAAAAAAGTTATTAGAAAAATTTTTTTTGACATAATTGGCGAGCGTTCAGTGGTCAAACACCCAATTTATTTGCTAAAATCTAAAACTTCCCTATATTTTACGTTTAAAGTCCCAGAATACGGAAAAATTAATACAAAAATCTAATTAAAAACCTGCTATATTGCTAAAACCTGCTAATAGATGTATTTTATATCATTAAGGAAATTAGTGATTGCAAAACTTTAGATTCGGAGTGTTGTGTCTAAAAAAAATTATGTATCACCCAAAACGCAAGAAACCGCAAAAATTCTTTGTAATATCAAAAGACTAGAAGGATTGATGAAACGAATTCTACAAACAAATCCTTGTGGTAACTTAGGGGTTATATAGTTTTTCGTTATTGAATAGAGGCATACATTTACAAATTTCTAAATTAACTCTACAGGTGAGATTGCAATGTATATTCAACAACGAGTGTGGAAATATATCTTACCTGTCTCAGCAATGTCCATTGTTAAATAAAAGCAAAAAGACTTCACTCTAAATAAACCTTGAAGCCATAAATGACCATCGAATAAACATAATCCCACTGCTGGTTATTAGGCACTTGTGCGAACAGGAATGATTCATTCATTTACTATTTATTTGTAAACACGGTATAGCGGGAAATATTAGTATTAAGGGTCTTGCCAATTAATAATAAAAAGGTGAAGCACTGGAAAATTCCAAACTTTTGTCCACCTAAATTGGGGATTTAGCCCACTGTGCGATAATTTGGTAGAGGAATGCTGCCAGAAAATACTTGCAAACATTAGAAGGGGAAAGCGCTACAACAACTCGCCATAAAATTCGGAGACAGAGGTGTACATAGAGACATCGAAGGTAAATCGAACAAGACAATTGTTTAAGCGTTTTTTGTTTTTTTTACCTCGAGATCCACAGAAACACCACCGTATACCGTACGGAAGTAGTCGAAGTGGGGAAATATTATCCCTTTTAGTGCCAAAAAGCGAAATATCGTCTTGCGTGAAATATTGCCTTATTTTTAACTTCATCTCTAAATAAAGTTATAAATTTGATTGTAAATGATGAAATTTCGTTAACGAATAATTTGTAAACCCGCGTGGGTCTGACATTTTACACATTATATACCGGATTGTACTGAATGTTGAACGCAGGAGTGGTAAGATGGACACTCGGCACCAGACACTCTACTAGGTCCAATGTCGAACTGTTTATGATAGATAGAACTAATTTTTTATATTATTTATAATTGTTTTATTCATATTATTTTCAATTTAAATTGGAGATACATTATCATCGGTTCATTCTCCATTCGTTCCAAATACGGGGCATTTTAAAGCATGCAAATATCATTTACAGTTTGGTTTTTATAAGAGTTTTTCCGAATCGTTGCATATTTTTCAAATTTGGCCGGTCAACTTCGCATAGACACTCGTTTTTAGTCCGGCACTAAAAGGGTTAAATTTTAAGGGAGTAATAAACCCTTCGTGATGTCGTTCTTCGAAGGGGACGTAAAAAAGGTTCCAAACGATGTCTGGTACTTGTTAAAGATGCGAATCAAAGCTGGATAGCAAAACTCTAAAAACTTTTCTTTGGTAAGATAAGTTGTAAGGAGGAACTTTATCTTGTTCTAATAAAACTACTTTTCGGTTGATCATGGCCAAGATAACTCACTAACATTTTCGCTTAAGATCATTCCAGTTGTTTGCAAAAGAGTTCAGAATTCATAAAGCATCTATAAGAAACAAATTCGTGGTGATTATTATAACTAAATTTACAAAAAAACGCAGAAAACAGTTGTTCCTTTTTAATTACCATCTACAGCAACCGGAAAAGCACAATGACCGCGATTTAGCAATTTATCAGGGGCATAAACATTTTGCCTATAAAATTCAATTGTCGCCGGAGTATCTCCCACATCTTCAGGATCCTAGTTTGTAAAATTCTTTATAACATCTGTTTCATAAAGAAATTCGTCAATTTTCATTAAAAAAAAAAGAAGAAAAACGTCAGCACATTAAAAATGGGATAAGTAAGACAATGCTTTAGACCTTTGTCCTTAACTGACAAAGATTTGTCGTTTTCTGATGATACTTTGAATTTTAAATTTAAAGTAAATTTTATTTTGAAAGAAATATTTAAAAAACGCTGCAAATTATTACACAATGGTTTATAATTTCCAAATAACAATATAAGGGTATAACTGTTTATGCAGCTGTTTATATAGCTATCTTCCTGTAAAATCTCATCTTTGAATGTTTTTATTTTAATTTCACAAAGCTGATTTCTGAAGATTAACTTCGTGAGGGACCATTCTAATACTCTTTTTCATGTTCCACATGTAGAGTAAATAGCGACTAACAGTATATTTCCACACCACTTTCTAGCGATTTTGCTAGCTTTTGTAGTCGGATTTGACTTAACTGCTTCATGCAGAACCACATCAATATCCATTGATAGTCGCTTAAAGACCTTCTTTTTCTAGGAAGTATCTCCACTGCTAAATTTTTCGAGCCAACGCCGCACTATGTGCTGGTCAAGTAAACCTTTCTTTTCATATTTAATGATTTCGCGAATTTCTTCACTGGCTATGAAAAATGTATGCTGTAAATGAAAAAAAAAGGATGTTTTTAAAAAGGATTAACTCTACTCATTTCAAAACAACAATTTCAAAGCAAAGTTTAAGATTAAAATTAACCTATAAAACAAAAAGTTTTAGATAATATGCGGTTACAAAAAGCACATTAAATTAAGTGATGTAGACTTCCGTTTTATATTTAACAATATAAAAAAGCATTATTATTTGAGTTAAAAAAAATAGGCCTGATTTTTTCATATTTCTTTCAAATCACCTTTTTATTTAAAGTATCATCACAACATGACGTTTCGGGGCGTCTTCCTCATCCCCAGGATCCTAGTTTGTAAAATTACTTATTAAATCTGTTTCATAACGGCCTTCGTGGGGGTTACCTGTAGCATGGTGGTTAGCATAGCAGCCTCCTATGCCCAAGTTCCCGGGTTCCATCCCGCAGGTGGCCCTAGGGTTTGTTTATGGGAGTAATAAATCCTTAGTTACGCCGTCCTTCGGAGGGAGCGTTAAAAGGTGTTTCCGAGCCTGTGGATGTCAGGTACTCATTAAAGATCCCTATCCTAATTAAACCTGGATAGGCAAAATTTAGGACTCCCACTGTAGCATTGTCTGATAAGCCACAGCAGCATAAAGTGACGTAAAAGAAATAAACAAACAAACTAACTTCGTCAATTTTCACTAAAAAACAAAACAAAAAACGTCAGCACATTGAAAATGACATAAGTAAGGCAATACCTTAGATCTATGTCCTCAACTGACTAAGAATTTTCGTTTTCTGATGATACATTGAAACTGTATTTTGGAAGAAATATAAAAAAAAAAAAAAAAAATAAGAACTAATTTTTCTACCTCAAATATTGCTCAATTTTTTCCAGATATTAAGAATATATAAACAAAAAAACATTTTCATGCTGTTTTATGATCAACTTTTACGTATATTTTGAGCGTTTTAATTTTTATCTAGGAAAGATATATTAAATCTCTTAAATTTTGAATAAATATAACTCTAATACGTTTAATACCGCAGCTATCTTTGCAGCTCCATATCACATGATATTTATGTAACCATTCCCAACCTTCTTATAAAACCTAAGTCAGTTATTTGTAAACATATGAACGTCTAAACCTGGCACGAAAAACTGTTTATTTACCTGGGTAAAAATGAGTCAACGAAGTCAAAGAAAAAAGAATCTACAAACAACAAAATTATTTTCCTCAATATACTTCTATTCATATTCTATATACTTCTATTCTATCTTTTAGTTGACAATCTGTGAATGTGAATTACAATAAGGTTGATGTGGCGCGATAGGCGTGGTGGAGAGGTGATGCCCTGCGGTACCTCTTTCTGGCGTGATTCCTAATACCCAGTTATGTTAGGAGCTCTGCTATGCAACTTTTTTTCAGCCTTCTGCAAGTATTGTACATGTTGGTTGTGGCTTTTTTTTGTATTAATGCGTTGTGTGTATGTCCATGTAAGTTCCAATGAAAACATTTGTAGAGGGTAAAAAACTCTACGTTTTCTGTTGACAAGTGGACTTATCATGGTAAAATAGTTATAGCCTTAAAAGTTTTAGAATGATAAATTTGAATTTTGCGCCTGTTTGCCTTTTTTGCAGTCCTCTACACCTGGGACACGTAAGTTGAAATGGGCTTCAGTAAGTGAGAAAAAAAGAAAGAAGAAATAGAAGTAAATTGTATTCTGGGACCTTCCGTCCCCTAAGAATAACAATAAATTACAAAAATTGAGTCTTGTTTTTAAATGAGGTTAAAAAAGATGCTTAGCGTATAGAGGTAGGTATGGAATTCCAAAGTGAGGTGGCACGCAAACTAAAGGATTTTTATAGGATGATGTTCGATGGGAAGGAAAATAGAGGTAAGTGGGCTGGGATCTTGTGTTGAACGAATGTACCGATGAACAAAGGGTGAGATGCGGTGAGGCAGGGAGCGCCTGGATGGATGGTGAGGAGTTGAGAAAAGTGGCGACGATTTCTTTTGGAGGTCAAGGCCCAGACTGGGCTGTCGTGCCGAGGATGTATGTGTGTTTGTTGAGTGTAGCGAGTATACAAGTGTTAGTATTTTGTAAACAAAGAGTTATTTCTCTGTCCTAGGTATGTGGGCATATTATACTTTGTTTAATACCAAGCTGAATTTTACAAAGTTAGCACCAATCGTGACATTTTGCTAAATGGCTTTTTAACAAGTTCACGCTGAGGCGAATATCTACGTTTTTCCCGTTGGGCGGAGCTTTACGGTTGCAAGTTCCAACGTGTTAAATGCGAGATTACAACAGTTTAAGGCTTCCAACGCGCTATATGCATGATTGTAACATTTTTGACATAGACATATGACTTGAAGGAGTAATTATGGAAATACTTAAAAAAATATTCTTATATTATTATTATTATATTACATTCTTACATCATATTGTGAGAACAAAAATATCAAAATAAATCAAGCACAGCAAAATAAAATTCTTAAAGGAGAAAAATCAAGCGAAATTAACTGATTAGAGTCCTTTGAGGGAGGATGTTAAAAGTTATACAATATTTAATAAATAAACCTTTAAGCTTGTTATTTCCTACAGCACATAATACTGAGAAAAATAAAATAAACTTATTTTCTAAAAATAAGTTACTCACCTGTGATGCCGGGAAAGCTAAGCGTGACCCACTGGTGGTCTGGGGCGTGGGTCACACCACTCTACGAAACTGAAAAATGTGACCCCGGCGTGAACGTGTTAATGTCTGTGAGGCGTGCGTAGGATTGTGATGTTTTGTTATTGTACTATCTTTTGTAACGTCGCTGTTAGGGTTTCGGAAGTGATTATCCTGTCGTATGTTTATATTATGCAAAGAAGTGGAGTGAAAACCGACCCTTGAGATACTCCTGCTATGACTGCTCAAATTACATAGACTTCTATGCCTTGACAGGAAATTCTATCTATAAGAAAGGACTGAAGAATTAGATAGTAGGTAGGAGAGTATATAGTATTCAGTTTAAATTTATTTTACGCCCCACAATACAGTAGAAAACCAATTTTATCATACGCACCACAAAACCGTTTTATCATACGCATCAGCTTAGCTCAACACTCATCTACTTATAATTTATACGTAAATAAATTAATCAACATAAATATTTTTATTTTTATTGAGCAGACGTAATAAAATGCGGTCCGAAGTGCTGTATTAAGCCTGCGTTCTGCTGCGCATATCCTGGCAATTGCTGCAACTTCTTCGGATCAATGTAAGTTATTGTTTAATCTCTTTATATATAATATGATAAAGCCATTTTAGTTTCTCGAACTCCTTTAAAACCACAAGACCGAGGGAGGTTATAATAGTTAAAGCCACAGGATCGTGCAACTTATATTATTCCATTTAGTATAAAATATTTTAGAGACGATATTACGTATCGAATTGTATATACGTTGTGTCGAGGTATTGTTATTATGATGGACAAGATAGGGCTCAGAAAGCCTCGACTATTGCGTGTTCATGTAAGGAAGAGAGTTAAATGGTAATGGTGCTCGCCGTGGTAGAAGCACGTACCGCAGCAACAGGTAAAAGGTTACTCTGCCAGGTAGGGGTGAACCCGCACCTACCAATTAGCAGAGGGGACTGGCCAGAATGGAAATGCCCCGTGTGGTAGTAGCTCAACAGCAGCGGATTGAACCCCTCATATATGTGCATGGGTAGAAGCCTTGCACCCATCCTATGAGGGGAATAGGAAGGAAGAAGAAAGAACAAGGATGTGAAACAAAGATAGGCCACATTATGTTACAAAGGCAGAGATACTCTGACTTAAGGAGATACCACCTGGTAGAAGCAGGTTGGTGATCCGAAGAGCTGAGCTAACTCTTGGTGATGTTAGTCCACCATGCCAATAATTAATGGTCAGAGCTTTTCTACCGGACTAGTGTCTTAGCCCTAGGTCAAATTACCTTGAATGGTCTATTTATTCTTTTAAATCAGTTACATTAACACAGATATTTACAATGATGTTAATGAGTTACAATGTACAATATAAGTAAATAGTACGTATTCTCATTTTTGGCCGGTGACCTAAGTATCTGCCGCTAGCGCTATCTGTGAGGGAGCGCGTGAAGCATCCGCTACAGGACCACCCTCCTTGTTGACGAAGTCAGTATGGGGTACCTACTTTCCTATGTTGGAATTCAGGTTTGTTTCTTGAGTGAATGTTAGCAGATGTTTGGAATCGTCAGTCGCTCGACGAACTGCAAATTTTTATAGGATGAAGCTAGGAGTACTGAATCACTAGACGAATTGTTGATTCTTGTTTGATGTGGTTTGGAGCAGTGAATTGCTCTGCGAACTGTTGATTAGTGAGAACCTTTAGTCGTCTCACAGATTGGTCTATTTTAGTGTCCCTGTTATATCGGGAATGTATTGAGCTCAGCAGGATTGGAGATGCATCTAATGGCCGCTAGTGCCTTGATTTCGGTGTTCCGCTGTGGGTAGAGTCGAAGCATCTGGTATACCGCTTGCTGGCTCGATGTCTCCGTGTACCTCGTGAGTATTTGTACTTTGCGCCGAGTGAGTGCCAATGTGAACATGTTCATGTGGCGAATGTGGTACAGCAGATTGGCTTGATTAAGCTTCCTGGGCGAGTTTCTTCATTCGGAAATTCTGCTCGGGCTGTTGCCTATGACGAATTGCCTTTGGTTAGTGATGACGACCTACGGCTGGTTTACCCGTGGTTAGATGTCATGTTTCTTGTAAGCGTGGGTCGGTTGGCCGACATCTCTTATCAAAGTTAGTATTCTTAAGGATGTTTGGCGCTGAGTTAGTTATCTGATTTAGAGCAGCTGTCTGGGCCTTCCCGTAGGTCCATAGGGAGTAGTTCCAGACTTGCATTGGTTTTAATCATAGTGATGTACATCAGAAATAAATGTAATTATTTAAGATTTTATGACCTATTAAAATTATTTCAACTACAAAGGAAAATAAGAGGTTAAAATGTGTTCCGTGTACCAGAATATATATTTGAAAGATAGCAGACACACTTGTGTAAGGACTGTAAGATACAATGTTTATGACTACCTATTAAAAATATTAAAATGAATTCACTCAAATACTCTATTTATCGAATCTTTTCAATATATATTGAAGTCTTGCTTTAATTTTGTCCACATTCATAATTCATTATTTAGTTAAAAATAATAATTTGATGTACTTTCAGTATTGCATTTTCCCACACGTGCGCTTTTTTATGAAGAGCTTTGAGTGAAATAGTGACATTGAAACGATGAAACGTAGAATTGTCTTCAGATATTTAAGAAAAAAAATATAATATTTAACAAATGTTGGATGTAATATTGAATAAATGATATTTACAATTTTTCTTCCTTCTCATAAAAAATAATTCAATATATGCTTACACCAAGAACCTTGTCCTTAAAAGTCCCAAAATCCCAAGTAAATTCCTCCTTCTTCATTCGTATCAGGTTTCAATAAATTAATTAGAATCAAGTAATAATAATTTTATGTTTTTATGGTTATTTTAATTATCGATTATATATTAAAAATTTTGGCTTTTTAACTGTTTTCAGGAGCCTTTTCACTTAAAATCATTTAAGATTTTTAGGCTAAGGTTTGATTAATTTTAGCTTTTAAGACATCTTCGATAGCAGGGCTGTTCTTTGGATTATAGTGGGTTCCTTCAATTTTGATTTTAACATCGCAAGCCCAAATACAGATTTATTTTAGCTTCTTGAAACTTATTTGTATTTATTCGATATCGGAATCAGTCGCTGCGTTACCGGTGGTCCACACACTGAATATACTAATAACTTTAAGTTTGATAACATAATTAGATATTTATTTTAATTTTTCGAACTATCGTGATTTGTATATAAATATTCATTTTATAAAATCTTGTTATCATCCCACACCAAAAAGTTAATAGACCATTAATTCTGCTAAGCTGATAAAAAATACTCAAGGTAATATGGTTACGAAAAAAAAAATAAAGATAAATTTACATAAGTGATTGGTTTTAAAATCAATAACACATTCACTAATCGAGCCCACGGAAAATCAAATATAGACCCTAATACATATGTATTATATATATATATATATATATATATATATATATATATATATATATATATATATGTTATAATACAGATAGGCCTTATGATGGTGATATAGATGAGCATTTTGTAGATAAGTGGAAGGTTGGAGCGTCTGTCCAGTAAGTGTTGTAGAAAGCGAAAACGACGGACAGTTTCCATGTTCCATGGATTCCATGTTCGACGTTTGTCTAGTCCTAGGAAGCGGATCTGTTTAACTGGAACAAGCGGAGTAAAGAATACTGTAGGGCAGGATGTCATTGGTTTATGACAAAAGGTAAAGGTTATTTGGTGGGAATTGTTAGAATATGGAATAAATACGAGATAAAATATAATGAAATAAATCTGTAATTGAGCGAACGAAATTAACATTAGAAGTATAATCAGTATGCGAACCCTCGGTAACGCAGCTATTGAGCCCCTATAAATCGTATAAATTATTAATTAATAGAAGCCAACTGGCCTTACAGAGATCTCCCATTGCAGTCATCCTGTTAAGATGCTCACTTGAGCTGTCTTGCTTCAAGCATCTCTTGGACGGATCTAATTCCTAGCTCATGTACTGTATGTTTGTGACTATTGCGCCCTAACTCAGCCTCTGCTGGCTATGACCAGTGATGCGGCAGAGAGGAGGCGCTGGGATCTCTTGGATTCTTCATCTCGTGGAGGGAAAAGCCCAGTCTGGGGTCCCCTTAGCAGTTGTATATATTGTATATAGTTTAGTTTGTTAGTATGATGTTTATTTATTTCCCAACTTTGTATTTATCTCAATTATAGGTTGTTGTTTTTGTTTTTTTATTTTATTTTATTGTACATATAAATGAATTATTTTTTTCTATTTTATGTAATTTGACTTTATCTTTATTTTCTGTATATATTGTATGAATGTGGTCCTATATCACTATTACTATTGTTCATTATGAAACAGATTCTAATATTTCTCAATAAATAAATAAAAAAAAAAAATTCCTAGCTCATCTCGCAGCCTTTCATTCCATAAGCAGTCTCGCCTGTTTTTTTCTTATACTCTCCGTAGGAATCTAATTTACGCTGTTACGACCTTGTTAGCATGGCGGTCCAAGAGTGTCCAGCTTTTGATCAATATGATGACACTAGGAGAAAAACTTATACAAATAAATTTTTCTCATAGTGTCACCATCATAGCAAAATATTCGTTTTTTTCCTGCTAAACTCCTGTGTTCCTATTTTAGCGAACCCCGAACTTTAAAAATACTTAAGCATCCGGCAAATGTGATGTTCTAAGAATGATTTACCTACAGTGGAATTGGTTAAATCAATTTTATAGATTGGACAGTAAGTGCTAAAAAATATAAGAAACATTTGGAAGAGAGTTTGATTTCTTCGATGAATTCCCATCTTACGCACTACGGATACTTCACGATTCTGCTCCATGTCATTCAGCTAAAACGGTAAGTTAATTAATTATTTATTTGAAAAGTGTATTAGCTGTATAAATGTTCCATGGACAGGCAATAACCCTGATTTAAAACCTAAAGAAAACTTGAGGATATTTTTGCTAATACTGATCAGTTTATATGGTTTTCCTTTTGCGTAATTAGATATAAGATCATATTCCAAATGAGTACCTACAATTTTACTTTTACTTCTTGGTATATGAGATATATAGTAAGGGGAAGTATTAACACCGTGTAAATTTCTGAATTCAAGTTTTCAACGGAAATAAACGTTTTAGGGTCTTTTAACTACAAATAATAAAGTCCCACAAAAAGGTATGTTTTTTTGTTGTTTTTTTTTGTTTTGCTCGGTTTTCAGGGTATACAACAGCACGGTCATCAACGCCCAATGGTTAGGTATTATGTGAGAGAAGTTGGTTCAGGGTGCAGTCAATATAACACACAATTAAGCCTAAACTTAATTTATTTGTGCCGACGTTTCGGCCTAATTTATAGGCCTTCTTCAGGGTGATTGTTTATAAATATACATAAATCATTTGTTGGTGACGCCTTCTCAGCTCACACGATCACCCTGAAGAAAGCCTATAATTTAGGCCGAAACGTCGGCACCAATAAATTATGTTCACGCTTATTTGTGTGTTATATTGACTGCACCCTGAACCAACTTTTCTCATATATACACACAGTCAACCATGGTCACTTCATGTTAGTTATTATGGGTGGGTCATTCTTCAAAGGTGGTTAATTTTAGTTCAAGAGGAATTAAATGGATAAGGTGAAAAATAATAAATAAATAATATAAATAAAAGATAAAGATTAAGAAAACAAAGAAAAGTATAATAAAAATATAATAATAATAATAATAATAGTAACTAGATATTTATAGGATAAGAAATTAAACAGATAAATAATAAAGATGGTATGTCTTCCATAGATTTGTTGGATAGTCAGAGGCTATTTAACAGTTTGACCCTTGTTAGAAATTTAATTACTGCATTTATTATGGGCTCATCATCCCACAGAGCCATAGATATGTTGGGCGGTAGACCCAGCTGGTATAATACTGTGCGATAACAGGAGCATTCTCCAAATATGTGCCTGAAAGATAAAATGTTGTTGCAGTGTGAGCATTTAGAAGGGATTTCTCTAGTAATTAAGTAGCCGTGGGTAAGTCGGCTATGTCCAATTATGAGGCGGGTAATGGCGACTTCTTCTCGACGAGAGCGAAGGATTGAGGTTTTCCAGCGGTTTACGTTTTGCTTAATCTGTTTAAGTTTACTCGATGAACTTTCATCCCACATGGATTGCCACCTTCTTTTTAACGTTTCTGTTAGGGGACGGGCCACTTCCAAAAAGGTATGTATGTGTGTGGTATGTCTAGCGCCAAAACTATAAGATGTATAAAACTGAAATTTATATTTTAAGAGCTTCTATGCCTAAGATGTTTCAGCTATTACCATCAAAATCGAACACTTTTTACCATGAATTTTGCACCTCTTAACGATTTTCTCACATAACGATTTTGATGTAAAGACTAATGGGCTTTAATATCATATAGGTGTTTAATATCACTGATTAAAATAGTCTGACAAGGCTTAAATGTCGATATTTTAAACTCCATTCTTCTAAAGTACCTTAAATTTTATAGATTTATAAAGAAATAACAATATCGTCTTATAAGGATTGCGGCTGAATATAAAAAATGAAGGAATTTGATAACCGAATAACGGAGAAAAGAGCAAAAATATTTTTATAATGTAATTTTGGGTTTTCCGAACGTTCTTAGGTAGTAACATAGACGTATAATGTACCGTTATAAAAAATGTTATCTTACATAAAAAAGTTGTAAAAGATAATGTAAAGTGACAAAAACTTATTATTGTTTATTATACTAATAATTTGTTATTGTTATATTATTTAATCTTTTTTTTTTTTTAACTAATTGATTGATATCTACAACTGTATTTAAAAAAGAAATACATCAAGTAAATGTGATGGTTATATAGAAAACTGTCATGAATTACACGTAAAGCCACTACCCACTAGCAGCACTCAAAAATATTCTAAACTAGAATGTCCCGTGGTCATCATCTTTTCAGACGCCTCGGAGGATTGTTAGGGATCGATGAGGAAGCAAGGATTGAAACTAATGGATTGTAGTGGGAATGGAGTTTGTCATGGAAGGAATAGTACCTGGTTCGGGCTAAGTCAGCGACATATGGAATATTAAGGTCCTTATGGATGAGTTTATTTGTGACAAAATAAGGAATTCGGTGGTTTAGTAGAGCCCCATAGCTCTACTCCGTAAGTCCATATCGATCTTATGATGGTCATATAAATAAGTCTTTTGTAATTAATAGGAAGGTTGGAGCGTTTGTCCAGCAAGTGTTGAAGTAGTCGGAAACGTCGGGCAGTTTCTTGTCGTTTCAGTCTTGTATGGGGATTCGAAGTTAAAGGTTTATCAAGGTAGAGTCCTAGGTATCGAATCTGTTCAACATGGGCTCGCGGAGTGTCATTAGAGGATACTGTAGGGCAGGAAGTCATTGGTTTACGACGGAGGATAAATGTTATCTGGTGGGATTTGTTAGAATTAATTTTAATCCTCCATTTCTGGCCTATTTCTTCATTATTTAATCTAAATCATGTTTCAAGTGATACTAAATAACTTTATTTATACTTTTTTGAACTCCATTTATTAGTTGTTAAATTGATTTTAACAACCAATGTAAATGAAAGTCGTGTGTTGCCCCCACCAGATTTTATAAGATATGTGTTTTCTTTGAATTATTTAGGATGGCAGTTATATGTTATACTGATAAAGGTTCGTGGTTTGAAGCTATTTACAGGTTACTTATATAAGAGATTAATCGATCGCAATAAATTAGTTAAACTGAATCCGCGGCTGATAACGTGGTTTATAATCACGATATGTGAAACTGTCGATGAATTATAAGAATGGTGTCCGTAGTACTTATCTCGGTGGCTTGCTTGTTCTTATCTGCATCTACTTCTGCTACTTCGTCCCACAGCCTTCTCGATCCCAAATCTCACTTACTAATGAAGATGGGTAAGTTTGAATATAAATGTTATGAAGTGGTTCGCACAACACAAAAATTTAACTCATATTTGGGAGAGTGGATTGTCCCTAATAAGATGAGGATTCCAAATGTTTATCACCAATTTCGATGAAATTTTTTTGAGACATTAAGCCTTTAGACTCTGCAAAATAGTAGGGGCCAACACTGAGTTATACCAAGAGACGAGTTAAAATATGGAAAGTTCGCGTGCGAAAAAAAAAAAACATTTTAATTAATATGTCTAGTTCTAGGAAAGTTAAAAAAAGAATTTTGGTGTCAAAATTAACCTTCTTAAAAGCGAAATAATGTGAAAAAAAGTGATTGAAATATTTAATTTTTATGCTGGGTAATTCAGATACCTTGAAATATGGTGCCAGAATTGGAGGATTAAAATCAATTCTAACAAATCCCACCAGATAACCTTTACCCTTCGTCGTAAACCAACGACTTCCTGCCCTACAGTATCCTTTAATGACACTCCACTAGTCCCAGTCGAACAGACTCGATACCTAGGACTCCACCTTGACAAACGTCTAACTTGCAATCCCCATACAAGACTGAAACGACAAGAAACTGCCCGACGTTGTTGTTGTTGTGTGGGATTTTGAGGCGTATAATCCAGGGGTCATAAACACCTATAGTTTTCTTTAATTAAAGATAAAAAATATAAATTAATAGGCTAAGCTTATAATAATAGTAATAATAATCAGATAAAATATTAGATGAAAATAAAATAAAATTATAACATTAGGTGACTCCTAAGAAACCTGAACAGCGCCGAAATATAATATTCATTATCGGAGATCATGGAGGATATATCAGGTCTGAGTCCAAATTTTTTTCAAACTTATCCTATAAAAAGGGCGATCCTCTAAAATATGGCTGATAGATCACAGTACGGTGGTCATTTGGTAATGAGATGAAGATGGTTTATGTTAGTGTGGCCTATCCTTAATCTAGCCAGGACAACAAAACTGCGGTTTGAGCGATATGATGAGGACCAAGGCTTAACTTTTTTTTTTAACTTTTTACTTTCACTTACTATATATAAATTAAGGGAAAGTATTGCGATCGTGAAAATTTTCGGTTTCCAGTTTTCAACGGAAATAAACATTTTAGGGTCCCCTGAGTCCAAATAACCAAGTCCCGCAAAAAGGTCTCTGTGGTAACTCCTGGGCGGAAACGGTAATTCCTATAAAACTGAAATTTCATATTTAAGACAAATATACGCCCGAGATGTTACAAAACCTTTTTCATCAAAATGAGCGTACCAGAAGAGCCACTTTATACTATGCATTTTGAACCTATTTTCGATTTTCTCAAAAATGGTTTCGACGATTTTGATTAAACTCGCTATATCGATGTAACATTTAATGGGCAATAATATAATTTAGGTTTCTCTCGGATTAAGGTGGTCTGACAGGACTTAAATGCCGATATTTTAAATTTTCTTTCTCTAAAGTACCTTTAATTTTGTCGATTCTATAAAAATAACTATATTATGTTGTTACCACTAATTAAAAACAGGTATATATATATAAATTAAATGAATTTGAAACCTAACTAAAGGATAGAACAGAAAAAAATATTTATTTTATGCAATTTTTTGTTTTTGAACATAAGAGCAGTAATAAATATGTATGATATACCGTTGGAAAGCTAAAGATTTTAGAAAAAATATTATCTCATACTCAAGCTTTTAAATGTTAATAGAGAGTGATAAAAAGAAGATAAAACTGACTGATTATTTTAGATAATAATATAATAGATTTTTTAATAAAACACACGTTTCTACATAAATTCGATTAAATTTATTCATTAATGGTTTCACGTATTTTTATCTCTAACTGTATTTGAAAATTCTTTCATTGATTTTAAAAATGAAGGTAAGTGAAAGTCGTGAGTTGCCTGCACCAGATTTTTTAGTTAGCTAGCAGGACTTTCTTCCCACATGGAATGCCAGGCATCTGAAATTTCCTTTCGGAGTGGATGAGATATATCTCGCGGTGTTTGGATAGCTACGCCTTGACCTGTAAGAGCGAGTGCCTGTTTGGCGGTCCTGTCCGCCAGCTCATTACCAACCATCCCCACAGTACCCGACGTTTTCGACTTCTTCAACACTTACTGGACGAATGCTACAACCTTCCAAGGCTTATTTATATAACCATCATAAGACCGATATGGACTTACGGAGTAGAGCTATGGGGCTCTACTAAACCATCGAATTCTTCTCGTTTCCAATCTTTACTATCTAAAATCCTTCGTAAAATACTTAACACTTCTTACTATAAACTCATCTAAAAAGACCTTAATTTCACATATTTTACTGAATTAGCCCGAACCAGGTACCATGAAAAACGTCATTTCCATTCTAATCCACTAGTTTCTATCCTAACAACCTCTTTAATTCCTGATACTCCTCCAAGGCGTCTGAAAAGAAGATTACCCGAAACCTTCTATACTTAGACATCAAATGTCCAAATTTCTCTACGAACTTTCAGAACAACCCAATTCGTTTAATGATAGAAAAAATGTTTTTACTACTCTTTTATTCTTTTGAAACTAATAAGCACTTAAAATCACAGTTTCAGCAGAAAAGCATGATCTCCTAATTAAGAAAAAAATAGCGCGAGCATAGAGAACCCATATTTAGTGCAGGTATCACTAGTGTAATTTAAAAAGGTGGTAAAAGTATGGAACATGTTACCAAAAAAGACGCTAGAAGCCGATTGTGAGAGCGAAAAATTAACATTTTTTAGACGCTAGTGTTGGTAAATGGCTTTTGTATTTTTTTCGACATTATCACTACTTTCTGTTAAATATAGTAAAATAGTAGAACATATAGTAAAACTTTGTAATAGATATCAGTTGTATCCCATTTTATCATTCTACTAAATTTCGCCCAACTCTCCTCTACTTATAATTGACATGTAAATAAATTATATGAAATAAATTAAAATACATGTTTTAATTTCTATTGAGCAGAAATAATAGTAAGATGCGGTTCGAGATGCTGCATTAAGCCTGTATTGTGCTGCTCCAAAATGTTACATATGAATTGCTGCAACATTCGTGGCATTCCGTAAGTTTTTATTTTTATTTAAGTATAATTCATAAATAAACTAAAAAGCTTAATAAAGTTCTAAGGTATTCATTTATTTATTGTATTTCTCCCTACCTTGCCATATGGCAATACGGGCGTCGCACAGTGGAAAATATGACCGATATAGGTGGACTAAATTCTAAAAACGTACGGAAAAAACCCAGATTACGGAAAAAAAAATATAAAAACTAATTAATTGGCGAACGCACGCGTGTTAAACATCAAATTTATTTGCTAAAATCTAAAACTTCCTTAAATTTTACGTTTGAAGTCCCAGAATACAGAAAAAAGTAATGCAGTAATCTAATTATGACTCGGAGTTGCTGAAACCTACTAATAGATGTATTGCACATCATTTAAGTAACTCTTCAAATTATAGATTGTAAAACTTATGATTCGAAGAGTTGTGCCAGATAAAAATTATGTATCTCCCAAAACGCAAAAAATCGCTAAAATTCTTTGTAATATTTAAAGATTAGAAGAATTTATGAAACAAATCCTTGTGGTAACATAGGGCTTATATAGTTTTTCGTTATTGTATAGGGGCTTACATTTACAAATTACTAAATTAACTCTACAGGTAGACTGAAATGCATATTCAATAACGAGTTTGGAAATATATGTTCTTACCTGTCTCAGCAATGTCCATTGTTAAATAAAAGCAAAAAGACTTTGCGCTAAACACACCTTGAAAAGAATAAATGGCCATCGAATAAAGATGATCCCACTGCCGGTTATTAAGCACTTGTGCCAACAGGAATGATTTACTATTTATTTGTAAACACGGTATGGCGGGAAATATTAGTATTAAGGGTTTTACCAACTAATAAAAAACAAAAAAGATGAAGCACTAGAAAATACCTAAGTTTTGACTTTACTTTTGTCCACCTAAATTGGTGATTTTGCCCACTGTGCGCCGGTAGCATTACCCGTGAGATGCTAACAATAATAATCTTGAAAATCTTTTATGCTTTCAATGGATTTTTTTTTTCACTCTGGTCTCTCCTCGGAGACAATCCCAACAGCTTCCCTTTCTTCCTAACTTGGAGGTAGTCTTCCACAACGTCCAGTTCTGCCAAAGTCGTAAGCTGCTGGGCCAGTTAAAGTTTTATACCAGTAAACAAATAATATAAAATGTAGATGATTCTCTTTAGACACCAGCTAAGGGAAATGACATTCCCACATTCCCTCAGTAGTTTAGCACAGAGTGCCTCAAAGACAAGCACATTCCACATTGCTGTCTCTAGGTCTCCACAACTAGGGCACAGTGGATCTACACTCTCTCAAAAAAGTTTCCATACAGCATGCTTTAATTTTGCATAGCTATTTATTTTCGACTATTATTCTTCCAACGGTCCTTTACGGATGTGAAACGTGGCCGCTTACTTTGAAGGATGAACAACGGTTTAAGGTTTTCGAAAATAAGGTACTGCGTAAAATATTTGGTCCGAAGAGAGATGAGGCGGGGACTCAAATGGGCGAGTAAAATTGTAGGGCTCGGTGAGGAACGGATTCCAAAAAATTTGGTATTTGCTGATCAGTCCGAAAGGTAGACCGAAGCGTCGATGGGAGGATTGCGTTAAGGCTGATCTTGGGGGCTTGGGCTTGAACAGAGAACATTAGACGAGTCTGTGTAGACGGAATATGGTGGTATCGGCATCGAACCTTCGGGTTCGGTAAGCCTATTATTATTATTATTTATTTTCGACTTAACAATTTCCTAATGTGCAAATTATTAATATTACTATTAGATTAATATAAAACGAGGCAGAATGCCGTTTATTTGTTAACGATAGGTCAAGAAAGTATCCATACACTTTCAATATTAATCATATTCGTTGTTTTATGACCGTCTTTCCAGTGTTATATGCATGAATCTTAACTCGCTAATAAACTCTAAGTTCATTATTAACTTTACTTGGGCCTGAGAAAGAAGAAACAGAAAGACCTCCGTCCGTAATAGACAACGATGTCCTCAAACATACAGTAGAAGGAAACCCCTACCAAACAGTTAAAGGACTCTCAGCACAACTAAATGCAAGTTCATCTACCGTTTCTTAACATTTAAAGTGTATTGGGAAAGTAAAAAAGCTCGATACATGGGTAACTCATGATCTCACTGAGCAGCAGCAAGACCCCATGTTTCAAAAGATATTCAAAACATACCGAGCAAAAATTGAAAGAGCTGGGCTACGTAGTTCTTCCGCACCTACCATATTCTTCCGACTTGTCCAACCACCTGTTCAGGAATTTAGACAACTTCGTCAAAAGAAAACTTTTTGAAAATGATGATCAAGTGAAAAGTGCGTTTTTAGATTTTTTTTTTTCATTTCAAAGCTCAGAGTTTTTCAGTTCGGGGATAAAAAAGTTGGCGGGAAAAATGTGTAGAAAAAGAAGGTAAATACTTCAAATAAAATTATCTTGTTTTCATTTCATATTTTAATAAAAATCCTTCACCTTGAAAACGGACATTTCATGTGACACAACCCAATATTTCTCTGCTATAAATGTTACTACTGTACAGTAAGGATCACAAAGACATAGAGAGTTGAAATCTTAGGCGGATTTGGAGGAACAGTAAAAAATATTCTAAGAAGGGAAGGATACAGTGGTCGAGACTCAAGAAGAAAGCCCTTCTTCAGTAAGTTAAACCAGAAGAAGCGGCTGTAATTTGCTAGCGAGTTTGTAAATGAACCCAAACATTTCTGGGAACGGCTCATATTCCCTTAGGAATCCAAATTTAATATTTTGAGGGCTGATAGAAGATCAAAAGTGTGAAGGAAATCCACCTCAGCTTTCAAAACTAAGAATTTATTTATGGGGTACGGAAACATTTTTGAGTAAGTGTATGTCTTTCCCGAAAATATGCAACTCACTTCAGAAAGCCCCGTAACCACTGAGGAATTTCGAGACCCAGTAATCCGGGACTATCTATTTGGCCTCTAATCGTGAATGAACCGTCGGGAAGGATTTCCTTAGGGTAACACCCACCGTCTGTCTTCGGCAATCCTCTGCTGGTTATTTCCCGGGAGACCTCCTGAGCCTTCAAGAGGCATGTTTGAATAAATCTTCACACAGAAGGAGGTCGAGAGGAACCCTTCCTGCAAGTACTTGGACCGCCTCATGTGACACAGTCCGGTAATCCTTTGTAACTCGCAGCAGAGCCGGTCGCTGAAAGGTCACAAACTTGGGCTGTGTAACTTCAACCAAGCAGAGGATACGTACCTCAGGATACCAAGTACCATGCCATATTAAATAGTCATTGTAGTCTAGTCTAGAATAGAATTGAATTGGAAGTAATATTTATTCTAGGGCTGGGTCCCTTAAGAATAACATGTTTCCGCAGATTATAATACACAACATGCCAACAGACAAAATGAACATAATAAACTAATTTTCACAATTATGGATGAATGTATACACCAATTAAAAAGAATAAATAATAATTAAATTGAAAAACAATCTTCCGAAAAAAATTTTGTTAAACAAAATGAAAAAATTTCGTCCGGGCAACACACGACTTTCACTTTCCTCCGATTTTAGAATCATTTAAAGAATTTTCAAATAAAGTTAGAGATAAAAATGAGTGAAACCATTAAAGAATTAATTAAATGGAATTTCTATAGAAACATGTGTTTTATTAAAATATCTATCACTAAATAATCACTTTGTCTTATCGGCTTTTCATCACTCGCTACTGACTTTTAAAAGCTTGTGTATGAGACAATATTTTTTCTAAAATCTCAAGCTTTCCAACGGTATATCATACATGTATATTACTGTTCTTATGTCCAAAAACAAAAATTGCATAAAAATATATTTTTTCTGTTTTCTCCTTTAGTTGGAAATCGAATTCATTCAATTTATATATTTACCTGTTTTTCATCAGTGGTAACAAGATAATATAGTTATTTTTATAGAATCAACAAAATTAAAGGTACTTTAGATACAAAAAATTTAAACTATCGGTATTTAAGTCCTGTTAGGCAATTTAATCCGAATTAAACCTAAATGATGTTAAAGCCCAATAAATTTTACATCGATATGGCGAGTTTAAACTAAATCGTCGGAACCGTTTTTGAGAAAATCAAAAAAAGGTGCAAAATGCATAGTATAAAGTGGCTCTTCTGGTAAGCCGATTTTGATGAAAAAGATTTTGTAACGTCTCGGGCGTATAGTTGTCTTAATTATGAAATTTTAGTTTCATAGGATTTGCCGTTTCCGCCCTGGAGTTACCACACACACACACACCCACACACACAGACCTTTTTGCGGGACATGGTTATTTGGACTCAGGGGACCCTAAAAAGTGTATTTACGTTGAAAACTGGAATTCGAAAATTTTCACGATCGCAATACTTCCCCTTACTATATATAGTAACGTAAAATAAGTAAAACTAATGAAGAATTAATTTAACTGAATTTCTTTAGAAACATATATTTTATTAAAACATCTACTACTAACATAATAACATACTATATTATTATTTAACAAAAGTTTTTTATCACTCTTTATTAACTTTAACAAGCTTGTTTATAATATAATATTTTTTCTAAAATCTTTAGCTTTTAACGGTATATTACACACCTATATTACTGTTCTTATGTTAAAATACGAAAAATTGCATTAAAAACAATAGTTTTGCAGTTTTATCCTTTATATGTGTCCTAGTTGTTTAATAGTTGTCGTGGAGACTTGGAGACATGATTGTGGACTTGTCTTTGAGGCACTCAGTGCCAACCTTCTAATGGCATTCGGGCTATTTATGGCTTTCGGAGCGATTTCCCTTAGCTGGTGTCTAAAGAGAATCATCGACACTTTATATCATTTGTTTACGGGTGGAAAACTGTAATTGGTCCCGGGTTCTAACAACTTTGGTAGAACTGGATGCGATCAAGGACCGACACAATTCAAAACAATAAATTCAAGGTAGGTGAAAGTATTGTGTTGCCCGCACCAGAGTTTTCAGAGGATGAGGATGTGAGTATTTAACATAGCTGTTAATATATTTTTTAATTAATAGGATTTTTTGTCCTGAAACTCTTTACAGGTTGCTTGTATAGTGTATACAAGAGATTAATCTATCACAATCAATCAGTAAATCCGTGACTGATAACGTGGTTTATAATCATGATATTTTGGAACTGACGATTTAAAGTTTAAGAATGGTGTCTGTAGTGTTCCTAGCGTTCGCATGTTTGTTCTTATCTGTATCTCCTAGTGCTATTTCGTCTCACAGCCTCCTCGATCACGAAAATCCTTCGCCTTTTTTAGGGTCATTTAGGATGATAAGTAAGTTTGCATAGATGTTATTAAGTGGTGCGCTAAACACAAAATTTACTCCGGTACCAATATGACTGAAATTATTATATTTTTACAGACGGAAAATACTAAATAAAACAATAAAGCCCACAATTGCATTTTCAATCCCAGCAGATGGCCTTAGAATTTTTAAACGGAGTAATAAGTATATACTTGGTTATGCCATTCTTTTAAAGTAACGTGAAACGGTCCCGAGTCAGAGCGATTTCAGGTATTAAATAATAATAATTTTTAAAAATAAATAATAATAATTAAAACTAATTTAAAAAAATAATTTAAATAATAATAATTAAATATTAAATGAATATTATATAATAAAATTATTAAATTATAATAATTTAAGTAATAAGTTTTAAGCACGCCAGGAAGAGGTGCCGCTCTCCATCATGCCTACTAGTCAACTATCATTCCTTCATCATCACGTTCACTGATTGTCAATATTTATTGGCAGGTGTGAATACAAAATTTTGAAGATAAAAAAAATAATAAGTTTTGCTAAAAAACAGTTTTAGTCAAAATATTGAATAAAAATATTAATTAAAAGATATAATAAGAATAAGAATAATCAATAATATAAATAAATATGACAGTAATAGTAAAAAGGAAATATTTATCAAGTTAATTTGAAATAAATGTATAGTAAACAATATTCTAGGTAGAAAAAAAAATTAAATAAAATAAAAAAAAGATAAAAAATCAAAAACACACGATTTTCACTTACTTCGGTTGTTAAAATCAATTTTAGAATTTTGAAATACATTCAGAGCTAAAACTAAATTGTTTAAGAATTATTAAATTGAATTTCAATAAATAAGTTTTAATAAATACTTGTAAACGGGTTTGACTCAACAGCTTCCTGCAGAAGCTTATAAATGTTCGCCTAATACCCATCTTACTTTCCGATTTCCTATCTCCACTGCTAAATGTTTTAAACCAACACTATTTCACAGTGTCTCCCTTTTCATAATTTATGATGACTCGAGCGTCTTTAGCGGCTGTGAATTTTTTTCCGGTTTTCCATTAAAATTATTAAAATTTCGTAGGACTCTGCCATATTTCTTCTTTGAAGCAAATAACTAAACTGAAGTTTTTTTTTCGAAAAATTCGAATAAGATTAAACAAGCTTTGAGAATGCTCTAAAGGGATCATAAAAATTGATAAGTATTAAATGATATTAAAATATCTGCATTCCTTTGAAATATTTACTTAATAAACCGATCTTTTCTCTTCTTATTCAACTGATTATTTATCCCCATTATTATGATTTGTTTGTTTATTTATATAACGTCACTTTATGCTACTATGGCTGATCAGATGATGCTACAGTGGAAGTCCTAAATTTTGCCTATCCCGCGTTTATTAGGATAGGGATCTTTAAGGAGTACCTGACATCGCACAGGCTCGGGACCACCTTTTAACGTCCCATCCGACGGATAGCATCACTAAGGATTTTTTACTCCCATTAAAAAATTCTAGGACCACCTGCGGGTTCGAACCCGTGACCTTTAGCATAGGAGGCTGTTTGGCTAACCACCCAGCTACAAAAAACTTCAGTTTAGTTATTTGCTTCAAAGAAGAAATATGGCAGAGTCCTACGAAATTTTAATAATTTTAATGGATTTTACAAATAGGTTTCAAAAAATATTTTTTTAAATTTTTTCCACGAAAATGTTGGTCCCAAAAAATTTTTGAATTTTTCAAAAAAATATTTTTTGGTTATGATGGTTTGGTACACCTCCAATTTTTCGCTACTTTATTTCATTATAGGGTCCTCCATAACATATATTTTTTTCAATTTTATCGGAAGTGTACCCCATGGTGAAAAATAAAAAAAACAATTTTTTCTCCTGAACGAATCAACCGACTTTCACGAAAAAAAATATATGTTAATGGTTTTCTAATAGAGTTTCAAAAAACATTTTTTTGAATTTTTTATTTCGAAAACGTGAGTCAAAATTTTTATTTATAATTTTTCAAAAATAAATTTTAGTACACCAACAATTTTTTACTAATTTGATTCATTGGAGGGTCCTGCACAATATTTTTTTTTTTCAAGTTAGTCTAAAATGTACCCAATAAGGAAAAATAAAAAACCCAGTATTTTTTCAGCTCTCTGAGTAGTAGCTGTTCACGCATGAAGAGTAGGGATAGAGCTGTAGGATCGTAATGTCATTAGATATCACTTACACACTATGCACATACATACTATTTATTATACCTATTTTTTTTGCATTTAGTTAATTGTTTTTCCTTGGATAACTACTACACAGCACTATATGTTATATTTTAATATATATTTTTTCATATTATTATATGTTAATCAAAAAAGTTATGATGACAAACTTGCAAGAAGTGTTCGACAAAAAGCCTGTCGACTGTTAACTTTTTTGATTATTTAACATATAATAATATGAAAAAATATATATTAAAAAAATCTTTTTAGTTACGTTTTATATAAATATAGCATATAGTGTTGTTTAGTAGTTATCCAAGTAAAAAAAATTAACTAAATACAAAAAAAAATAAATATATTCGATCCAATATAAGATATTTATAATAATAAAAATGTTTTCGAAATAAAAAATTCAAAAAAATGTTTTTTGAAACTCTATTAGAAAACCATTAACATATTTTTTTTTTTCGTGAAAGTCGGTTGATTTGTTCAGGAGAAAAAATCGTTTTTTTTATTTTTCACCATGGGGTACCCTTCCGATAAAATTGAAAAAAATATATGTTATGGAGGACCCTATAATGAAATAAAGTAGCGAAAAATTGGAGGTGTACCAAACCATCATAACCAAAAAATATTTTTTTGAAAAATTCAAAAATTTTTTGGGACCAACATTTTCGTGGAAAAAAATTAAAAAAATATTTTTTGAAACCTATTTATAAAATCCATAACATATATTTTTTGCGTGAAAATCGGTTGAGCTGTTCAGAAGAAAACAATTTTTTTTTGTTTTATCTTTCTCCCTCCATAACTTTCCCACCGTTAGGATTAAGGGGCTAAAAATTTGTGTAAGGTTGTTTCTCATAGGTGCGACTCAATGGTATAAATTTGGTTCAAACACACGCGGGGGCAGATTTCACATGCTTATCCGGCTGGGCCCTTTAAAGAATTAATTAAAGTGATTTTCAATAGAAGCATGTGTTTTTATTAAAGAATCTAATATATCATTATCTAAGATAATCAGTTATTCTCAACCGCTTTTTATTACTCTCTATTACATTTTACAATTTTGTATAGAAGATATTAGTTTGTCTAAAATTTTCAGCTTTCCAACGGTACATTATACATATTTATTATGATTCTCAGCTTGAAAAAACAACAACATAAATTAGATTAAAAATTACTTCTGTACTTTTGTTATTTAGTTAATAATAAATTTCAATCAACTTGTATATATACCTGTTTTTATCAATTCTAATAAGATTATGTGCCTGATTTTTTTTTTTTTTTTTTTTTTTTTTTTTTGAATTTACAAAATTAAAGATACTTTAGAGGAAGAAAATTAATTTAAAAAATAACAGATTTTTGCATTTTCTGTAATTGTCTAAAGTGGAAATAGTACCTTTTGGAACTCAACATCTCAATTTTTTGTATGCCTTTTAGTCTGCATCAACGCATTCTTCAATATGTTTCTAGTTTAACGTCTAAGACTTATTATTATTAATTTCTATTAAATTTAAATACCGATGTATTACGACTCAAAACTACACTACTCTCTGTATCCCGTTTATAAGACTATTTAGTTTCGCACAACAATCACCTATTTATAATTTATCCTGTACCACTACAACCCATGAAGAGTCTTGGGCTCAGTACATATAGAGATTCGTACTGTTTCAAGGCCAACGGCAGTGCAATGAGGTGATTAGGCCTTGATCGCGCTCAGCCGCCAGGTTTTTCCCCAATTAATTTGGATACCCACTTTATAGAGGCTGGGTCTGCCCCAGGAAGGTCTCCATGCCCTAGGGTCGCCCCCTCCCCCCGACTGAATGAACAGAATAAATAATAATCCGCCACAGCCGGGATTCGAACCCAGAACCTATAGTTTAATTTATAGTTAAATGAAATAAATACAGATTCATATTTTAATTTTTATTGAGCAGTAGTATTACAATGCGGGCGAATAAGGTGCTGTATAAAACCTGCTAAATGCTGCCAGGATCTTGAGAGATGCTGCGACGAAGAAGGCTACTCGTAGGTTATTGTTTAATTTAAGTATAACTTATGAATATAATGAAGGAGCGGGAGGCCCAGCGGGTAGTTAACGGGTTCGAGCCCAGGTGTAGCAGATTAATTTTATTATTACTTACACTTACCTATATATGAAATATATAGTGAGGGAAAGTATTGCGATCGTGAAAATTTTTTAATTCCAGTTTTCAACGAAAATACACGTTTTAGGGTCCCCTGAATCCAAATAACCAAGTCCCGCAAAAAGGTGTGTGTGTGTGTGTGTGTGGTAACTCAACGCGAAAACGAAAAGTCCTATGAAACTGAAATTTCATATTTAAGACAATTTTACGCATGAGACACAAAAACTTTTTCATCAAAATCGGCTAACCAGAAGATCCATTTTATACTTTGCATTTTGCACCTTTTTACGATTTTCTCGAAAACGGCAATAACGATTTTGGTTGGAGTTGGAGGACGCTTCAAAAAAAAAAAAAAATTATTTTGGATTCCCAGTCATTCCGGAATATCAGGGAATGAGGAAGTCGACAGAGCAGCAACAGAGGCACATTCACTAGAAGAAATAACGCCCTCTTTTATTTCATCATCTGAGCTGTTTCAGCCAATAAACGCGAAGATCATAGATGAATGGCAACAGTCTTGGACCGCTCTTGAAAACAACAAATTGAAAAATGTCAAACCGACCATCAGCTGCTGGGTCTCATCATCAAGAAAGTGCAGGCGTGAGGAGGTAGTTATCGCCCGCCTGAGGATAGGACACTGCTGTTTCACTCATGAGCACCTCATGGCACGAAGGGATCCCTCTCGATGTCAACTGTGTAAAGTGACTCTCACAGTGAGTCATATTTTTGAAGAGTGTCCTCGTTACAGTAGGGAATTCGTAAAATGTTGCGTACCACGTAAAGTCTCGGAGGCCTTGAGCGATAGTGATCGGGCCGTCGATGGTGTCCTTCAATCGGTGAAGAACATTCGTTTATATCACCTCATTTAACACATTCAGGCTATTTTACGCAATTTTTGATATTTTACTCACAATTTTTATTTGTTTGTCTTATTTTTTATTTATTTATTATATTTTTTTTTTCTCTTCATCATAGGTAAGTTAATCGTCTTCTGAAGATGTTTTGGGCAATAATAACTACTCGCAGTTTTTTTCCCTTAAAACCAAAACAACAACGATTTTGATTATACTTGCTATATCGATGTGAAAGTTGATAAGCTTTAATATTATTTAGGTTTCATTCTGATTGAAATAGTCTGACAGGGCTTAAATGCTTATATTTTAAATTTTCTTCAGCTAAAATACCTTTTATTTTATCGATTTCAAAAAATGAGGCACACAACTTGTCAGCGTTGATAAATAACGGCAACATGTACATGAACGAATTCGATAATCAACCCAAGGAGAAAAATCAATAATATTTTCTATACCTATTTTATGTTTTTGAACATTGCATAATAATCTATGTATAATATACCGTTGGAAAGCTAAAGATTTTAGAAAAAATACTATCATATGCACACAATTCTAAAAGTTAACGGAGGGTGATAAAAAGCCGATAAAACGAAATCATGGTCGTAGATAATAATAAAATAGATTATTTAGTAAAACACATGTTTATTTTAAAAATCCAATGTAAATAATTTATTAACAATTTATAATATTTCAAATTGTCTTCTTCTAAAGTGACTTTAATTTAAAAAAATCAGGCAAATCATCTCATTATAATTAATAAATAACGGCTAAATATGCATGTTGAGCGAATTTTCTAAACAACTAAAGGAGAAAAGTGAATTTTATGAATATTTTTTTAAGCGAATTAGTTTTTTTTAAATATCTATATTTTACCGTTGGAATGCTAATGATTTTAGAAAAAATACTGTCATACACACAAAATTCTAACTGTTATGAAAAGCCGATAAAACAAACTGATTGTCGTTGATAATAATATAATTGATTATTTAATAAAACACATGCTTCTATTTAAACTTAATTTAATTATTTCTCTAACAAATTATTGCAATCTCTAAATGTATTTCAAACTTCTAAAATTGATTTTAATAACGAAGGTAAGTGAAAGTCGTGTGTTGCTCGTACCAGATTTTTATCTTATGTAAGTAAATTAATGAAAAGGAGTGCCAATTCATTATTATTCTAGTAGCCAGTCTAGCTGAACTATTTATTTTTATTTGACAGCAGCTATTTGACTATTGACAGCAGCAATATATGCGTACGAAATGAACGATTTTATGTTTAGGACTACCTAAATAAATATTGGTAATATGAATTCACTTTAATCATCAATTTATTAAAAATAATAATAGTTTTATATACAAATATAAGCACCTTGTGGATATAATTAGTTGACCGTGTAAATGTATCCTTTTTGTATCTTTTTAGCCTGATGATGACCCACAATGGGGGTCGAAACGTTGGCAAACAATTAAATAGTTGAAACTATTCAGTTGTTTCATTTAATGACCGCCACCCGGACTAATTCCTTCCAGAAATATAAGTACAATGATAAAGAAAGAAAGGATTTTCAATAAATATTAACTCCTCATCTTTTTCACAGTCTGCTGGTGTTCCTCTAGGCAGCATCCTAGGATCCATCCTTTATACACTCTATACAGCTGATATCCCAACCCATTCTCAAACTTTCCTTTCTACCTATGCTGATGACAATGTGTACACTGTGTGTGTTATCAGTAGTTAACGACCTAGTGATGCCTCACACTCTCCAATATCGTATCAGAGACCTTGAAGTATGGTGTCAGAATTGGAGAATAAAAATTAATTCCAACAAATCCTATCATATAGCCTTTACCCATGAAGTCATTAACCTATGACTTCATGCTCTATAATGTCCTAATCGCACTCAATTAGTTCCTGTTGAACAGATCCGATACCTAGGACTCAATCTTGACAAACGCCTAACTTAAAATAAGACTAAAACGACGAGAAACTGCTCTCCACGGGTGCTTTAACACTTACTGGTCAAAGCTTCCTCTTAACTAAAAAAGGCTCTTCTGCAAGACTATCATGAGACCAACCTTGACATCTATGTTCGTCACATTTACATGAAGTATTTTATTAGACTTCTAAATATCAATAAATATGTTTATAAAAAATATATATTAAAGTGTTGTTTTGATTTTGTAAGCCATTGTTTTATTAATTTTATTCTTGTTTTATAATTTAATTGAAAATAATAATTTGTTACACTTTCAGTATTTCACCTTCCCTTAATTGCGGTCTCGTTTGAAGAACCTTGACTGAAATATTGAGTACGTAACGATGGATCAAAGAAGTGTCTCCAGATATTTCAGGACAAATTATGTAATATTTAATAAATATTTGATTTGATTTTGAATACATAATATTTATTGCCGTTTCTTTTATAAAATACATAAATAAAATAATTATCCTATCTACCCTAAGTTACAAACTTCCCAATAAATTCCTCATTTTCCCTCCGCATATGAAAATATATCTAAATAGTATGTGGAGTGTGGAGGTAGAGACCTAGTGAATTCACTGGAGGTTAGTTTTTCAGAAAAATTGGATCAAAAAGTGATTTTCTGGAGATGAAAATAAAATTTTAAAATCACCGCTTCTTAATTTTTTTAAAATTTTATTTATTATTCATTTATTTACAACTATATTGAGTAATACATCTAGTAAATTAGCTGTGAGATAAAACACGTGAAAAAGGAATGAAGAGAAACTGCCCATTGGCAGCACTACAATAGTTAATCTAAACTAGAAGGTCTAGAGGCCATCTTCTTTTTAAGACACCTCGGAGGATTATCAGGAATGGAAGAGGAAGCTAGAATTGAAAGTAGTGGGTTAGAGTGGGAGTAGAGTTTGCAATGGACGGATTGATACCTGGTTCGGGCCAAATCAGCAACATAAGGAATATTAAGGTCTTTATGGATGAACTTATACGTGACGAAGTAAGGAGCGTTGAGGATTTTGGATTCTAAGGATTGAAGACGGGGAGAATTTTATGGATTAGTGGAGCCCCAAAGCTCAGCTCCGTAAGTCCAGGTAGGTCTTATGATGGTCATGTAGATGAGTATTTTGTAGTTAAGTGGAAGTTTAGAGAGTTTGTCTAGTAAGTGTCCAAGTAACCGAAAGCGGCGAGCTACTTGAATTAATGTAGTAATAAGTAAAGACCATATTTCGAAAATTTTACACGCTCTATTTTCTAGTGTGTATTAGCCTAATACCCGAACAGCTATCCCAATCATCAATGAAAGGTAATATTATTCAATTAAATATTTTACCAAATTGCAACATGTTACAATACCAAAAACGCAATGAATTTTGACAAATATCGATCGAAGTGTTATCTAATCTAGTTACACTCTCGGTCATAGCAAATATGTCGTGGAATAAGAACCTAGGAAAAAAGATAAGTGCAGGCAACGAGATTTAAAAATCCAGAAGGGTTAAAGCGGGTCAAAAATATAAAAAATCTAGTGCGAGCAGCACACGACTTTCACTCACCTCGTCTTTTAAAACCAATTAAAGAACTATTAAAAAAACTTTTTTTTTCTCTCTTTATACCTATATTCACTTCTGAATGTATCTGACAATCGGAAAATGTGCTGTACAAATTGAGATCGGCATGTAGCTGAGATGTAAGTGCCCAGCAGTACTCCTTCCTTGGCTTTATTTTATCCAAGGAGGTCCCTCATCCAGCTTCTCTTTAGCTCTCTCTTTGACTGGCATTTCAGCTATTGACATGTCGTTAACCAGTCTATTGTCGTGTCCGTTAAGTTTACTGTGAGAACGAGTATGGAGTGTTCGTATATGTTGGTCAACTGTTGGCTGTTGTAAGTCCGTATGTAGGGTTCTAATGTTTACGAACCAAGGAGCTGTCGTAATGAGTCTTAAAATTTTGGATTGAAATTATTGCAGTTTTTGTTCATGAGTCTTTTTTGCTGAACCATAAATCTGTGAAGCGTAAGTCCATATTGGCTTAAGAAGGTATATGTATGTATTCAGTTTCTGTCTAATTTTTAATTTTGAGAGATTAGATAAAAGTGAGTATGGTACTTTGAGTTGGTGGTTGAGAGTCTGTCTTTTCATTTTGACATGTGGGCCCCAAGTCATCCTTCGATCGAGTGTCAGTCCTATGTAATACACAGAGCTGGTCTGAAAGTTGTTGTCGATAAAAATTGGTGGGCAAGTGTTTTTTCGTAGTGTATGCAAACGTTACGTGTTTTGATTTTTCGTAATTTAAACGAATTTTCCAAAGATTGTACCAATTTTGAAGTAGCATTAAGTGATTTTTAGAGTCAGTGAGGCCAGTATAGGATCGCCGTTTGAGGTTAAAATTGCAGTATCGCCCGCGTAAGTAGCAGTCAATATGGTGGGATGAGTTGGTATGTCATGTCTGTATACAATGTATAGGAGCGGAGCAAGTATCGATCCTTGCGGTACTCGTAAAAACTTAAATTATAAAAATGTTAAGTTAATTTAAATAAACTGCTTATTCAGTCTCGTTAAAAACATAAGATTTAGATTTAAAAAAATGTTACGTATAATTATCATTAATAATTGTATGCCTTATTTGTCACTTTACAATACCTTTTACAACTTAATGTATAAAATAATATTTTTTCTATAATCTTTAGCTTCCTAACTGTATAATATTCATCAATGCTACAGTACAAAACGCTCTCCGATACAAAATCCTTTCCTTGAAAGCAAAGCTCCTGTTATGCAAAACAATAATAAGGCCGGTTGTAATGTATAGCAGTGAGAGGTGGACCCTAACTAAAGAAAACAGAAGAGCTCTAGTTTGGGATAGGAGTATATTAAGAAGGATTTTTGGAGCCGTAAAAGAAAAACACAGATGGAGGATCAGAAGCAACGCAGAACTTACAGAATTGTATGGAGAGCCTGATATCCTCTGTGCTATTAGGAAGAGCAGGCTGGGGTAGTTAGGGCATGTGGAAAGGATGGAGCCTTGTAGGCTGTCTGAAATGATGTTAAATGGTGCACCAGGAGGAGAAAGGAAAAGGGGCAGACCCAGGCGACGGTGGATTGAAGAATTGGAGGAGTATTTGAGAAGGATGGGAGTTGGAACTTGGAGGAATCTTGCTGAAGAACTCGAGGCATTGTACAAGGAGAAGGGACATCTCCCATTGGTATTCATTACTACGACAAAAGCAAAGGGAAGAGGTTATCCTGGCGCGCCTGCTCATTGGACACACCCGACTAACTCACGGACATCTCATGGCACGGGAACCTCCTATGGACTGCCCAACATGCGGTTGCCCGATTACTGTGAGACATGTTTTGACAGAGTGTAGGGCTTATAATACTCACAGAGCTCATATTGCAATTGACATTGACTTACCAACCGTTCTACAAGACAACATACAGATAACTGTAAAACTTTTTGACATCCTACGACAGACCGACTTGTACAACAGACTATAATATTTAATCCGTTTATCATAGCGATTTAAGAATTAAATAAAAAAAAAATCCCTGTCCTAATAAACCTGGATAGGCGATATTTAGGACTCCTACCATAGTATCTTCCGATTAGCCAAAGAAGCATAAAGTGACGTTAAATAAATTATTATTAGTCTTTTATTAGATTGATGTCATACTTTTGAACCTTCATAAGAAGCTCCCTTCGTTGGACAGGCACTTGGAAAATGGTTTCCGACAAAACATCTTAATCACTTTAGTTGGAACAGTTATTGAGCCCCTTAAGATGACATGGCCCAACAGCTGACCAAAATCTTCTTTTCCAAGAGGTTTCAACTTCCTAACAGGGTTCTGAGAGCATCTTTGAACATATCAATATTTTTTTATTCACTTTTACTTATATATATATATATATATATATATATTTTTTTTTTTTTTTTTTTTTTTTTTTTTTCCGTATATTTCAAGGAGCTATTATCTCCTTTCGTTAGGATTTAGATTTCATGGATCTGAGCTAAGCTTCTTCATTTTATTAGATTTAAAATGGTGGAAAATCCTTTTTAGAGAAAGTATATTACATTAGAGAAGGAAATTTATATCAACATTTGAGCTCTGTCAGACTATTTTAATCAGAATGAAAACTATATTATACTGAAGCGCATTCAATTTTACATCGAAATAGCGACTATAACAAATTATCAAATATTATCAAATTAAAGCCGTTTTAAAAAAAAAAAAAGTGTAAATGTGGTAAAAGCTTGGTATAAAGTGCCACTTCTGGTTAGCTGATTTTAAAGAAAAAGTTTCTTAATATCTCAGTCGTATATTTGTTTTAAATATAAAATTTCAGTTTCATGCAAGATTTATTTTTCGCGCTAGACTTACCCACACACACACACACACCAAGCGCGCACGCACACACAGAGGATAAAATTGAAATACTGAAAAACGCTATAAACTTATTTTGCAACAAAATGTTTAATCTGTTGTGTCATCTATTACTTCTCTGCCCACATTTTTCTTCTCTACTCATAATAATTTGAAAACTTCCAAATTGGTTTATATCTCCTTTTGATATTGAAAGCTCCTCTATTGGTCTGTTGAAAATATAGTACTTGCTATCTGAAAAAGGATTTGATATTAACGAAGAAAAACAAATGTCTGTACTTGAAAAGCTTACTCGCAACAAAAGGGCTCTCCTCGCCAAACGATCAACAACAAAAAAACTCCCGATTCATTTAAACTCTATTCAGTATAAAACTTCTGATTCTAAACACTAAAAGCTTCGTATTTATAGATAGTTTTTAAAAAAAAGCGTAGGACTTTGAAAAAGTCGATAACTTATTTTTAAATGTAAAAGTAAATATCTCTTTGTGGACATGACCTAATAAGTCTAGCTACACTCTCTGTTACTCAATCTTGCTTCACACAAAATGTGGTGTCATTTATGTTAAAAAAAAAAAATTACAAATTATTACACAATTGTTAATTATTTGTACGACTTATTTTATTGCTTATTGGCTTTTCAAAAATCTTGTGCTTTCCAACGGTATATTATACGCCCATATTACTCTCAATCAACTTCTACAATTGAGACGTTGATTTCCAAAAGGTACTAAAGGACATTTTTTACGAAATTGATTTTTTTACATATTTGTATTCTCATCATTTAGTTTTATCTAAATATTCTATTTGATGTTATCTAATGAATTCTCAAGTCCTTAAAAAACGCGATTTAAAAATGCTATAATTTTCTAAAAGTACTAATTACGCATTTATTTTCGTACCAAATCATTCAAAAAAAATTCATTTCATAACTTTAATATGATGTTATTATTATATGAAAAAAAATAATTCTAAATTTTAAGGTAGAAAGACCCAAATTAGCTAGTTTAATAATATGGTAATGAGAGATTTTCGCGCTTCCTTTAAAATTTCCTAGAATGGATATAGTACCTTTTGGAAATCAACGTCTCAATTATGTTCATTAGATAATATGTTTTTCTAAAAATCTTTAGCTTTCCGTCGGTATCTAGAGAGAAATGCTTTATTTATTTGGCAATGCTGCCCAAATACATTGGGTTGCTTACATAACACAGCATACTGTATCAATCCCTTGGACATATTCACTTAAATTTTCAATTTTTTTTTTTGCTATCTTAATTAAATTTTATAATATTTACAAATTTTTTTTCGTCTTTTAGCTATTTACATTATTTTATTTCATTTCTCTCAACCACTATATTAGAAATTTAGATCTCTGGTGCGCACATTACATAATCAACATGTAATCAAATTTATTGTGGATGTAATTAGTTGACCGTTGAGAATTACTGGAAGGAATTAGTCCGAGTGGCGGTCATTAAATGAAACAACTAAATAGTTTCAACTATTTTATTGTTTGCCAACGTTTCGACCCCCTTTGTGGGTCATCATCAGGGCTTTTTAGAACTGGAAATGTGGTGATGAGAAGAGCGTGAGTCACCTGAAGGTGTAGAAATGATGGCTTGTTGAGATGAGAATGCCTGCTGTTGTTGAGATGTAGATAGTATGTCCTGCTTGCGATTTTGTATTCTGGCGCTGCGGCGGAGAGTTGAGGAGGATGTATCTTTTTGTTGTTCCAGTGTTCTTTTTATCATTGTGGATGTAATTAGTTGACCGTTGAGAATTACTGGAAGGAATTAGTCCGGGTGGCGGTCATTAAATGAAACAACTAAATAGTTTCAACAATAATAGTTTCAATAATATAGTAATGAGAGATTTTCGCGCTTCCTGTAAAATTTCCTAGAATGGATATAGTACCTTTTGGAAATCAACGTCTCAATTATGTTCATTAGATAATATGTTTTTCTAAAAATCTTTAGCTTTCCGTCGGTATCTAGAGAGAAATGCTTTATTTATTTGGCAATGCTGCCCAAATACATTGGGTTGCTTACATAACACAGCATACTGTATCAATCCCTTGGACATATTCACTTAAATTTTCAATTTTTTTTTTTTGCTATCTTAATTAAATTTTATAATATTTACAAACTTTTTTTCGTCTTTTAGCTATTTACATTATTTTATTTCATTTATCTCAACCACTATATTAGAAATTTAGATCTCTGGTGCGCACATTACATAATCAACATGTAATCAAATTTACCGTTTAATTTCCATACAAGTGATGGTGGATAGTCCCCAGGGAGTCCAAAATGAAGTTTACTGCTAACTCCGCTATATCTTTTTTATCGACACCCAGGTCTTCAAAAGCCTCCTTGTGCTTCCAGGGATCGCTAAGCGGGACCCAAACCATAGACCTCTAACGGAGAACTGTCTCTCGCCAAATATCTCGCGGAACTTTAATATATAAAATTCTCATGTCACAATGTTAGTTACCATACTCCTCCGAAACGGATTGACCGATTTTTATAAAATTTTATATGCATATTCAATAGGTCTGAGAATCGGCCATTATCTAGTTTTGATACCCCTACGTGATAAGGGTTGTCTACCTCTAACATTACTTTTTAATTTTTTTAGCACACTTTTTTTTCATAATGTTGCATTAAAAAATACATACAACCCTTATCACAAACCCATTCCTCATCCCACTGTATCACTAACCAATTATGACTTGGTAAGTTACCCCCGCCAGAGGTCTAACGGTGCCACACCTCAGCCAGCAAACAGAACGGAGTAGGGATGGGACCGAAGCCGGTCTCCTCTTTCTCTCAGACAATAAGCCTTCTCTCACTCCCTCCACAGTTTTCGGCCATTATTATGGCTTATGCATCAAGCCTAGAAGTAACGTTTACAATTATCAATTTACTATCTCAGTTTAACTCATGTTTTTCACACGGACAATTCTACGTGGCATGCTCTCGAGTGGGTAAAGCATCCAGTTTGTTTGTGTTTGCTAAAGATGGGCTAACAAAAAATATTGTTCACGCTATGGCATTCTGAGATTGATATTGTTTCTTAGTGTTTCTGCCGTAATTAATTAATATATATATATATATATATATATATATATATATATATATATATATAATTTTTTTTTTTTTTTAATTTATTTATATTAACTTACAACTGTACTAAAGAATACAATAAGTAAATATGTAACATGAATATAAAAAGTCATGAAAATGTCTTGAGAAAGAACCACCCAGTGGTAGCACTTCACTAACTATTTTAATACAGTAGGTCCCGAGGCCACCTTCTTTTCAGTCGCCTTGGAGGGTTGTCAGGGATATCTGAGGAAGATAAATTACGGACAAGTGGGTTAGTATGGGCAGGGAGTTTAGAATGGAAAGAGGAGTATCTATCACCGGCTATGTCTGCCACAAATGGGATGTTCATTATGGAGGAGTTGATTTGTGACAAAATAAGGAGCATTCGGGATTTTCCGAAGGATTTTGGATTGTAAGGACTGGATGCGAGAGAAATTCGATGGTTTCGTAGAGCCCCAAAGCTCGATTCCATGTGTCCAAATAGGTCTGATAATTGTGATGTAGATGAGTCTTTTGTAATGTACTGGAAGTTTTGAACGTTTGTCTAGTAAGTGTTGTAGTAATCGATATCTTCGAGCAGTTTCTTGTCGTTTCCATCTTGTGTGTATATAATTTTAAAGAATAAATTATGATAAATTAATTTTTGGTGTTTGGTTATTTTTAAATTCCCTCATCGTTCGCAGAGCTCCATGCCTCGTTTAGTTGTTTTTTTTTTCCTACACTAGGAATTTCCTAGAAATAATTTTTTTTTAAGTTTGCCGGGTCAGCTAGTGCATCTATATTACTGTTGTAATGTTCAAAAATACAAAAATTCCATTAGAAGCATATTTTTTCTCTTTCCTCTTTGAGTTGTTATTCAAAATCGCTTAACTAGCATATTTAACCCTTATGTAGCAAATGCATGGAATGAAGTGGCTCTCCTGGTTTGCCGATTTTAATGGAAAATTTGCTGTAAAATATCGAGTTTATAGTTGTATTAGATATGAAATGTCAGTTTTGTACTTTTCATTTTCATACTAGACTTACAAAACATGGACACAACCACACATACATACCTCTTTTAAGGACCTGGTCATTTGGAATCAAGGTATTCTATTTTCATGATCGCTATATTTTTCCCTACCGAATATTTTATGTATAGGTAAGTGAAAGCAACAATGGTTATTATTAACAAGGGATCCTTATATGTAAAGATAACATTTAACCAACATTAATAGGATTAGGAATGATGATTAGGCGTTTTTAACTGCGCGGTTTTTTACGCCCCAACATTAATATTTACCTGGTTAATGATACAAAGCCCTAATATTACCTCTGTATAGGCCTAATGTTTGTCGAGGACAAATTGCATTTGCTCTTCATTAGAATATCTGATGCTGATAGGTTAATTTGACTGGCCAACAATGATAAAAGCAATCCTTACAACAATATAATGTAATATTATTATTTCATCATAATCGATCCTGAATATGTGATAAGTTGTATTCCAGTCCAATGTTAGCCATAGAAAGCTATTTGTATTTAAGTATTTATATAAAGAGTAAGATAGAATAGGTTAGATTTTTTTTTAGGGCATAAGGCCCTTTCTTGCAGACAAAATAATAAGTTTTACCCTAAAACACCAAAATCTAGAGCCTTACGTGCTAGGCACATTAGATTGAAGCGGCAATATTCTTATGTTCGGAGCCAACCTAATCTATATTTATAATTTATGACAAAGAAGAGCATTCATCGAAATCATCTAAACAATATACTGGAAATAATGAAGAAGATGAAGAACCAAATATTCTTAAATCAGAGGTGGAGAACGCTATAAATAAACTGAAAACAAGAAAGAGTCCAGGAGAAGACGGTATAACAAATGAAATGTTAAAAGCTGGAGGCAGCATCCTAGTCGAGGCGTTGTGCACAATATTAAACGAAGTACTGATTAAAGAGCAAGTCCCAGCACAATGGAATAGATCTAAAATAATTCTTTTACACAAAAAATGGGATAAAGAAGAAATTGGAAATTATCGACCCATATCTTTGATTTCGTCTATTGGTAAACTATTCACAAAAATTTTAAATGATAGAATAAAGAAACAAATTGAATACTATTTAACAGTTGAACAGGCAGGATTCAGGAAGGATTTCTCAACCATAGACCATCTTCACACTGTGAACCAGTTAATAGAAAAATCAAAAGAGTATAATATTACTCTGTATCTAGCATTTGTTGACTTCACCAAAGCTTTTGACAGCCTCAAGCATGACAGTATATTTTCAGCTTTGAAACACATAGGCGTGGCAGAAAAATACATTTATATAATTACTGAACTATACAGTGATAACATCGCCTATGTTGAAACAGATATTAAAGGACCTATATTTCCTGTAAAAAAGGGAGTTAGGCAAGGCGACCCTCTCTCTCCAACTCTCTTTATAGCGGTCCTAGAATTCGCTCTTAGACATTTGGAATGGCAAACCAAAGGAATTAATATCAACGGAAACAAATTAAATCATCTAAATTTTGCAGACGACATAGTGTTGATATCAAGTACCCAGGACCAGTTAATAGAAATGCTGAAGGACTTGGAGAGAGTGTGTGGTCAGGTTGGTCTTGTGATGAATTTATCCAAAACTAAAATAATGACAAATTCAGAAAATATATCCAAAATAGAAAATGCTCTCGCAAAAATAGAATTAGTCAAAGACATCACTTACCTAGGACAGACCATTTCATTCGATGACCGCCTTTCCAAAGAAATTCAAAAACGGATTGCCTCTTGCTGGAAAAAATTTTGGGTCCTCAAAAACTTAATGAAAAGCTCCACCGAAATTAAATGGAAAAGGTTAGTATTCAATACCTGCATTCTCCCAACTTTGACTAATGGAAGCCAGACATGGTCCCTCACTAAATCTCAGGAAAGAAGAACTAACGTTTGGCAAAGAAGAATGGAGAGGAGTATGACAAATGTGAATTTAAAGCATAAAGTAAAAAATACGACTCTGAGAGAGACCACTTTGGTGAGGGATGCTGTGGGTTGTATAAAGGAGCTAAAATGGGAATGGGCTGGGCATTTAATGCGAATAAAGGACCCCAGGTGGAGCTAGGCAGTTACCGAATGGACACCTCTCGGGAAGAAACGTAAGCAAGGAGGGCAACTCAAAAGATGGTCGGACGAAATTAAGAAACAAGAAGGAATATCTTGGCATAGGAAAACAGAAGATCGAAAATATTGGTAATTAAAATGTCAAAATATTGAAAAACCAGCGGCGAACTCATAACCCAGAAGGTACGGCTGGTCACCGATCAAGACTATTCCTCCTTCAGGAGAGGCCTACACATTAGTTGAAAACCATTTTATTTTTATTTATCTAAACATAAAAATTTTTATTTAATCAAGTTTTTTTTTTGAAATTTTATTAAAAAAGATGTTAGTAAATTTTATTTAAAAAGTTGTATACACTATTTGGTCACATTGTTTTTTTTTACTTACATCAATTATTAAAAGTGTTTTAAAATAAAAATAAATATATATAAACTTTATGTACCATTAAAAATTTTAAATATGTGTAAATAAAGGCTTATCTTATCTTATCTTATCTTATTCTTTTGTTCGGAGCCAACCTAATCTATATTTATAAAAGAAAGTGCCATTTCACTAGATTTTCTGGTCATCGCAGTTTTTTAAAAGCGACTATTGTTGTAAATTTTAAATTTCTCCTGGAGGTTCGTCTTACCGTCTAGATGTGCAATAAGGCTGGGTTTGGGAAAATTCGTCCTCTAAGTGATTTAAAAAAATATTTTTCAACGTAAAACAAAATTGGTTTTCGAGTAACTCAAAAAAAGTACTCATTTCAATGGCAATTCTAACTACCTAGTAGCAAAATTGTCTTAATCTGATCACTTATAGCAAAGATACTAAAATATTTATAACAAATGTATTTAGTTATATTTCGTTTCATAGCCATATTTCGTGTTTAGGTTTCAATCCCTTTGTGGTGAAGGCCATCCAGCAAGCTATAGGGGCTGTAGAGTATATAAAAATCTTCTAAGGCAGAGGACACAGCACCTAGCGGAACCACGAGTGGAACAGAAGATTTGCCCGCAGTTACCTGATTTGGATTTTACTAACTTTCCGGAAATTCTGAAACAAACAGGTATCGTCGTTCAACAGCTGCCAACTACAACTGCCGTCAAGGAACTCACAGAGCACACCAAAAAGCCTTCCTCCGATATCATCGCCATCAAGAATCAACAGCCACGGCGACAGGCGGCTCCTAAAGGCCAAACCAAGCCTCCGGCCTCCCATTCTACCCCACAACCTGCACATCGACCCGTCCCTCCAACCCCCCCCATCTACCCTTACGGGTAAAATTGCCTCCTGAACATCCTCCATACATACCATCTCCTTCTGTTCAGCTGACTCAACCAAACCCCTCGCCTCAAGCACCTCTTACCCACAGCCGTATCCCAACCAAGATCCTTTCAACATATGCTCCATTCTCCAGTCCTTTCTTTCAGATCTTAAAGAAACTATCCTACCACTAATCACCCTTCT